>CM018101.1:50904920-52104920 GCA_008658365.1 Alca torda | reverse complement strand
AGGAATTAAATGTCTGGGCAGTTTTCAGTTTCAGTGAATTTCTAGGTAGGCGTCTTGCCACACTACTTGCTAATCTGTTTTAAAATAGGTGCTGTGCTTGGTGTGTGACAATTACTTAGAAATTAGCAGAAATTTACATCTTGTTGTGCTTGTGGTCAGAGGAATTATTTTATTTCTCCAAGCAGAAGAGACATCGAAAGCTTGTCTCAAAAGACTACAATGTGAATTTGTCTATATTAATGCAGTTACATGATTGTGGTTGATGTTATTTAGGTTAAATACCCCAAAGCTCTAGTCAGAGCCCCTTTTTATTGAAGTTGTTTTCTGTAGTTGTTTCTTGGAATAGTCTTGTATTTAAGGAGTTTTATAAATAGAGTTATTGATTTATTTTTTTCCTGAGTAGTTTTTTGTTGAAATGTTAGTGACCAGCATGGAAGAAAAAATTGATTCTTCAAGAATAGCTACTTTAGTTAAACTTACAAAAATTTCCTTGTACAAAACAACAGGACATTGGTCTTCCCCACTGCTTTATCTTCTTAAGGGCAAATAAGTTGTTACTTTAGTGATTGAGCACTTTTGGTGTATGATCTCAGACAAAACCTGAGGTTTTTTTAGGCAGTAAGTTGCATTTAAAATGGACTAAATGTCAAACCCTGTTCTACCTTCAGCCTTTACTTACAGCTTCTTTACAAGAGATCCAGTCAGAGTTGTGAGTGAAATGTAAGCACTCAATATGATGGGACTGTAAGGTGCATGCTAAATGAACAGGCTGGTGCTGCTGATACTGTCACATTCCTGCCAGGAGTGACCGCAGCAGTTTCCAGAGAACAACAAAGGAAAGGAAGCTACATTTGAGATTATCTGCTGTTTGGTTCTTAGTTCTGAAACAAGTATTTCATACTTTACTTTGGCAGCAGGCTACTGAGCCAGGCTTTCTAAAACGTCAGGGGAAAGATGTGTGCTTAGATGATTTAAAGCAAATGGGGACATGCTTTAAGTCTAGTGTTCTTGAGAATTTATCTGTAACCTCTGCTTTGTGTTCCCTGTTTGTTTCAGTATTATGGTTTTGTTTCATGTTGTTTTCTCTATATTTCGCTAACTGAAATAGGGCCCAACTGCTTGCTTTTGCTAGAAATTAAGACTTTCTAGCCAACATAGCAGGGCTAAGACAACCCTTAGGGTATATTCCATATAAATATAAAAAATATATATAAAGTATAGAAGTCCCAGCCTCTCCTGCTGTTTTCAGACTTGAATTTGTCTTTAGGATATCATTTACTTTGTTGCTGAAATGGAATTTATCTTTGAGCTCTGAAGCTACATGCTTGCGTAACTGTGGCTTATGAGCATTCTCCTCCATGCTTACAAATACAGAGTCTATTATTCTTCTAAATGAGTCCTTTCATGCCAAATTCCCTACTAGAAAGTGAAGTGTTACTTTCTGAATTTAGTTTTCAAATCCATGGTGAACTGTGTGCGGTATGCCAATGCAGACAGATAGCCTTTTCAATAAGATCCTACGGTCTACTTTGTTTTTAGTTGGTGTGACCGGACTCTGTGGGTTAGTGTTACACAGTATCATAAGGCAGCATAAGTTCAGTTGTTCTCACACCCTGAGTGTCCTTCCAGCCCTGTAGTGTGCTGCCCATCTGCGTTGGTGCAAATGCGCGTTTGGCCATACTGTAAGCTGAGACGCTGCCTGCACAGTTCACTTGGATGCATTTCCCCATTTGTTTTGCGGAGGTACCATGCTACAGGTGGTGCTGGGCTGACTGAAAACGTGGTGTGCTGCGGCCGGAAGCTGAGAGCGGCCTGGGGGATGGATGGGCTGGTGGTGATCTCTAGCACTGATGCGACCTCCAAATGCACAGGCAGACTAAGTGTGTCACAAGATGGACTGAGCGCTTCTAGAATACAGTCTCCTGTATCTTCCGCTTGGGCATTTCAGTAGCCTCACTGCAGTTAAGAAATTTTAGAGGAAATGGGTTGGGGCCTTTCATTTAATCCCCATCGTCCTTTGTAAGATGCTAGCTTCATGTGTCATGGTTCTTTTGGTCCTCTGGTTAAGTGCATACACTGTCACACAATTTTACTGAACTAAAATAGTTGATTGCATATTTAATTTGTAAATATTAGTAAATGTAACTATCTTACAGTCTTTCATGACAGAAGGGACTCTCTTGTATGGCTGTAAGTCACTTGCCAGTCTGAGTGTTGTGTGCGTGTCCCCATCACAGCAGGGATGTCTGTATACACATAGTCCAGCTACATGTGAATAGAGTTCTCCAAATGCTTACTGACATGTTTGTTTTTTCCAGGGTTACGTAAGGTGGCTTAAACTGTGGTCTCTGCCATATCCCTTGCTGTTCATGTGAACAGTGTGTGTGTTTTTGTGCTGACTTTTTGCTTCTTCAGTTGGCGTCCTCAAGTGTCCTTTCCCTTCATTCAGGAATGTCAGGATTCCTGTGTCAGTCTGTACCAGACAGTTGAGGGATGGAGATAGTCCTTGCTGATTCAACAATCGATGTAGTCTGCACATTTGACTTTGGGGGAGAGTGGGGAGAGCAGGTGACTACAGCTGGTTGACAGTAGTTTTCAGAAATTTCTTGTTTCTTGCTCCTAAAAGCTAGCATATTTGCACAACCAACCTTGCAAATTTGTTTTTCAAGTAGTAGATGCTGCTGGCTTTCATTTTTGCCTGTGTTGGACAAAGCATCTCTTCTGATAGACCTTATGCTTGTTTACCTGACTATTGTGATGGTGAAAGATGATGGACAAATAAATATGGGGAAATTCTTGATGTCTGCCTGTACTGTAGAAGGACTAGAACCTGGTCACTGGGCTGTCAGAGTATTCCTTGAGAGACTGCTGATGCCAAAGATGGTCAAAGAATTACAGAAACTCATTCCTACTCTAACGAGAGGGTAAACTGATAGAATAGCATGCCCTGTGATGTGCGCTGTCAAGTTCCAAAATTACAAAGAAATTAGAATTTTCTTGAGAATGGTAAATTGTAGAGTTGTAATAGTTTTCATCTAAATGAAGAGAGAGGCCTGTTTGCTGTGTGCTGAATTAACGTTTAATAAAATATTGCTATCTTTTTAGAGAACAAATGAAAGGCAAGATGTGTTTTGATAGCTGAATAAGATGTTGACAAAACTACTTATGTGCTTAAAAATTATGCAGTCTTTAAATATAATCATATTCTTCCTGGAATGCTTCCGTTCAGCCTTTCTTGTAAAAGCAGGTAGCTGTTGGATTGACGGGTAACAGAAACAATTATAACAGTTCATAAATAACTTCTTACATCTTGTTGACAAAGTAAAAACAGAATATATAAAAGAGAACCTCTATTTTAGAGATCTTTATATGAAAATAGAGAACAACTTTATGCTGATCCATGAAACAAAACCCGATACTTTTCAGTCTCTTATAAGGTTGAAAGGATAAAGTGATCTGCAAGTTATATGTTTTGTTAGATTAGATAATGTTTTTAAGTGTTTTTAGAATGTTAAAAATAAATTGACAACTTCACCAGTAGTTCCTACTGACACTCAATGTGTAATGTAATATCCCTACAAATACTCCACTGCCAGTAAGAGAGACTTGAATTTGCTTATTGAATACTGCTGTTGTTTTGTAGGTCAAATAGTAGATATGAAATTAGCAATAACGGTCCTATTTCAGCTTTATTAAATTTTCTAGAACAGAGATCATACTAACAGAAGAGCAATCTTTAAAAAGTTTTGAATATTTATCTCCTGGTAAGCTGTTGAAGTGAGGTAAAACAGATAATTATTCCTGTATTAGGCTTTCAATTACTTATTTTAAAACACTTTTTCTTCGAGTTATTCTATTTCTTGATACCTGTGCTAAAGATAACTGCATCAGGAAAATCACCTTATGCCATAATTACTGTTTAAAATTAGAGTTTTCATCTTTCTCAACTAATTCACCTGCAAACTGATATTGAATTTGCTATGGTTTTCTCTTTAATTGTTGAGTATATAATTGTCGTTCTATGAATTATAGGCTAAGTCTTTGATTTTGTGTAAACTGTGGCAGTGGTATCTTCATTCAATTTGAAGAATTCATATAAAACAACTCAGGGTCTTGTCAGTGGAAGGCAGTGATGGCATGGAATGAGCAGTGCTTGTCCTTCAGAGCATAATGAGAAATGTGCTGCCTGCTCATGTATGCTAATTGTAACATGCTTGAAACTTGTGTTACTGCTTTAGCCGGGTACTCTTTGGCCTGACAAATACGTAGCAAAAGCTGAGAATAAGTGATGAAATTAGTGTTTCAGTGTGTGTGAGGTTGTCCTGCAAGGAAAATCAGGGAACTGACATCCTAGCTTGAACGGTCCAACAAAGATGGAGATTTCTCTATTCATGTTAACACAATAATAAGTAGGTGATTGTGGTGTGCTTGCTGGGTCTTCAAATATCAGTTGTATCTCATGAAACACATTGACTTTGTAATGCTCACTTATATATGGGATAGCTGAGAGACGTTCCAGAAAATGGCTTTTTTAGGCAGTGCGGAGGTACTAGACAAAGCAGTGGAACTTCTGTGCTGTTTCAGCATCACTTTCTTTGAAACTTCTACTAAACTACGAGTTTATAGTACACTCAGAGTCCATTTGGCCTTGTTTTTTCTTCCAGTTAATGGATTTTCCTTCTCACTACATTGTTTTATTTGTCCTTGTCCCTTGGTTTAGAAAGAACCAGTTTGAGAAACAGACATGCACTTTTCTTCCTCCTGTGGATGTTAGGACTGTAACTTTCAGTTCCGGCACCATCAAATCTTTAAGGCTTTTCAGTATGGGTTAATGTTAATACTAGTCCTTTATTCTTTTCTAATAGAGAATTTTCCTCTCAATACAACAGTATTTTTCAAATAAGACAAAATGAGTCTTCTTTGTCATGTGCCACTTTGTCCAATTATGCTGCCGTTAGAAGGAAGTTCTGGATGGTTAGGGTAGATTTTCTTTATGCTGAAAAAAGCCAATGAAAATCATGATTGAGGTATACGGAAGGAAATTCCCTGATATTTCACTTTTTAAAAAGTAATATATCTGGGTTAAAAAAGAAATCTTACTTCTGGTTCCTCTTTGCTTAACTATCCATGTACGCATCACAGCGTTTTCCAATGCTTTTGTTGCCTGTTTTACATATGACGCTGAACAATTGAGAATAAACGAGGTGTATGGTTGTGTGAAAAGCAGGGAACAAGCAAGTTCTGTAGCACGCATTTAACAACCATTTCTCGTGTGTATTGACTTGCCCTTCCTTTGAGCAATAAGCATGGGCAAAAGAGTAAGAGCACAGAAGAGGAGAAGCTTGGTGACAAAAAAATATTCATTATTCAAACTGTTTGATCTGAGTCTAAAACTTTCACCATGAAGAAAGAAACATGTCTTAGTTAAAAAGGTAGCAATAGGCTACAGACTTTTTTTTTGAGAGTTTAAAATCTGTCATGAATTGGAGCTACGTAGGTGACTTGTTATGAGCTGCATTCTGAGAAAGTGAAACTTGTGTCTGTTGTTAAAGCATCAAAAAAATGCTGCTTTAGACTTCAAGGCTCCTTCAAGTGTGAACAGGCAGTGTTACAGTTTACCAAGCTCATAGGTACAATTTTAAGGTCTCTGCAACTCCTGGATTCACAGGAGGGTGGAAATGTAATGAAATGCTGATTTTTGGATGGATATAATTCATAAAACTCTGGGTAGCAGAGGCACAATGAACACTTAATGGTCAAGTTTCAGTGAACATTGTTACTGACAGATGTCTGGAGTTACTATGAAGGGAGGAGAGCTTGCATCAAGTCAAAGAGAAGTTGTAGTAACCTGTGATATGAAGGATGAACCGACAGTTATTTTGCAAACCATGTGTGAGGCAGACTTCTTGGAAGTGGGGCAAAAAAAGATGACAATCTGTAAAGAACAGAAGCACCCTGACCTAGCAGCTTTGCAGTTTGCATTCCCTTTCCTGTAGATAAGTTTTTCAAGATGAAGCAGAACAGTGCTGTTTTTTAAAGCTGGTGTTTCTAGCATAGGGCAGTTCCTCCTCGCAGGGAGGCTCTGAAAATTTCAGGGTGTTTTACCTCTCCACTTCTCAAGGTTATGGGAAAAAGTCCAGATCTTTGGGTTTGAGCCATGCTTCATTTTTGAGGCACTTTCATCTTGTTATTAGGACTTTGCAATTGACACAAATGCATGACTGGACTTCAAAAAAAATATGCTTATCAAGCAATCCTTGGCAACAGGGAGAAAGCATCCTTTCTGTTTTGATTAAGAATGTTGCTTGTACTCTGGTGGAATAGCATCTGTCTGCTTTCAGGTAAGATGCACTGTAACTTGTTCAGGCTAGAATTACAGTATTTCAATGAAGTTATAATTGAAACATAAGCTACTCAAAATTGATGTGGAAACAAATTTGGTCAGTATTTTGGGAGGGGACTGAACAAGTCATATCAAGTAGTTGTAAACAGGAAGTTATTCACACCATCCCTTTCTCATGACTAGTTAAGTGTGTAACGAAACAACGCATTACAGTAGCAAGCAGTTTTTTGTTGTGGCTGATGTCTCTATTTTGATGCTTCACAAGCTGACAAGTAGGAAAACTGTCATTTCACTGAAATGGTTTGTCTGAAAAAATCAGTGAAGATGGGAAAAACAGGGACAGGTTAAAGAAAAAAACAGCTTTAAATCCAGTTTGATTTATAGTGTAGGGAACTTATTCGATATTATGGGATGCATAGGTTAACTTGAGGAATCTCTTGGTTGGAAAAGGAAGGGTCTTCTAACTATAAGAGGATGATGAAGTACTGACAGGAACAACATAAAACCATCTACAGATGTTTACATGGGTGGAAATAATGAGTGAAAACACCCCATGTAAAACTAGTTATTTCTACACTCCTAGGAGAGAACCAAGACAGTCCTATACTCTTAACTTTCATGTTGTCATTTGCCTCAGCTGGGTCTACTATACAGATGTTTTTTCATACAGGTATGTTGATTTAGGGGTGTGATCCTTGGCTGACATGGCTGTATTGACTGGGAAATCCTTGGTGTGGTTACAGTTAAACAGGTGAAACTGCTTTTTTTTTTTTTTTACATGTTTGCAAGTTATATTACAAACTGCATTGGTCAGAGGGCCTGGAGTAAACTGTTATGGCAAAGGAGAAGTTTTGGCACTAAAGTTGTCCCTATTCAGGGTATATTAAAACTGTTTTGACAGACTAGGTCTACAAGGAAGCCAGCATCAAACCCTAACTAAACTGCTTTTGATAATGAAACAGTAGGACTAATTTTGCCTCTTAAGAAAGAATTGTTTTCATCAATAACAGATGGTTTTATAAAAAAAGTAGATTAGAAATGCCTTCACAACTTATTGTACCTCCTTCCATAGATTTAAAATTGGTATCAGCTGTAGTGCTGCAGTAGTAGTGAACTGATCACCACCTAGAATGAGCAATGAAACTGAATTGTGTTCAGGTGAAACAATGAAATTACAGAATGAGAAGCTTATTTAAAAATGATGTTTTGATGGGGGCATAGCAGTAAAGGATGAGGTTAGATGCTATAGCATGAAATTTTGTATAAATCAGTGCAATGAATTAAGAATTTAACTAGGCATGATACCACTGACTTTTGGAGTTCTGGAAAGTATAGTGAACTTAACTCTGTGTTTAGTATTTTAGTACTATTTTTAAGGTACAACTGATGAATTAGAAGTGCATCTTTTAAACAAATTGTTGACCCTTAAGCTGTCGCTATTCAAATGACATTTATCCCTTCAGTTTTCTAAATCTAATACCCCTGTATAAATTGTGCGATCCCACTGCATCACTATTGCTAGGAACTCTGGTAAGCCATACCACCATTGAAATAGCCTTAAGGAAGACTCTCTTCCTTACTTTTCCTTTTGTTAAGCCATGCTATGAAGATGTGGTAATTCAACCAAGTATTTTTGCTCATACACAAATTGAGTCTTGTGAGGCTTGAACTTGACCTCAGCAAAATCTTAATTTGTACGCTTTATGTGCAGATTTCACTGAATTTCCAGATAAGGTCAGTTATGCTTCACTTAAATTCAAATAGCTGTGCTTTAACCTAAGCAAAGCTTGTATTAACTCCTGCTGATAATGAGAATTTATAATTTTTAAATGACATGCATTGCTCAAAAAGTTCACTTGCACTGCTAGGCCAAAATGAGCATTTATGATTTTCAGTGAGTATTGAAATTAACAACCAGTATATGCTTTGAAGTAGTTATGAAGCTGAATAAAAAATTTCTTAAGATTCCTAACTAGTAATTAAGAGGACTGAAATTTTTTTTTTGGTTGGAAATGAGATTCATTTAAATGCAACAAAAACTACTTAAACTTCAGAAACCTTTGAGGTGTTTGTAACGTTGTGATTGAGTGTTAAAAAAACCCCAGGCTTTTCCATCAAGAAATAAACTTGTGTAGTTTTCATAAATGTGGTTGCGTGTTAGGCATGAATTTCAAGTGTATTTGTGACCTGAGAGAGAAAATTTTGCGGCAGCTCTGAATGTGTCTCGAGTTTTGAGAGGACTGTATTATGATCAGCACTTCTGTGAAAATGTGAAGTGTATCTTTTTTTGAAGACTTACTGTAATCTTTTTTTTAGTTGGGTAAACTAATTCCTCCTTTTTCTCCTTTGTACTCAGCATCAACAGGATTAATCTTAGTGATAATGTGCAACTTAGTCTATCTTGTAAGCATTTCTTGTATTGGAGGAAAAGCTTGTAGGAAAGCTTATCAGGCCAGTTAAAATAGTTGGAAAAGTAGCAACGCTTCTGGGGGCCTTCTTCAGAGTTTGGATCAGCTTGGTTGTTAATCAGATATATGTTTGAAAATGGTGGATTAAATTGATTTGATGAGTTAATTCTGATGCATAGGTGCTTTCACCTATATAATTTCCAGAAGGGCATTTGATGCATTTCAGTGAAGCATAATTATATTTTGGAGTGCATTTGGAGTGCAGATGTCTGTGGATGTTGTGGATGTTTGTATTTGTAGAGGTAGTAGCAAGGTGCATGCTTGAAATGCAGAGTAGACTTGCCCCATTCCAGCCCTGGAAGAACCTTTGGTGGTGTGCACAGCTGAGCTGAGTTTGCAGAATAACTGTTCCATAAGCTGGGCTGCCTCTGTCATCATTTTGACCTTGAGTGCCTTCCAGAAAACTAACTGTGCAGTAATTTTGTGTACTGACTGCAGTAATTTGTGGGCTGACTTGGAAGGCCCTAATCTTGTAAATTGAAGCGTGTATTTTCAAGATGCAGCTTGCCGGGTTATTAGAATGAAATCGAAGAAATAGTTATCAAGATGAATGTAAAATCTTTCTTCTGTAGCGCCAGCAGTACTTTCACTGTGTAGGTCTGTGGGATCTGTGTAGGACAAAAAGACGGAGGCAGTAGCTCTGTGTTGCAGTGACTGGTGTATGCTGGTGTAGGGCTTGCAACTCAGTGGGACAGCAGGCTCGGAAACCTGGGGCATGCTTCTAGATGTGAATAAGGAATTGATGGAGAAGAGTGGTCAAAATACATGGTCTCTTACCACCCAGCTCCAGTGGTAGGATGAATCACAGATTAACTTGCTTGTTTCACCAGCTCTATGAAATCCATAAACAGTAGTCATAACTGATAAGCACTGTCCAGAACCATGTTTTTCTTGCATATGTTCTCATTCAGAAAGGGGCAAAGTGTCCTCAGGTAATACTCTAAGATGGCGGTAAGTGTGGACTTCATTCTATCTCCAGACCCTGTCCCATTAGTGCCGAAAATGCTGATTGTAATTGCTGATCAGAGCACTTGCACTGTGAGCTTTAGAAAAGCTAAGGGAACTTCCTATTGTGGGAAGTGTTGAGCCTGATTATACAGAATGAATTAAAGTAAATGGATAAGTACCATGCACGCACGAGTAATGTATGGTGGGACTGAACCCTAGCTGTCCTTCATCTTTGGTGTTCTCATTGATGCTTTAACTCTTCTGTGGTTCACTAGTTACTGTCTTTTGCTTGTCCTCCCTGCAGCTGGGATCTTGGTTTTGCTGGTTTTGTGTATAATTCCCTTTTAGATACCAAAAGCAAAGGCAGTATCCAGGAGCCTGTTGTTTATTTGTTTTGTATTGTGGATGCTACTGTATGTGTGGTCAGTACCAGGAGACTTGGAGAACACTGTGAGGGTCATTTGACATGTAAAACTTTCGAGTACCTCTTGAAAAGCCTTGTATTTGATTGAATTGTACAAAGCAAATACTGTGTTCACTTCAGCCTCATGTTAATATTCCTTTTCTACAGAGAAGGTATTGGGTACTAATGTGACTGGACTGTTTGGATCCTGCATCTTTTAAAAAAAGTGCCTTGACAACTTGTTTCTTGTCTGAGGTGTTTTGTTCCTTAGTTATCCTATTCTCTTGGGCTTTTTGACAAGTAAAATTTTGTACTTCACTGACATCTTCTGTGCTTATTCTCCATATTATTGATGGAGAGGACATTGCTATGTAGTTCAATGAAAGCAGAATTTATCTTAAAGGAGCAGAAAGGCAAATCATTGAGCTTTGTCACTTTGGCTGTTATGCTACTAGAGATACTCTGCAGTAGACAGAGAGCATGTATGTAACCATGAGGATGACCTTTCCAGAAGAAATGGAAGTGATACCAGGATCTTTAAAATGGAGTAGAACTGTACAAATATGTTCTTTTGATACAGTTAGATTAAGATAATTAGCAATTGAGGAAACTTGACAGACCTGTAACTTTTTCTCATTTTTTTTTACTTCGTAGAAATTTGCACAGTGTTCTTGACCAAATTTTTGATGAAACAGATATTCTGACAAAAGGAGAAGGAAAATAATACTGTATGGAATGGCAAATTGCCATTTAGTAACAGCATCACCCTTACTGAAGTGTGTGCTTGAACGCTTGCAAATGCTTTCCGCTTTTAATACGAAGCCTGAAGCATGTCAGTTATCCTAAAAGTGTGAGGATGTGTATATTTAACATTTATCTCCCTTGGTTATTGCTATTTTCATAGGAAGCCAAGAAGTAGTTTTAATTAAAATCATTAGGTAATATTTGCTGTACTACATCTTGGTTTTATAAGGACGTGCATTAAAAAAAAAATTGCTTCATAGGAAATCTGCATATGCAGACTAACAGAATGCAGGGAAGTAGCAAAGTCAGCGTGCTTCTGAAGTGTAAAAGGAAGGGAATATTTTAGCTCTTGTATATAGGTTACCCATACTCCTGGCAAGCCACTGAAAAATATGTATACTTCTTACATTCAGAAAAGCATCTAAATTAACGCTATTTGCTCTGTTAGACTAAAAACAATGATTTACCTGAATGTTGAAATTAAAACTGACTTAATGTGTCTTCTTGTAGGTGGTTTTGCTTTTGTCTATGAAGCTCAAGATCTTGGAAGTGGAAAAGACTATGCTTTAAAGGTAAAATGAATTTACATCACTACAGGTTTATAAAGTCTGTCTTTTTGCTTGATGCTTTAACTTGACAGTCCTTGATGTATGCCACTGAATGAGTCATTTGGAAAAATCCGGAATGATAAAGTGGTGTTTTCAGCATGCTGTACCTATATTTAGAATGGTCATTCCTGTCAGGACCCTGCGCTTTATACTTAGATGCCAAAGATGAGAGTTGCTCTATTAGATACTGCTGCTGTTTATCTTCATTTGGTCTAGAAATCCATCACCCTGCCCCAAGCATTTTGTTGCATGGGTAACAAGCATTTTTCCGAGTTACCTGAAGTAGGGTACAAGAATATTTTCATTCCTTGGAAGCAGATTTAGCCTACCAGTTAGGCTACCTTTGTACTTCCAGAGTAAGTTTTACCAGTATTAAAAATAATGCTCCACACTTTGACCAATTGATTGAACGTTCAGCCTGGCACTTCTCAGAGAAACCTCTGCACTCTTGTTTTCTGAAGGCTTATAATAGTTGTATAAGAGCTGAAAAACGGAAGTATTTTGGAAAGGACAATAAAGTGAAGTAATTGACCTTGTCATATTTTGTTGCAAAAAAAAAAAATCATGTCACTTGTGTCCACCACAAAATGGCTTCACTTTTGGAGTAGGGATGTTCTATGGCTGTATCAGTACAAAGACATCGATCTTGGGGAGAAAGTGTAAAGGGTGGTATGAGAGGTGGGAGAGGTAAGATGGCATGACACTATCAGTAAGTACTTGGTCTGGTTTTTTGCTTTTCATACCACAGTGTCAAAACCTGTGAACAAAAGTCACAGGTAGCAAAGCCTGTGTGTGTTCAAAAATGTTATGTAGAAGTAACCCCATTTAAAAATAACGGTCAAAAGATGAACCATTACTGTACTTCTCTTTTATGTAAAGCCGGTAATTTTGTAGCAAATGTTCAGATTGACTCTAGTAAAATGCTGACTCCAAATCCAAGCGATATTGGAAATACTAATGCTTGATTTTGCTGCTAATTACTCAGGTACCATTGAAAAAGTTGGGCTACATAATTTGGAGAAGTTTTGGTTGGAGTGGGTTGAAGGTTGTTCCTAATGATTTAAGGCAGAAGATGAATCTTTCCTTGTCAGTGTACAATGCTGTAGCCAGGAGACCTTGGTGTTTTATACAACAGAAAAATGTCAGAGGAATTACTTTGAGTGAACTGCTCAGTTATCACTAAACCTGAACAGTACAGGAAACTGGAAAACTGGATGTTATATTTATGGTAGTATGCCCAAAGGTACAATAAGCCCACTTTGTTTACTGTCCCATTACAGTTCCTTAGGTTTTTGACTACTGCTTATTGTTTGTGTTCTGGAAAAAGAAAACACCTGTGCACCGTTTTTCTGTAAGTTTTAATAACTGTATCTTCTCAATTCTGTTTTCTGACAGCGATTGTTGTCTAATGAAGAAGAAAAGAACAAAGCCATCATTCAGGAAGTTTGTTTTATGGTATCCTTTTCTGGAACATATTTTAATGATTTAATTGACTGATATCAAACACTTCCAAGATTCTCTTCTTTCCATGCCATACACTGCTTAAGAGCACTGACATTCTGAGGAAGATCCGGGTTCCTGGTTTGTCAAGAATCTAGCACCATCACCCAGCAAGTTCAGTTCTTCAAAAACTGCAGGAATTTAATGTGTGCAGGTTAACTTTTGTAGCTAGTGTAGACTTTATGTACTTTGTCTAGCAAGAAGTGAAATTATTTGGGCTTTGTTGCAGTCTGTGACCATGGTCAAGAGACCTTTAGACTATCCAGATGATACTTAGATCTTAAGTAGACTTCCCTCACATGCACTGGATTTAATGCGTTTTTTACTACTCAGAACTTTGCTTTTATTCTCAAAGTTTCTTAATTTCTGCCTTAGATGAGTCTGGCTTTAAGAAGTAATACAGAATGTTAAGGAGGGAATTTCAGTAGAATCCATGCATTGGAAACCAGAAGCAGATGTTTCTTGATGTTGTTGCTCTCCTTTTCATCTTCAGTGATGTTAGGGTATAATGTAATATCAGAGTGTTTTCGGTCCTTGGCTGTGGCAAACTCAATATTTGCTCCCCAACATCTGCACTAAGACCCTCAGTTTATTTCAAGAGTCAGTGAGTAGCTGTAGTATGCTGCTGGTCTGTATACTCTGAGTATTCAGCTTCATTTTGAGTTACCAGGCAAAACCACTGATCTTAATTTAAGCTACTCTAATATTTCTTTTTACGATTACTGAAATGTTTGGCAAAATCTTACACTAAACACTGTTCACTAGACAAACACTTGCAAAGAACGGACTACCATAGTATTATACATTTTATAGATACTCTGACTATATCAGAAGACCTGAATGTTCTTTGGATGTTTTTTCACAGCTCAGGCTCATTAAAGCATATTTATACACAACATGAATGAGGGTTAGCTGTTGCTAACTTTCCAAGCTGTATCTGTGAAATGAAATCAATTCTTGCAGCTCTGACTAAAAGGTTGTAAAGAGATGCATAAGATACAAAATAGTACTCTGAATTTATTCTAATTTGGTGGATCCAACTTACCCTTTTTTTATATCTTTGTTGTACTTACAGTGTTTTTCTTTTGAGGCTTGGTGAATGCATCTTGTAAATAGAGTGTGTTTGTCTTACAGTCATGAGTCCCAGTATATGACCACGGTGATGCACATCAGGGACAACATGAACAGACATAATGCAATGTAACTTCCAGTGGCAGGAACTGAGATCACTTACGTTTTACTCCCCTTTACATAGTTCAAAAATGATACCCTGAATTTTTGAACTGGAAGTGAAATGTGGCAAAAGTTTCAGTATGAAGAATTATTAGTAATGATGGGAGGATAAGTTACTTGGTCTTTAGAACTTTTATTTGTTTTGAACTTTATTGTAATTACTTAAGATTGGAAGATACCATATTTGATTTGGAAAGGCAGGTGTTGATACAATAGCCCTTTCTTAATCAGCCAGCTAGAGAAGCAGCTGATAATTAACATGTCTCTCTGGTACTTGTGCTAATGCCTTGTAGTCATTGTCAAAAGTCAAAAAGAAGTAACTAGGTCTGTTATGAAGTCCAGTTTCCTCAGAGCCTTAATCACAAGGATTTTTTTTTTAATGTTTTGACTTTTTATTACATTACCTTCACTGTCATCCTTGAAGTCTGGTTTTTTTTTTTCCCAGCTAAGGCATGGATCTCCCTATTCTGCTTAGTATTTTAATTGCAGCTGTAATGTTTTCTGTGGTTTTAAGCTAACATTTCAAATGAGATGTCTGTGAACTGTAGTATCAATAAACTTGGCAGTCGTCTTCCTTGAACACGTTATCTCCAGAAGAAACTTTCAGGTCATCCCAACATTGTCCAGTTCTGCTCTGCTGCATCTATAGGAAAAGAAGAGTCAGACACAGGACAGGGAGAGTTTCTTCTGCTTACAGAGCTATGTAAAGGTAAACTTTTTTCCCAGCAGTGGATGTTGGTTCTGACAGCTGTGTTGCAC
Organism: Alca torda; assembly: GCA_008658365.1. NCBI lineage: Eukaryota > Metazoa > Chordata > Aves > Charadriiformes > Alcidae > Alca > Alca torda. The sequence goes on along the minus strand of CM018101.1, from coordinate 52,089,914 downwards.
AGGTTGCCTCACAGGTTAGAGACTTTGAAAGCGTCTTAAGGATAGAATAGTTCAGTGGAGCTAGAGTTCAGCCTCATCTTTTACAGGATAAGGATCACGTTCTTTGAGACTACAGTTCAACCTCATCTTAAATATGGGATAATCATTAAGTTCTTTGTGTTTGAGACTAAGCAGAGGAAGGATGAGGAGGAATAGTTCCTTAGAGCACCGTTTACTTTAGCACTGCAGTCAGTGTGGATTTCCCTTTTTAAGAATATCCAATTCAGGACTGTAAATCTTCATTGACGAGCAGAGTGTTTGTCTGTTCATGCCAAGCTTTCAGAATTTGTGGTGTTTTGTGTGTGCTTACCAGAATTTCTCTGATTTCCTGCAGGACAGCTGGTGGAATTCTTAAAGAAAGTAGAATCAAAAGGACCTATCTCCTGTGACACAGTTTTGAAGATCTTTTATCAGACATGCAGAGCAGTGCAGCATATGCATAAACAGAAACCTCCTATTATCCATAGAGATTTAAAGGTGCGTTACAGCGTTTAAATAAAGGATGAATTTTTAAACAGCAAAGGAGCCTGTTGGGCTTAATCAGTGTTGAGACTTTTGATCAAATACAGTGTACACTCTTGACTGTAGTGCTTACCTGTATTGCCTTGGCAAGGCTACTGGATGTCAGTGAAGGTCATCACTGAAATACTTGCATCTCTTCAAACAATATCTTTTCCTTGTGCTTGTGGTTATTACTACTTTTACTCTGTCTGAACAAGCTGGCAGAAAACTAGTATGTCGTGGTTTGCTCATTAAGGCAGTCTTTAAGTAGTTTGCTTTTGATAAAATAACCAGTTATGACTTGTGAGTTCCAGTTTTGGGGTGAGCAGGTTTTCTAAATTGAAGAGGTAAAGCTTTGAAGGAGAGGAGAAGGTAATGTTGGATTCTCTGTGAAAGCTTACTTAGCCTTTGAGAAGTTTTAGAACTATTAGCTGGCATTGCGGTTTAGGGCTTGTTTTTAACTTGAATTGTAAAATTTGGTAGGCAAAATTCATGATAGATCTTGTTTCTTAATTTTCATTCTGTTAGCCTTTACCAAGATGCTATGGAGTTATGCTGTAGTGTTGTCCCCTTAGAAACTTTGGAGATTTGAAAGGACGTAGTCTGTATTTGAATTTTGTATTTTGAAGTCAGGGGTTCACCTTTACATGTACACTATACCTTAGATGAAGGAGCCTTAATCATCAGTGAGATTCTGCTGTACTACAGATAAATTTTAACCTAGTGGAAGGAGGTAGTCTTCATAAATATAAACAAAACAAGAGAAAGAAGATTCTTACTCCTGGAACAGTGTCTGAATTTTAGATGTCTGTTTCCTGCTTGATGTGATGTCAACTGAATACAAACAAACGAAAACTTTTTGCTGCTTAAGTAAGCATGTACTCAATTTACTTTGGGGAAAGGAAAATGTAACCACTTTTTAAAAGTAAACGTGTGCTAAGTGTTTTCAGCACTGTTGTTGAAATGTTTGATGTTAGGCACTAGTAATAGCCCCTTAATATAAAAATAGTTGGAGCACTTGCGGTTTTTTTTTTCTCAGTACCATTGAGCAGCCTTCTAGGTCACGTCAAAAAAATTTTAACCAAGCTGGGATAGAACTTTCTTGGTGTTGCTTTCTAGTATAAATCTTTTATTTTTCACTGAGACTTCTATACACTAGCTCCTGGTGTATAGCTTGCAGAAAAGGTGCATCTCTTCTCTGAAAAAAGGGATAAAAATGTATTTACAAATAAATACACAATTCCTTACATAACAAGCTCCATAGAAGTTGAGCTAATATTGTAATTCAAGGTCTGTTTTTTCTTGTCAAGTAATTTAAGTTCCTGGCAGAGATAAAATATGCAAATAAGCAGGAGTTTGATTTCATGTTAAAGGGGCTGCAAAGCAAAAGTAAATTATAGTTGTGCTGCAATAGGCAGAGACCTTACTACAATCAGGAGCCAAACACGGATCATGTAACTGTGCTACCCTTTCCAGAAGGCTTCCAGCAGCATAAAGAACTGCTAGTAGGACAAAGTTTTGAGCCAGCCTCAAATGAGACCTGAGATGCTAGTGTAGCTTTTGGGGAGGGATGTAGTAGGGTAGAGTCCTAACAGGTTTTGCTCAATTATTTTGACTAAAAGTATAAGTATTTATGAAGTTCTACCGTGCATCTTAACAACACGTTCACCTTTGTAGTGGTGCCTGTTTCTGTCCTCCTGTGGTTTTCTTCCCTTGCTTGTCAGTGTCGTGCATTCTTTGTTCCTAAACCCCTTTGGATGACACACACAATGTGTGTGTACAGCACTGTAAGAACCCAGTTAGTTACTGAGTTGTAAAAATTCTAAGCTAGTTAGAGGGCAATTTGTACAATATCAGAGAAGCACTGGTATTTTAATTGTCTGAATTTGATCTTTTCAGGATTTGCCATGCAGCACACAGCTATCCTGCATAACACAGGTCAGAGCCTGCTAAAATCTGAAGAATCAGTTAGAATGTTTTACATTATTAGCAACCTTTACTAAAGCACAAAAACCAGAACGTATGTGCAAGAAGTTTGATCTCTGGTCTTACGGTGACCATTTTTAGTGTATAAATTTAATTTGATGTTGAATGCCCACCCTTCTCATTGTACATGGAGATAAGCAAAGGTTATCCAATAGAGAAGGGAATTCAGATTGCTCACTGGGATCGGTACTTTAAGCACATCATTATTAGAACTTATGTGTTCCTGCAGGGTAGTCAAAATTAATTTTATCGTAGAAGAAGTTGGAAGGGGCATGTGTAAGGGAGGCTAGTAGGATGTGTTGAAAACAGACGTTTACAGAAGGAAGTCCAGAGATGATGTGGTTTCAAAGGGAAAGGAAAGATAAACACAGCTATCTGAAGCATGATATTGTAATGTTACTAATATGCCTTTTAATTTTTACACCTTTTCCTGGCTTCATATGGAGATACAAATTTTGTTTTTCAGCCCTTTTGTGGTTGTGACCCCACAGTACTTCTACCCTATACCTATTTTTACCCTCCCCTTAAGTTTCTTCCACATTTGACTTAGCAATCGAGAAAGATTGGATTTTATGGAGTAGAAAAAGGGGATGATGATGATGAACTATTCAGGCAGCACATGGTCCTCAAATAGTTGATTTCTCTCTCTGCACAGGGTCATGGTTGCCTCTTTCTAGGTGTTCCCAGCTGCCTGCTTGTTTCCTAGTAACCTTCCTGTTTTGTGTCTACAGCAGTGCTAACCTCCACTCCACTGCAACTAAGCTAACAGTATTTGGTTTTATGCATGAAAACATTTAGGCTCCAGGACACTGCTTCAGCAAGTGGTCCTCTGAAAAACTGGCCACTTAGGCACTAATGAAATGATATTTTTTTTTCCCCTGGAATTTACTGAATGTTTCCTGCTCATAGTGTTTTTGGTGCTTTCTTTTAAAAAATTGGCTGTATTGTTACCATATACGTCTACAGTACTGTCTGAAATATTTGTGCTCATGTAAACAACATTCTGAGCTAAAGTGAGTATTTTTTTATATGTATCCGCAAGTGAGTTAATGTTTAAAAACATGTGTGTTAGTGTATGGAAAAAAATACATCTTTAATATATTATTCTACCCCTTTCTGAAGGTGGAAAACTTGCTTATTAGTAACCAGGGGACGATTAAACTTTGTGACTTCGGTAGTGCTACAACTATAGCTTACTATCCTGACTACAACTGGTCCGCACAAAAGAGAGCAGTGGTTGAAGAAGAGGTGAGACTATTTTGATGTGATTAATCTTAATATCAAGAGTGGATTCATTTAACTGTTACCATTAATCTGATATTGATTCATGAGACTTCTAAGAAAACTGAAGACTGTTTCAGTTGTAGTGTTGTTCATAAAGCTTTGGGTTTGTACTTGTGTTGCCAGAGTTCAAACAGTCTGCCGTTATAATCATAGCTTGTGTTCTGTAGCTGCATATATGTACAAACACTGCTTCAACTTGAGCAGTGTCCATTCTGCAATCTGGTGTGAAAATAGAAGTGATTACTAGAGCTTCTTCTAATTGCGCTCTTAACACAAAGTCAAAAATTTGTTATGCCAAAGTGATTCCCACCTCATCTGTTTTTCTCAGTTGAATGAGATATAAAGAAGCAGCTCAGCAGAATTGGAATAGGCAGTATTGCAGTGCCTGTGGGACTACAAGCACAAAAGTGTGTTTTTGCAAAGTGCATTTGTTCTTAGCTTAGAGTTGAGAGTAATGCTGGTAAATCTAATGTAACACATAAACTAGACTTAGACTTTTAAGTATGGAGAAATACAGTGACACTTAAAACTCACGCGTGCAACTTCTGATACCGCTCTCCCTGCTTTGAAATCCAGCATCCTTGGAGAGCAATCCATTGGTTTCTGTGAAGAAAAGATTATGTTGTACTACTGTCTTGTATAGTCTGCAAAAAGACGGTAGAAAAGGTCTCTTCAGGGATCCTTGTGAAACATAGCTTAACCCTTTGGATGTGTCTGCACTGTCATTATGTGTGACAAGAAGTGAGAAATACACACTGAAGCATGAATTCGCTTCTTGGTTTGTTGTTGATTTTCTGTATTTGTGTCCATATCCCTTTTTGCCTGATGTAGAACAGTCATTTTACTTAATGTGCTTTGCAGTTTGGAAGGACTTTTGAATATCACTGTTATTTATTTGAGTATTACCATCTTTATCTGGCCTTATATCCAAGCTGTTGTGACTATTGTTGGATTCAATTGATGGCTTCTGCCTTGCCAAGTGTTTCTGAAATGAATTTTCAAAGCGAGAATGCTATCCATTCTACATTAAGAGCTTTTTCCTTGGTTGAATGCTGTTAGAGCTTATTATTCAAGTTTCTGTTTCAAGCAATTCTATCTTCTGCAGATCACAAGGAATACAACGCCAATGTACAGGACACCAGAAATGATAGACCTGTATTCAAATTTTCCAATTGGTGAAAAACAGGACATTTGGGTAAGAAATTCTTCTGTTACTGTATCATAGCTGCTTATGTCATAGTGAAACTGATTTTGCAGTCTTCGTGTTAATTCGTTGATTAAATAAATGCACCAAAATAAACATAAAGTAGATTTTTGTATGTCAAAATCAACTTAAATAGTATGAGTTGGGTATCTAAATATTTAAAGAATGAGATTAAGTATTTGAGGTTTTCTCTGAGATCTAGTTTGGCTTCCACTGTGAGTGGCAATGCTGAACTTCTTTGACATTCAGTAGAACTATTGCCCAGTTGGAGTTTGCCACTGTAGAGCCAGAATACTTAAGAGTCCTTAATTCAAATTTTTGCCACTCATGTAATGCTGGGACAGCTTATTGCCGAGTTGTTCAAAATGGTTATGTCTGGGTATTGCATCTAGGTAAAATACTGGCAGATAGAAAGGATGAGAATGGCGCAGAGATCATTCATGCTTTGTATAGAAAGGATGATAAACTGTTAACATTCAATAAAAGATATGTAGCCAGAATTAAAGGTAAGTATTAAATCTCCAGTTGTACCTTTTGCAGTTGTGTAATACTGTAACAGTACTGAGCCCAGTGACTTTGTGCTTAGGGACTTAGTTTATTGGTTGTTTTTTACAGAGACAGGTGTCAAGCTGTTGTCTGTATTGGCAGTGTGCCAAAAGACAAATTGAGAAAATGTAATACCAGTGCTTTAGAAGTTTTTATCTGCAATCTCAGAACTTCATTCAACTTCTTAAATTAGCTACAAGGTACTGCAGAAACTCTTATTCAGCTTATACAGCTGTTGGCAATTTCCTTCTGGCATGTGAAGAAACACCTAGAAAAATACATTTTTCTGACCGTTTGGTCAGCTCACGTGTTAAATGCTTGGCACTGTGAGCCAAGATTACATCCAGTTAAACACAAAGCTAGAAATGCACTTAACAAAAGCCTTACTCAGAAGCATAGTTGGAATTTACTTTTTGTTTAGAATAACTCTGTATCTGTAAGTATTAATATGGTGGTTGTCTCCTGCTGTGTCTTTGGAAGAACTGTTCCATTTACCATGCCTTCGTTGGAACGTGTTGTTCTGTGTTTTTTCCTTTACGCTCTGGGTTCAGTGCAACCATGCAAAGTATTTGGCAATAAGATATGGTATTGTCTCAGGAAGCATAACTGATCTTGTTGTTTGTGGTTAGGATAAACAAAACAGTTTTCCAAAGAAAGCAGGTAGGGTGAGTAACACTCGTGGTTGCAGTCTGTGTGCTTGTCACTATGTGAGCTTAACAGCATAGAGGCGATAGAAATGTCTTTCTTAGCATAGCAGCATAGATGTCAACCACATAGACTCCACAATGGGAATGTGATTAGATATTGATTGTTAAGATCAGAGGTTCTTAAGCTTGGCCAACTGCTTTCTGTACGTTTCCTACCTAAATCTGGAGATCTTCAGAAAATAAATACTAAACCCAAATACCTTTAGTTCCATTTTTTCTAAATGAATGTGATTTCCTGAACTGAAATTCAACTCAATTCCACTGAAATGACAGGCTTTACCTTATCATAAAGGTTTTTCTCCATTAATTATCTTTTGGCTTGAATGGCCCTTCATACACTCCCACTCTTAGAAATTTATGAAAAAAAACAGAGTGGGCTTTGTAATACATTAAGGATCAAGATTTCAAAGTTGAGTTCTCCTTACCAATATCTGGTAAAAAATTCGTCTTGTCAGTGCAAGGCATCTTGCAGGCTTTAATTCTGTGTGAGCTGAAGGATCTCTTCAGATTTCATATAGTTTAATTCTATTCAGAAAGTACTTTGGTATAATACCTGTGTGTCATCCTGTAGCTATACTGTGGAACTTTTTATCATTTTAAGTGTGCTGTTTGTTTCCTGAAGCGGGTCAGTGGAAAAATAACACTACTGTGATTTGTTTCAAACAATCCCCCCCTCGCCAAACCACTACCACAGCACCCCAAAAACTTCACTGTCCCATTAAGGAAGGGTTAAATTAGCTTCTGCTAAAGGCACAGCAGCAGGTCAAAAAGTTATTCCTGGTTATTTTTGTAACTTTGAATGAGAATTGGTGTTTAATATATTCAAAATCTATCACTGTTGTAAACATTGTTACACATAAAGCAGAGGGAATGATAAACATTCTCTAGGAGTTAAAGCAAAGATCAAATCTAAGTGGTCTCTCCACTTCCTATGTGTTCAGCTGATTGCTTTTGTGCTTTTCTCCCCCGTGTGGCTGGGGACGCTGTTGCCTTATGTGCATGGTATCTCGGACTGTACAAGGAGTGGTTTCATTCTGCCAACTAAATGATGTTCTACCTTACTTCTTTGTAAACAGGCATTTTACGGAGTAGGTGGAAGAGTAGGTGGTATTTCCTGTACTCCTCTGCTGGACTAATTAATGTGGACTATGTGACACTTCAGTGTATACATTACAGAGAGCTTTTTATCAACAGACTGACAAAAATGTACCTGCTATGCAATTATACAGAATTAATATATGCAGTTTATTTCTGGCCCTGGATTGAGAGACTCAGTAAGTGTTTTGAGTAACTAAATCTCAAACCTTTGACACTTTAACAACATGCAAATCTTTGAAACTTCCTGGGAATAAATTAACAACCACAGACAGTTGGAGACAGTGCATGCAGAGGACTGGAGACAGTGAGCGGATTTCTTAGTGAATGTCTTCACTGGCTTGTTTTGTTTGTGGGGGCTATAAAAGCCCATATGCTCATGGACTAAGCTGGGATTCAGAACTTCGAGGAGAAATTTTCCAGTCTGTTGTGCAGGCATTTTCTTGGATGTATTGAATGCTTTATTATCAAACTTCTATAGGCCAGATGGAACATGGTTCTATTACAATAGTGCAACTCTGCCAGTATATTTCATGTCAATTTACATGAAAATATGTATATCAATTTATATTTACTTAAATAACAAATGAAATTAACCTAACTAATCCATAACACCTGGACTATTCAGAGATTAGAATTCAAACCTCACTTCTGGCTTTGGTGGTTGTTCCCTTGTCAGATTGCACACGTCTCAAGTTTGGGCACACCAAGGAATTTGAAAATTCCCGGGAAGGGTTAGTCCCAGTTTCGTGATTTTCGAGGCTTAAGTGAACCTGCTTGAAAATGATCTTAAATTTTATTTGTTATAAGAATTGAAGAGCCTTCTGATTGTAGGAAATAAAAGGACAATTATTTCAGGCTCATTTTCTTCAAATCTTTATCAAAACAAGCATTTTAGAAGTGACGTTGTGTACCCCTACTGTCACTTAAACAAGTTGATTAACACTTTAATGCTTATCTAGCTGATTCATTGCATAACAGAATGTATGTGAGAAATACAAAAGACCATATTCTGTCCCCACAAATAGAATGAGTCTCCTTGAAGCACAGGATGAAGATGTGAAATAAAACTTCTGAGCTTTTTTGTAAGAAAAATCATGGTCTTGGACATGTTTAGTGTTGCAAGACTACTCATTGTTTTTATACTGTGAAATTCATAAAATGGATTTATTGTAATGATATGTAAAAAGACAGGTAGGAGAGTCCCTGAAACTGAGAACTTTAATGAAAGGAGGAAAATCCTAGAAACCTATTTAGCAGCAGCATAGCTGGTTTGAGCTCTCTAATTGACACGCTGAACAAATGAATGTTTCACTAAGTATTCTGTCCTCAGAGAAACATTAAGACTATTATTTCTAAAGGATGTGAAGCACTGGGACTGTCCATAGGGTTGCATGAGTCAGCAGTTGATGATTGAAACCTGTGATTTGCAAGCAGTATTAGGAAGCTTAATCAATTTCACAGTCTAAAATTCAGCTTTAAATATCGTTGCCTGAATTAAAGACAGCACAAATAAGAACCATCCAATGGGTTCATGAATTAAAAGATTTGTATTTATAAGCTTTTGTCACTCTGTGATAAGTTTAACACAAAGCAGGTGGGTGCTACAGTGCTCCTTTTGTCCTCGGCTGTGACCTTTCAGCTTCTTCTAAGACCATGACACCATCTATCACAGGATATGAGATAAGGTGTAGAGATAGAGGATAAAGTGTTTCATTATCCTTGGGTCAATATCCTTGCAACACTCCTTTGCTGAGTGGACAAGGAGGAACAGGACAGAAGTGTGCCATGATCTACTCGTCTGGGGCTGCAGCTGTCAAAGACAGGAGAACCACGAATTGAAGCAGCCACCCTCTATAGGCATGGGCAGCTCCTGCCTCCCTGCCTGGGCCTCTCCCAGCCGCACACCAAGGCTGTGCCTTCCATGCCTCCAGGTTGGCCAGGAGACACCCATCCTGGGTGAAAAATGCTGGCCACCACCAGCATTCTGCCCACTGACGTAGCCACTACATCACTAGTGCTAGCACCAGGAGCTCAGTCCTAGGGAACCCAGTGAAAAAAGGCACAGAGCTCCCTTTGCCCATGGCTTTAGGGAGATTTTACCTCCCCGTAAGACCACCATGGGTTAGGGGTTAGTGTAATCTGTCCTGTAGACTGTTGTCAGCTCTCCAGCTCAGTGGCAGAGGAGGAAGAAGACAGGAGTGTGCTGTGGTCTGTGTGTTTCACTGTCCAGATGTCCAACTGTAGTACAAAGCAGCAGCTCTCCATCACCATGGGCAGCCCCTGCCTCCATGCTCTCCCCTCCCTGCCCTTGCTCACCTGGCTGCTCATCTGCTGGCACAGGCCTTTTTATAGCCATCCTGGGGTGGCAGTGTCACTAGCTGCCACTGCCAATGTTCTGGCTGTTGTGACACCACCGTGACATCTGTGTACTGGTCGCTGGGTAAAAAACTGTCTGGATGGCCAGGCCCAAAGAGTTGTGGTGAATGGAGTTAAATCCAGTTGGCGGCTGGTCACAGGTGGTGAAAGGCTCTACAGAGAGATCTGGACAGGCTGGATCGATGGACTGAGACCAATTATATGAGGTACAACAAGGCCATGTGCCAGGTCCTGCACTTGGGTCACAACAACCCCATGCAACGCTGAAGACTTGTGGCAGAGCGGCTAGAAAGCTGCCTGCTGGAAAAGGACCTGTGGATATTGGTTGGCAGATGATTAAATATGAGCCAGCAGTGTGCCCAAGTGGCTAAGAAGGCCAACAGCATCCTGTCCTGTATGAGAAATAGGGTGGCCAGCAGGACTAGGGAAGTGATTATCCCCCTGTACTCAGCACTGGTGAGGCCACACCTCAAATACTGTGTTTGATTTTGGGTCCATCACTACAAGAAAGGCACTGAGGTGCTGGCGCATGTCCAGAGAAGAGCAATGAAGCTGGTGAAGCACAAATGTGATGAGTAGTGGCTGAGGGAACTGAGGTTGTTTAGTCTGGAGGGAAGGAGGCTGAGGGTAGACCTTATCACTTTCTACAACTACCTGAAAGGAAGTTGTAGCAATGTGGGTGTCAATGTCTTCTCCAAAGCAACAAGCGATAGGATGAGAGGAAATGGCATCAGGTTGCACTAGTGGATGTTTAGATTTGGTATTAGGAAAAATTTCTTCACTGAAAGTGTTATCAAGCGTTGGAACCGGCTGCCCAGAGAAGAGGTGGAGTCACCATCCCTGGAGCTATTTAAAAAATGTGTAGACGTGGCACTTAGGGACATTGTTTAGTGGTGGACTTGGCAGTTAATGGCTGGGTTAACACATGATCGTAAGGCTTTTTCCAGCCTAAATGATTCCATGAATCTATTAAATATTTCTGCCTCTATCTCTGTGTAGGCACTGGGCTGTATCCTGTACTTGCTGTGCTTTAGGCAACATCCATTTGAAGATGGAGCTAAACTTCGCATAGTCAATGGGAAATACGTCATCCCACAAAATGACACCCGCTATTCAGTATTTCATGATCTCATTCGTAAGTTTTCAATGTTAAATTTAATTTGGTGTCTTTATGGGTACACCTTATTATTGACAGTGTTGTATTACTGATAGTTAAATGTTACTGATATGTGATGGTGAATAAGGTTAACTGCAACAATTTGTTTTATTAAAAACTGTAATCCATCATCAAGGAACTTAAAAATTTCAAATGAAGCTTTTGGGGTTTTTTTAGTGCTATTGCCCGTTTTGTTTAGGATCTGAATTGCTCCACAGGAACAACTACTGTTTTGATTTGGTTTCTTTGAATCTGCTTTAGAAATTCTATTTTCTTTAAATTTCAAATAGATTACTAGAAACTTTAATTCCAGTGCCAGAAATATGCCTCCAACTCCGACAGTATTATGTATGAAGTTACTTCTGAGGTTATTCATTAACTGATCCTAGAGTATATTTGCTGAATTATTCTTAACACTAAATGGTGTTTTTCTTGGATACCTGTTATGACAGTTGTGTTCGGATGTGGATTTAGCAGTTGCTCCACTCTGTTCATATATTTGATTGCTTATTGGATCGGAGTGCCCTGAACGTATTACTGTCTCTGGGAGAAAAGCTGCAAAGGGTTTCTGCTATATTGTCTGAATCCCCTTTTTAAGGCTCCACTTTGAAGGTGAACCCAGAGGAGAGATTGTCCATCACTGAACTTGTGAATCAACTGCAGGAGATTGCAGCAGCTAGGAATGTGAATCCTAAATCCCCCATCACAGAGGTAAGTTGTCTCATAAGGAGAGAAAGGAGACCTAATCAATAAGACTCCTCTGTTATCCAGTGAGTGTGAGTACAGTAACATGTTAGAGCAGGTCCCCTGTTCCTTAATCTCCTGAAAGTTTCACACTAACTTGTTTTGAAGTTCCATTGAATTGATCTGTATCACTTGTAGGATCTTTGAAAATATGCCTTTTAAAGCACAGAGCTTGCATGACATTAAAGGAAGCTGATTGTAGTTCTTACTGCTTGTTGAAAAACTTCTCATGGTCTTGGGTTATTGTTTAGTATGCAAGTGCTGTTTGACATGCTGCATTTGACTTGCACAGAAAAATCTAGTATATGAAGGCTCTGCCTTACACTAACTTGAAACGCACTTAGGTGTTCTCTGTTTGATGCTTAATTTGTGCGATTTGTGATAAATCAGTTAGTATATCTTAACTTCCTGGCTTTCTCGTGGAGGTTCAGTTTGCTTGTTCTCACCAAGTAAAAGTAACTTACAAAGCATAACTAGTTGGTTAAATTGGCAAGAAAATACTCACAATGAATATTAATCTCCTCAGCTCCTGGAACAAAATGGAGGCTATGGAAACAATGCTCAGCCTCGGACATCTGTGACCTCTGTTTCACAGAGCTCCAAGCCTGCAGGACAACTGAACAATATGTACAATGCAGGTAAGTGCAAAAAGAGACATCATCTTAGTGTAAAACCAATTGCATGTCTTCTATATGGAAAAAAAAATCCTTTGGGGGTTTTAGACATTTTGTACAAGTACTAGTTATTTTATGTTTCTATCGCTGTTTCTAACCTTGTTTTATTTTTTCCAGGGTTTGGTTGTACGTTGGTACATTCAAACAAATTTCTCAAGTTCATTGCTTGGCAAGATACAATTCTTTTTCCAGTGTAAAAATAATTGAAACTAAAACGCATTATTAACCTGTAGAGGAGCGAGAGTTGAAATAAATGAACTAAAACTTGGTGACAGTGGTGGATACAATAGGCAATAATGTTCTTAAGAAAAAGAGCTGTAGTGAAAGTAGTCTTCAGGTTATGACAAATGAATAAAAATGGCTTATTTTAAACCCCAAACTTTCCCATTCAATGAGGCAACGATACTTGAAAATGTCTTGTGTAAAGAGGATAATTTTAGAGGAGTTTAAACTTAAAAATCTTCTCAGAAGTGCTGTAGTTTAACTTGAAACCTTGTTACTCTGTGGCAGAAGTTACTGAAGTTAGTACATATCCTGAGTTTGGGCACAATATTGGATCTTTGGTGTAAGGAAGTAACAGTTCCCTTTGCTTTCCAAGAACAACTACTTAATAGCAGATGTGTTACAGCTTAAAAGATAGCAGCCATTCTTTGGCTTCTGGTGTAACTTTATGCTGAAGTGGGCTTGTTGGCGTCTAATAGTTGAGGTAGTCCAATAAAGAAACACAGAAGCAATTGGAGGGATTTTGGCTATGAACCACAGTAATTCATTAATGCTAAGGAGTCACTGACCTGACATGTTTATTTAACCCTACAAAAAGCCTGTATGAGGAAGAAATACTTCCATAAATCGCTGGGGTCCACCTCTGCCTCCTTGCCTCTCCCCCCCAAAAAAGACTTTTGACCCCGTCATAGTTTGAAGTGCATCTGACAGAGTGATCACAGTCTAAAGCTGTTTACTTTTGTCACTTCCAAAAGAGTCATGTCTGACAGCCTCAAAGGGAAAAAGCACCACCTAAACTCAGTTTATTGGCTATCCAGTCAGTACTTTCAGAAGCAGTCATAGCTGGTACTGCCATGAGCCCAGCTTATCATGGGAGGATTGTGCAGGAAGGACTTCAGGATATGATTGCACCATAGAACATCACTGGTGATGAGTTGTGGTTCCATCTGAGGAAAAACAGTAGTTGGACTAGCAGTACTAAATTGAGTCAACCATAAACGTCTCTAAAATGACACAATTTAAAGCTGACATACCCATTCTGTAAAAATAGATATTCCAGAGTTCATTCAGCTGAAAATACTTGCACTTAATATAGTAAAGAAAATGAGAAGTTTGATAGGCTTATTTGCATCTCATTTCTTATTAAAAGGCAATTTCTGCATCCGTCTTATCATATATCATATATGAATGTGGAACATTTCAATTAATGTAGAAGATATCAAAGGAATATGTCATACTATATTCAATTTTCCTTCCAGCTTGATATTTCTTGCTTCATATTACTTGTGATGAATTGCCAATGAGAAGAAGAATATTAATGTTCCAGGGAAACTTTTAAAATTGAGTAATATTTACTGCAGTAATGTTATCTGTGTATCAATTTCTGTGGAAGAACCCAGCTTCCTAATAGGATTATAATCAAAAGGCTGTTCGGCCATAAGTCTTGTGCAAGAATGAGTACTGTTTCTTGTATACAATCATATTAATAGGGATCTTGTGCTGGGATGTTGTGCTTAACAAGTAACTTAATTATGCCAGCTGCTTTTGAAGCCCTGCATTAAAATGTCTCTACTGGGGGTGCTTAAGTAGATTTGCTAATGATAAGCTGCACTTAAAGTGACTGATACTAAAAAGAGTCAGTATTTTGCTGCACTGGCAATATGGAATAAATGCTTTACTTTCAGAATTTTTTTACCTTGTTTTCTCTTAAATGCAAACTGTCAAACAATGTGTTATGTAGTTTGCTAGTACCTCGTGACCACAAGAAGTACTATTTTTTGCATAGGTCATAGTTAAGGAGAACTGTAGAACTGTGAGCCTTACAGCAAGGTATAGCCTGTATGTGCATTCACTTCCAGCTTTGTAGGCAGCTTGCTTTAGTATGGAGCCCATTGCAGGATATGACTTAAAGTACAATTATTTTTATTCAACTACTCTAGGCCTGACCGTTGCGGAATGTGACCAGACTTATGGAGGGTTCTTTGATATTCTGAGGGGTGGAACAGAGCGATTTTTCACTAATATTAAGGATACATCTTCTAAAGTTATCCAGTCTGTGGCCAAGTGAGTAAAAAAAAAAAATTAAATAAAAAAATTAAAATTGTGCTGGTAAGAGTTCTAAATGAAGGGTCAGGAGCTTACTCCAGAAATGATCAATTCAGCATACTTTTCCAAGTATGAGCTTTAATAGATGGTATTAGAGAGATTGACATTAATAGAAAAGTTACTTTAGCAATCATATACTAGAAATGAGAATGTTGGGGGCAAAAGCCTATCCATAAGTACTACTTTACCTGCTATATTTTAGATACTGAAAGCTTGGGAGAGATCAGCAGGTGGGGTCTGGAGCAGGGTGGAGAGGTATGGAATAGGACTGTCATGGTTCAGAATGAATAAATTGAATTAATAGATGGAGCCTCCATGAATAAGAGAGGAAGAAAAAAAGATGGAGTGGTGAAAGATAGAAATAAAGAGAATGGAGGTGAGAAGAAAAAATGCAGGGAAATAGCGTATGAGCTCTGCTCTCCAGTTCAGCTTTCAGGTGGAATTCTATGCTCTCAAGGCAAAGTGAGAGGGTCTGCACTGTTTGCCTAGTTTTCCCCGCGTTACATGGAAGAATATTGCTGTTTTGATGTATGTGTCCTCCAGATACCTAGTGTGTGATTATTTTTGTCTAATCAGATTTTCAGTCCCATTCTAAACGTTTCTAGTACCTCTATATGATCCATATTTATCAATCTGTATGATTCATACATTCTTAACTCATAACAAAACTTTATGCAGTGTAAAAGTTTTTTCTTAGTTCTAGGAAGAGCAGGTAAGTCACCACTGAATACCATGTCTGAACTAGAGCCTCCTAAGGAATACTGAACCTTGTCTCTCACTAGAGTTTGTGGCCCTTCAGTTGGGATACTGCACTATGGCTTGTGAAGTCTATTGCTTGCAACTTTTTTTTCTGTCACTGCATGTAATTTGTGTGTGGTGCTGCTCTAAAATGCGTGTAATGATCTATAGGTTTTGCACCTCTATAGCCACTTCAAGTGATTTTTAGCTGTTTGCACTTAAACTTTTGTTTAAACTTCCTATGCATGGCTTAGAAAGGCCAGGTCTACTTTTTAAAGGTTGCAAAAGCCGTGCAGATTTGGTTTGTCCTTAAGCTTTCTACAGAAGCAATTGGCACAGTAGCATCAAACTTTTCACCCTGGGGAAACCGCACTGACTCAAGAGAAGACAGGGAGGTGTACAAGGGGAATGAACTGTTGCATGACGAAAAGCGGTGACTTGCTAACAGCTTAGCAGAACTGTAGGAATTCTATGTATGAAGTAACATGAGCTACAGCTTTTAAGCAACTGCTCTCCATTTTATTTTTTTGACATGGGTTGTCTTGCGGGCCTCTGTTCTTTATCTCCTTGTACCTGCTCCCTTCTGTAGAACTGATCTTTCTCTCCCCTCCTCTTCAGTCCTACTTCTGTTCCTTTTGTGGCATCTTTTTAAATGAAGTGTACTGTGTGATAAAACATAGAAATATTCTGCAGATTCCTTGCCTTTGACAGCTCTGCTATTTATAAACTCAAAGGTAGTTAATTCCTTGTCTTAAATTCTGCCAGTTTTACTTGTATTTAAGTCTTGCAGTGGAAAAATTTCTGCCTTTGTGACAGATAACACTTAAATTTTTCTCTGCCTCTGACAAAGTTATAAGCCCTACTTTCCCTTGCCTGTGTTCCTGTATTAGATATTACTCCGATACTACATTTTGATTTATACACTACGTGCTTCTCAAGTACTCCCGCACTTCACTTTTTTTGTGGTCTTGTCTCCACATGATGTTCTGGATTTTTTGTGGTCTTGTCTCCACATGATGTTCTGGATTTTTTGTGCCTCTGTCAGTCAGTTATGTTTGAAGAAGTTTCTTCTTCCTTCTCGCAAGCAGTTTCTTCCTTACCACTGGAAGTTTAATTACTTGTTTGAATTTCATCTTGTGCTATTTTCCTCTTTCTAGTGGTGGATGAGGACTGTCTAAAATTTACTTTTTAATATGGAATGGCTTATGCTGTGCCTGCACCTTATTTTATATTTCCCTTACCTAACAGGTGTGTGTGGCTTTTTGCTTTGTGTTATTTGCTTTGGTTCCATAGTAAGTGTAGCGTGCAAGGAGTAAACCAGTAACCGCACACACAACTGCGTCTGCAGAACTCAGCTGGCAGGTTCTGAAGTATAGGACAGCGAGTACTTGGTGTCTGAAAAGACTGTTCAGTTTGCATGCTCTTCTCTACAATTATTTGTTTATTATGGTGACTGCCCAAAAGAAGTCTTGCATCTATCTTATTCTTGGAGTTGTTACGCTACTTCTAAATTTCTATTTAATGTGCTGTGGCTGAACTGTACTCTTGGCACTTTAGTTAGAATCCATTTTTTGACAAAAATGGGAAAGAATTACCAGGATGCAACTTGAGGCTCCTGAGTCCTGCATAGAGCCCTATGGCAGGATCATTTATGCCTTAAATTTGTGTGGAACATAGAGGATTCCACAACAGTACCTTAACTGCTTCAAACCCTATCCAGCATGACTACTTTGTGGTAGTGTTTGGGCCTCTATCAGGCATGCAAGTTCATATCTTGTGGAACTTACTAAATATTAGTCAGAAAAGCTCATTACTTTTACATCTTAGTTGTATTAGTTACAGAAAGTCACATGTGGATATTTACTAGAATTGAGTAGCTTGTGAATGTAATTGTTGGACCTGGTTTTGGTGTGTAGTTCTTAATGGGTGGGAGTATTGTAATATCCAAATTAGATCAACGAGCCACAGGCCTTTTCCAGCTAAAGTGGGGATCCAGCCCTTCTATGGGCTGTGATTAATTGACAAAGGATCGTCAGACAGCATATGTTAAGTCCCGAGGTTCATCATGAGGAGATCAGTCCCTCAGAGATGTTTTGGATTAGGCAGATTGAATAAGGGTTTATATTTAGGTGACTTGTGCACATCCCCTCTGTTGACAGAGCATGTGAGACTGTCAGACTTTTGTTTATGCTCTGCTCTAACATAGACAAATCTTGGTTTTGTGGTAGACCCTCTGTCTTCATACAACTACCTTTTTGTTTGCTTGTGTTATCTAAGTGAATTTGATCATTGGGTTGGGGAGTGAAAGGACAGTAGATAATTATGCTAGTGAGAATCAGTTACTTCAGTACTGCCAGATATTATTTAACCAATACTGAAAGAGAAACACTTTCCACCTATAGTTTCCCAATATTCTTTAGTGGCCCTTGGTTCTGTAACTTACATTCCTTGATAAGTCTGTCATGTGTATACGGTTCACTGAAATGGCAAAACGTGAATTAATGTGAGCAGTACTTAAGTGTTATGCAGGACCTAAGGTAGTCTCATGGTCTTTAGCATTTAACATGCTTAGTATTTAACATTCCCTATTCTGCTGAGAGTCCCAGCACTGGGCTTATGCATTCTTAAACTATTTATGCTTTAACCAAGCTGAAGTGTTAATTCTTGGTTTGCATCCACCATAGGACATATCTCTTTTTGTCATGATCATTCTCTGCCTTTATGAACTTGTGTTGTGGCTACAGCTGATAACCATGAGGGATGTGAGAATACCTCTTCTACCGTTGCATACTTGACTGCCTTTTCAGAACTCTTCAACATGAGAAGCAGACATTCTGGACAAACTAAAATGTGTCCTCCTTGTCATGCATTTTGCTCACCCCTATCCTGGTTTGAGGTAAAACAGAGCCAATTTTCTTTTCAGTAATTTTATTTTTCAGTTAAGCCTCTTCCAATTCTGAAATTAACGGCTTATTCTTCAGACATTGTCTGCTTCCGAAGTGATAAGGCCTGTTGTTTATAGTGAATACCAAGAAATGGTATGCAGAGAGGCTCTTGCTTATACTTACTGCTATAGCAACTGAGGTCAGCTAACTTTGTTGTATGTCCCATTGGAGGGTCAGAGTTGGAAAAGTGTAGAGGGGTTGCATCTGTGGGGAGGAGCGGACAGGTGACCCAAAACTGACCAACAGGATATTCCATCCCATCTGCCCCATGCTCAGTGTAAGAGCTGAGGGATCAAAGGGGTCAGGCTTTTCCATCAGTGGCCGGCATCCAAGAAGGACTCCGTTTGTCTGCCTTTGATCCTGGTCTGTGTGTTCCTGAATACAGTTCTGGAATCCAGTTCCCATCCATCACCAAGTCCAGTCTGGGTCTTTCCCAGTGCCTGCTGGTGATGTGATCATTGTCGTGGGAGCTCAATACTGGGTTTATACATATTGTGTATATTTCATCATTTTCTTGATAATAGTATTATGTTTTCTTTTTATTGTTTCATTGTTAATATTTCATTAAAGTAGTTCAGTTTCTTTTTCAACCCGTAAGTTCTCTCTTCATCTCGTTCTGTCTTTTCTCCTCAAACCATGACAGATTTATTGGTGCCCAACATGAGGCACAACCAGGGCTCTGACAGATTGCCTCTACAGTTTGAATTCTGGCTTGCTTAGTTAAGAGGGTATAGGTTTTTTCCTTTGACAGTTGTGAGGGGCTGGAAATTAAAACAGATAGCTCACATGTTATTAAGCAAAATGTTATATTGTGCCTTTATAGGACTTTGTTTAAAGTTATTTGATGCAGCGGTGTTTAACTTAAGCACTCCTCATGTTGGAGTCTGTCATCTCATTAGGTAGGCTCTCTCCCTCCTACTTACCATTGCTTATCTGAACTGTGGTGTTATTTCCTTTATCTGCAGACAGACTTCTTCCTACAGTGGAAGAATTAGTGTTTTGTAGTTGCTGCAAAAAAGTTAATTTTTTTCTTCTCTCCCATAGCCGCCTTTATCTTAGTTCAAATTTGGTTTCTTGTTTATTCGAATAAGTCTAATAAGGTCTGAAAACTAAAACACGTCACAGGCTACTAGGAACAGGAGGGTGAATGAGGTCCATCCTGATTGCTGCCCCAGCCACCTCGCTTGCAGGTGTCGCAATCTCTGTTGCAGATTCAGGTCAGGCAGGCACAGTTTATGGCTAGATGAAAGCGAACACAGAGCAACAGCAGAGGCTCAGCCCTCTATTGATACAGACTGACCTAGAAGAAAGTACTAGGGTGTATGAGCACTTAGAGCAGCCTTGCAGTGCTTTGTGAAGGGGCCTGATACAGCAGAGCAGCATCTGCACAGAAGGGAACATTGTTCCAGCAGATGTGCCCCTGTGTGCCTGATAACTCACTCCGCAGCTGTGCGGACCCAACACACCTCTGTTCAACTGGTTGTCTCTCGCTTGTGATGCTGCTGCACCCTTGATCAGTTTTTATGCTTATTGAGGTCTGCATCCATACAGGTTGCAGGTGCCCTGCGAAAAGACACATATAAATGTTTTAAGTATCCAGTCTTCACTGATATTGAAAACAGCATGCAAAACTTACAAGCAATCTTGTTTTGCTTTGTCAGAACAGTCTCTTTCAATGAAGACATTATGATCTAGTAATCTAGGGAACAATTAGCTGCCTTTTATTGCTAGCTTTCTTTGCTTCTAAGGTAATTTTGCTTCTGGTTTGAAGCTGCATTAATGTTTAATTTCATGGATCTTTTTGTTGCACTAGGTAGTTGAATGATTAATTCAGTTTTATGAAGCAAAACCAAGTGGCAACAGGTTGATGTGAATTTCGGTGCTGCATTTCTTCCTGGCACTTAAAAAATAAATTGCAAAAATGGTCGTGTTCAGCTAATGAATGGATGTTTTTCTACTCCTGTGAGTGTAGAGTTATCTGGAGGAAGATCAGTCAGTATCAGAGCGTTATTTAACTGAAGATAATGTTTTGTATGCTCACATTGTGACTGTGCTGGTCAGTCTGTCATTCTTTATTCTTTCCCATCTTCAGCTGTTAGTGCATATTTACCTAGTATTACTGTTGTAGAATTTTGTGCTGTCACGGAATCACAGAATTTCAGAGCTGGAAGGGACCTCTAGAGATCATCTAGTCCAACTCGCCTGCTAAAGCAGGATTGCCTAGAGCACATTACTCAGGACTGCATCCAGATGGGTCTTGAACGTCTCCAGAGAAGGGAACTCCACAACCTCCTTGGGCAGCCTGTTCCAGTGCTCTGTCACCCCCACTGTAAAGAAGTTTTTTCTCATATTGGATCAGAACTTCCTATGTTCCAGCTTGTGCCCATTATCCCTCGTGCTGTTACTGGGAACCACTGAAAAGAGTCTGGCTCCATCCTCCTTAAACCCACCCTTTAGATACTTGTAAACATTAATAACGTCTCCCCTCAGCCTTCTCTTCTCCAGGCTGAAGAATCCCAGCGCTCTCAGCATTTCCTCGTAAGGGAGATGCTCCAATCCCTCATATTATATAACTTGTTTATTTTGTGAATTTAATTGTTACTTTTAATGTAATTGTTTTTAACTTAATTTTCTGGAATGATCTTTTGTTTAGTATTGTGATGGTCTTTAAGTGCAGCTGTTCTCTGGCAAGATTGATAATGACAACCATTTATACAGTGAAAAGTTTTTAACATCTAATTAAAACTTCTGATTTTGTTTGGGTATTTATTTTGAAAAATGAAAATTCATATCTTATTTGCTATATTTCCCACTAGACTTCTCACTAAAAGGCCTTGAAGTAGCCTGGTATCATCAGAAAAGTGACTAAATATTGATGTCGTAACATGCTTTCCTGTTTAGCTTAATTAAACCCTTAAAAAGCACACTGAATTTTCCATATGGGTCACAAGCCAGAAATTCTCCATGCAGTGTGTTGGTTTGTTTGTGTGTTCTTCTACTCTTATCATCTGCCACCAACATTGCTATGTAAATGAAATTTCTGCTGTTAATATGAAAGGAAGGACCTTATTTCTCATTTTTAGTTACAGGGTTTTATCTTGAAATGTGTAGCAATGCTTACCAGTGTGAAGAATAGATATTTTTTCACCTTCTTGCCATTTAAAACAATCTGTTACCAGTTCGACATGAAACGCTCCACTAAAAACAGCGTACCTTGTGTTCAAGTCTTACTAGTGAAATAGCTCTGAAATCTTCAGAATAAAGTTCAAGGAATAATAATTAGAGGACAAGGTCACCTGTTTTAGGAGACTTGTGTTGATTTTGCAGTGAAGCAGCTACATTTTAATTAAGACAGCACAAACATTGTACAGCTTTTTCAGTTGTAACATGCATGCAGACCTTTTACTGCAAAACAGCAAGCTTGATGTAGCTGTGCTCTGTTGTTGACGTACCAAGCTGCTCTCTCTCAGCAATGTGTGTGTGCTGAGATCCATGCTGCTAATAATGTTGCATTTTAATTTAGACAAATGTAAAAAGCAAAGCTGAACTGAGTGATGTGGCTAGTAGGAAGTTAATATCTGGAAGTGTTCCCAAGAGAATGGGTGTGAGGATGGTTTGGTTTTTGCTCTTAATAGTTCTGTGCTTGTTTCAAGTTGCTGCTTAACCTCAGTGTTACAGCATTGGAGAGATAATGGTTCTTTGTTCTCAGGCTATTCTATTAGGTGGGTTTTTATCTTGATATTAATACAGTTGGTATCATTTGTATGATCTGCATGTTTTCTTGCTTGAAGCTGGTGGGTGTAAGCAACAAATAACATTAGACACTTCTTAATCAGGTAAAGGACTATGCTTTTCACTAATTTTAGTAAGAAATCATGATTAGCTCTGAATGTAAATTTCTGCTGCAACAGTATTACTACTTGATCTATGTGATAAAGTTGTGTCCTTCCAAAGGTGCAGATAGTTTTGGAATAGTGTTTATTTGGCCACTTTGTCTACCTTCTTATATGAGATTTTTCAAGGCTGAGTTTTTTAGTGCTTTGTCTAGTGACACTCTCAAATTCGTTGTGGTTATTTCAATTTTTCTTGAGACCTTGGGTCATTATCATTGTTAGGACACTGATAAATACTGTTTAATGTCCTTGCTTTCAGAACTGTTGTTCTTGCCTTATCCTCCTCCTAGTCATTGTAAATTCAATAGTATTTCAATCAATCCCTTCGGCCTCCTTCATGTTTAGCAGCAAGCAGTAAGGAATCAAATCATAATGTTCTGTCTTGATGTTTCAAAACTTGAGTGCGGTATCCTAGATCTGGTCTTTCAAGCAGTGTCTTGAAACTTTATAGTGATATAGAAGTTTTGCTTTGATAGTACCTCTGCATTCCTTAAACAAGTATCATCATCTTGTGATGACATTTTGATATTCTCTAGATAATATGCTGCTGACTTAATTAAGTTTGGGATGTTTAAGCCAAATTCTGTAGGTGAGGTTTGTTCTCATTTTGCCAATCAGGAGTGCAGACCTATGTGATTATACTCAAGGGTGTTGGCCTGCACTGGGGCTCTTCAGTCTTTTTCTCAAGCTTTTTTGTCCTGCTACATAACAGGTACACTAGGAACAAAAAAATAATAGTGCTCTTAAAATAGTAAATTATTGTCATAATGTGGGTGATTAGGTAGAAATTAAGGGAATGTACCTAAATTAAAAAAAAAAAAAAAATCACTGGGAGATTGTTTTTCCAAAAGGCTACTCTTTGAAACTCTGCACAACTACATGAGAAAGAGATGAGTAATGATTAATGCTTTGCTTACGATGGGAGTTTTGGCAGTGAATTTTTGGAGGAATGATTTAAATGAGGAGAGAGATTCAGGTACCCTCTATTCAAAAGGAATCCAGAAATTGGGCAGCATGGCCATCTGGGCCAGGTCGTAACATGACAGAGTTACATCATGTAAAATGTAAAGTTTCAACAAATGGTCTTTGTTTTTTAAGCGTTATGATGTCCTCCATTAAAGATGTTAAGGCATCCTTATTAGGCTTTCAAACTGTTACCTACAATGTTTATCAGTAAGAGCAGGGCCTAGAGGAATGAGTTAAACATTGAAGGCATCTGTACAAAATCCCCAGAGATACTTCTGTTGCAACTGATGTAAATGAGTAACTATTCAAATAAAATGTTTATCGTGAAAATTCTATTCTGAAAACCTTGAAGTGTGAGGTAACAAGCCTCAGATAGAAGAAATGGAATGTTATTCATGGTGGTGGGTGTAGCCTGAGAGACCTGGGTTTTATACTTACAGCTTGGATGGTTTTATTTCCCAGTATTAACTCCAATGTGTTCTGTTTCAGTTATGCAAAAGGAGATTTGGATATATCGTACATCACTTCCAGAATTGCTGGTATGATAATTCTGTCTGTCTTAAGAATAATTTCTGATTGTTCTTAATATATGAAAAAAGTGAATACTTCACCTGGTGCTTGTTGTTCTGTCTTCAGTGATGTCCTTTCCAGCTGAAGGTGTAGAATCTGCCATAAAAAATAACATAGAAGACGTGCGGTTATGTCTGGACTCTAAACATCCTGGCCACTATGCTGTGTACAATCTCTCTCCAAGAACATACAGGCCTTCAAGATTCCATAATAGGGTATGTATAGTTTTTGTGTATTTCTGTAAAAGGTCTTTCAACACAATGTCTTGATTATACCTTCAGCTTTTTATTGTGAAATATGTTGAAGGAGGCTGCATAATCAAATAGATGACAAAAGAGTAAGTATATACGCAAGATCAATGCGTAACCTCTATTCTGCTTGTCTTTGCTTTCAATCCAAACTTAACTGATTGAAGACTAATCTTTAATCTTACTGACTAAAGTCTGTGTTTCCTAGGGTAGTGATATCTTTGAAAACATGTATGGGTACCTTACATGTTTCAGATTCAAATGGAGAATACTTAACATAATTAAAACTTACTAAAATTTCAATCTCTCCTACATTCAGAGCTTTTCCTTTATCAAAGGTAGTACTCCTCTGGTGACTGATTTGCACAACCTATTTACTGGACTTTCTCCTTGTCCCACTACATACTGCTTGACTGCATGTTGGCTCAGCCCTAGCTGACTGCTTGTTGCTACTGCCTGAAGTATTGGTGTAGCTTAGCTGAGCTCCGCTAGCATTTCTGCTTGTTTCTGTGATACTAAAACAAAGATGATTGCCTAGCTCAGTAACAAGGTAGTGAGGATAGCTTGTTAGGTGCTGAGATACTGGACTTTGGCTCCTGAATTCACCTCAGCTGTCCTGTAATTAGGTCAACAGTGGAGACTGTTAGTATGTTGTGAGTTGTCTAGCACTGGCTGCATGAGACCTCACCTCAGTCCGTAGTGATCATGCCCCTTCCCCACAAAACAGACTGCCCACAGGAGAGTCTAGAAGCATTATTTGTTACAGAAAACCCCTTTTGGGCCTTATTCTGCTGAGCCATTCTTAGCATTACTTCAGTTATCCACGTTCACTTAAACTGTCAGGCTGAGGTATGTTTAATGTATTCTGTCTAGTGCTTGTCATTTCCTTCCTTTTAAACTTCTAGACAAGACAAAGTATTGTCACACCTGAAAAAACAATTACTGCCTGGTGGAGGTAGTCAGCTTCTTTATCTGTATATGATTGAGTATGAGGTTCAGGCACTGTTCAATGTGGAATGCGAAGCTTAATCATGCAGGAAACCTCATGCAAAGCAAAATCTTCAGCAATGCTTTTTAGCACAAGATTGCTGGAAAGCCTGCTGAGGCTGACATAGTGAACTGATTTATTCCTCACCTTACAAAGCTGTCAGTTTCTGTTTAGGAAATGAGAAATGCTGTGACTGGCAAATTATTTACCCTGGGGATGTTTTTTTGGTTATGCAAGCCTGAGGTGCCTATACCCTCATATTCCTGATGTATTGATACTGTGAATGGTAATATGAGCACAGCTAAGTCTACCAGTGATATGGAACTCTTCTCATCTACGTTTATCTTTTTGACATTCATTTTGTTTTACAATCTTTGTTTTGCTGGGAAGGAATAGTAGACCATTACTTGTCAAAACATTGTAGGTTCCCGCCCACTTTATTGGCTGGGAGTATTTAGGAAGTGTCTACAAAACATTGTCTTCTTTTTTAAAAACGAAAAAAGACAGCTATTTTACTTGGAAAACAAACTCTTTAAATATATTGGGGAAAATTTTCCTGTCCATCTTTGAAATCCAGCTGCACAATGAACAATACTAACTGACTTAACTTCATTATTCAGTGCTGTGTGAAAGCAACCACGTAGGATTTTAAGGAAGCTTAGTTTTTCATTAGTGCCGCAAAAGATGATTATGGCAAGCCTTAAATGTGATCAGAGGACAACAGCTTCTGAAACTCTTAATTCTGACACTTTGCTTAGTTGGTATTTATGAAATTATATATTCTTGCTTTCTTGCTGTATGCTATCTGTATGGAACTGTTACAAATATCTTTAATCTTGCTTGAAGTTACTGGTAGTTTTGAAGTCTTCGCTGCTAGTTTTGAATCCTACTTGGAACAGGTTTCTCAGAGGTTGTGCACTCTCCATCGTTCTGCTAACAATCAGAACATTTTGAGCTTAAAACATAGCCAAAGGAAAAGGAGGTAACGTTGTATGGTGTACCTCTTGTAACAAAACTAGTGTTTGAGTAGAAAGTAAACAGTAAATAAAAAAAAAAGTTCTTGCTTTTTTGAATATACCTAATTTTCTGGACTATTTTCTGATTTGTAGCTGTAATGCTGCAATATGATTCTTTCACTGCTATTGTAATATTTGAGATGAACTGAAGCCCACATTGAATCCTGACATGAACAGGAATATAAAGGACTGCTTGCCTTAGCTTTTAGTCGTTCAGTGGTGACTTTGTGTAAGCTTTCATTAACAAAAGAACATTCAATTTAAATCTCTTGCAAAGTGACACTTTCTGAAACTGCCCCCCCCCCCTTTTTTTTAAAAAATTAAAATACTAGAATACAGTGAAAAGCCCCAGGAGACTTTTTGTTTGTGAGACTGTTTCTTTCAGACTTTTTTCCTGAGCTTGGCACAAAAATAATCTCATTGAGAATTTCTTTTGTTATGGTCAGTTCAGGTAATTAATCTCAGAGTAACCAATGATCTCTTTTATCTGGGTAAGAAAACATGTTGCTGATACCAAAATTTGGTCTTCCGCTTCAGCAACTGGGCTCCTGGCTAAAAAGAAATAGAAAAAGCTTGCTTTTGTTTCCTTGGTCCTGGCAGAACATCTGCTCTTTAGGTGTTGCAAGTGCTCAAGGATCAGTTTTCACATACTGCATTCTTCCTGGACAGCTGAGTTTAAGCATATAGACTCTTAGGAGTGAAGCTGATTATTTGGTAGTGTTTTGTAGCACTAATTGCAGAAGGAATATTACTTAAATGTTGAGGCTCACTGAATAAAGAACAAATGTAAAAGGAAACCAAATTTTTCTGTGTTTGATTTGTTTTGCTTGAGAATATGTGCACAAATCAAGTTGAAAGCTGTTTTACGTTATTCCTTGCTCTAAGAAAATTTCAGATAGTAATGATAGTGCTTCAGATAGTTCCAAGTTGCTGATACTTCTAGTGCAGCAGACTGTAGACAGGAGCGGAGTTTTATTGCGCTTCATCCTATAAAGTGGTGCTTACATTGTAAGATTACTGTTCTTGAGCGCCTTGTTTAATTTCTACCTGAAGGTGGCATTGAAGTGTAAAATTGCCTCTCATATACACAACTTATGCTATGCAAATATATGTGACTATGTAATCCTATTTCTCACCTCTGCTGTCGCTTTTGTTGCAGGTTTCTGAATGTGGCTGGCCAGCAAGACGAGCACCAAATCTTCAAAATCTTTATAGCATATGCAAGAACATGCATTTATGGCTGAAACAGGACCAGAAAAACGTTTGCATTGTGCACTGCCTTGTAAGCAACTGGTTTATGTCTGAAGTGCTTTGCTCAATTCAGCTTTTAATTTTGAATAAGGATGCTAGTATCCACTCTGTGAATGTTACTGGCTTTCTTTACTGTGAGGCCTGGGGGAAATTCCATCCTGCTGTCTTTAGGAAAATTATTTGCATAAATTTTATCCTTAGGCAAATTAGTAGGGTTATGTAGCCCTCACAAACTTGCATGTAGCATAGAAGGCAGTATATAAGAGGGGTTAAAGCAAAGTAGCCTTTCAGAGAAAGAATCTGCTCTGCTATTTCAGTGTTTGCTCTATTTTTTTGTTCTTGTTTTCAGCTTGACAGCTGGATGTACAGGGCATTTCCCACTACTGTCCATTTAGAATGTAATCTCTATCAGAAGAATTGCAGAAACTAACTATGAGACTTTTGGTGGAATTTGCTTTTGCTGGCAGCAGACTGCTATGGCAAGAAAACTCTTGATAAAGAGCCACCTTGTGTCAAACATGGAGGGGAAAAATGAATTTAAAGAATAATCACTGTGCTCAAGATTTGAAAACAAGAGGTTACTGTCATGTTTGTGTAAGAGAATTGCATGAGAAATTTTGACATTCTTATTTTCCTGCGCAGTAAAAAGAGAAACACGACAGCTGTTACAATGCATATGATGCTGCTAGAAAGCATTCAAAACCAGTCCTTTGATATGGTATAGTAGTTTATATGGAATATCACTGTCAGAGTCTTAAAAGATGACTTGTTAATCTGGCAAAGTGTACTTCCTTAAACAGAGTTTTGCAAGCAAAAGATCACTTAATGCCAGCTCTTGAAAACCGATGGGATTTTCATGGCTGCTGTGAGGTTAGGAATCTAATTCTATATTAAAGTGATACTTACAGTATCTCAGTGTCACATGGTAGTATCACATGATACTGAGAAGAAGTGATCACATGCTAGAAGCAGAAGTAATGAATTAGCAGCAGTTTTTGTAACATCTTTCCTTTGAAATGTTTTGTTTAAGGCTCCTAACTCATTTCTCAGGTGTAAGGGAATCTTGTGTATATATATGTGGCTGCATCTTAGATGTGATGCGAAGGGCATACACCAGGACTGCTAGAAATGGATGATAGCTCCAATATGTGTCTTCGATCCGTCTAGCTGGAAGTTTTTGTAGATGTAAAAGCTAGGAAATCTGGGTTGAAAAGAATACTTTGTCTGGTAGAGATAGAATGTTTTAGACTAACACACTTTCTTGGATAACAAAATATGAAAGTTGCTTCTTATAAATACTGCTTCTAGGTGGCCAGGATTCAGAACTATGTAGGGCTTCCTGGTCTTTTGATCTTTACTCTAGAGGTTTGCAATAATGCAGTGAATTGTTAAATTTTTACACTGTAATTTGAGTGATCCAGTTGAGAGCAAGCAGTTGAAAAAAACGTTTAAATGGCAGCTTCCCACTTCAGCTACAGTTGAGTCTTTCTAGACTGGCAATGACAGCCATCTGTTTTTAACTGGCATCCTGTTCTACTGATATCGCAAGACTGTAGCATATAAGCCAGAGGCTGGAGTAACTCCTAGACATCTGCAGTAACCACTTTGCTCTGTGCAGTCATTTGGGGCTATGCAGCGATGGTCATCCTTGAAAACTTGCACAGTTTTAAGAAGGTGTGAGTACAAGATCATCTTGGTAGAACTTAATGGCAAACAGACTTGCAACTGCAGCACTTTAAGTGTGATTAAGTGTTCCTTCAGATAGCTGTATTTGACCTGCGTTTAAATGGACCAAGCTGACATGATTATAGGCACACTAGGAAAAGTTATGTTTAATTTATTTTATGAAGGTTATTTATTTTCAGAATAGTTTAGACAGAAAACTTCTCTAGCTTTTTGAGTCTTTGTGACAAAATCTAGCTTTTTCCAATCATTGTTTTTTATTGCTGCCTTACTGGGTTTTTTTTAATGCCTGAGGATTGCTTATTTATGTAGCCAAGTTTCATTATCCTTGTAAAAACAAAAGCATACAGGGAAAAATTGAAATGCTTACTGTCTCATCTCTAGATGGGAGTGTTTCTTTTGCTCCCATTCTGCAGCTTATCAAGCTTCTTTCTGAAGTGCAAGATTCTGTTATCAGATTTGCTTGGTAATGAATGAGATGTTCTTTATTTTGAATGATGTATTTCTGGTTGTAAAGTGATCTTTAAAGTCTTGTAAAGTTGTCTTCTGACTTCATGCCACAGTTGCAAAGCATTTACTGTGACTTGCTTGCTGACGTCTTTGTACAATGATTCCCCCCCTCCCCGCCCCCTTGGTGTGGTGCTTTAATTTGGAGGTGCCTTTGTAATGCAAGCATACGTAATTCACTGCTTGTCATGCTCATCAACATTGTTTCATTCTTCCTTTCTGTTCATTAATGTTTTGTCCTAAGTACGGGCATCTCAGGGTAGGGACCATGTTTTTTCCCATCTGTCTGAAATTTAACTGAAAAGCAGGGTCCAGCCCATAGAATCATAGACTGGTTTAGTAACTTCTGGAAACCATTGGGCTTGCTAGTTACACCAGCAGTAATAATACTGATTTGCTGAACTGCTCTTTAAAAATCTGGCTCTTATGGTGCTCACAGACCTTCTTTTCATTGGTCTAAGTAATGGTTAGAATAGACGGCTAGCTTTGAAAGAAATGCCTGTTAAAACAAGTTGAGGAAAAGCATTTCCTTCTTCCCCACTTCCCCACTCATATGCCAAATGACTATAAAAAAATACATTCCATGTTGTTAGCAGAAAAACTTGAGAGGTCCTGTTCTGTCAACCATTACCTCTTCTGAATCTTCAATCTGTTATAGTGTAGGCATGAATCTGGGATGTGTGTAGCTGTGGTCCCTGCAGAAAGAGTTTCAGTGTTTTAATTTTCTTGTCTTAGTTTTATTAATCTATTATTAAGCTATTAATCTCAGGCAATTTTAGTAGAAGACTGAAGAGTTTAGTGTGGCTTAGTTCTTCTGAATCTTAGGACTTCTTTTGTAGCGGAAGTCCATGGTTATCAGCTAAAAATAGCATTGAAAATAGCATAGTTTCAGGTAGCAGCCAGGAAACAAACTTAAAAACAGGTATTAGTGATAGTAAGGTAGTAAACATCAATTGGAAATGTTGAATGGTGTGAAGCTAAAGCAATTATTCACATTTGGGGTGGCAGATAATATGTAATTTCTTTTGTATTGTGTGAAAATCAAATGAAAACATTTTTTTCAGATACAAACTTCAAATCTAATGGTTGCACTAGACCTTGGATTTCATTACATTAAATAAGGAGATAGCATATTCTTCAGTAACTTCTGTAATGCTTTTTCCATTAGGTTTAATAACAAAGTTACAATTTTTTTTTTTTTGCAGGATGGAAGAGCAGCATCTGCTGTTGTAGTTTGTTCTTTTCTGTGTTTCTGTCGTCTCTTCACTACTGCTGAAGCTGCAGTTTATATGTTCAGTATGAAACGCTGTCCTCCTGGCATTTGGCCTTCTCATAAAAGGTACAGTATCAGTCTGTAGGGTACTATTGAAGCAAGTAGTTATGCAATTATGAATATGCTAGTATTTTTACAAGATGCTTCTTAGGAAGGAAAATTATTTCAGTAGTGTCTGTGTTTGAACAGAATAGTTGGAAAAACAGATGTATCATGATTAGAGAAAGTAGTCATGAATTTTGTGAGCCTTTAAGTTACTCATGATGTTCTTATCAAAAGTGATTCAAGTATGACCTGTAGTGGAAAAATGTTAGGAGTAAAAACAAGGTTATGCAGTGCTTTTGAATGCTCTCAAGTATAAAATCCTCTTCCATGTGTGTAGGACTTATTCCATGTTTACTGGTTTATTACAGTACTGTGTCATAACATTGCAACTTCTGTGGAAAGACCAATAATGATTTCTGTCAATCTTTTATGTTTAGGTAAGAATGCCTTCTGCTTTTAAAGGAGTACATGCAGAGGTGACTTTCATATACTTTGACAGATGTTTTAAACTAATCGATTTAGTTGGATAGATCTTACAGCAATAAAGTCTCAGTAGCAAGTGACACTGGTAGTAAGGGTATTTCCTACAGAACCAGTTAGATTTGGAAAGGTGAGAAGTAAGGATTAGTTAAGTGTAAATGACAGATTTACTTTGATTCTATGTAATGGGTCCTCTACAAGATAACTTATATTAATGAGGATAAATTTAAAGCCTTTAGGAAGCTTTGACCTACTAACTTCAGAACTGCTGTGCAACTTGGATCCATTATGTGTAAGACACAAATTAGTTCTCCCAGTTCGGTGAAGCCTAGTTTGGCCTCTGGAAAGATTAGGCTAGTTTGTTTTACAAGGGAATATATGTAAAACTGCAGACCTAAGGCAATGTCTGGAGTTGCCTCGAAGTTGGGACACAGGTGCAGATGACTTCATTTGCAGTGCTGTATTCAGTTTTCTGGGCAGTATGTTTTTCTGTTGCGATGCAGCCACCGGGCTTTTGTACAGAAACTGTGTTGCTGTCCTTAAATTGAGAGGCTAGCTAGGGATCATAAATATTTCTCTGTGTTTCTATTTCATTTTACTTCTGTGAAATTCTATCAGATTTGAAAATCTGTTTGCTGGAAGTGCTGTAAAAGTGTTCCCAGTGTTTTATTGTTACCTTTTGTCACTGCTTAGTGGCTGGATATGAACAGAAGTAGCTCACCTTGTGTGTTCACCCATTTTTAGAGTTTGGTTCTCTGACTAAATGCGCACCTCTTGGTTTTTGGCAGGTACATCGAATACATGTGTGACATGATGGCTGAAGAACCCATTATTCCTCACAGCAAGCCCATCCTTGTCAGATCAATCATCATGACTCCAGTTCCTCTTTTCAGTAAGCAGCGTAATGGCTGTAGGCCTTTTTGTGAAGTTTATGTGGGAGATGAGAGAGTAACCACTACCTCCCAGGAATACGACAAAATGAAGTAAGTACAGGTTATGATTTGGTCTGAAACAGCACATTATGTTTTTCTAGACTAACTTAAAAGTGAAGTCTTCACTGTGAGGAGAAAGCATGATTTTGCCAGTTAAGCAAAAAGCTTCTTTAACCTATGGAACAGCTCCTCTATCTTGAAAGAGCTGATCTTGAAAGAGAAATCATGGGGAGGAGATGATGTGGTTATAGCAGCTTGGATCTGTTTCTGGAGAAAGTGGGGCTGATGGTGGTGTGGCACAGTGGTCACTGGGAAGCAGAGGTGAGCAGGACCCTCTTTCCTCTCACTCCATGTGGTATAAACTAGGAAGACTGATCCCTGGTGTACATGTACTGAACTGAACATCATGTGTCAATCATGGAGACAGTAAGGATGCCCCAGGCATGGCAGCTGTAAGGGGAGTGCTTATTAGCCCCTGTACAGTTGTGGTGTCTGCTGTTGTAATACAGCACAGGAATTGCAAATGGTACTAGCAGCACTTGGTGTGGGTAGTCACAGACAGAGGAAAGATGAGAGAATACCAGAGTCTTTCTAGCTTTCCTGTAAATCCAAGCCCTGTAAGGAGTTCAGTGAATTTGAAGAGAGCAGGAACAGAAACAGCTGTGGGGTCTTATAATAACATTTTCCCCTGTTTTTCTTTACTGCTGCCCCTCAGTGGGAGTCCTGACATATCACAGCAATGCAGCTACAGTTCTCTCTGCATGTTTCTTTGGAACAGGTTTCTTCATAGTATTGTCTCTTTTGCATTTCCCAGCAGCTCCTTGAAGACATGTTTCTCCCATATTTGATTTGAGAACTGTGGGTCTAAATATGTCTGTTCCTCTGGTGTAGGCAACTGTTAATCATGTTCTTTTTAGACCAGTTTTTGAGTTTTAACTATTTAGAGCGAATTCTTTCTCTGTAACAAGAACTTGAAGCAGATTTTCATGGCTTGCTATTGAAGAGCTTGGAGACACCAAACTAAATGTAAGGTAACGCACTATTTTTTTTTTTAAATGAAATTAAGTGTGGTTATGTTTTTTCTTCAGGGAGTTTAAAATTGAAGATGGAAAAGCAGTAATTCCACTAGGCATAACAGTCCAGGGAGATGTTCTCATTGTAATCTATCATGCCAGGTCAACACTAGGAGGCCGACTACAAGCCAAGGTAATCATAAATTTGGCAGCCTACGTGGAGGATTTGCTTTTTCTTGTTGCGGTTTTGTATCAGCTTGTATTTGTGATCTCATTAAGTACATGGCTTTATTTGCTATTCTTTGTTCAAAGAAATGTCTGAGGTTTTCATGTACTTGGGAATTCAGCCTTTTCAAGCCTAGTAAGTATGTCCATTCTTAGTGCTCTGCATTTATAGGTAAGCATTTCTGGAAATTACTTCAGTAGTGATAGTTACTATATTTTCATGGAAGACCTCTAGCCAGTTTTTTGAGGCAGTGACTGTTAATCTGTTACGTTGCACAACAAGCCAGAACTTCTTAATGCTGTACACACAAACTGGAACGCAAGGGAAAATACTACTCAATAGAAAAGTGGAATTCCAGGGACTTCCTGTACAAAACAGGCTGCAAAAAATCCTGTGGTTTTGTACCCTATTTCTAGAGCCAGGTTGAGTTTTTATAGCTGTTTTTTCTTACTGGTCTTTGTTATCCTAGAGAGAATGCATGTTTCAAAAAATCACAAAAAACTTGCTAATGAAGCCTGTCTTCAAATTTAAAGAAACATTGTTGTTTGTGTGTTGTTTTTTTTTTTTTTCCCTCCAGATGAGTAACCCAAATTAAACTTGGAGATCTGTGTAAAGGATAGGAAGGGGTAGTGCAAAGTTTAGGATAACTTGGAGCACTGTGAAAATTGATCCAGAGGTTCTGCAGACAGTGTCCATACATTTGGGGGGAAACAAGCATATTCATACATATGTACTATTACTGAAATTATTTTCCCTATGTTTTTTCTGCTTTGTGTGTAGGAAGGTGAGTGTCAAATCTTGTTGCGTTGCAGAGGTTCCAGACTTTCTTAATGTCCCTACAATGCTATGGGCCAGAACTTCCAGATCACCCTAAAACTGAGAGCTCAGTGAAATGATTCTCTAATGCACAAAAATAACTAGTGTGTGGTTCAAGGTCGTCAGTGAAGAAGGCATAGAACTGGGGAAAATTCAGCCAAGGTTAGGTTATACTCCTTGTGCAATCTTAGTTTCACTGACAGGGTTTTTTTGATGTGGTTTCTCTAGCATTTAGTCACTGATCAGAAAAGATGAGAATTTTCTCATCCATCTGCTGTAACACATGATACAGTAACAGTGTTTGTGATGATCCTGGTTTGGAGCTTTGATGGGTCAATATTCTAAATTGCCTCCTGAAGCTCTCTGCAGAACTCTTAAGGTGATGAACCACCAAATTTCAATATTGGTATTAAGTGCCTAGAGCTGGGCTTTGTGATTGTCTCCCACTTCCTTACAGTTAATTTGAGAGAGGATATAGTTTATCTTCTAGGAAATGTCTTGCATAGCACATAGCAAGGGATTCAGAAAATTGATTTAATAGGGTGTTCAGGTTTTCATTTGTAGTTCAGTGTAGGGATGGATGGATCAGAGAAACTCTTTCCAGTGTGCCCATGTTTCTTGTACTGAGGAGCCAAGCACTGGACACAGGACTTCAGATGCAGCCTCACCAATGCTGGATAGAAGGGAAAGAACGCCTCCCTCAACTTGCTGGCAGTGCTTTGCCTGGTACTTGACTTCTGGTTATGGTGTACAATAAATGCTCATTTACAAGGAAAGCTTTCATAATTCAATTTTATTATATGATATTTACTGGACTGTACTGTGTGACTTCCTTTGTAAAGGACTGGGAAGACTATTCTGCATGTGTTTTAGCTAAAGCCAGGGAAAAAATACACTGTGGATTTATCAGTTTGATGTAATTTGGATTTGTGCGAGACCAGGAGCTACGTAAATCTCCTATAGTAGCATTTTCTGGACTCTCGCATATGCTGATCAGGCATGGGAAAGTAGTTTTTCCTGTCAACACAAGAAAGAGTTGGGAAAGTTGAATGGTTATAATGAATCAGTTTGGAAAAGCTCTATACCATCAGGGGTGCATGGTTGACTTGAAGTTGCACAGGAAAAAGAACTCTTTGCATGTCTTATGAAGTGTCCTTTTAAATGTGCTAGATTTAAAACTCTTCTGAATGGAATCCTTTATATATGACGTATATTTCTTGAGTAGAGTATTTCACAATGAGTTTTTCTGAGTGTGTGTTATTCAGAAAAGTAATAAAGGTCATGCAGTCTCAGCCTGTAGAATGGGGCCTGGAAATATTTAATAGACTCTGATAGTCTGTTTGAGGTTAGTGATGAGACCTGTCTGGATCAAAGTCTTTTGATTTGTTTCTGGCAGTAATAGATTTACCTATGTTCTGTCTTAAACTGCGTTTAAGTCTCTCAAGATAAAGTGTACATGGAGTTAAACTGAAATGGTAGCAAAACAAACACTTTAAAATATTTTAATACTGAAAATACTTTGCATTATAGTAAAGGCAGAACACTGTGCGTACTGTTCATGTAGACTTAAGCAGTTTCCCTGTATTTCTTGTTTTCAACAGATGGCTTCAATGAAGATGTTTCAGATTCAGTTCCACACAGGTTTTGTGCCCCGAAATGCCACCACAGTGAAATTTGCCAAGTATGTCAACACCCTTTTGTAGAACACTGGAAGAAGTTTTCTTTGAAACTGTTTAACCTGTCAAATTAACATATGGTGGGGGGAGGAAATATAGTCCGTGTAGGAAGTAGATGACTTTGATTCCAGTAAGATTCTTTTGTTTTCTCATCTCAAGGAAATTGAATGTTTTGTACATGATACAAAAAAAATTCTGTACCAAAATACCACCTGTTTAAAATATATGAAAAAAGTAAACAAATACAGCATGTTTTAACCCGTATACTAACAGCTTTAAAGTTTTGTCTTGGACTGCAGCGAATTTAATCTAGTTAGCCAACAGTATCAAGAATCTACTTGTATGCATCTTTGCAGGTATGATCTGGATGCCTGTGATATACAAGAAAAATATCCTGATTTATTTCAAGTCAATCTGGAAGTAGAGGTGGAGCCAAGAGATAGACCTAGCTGTGAACAGCCACCGTGGGATAACATGAATATAAAGGGACTGAATCCCAAGATCCTTTTCTCCACCCGAGAGGAACAACAAGACATTTTATCAAAATTTGGTAATGAATCTCTCGAACAAATAGAGAACATGATAAAGTTTCTAATGTACTTGGTGTTTGAGGCTTTTGTTTCACTTCTGACATTCCTTTAAGTGAAAGACATTTAAAAGGTGTTTTTTTATAAATATCACTTAAAAATTTGCATTTTATGAAGGAGTATAAATTATCCTTCAGTAATGGATTATAATTATTCTTGTCTTACCTCCACTGTCATTACATTTTCTTGCTTTAAAGCTATGAATATGCTATTTGCAGGGATTTTAGCAAACGGAATTGTGACAGGCAGGATTTGTAGGCAAAATGTCTTGAAAGAGCTATATTTGGCTAAACTGGCACCATTATCATTTCAAATCCTCACAAATGATCTTAAGTAAAAATGTTTCTATTGAGGTCCTTCTTATGTATAGCCAAGCAATGTAATTCAATTTTGCAACTTTTCATAATGTAGTCCAGCAGACACTTAATTTTTTTAATACTACATATTTGTGCTTCACCTGCAGATGACAGCATTAATTCCAGTTAATGCTATTCAGTATCTTTCTTCTGCTGGTATCAGTAATTAGCTTTGACATTTTCATTAAGGCTCTTAAACGTTCTCTGTGCTTCCAGAATAAAAAGCATGATGGAGATTATTGTGGTGATTTTAGTACACCATACATGAGATCTTACTCTCTGCTCTTAACATGGTACACCTTAAATTACATTTCTTTTGATACAAGGTAGTTGCTACTTTCTTGTCTTTTTTTAGTGGGATATGTTTGGTTTGTATTATGATTTAGGTCTTTTCTATTTAACTTAGTTTATATAGATTTTAAAAATCCTACTGTGAACACAACTCAGCTCACCGAAGTTAGGGTGTTCCATTGATAATAAGGATCTGTAAAAATTACTTATATTTTTTTAAGTCACTTTCTTTTCCAATTGAGAAATTCAATGTAAGGGTTTCAAATTCCATTGAAAATATTTCTCAAAACTGGTGGGAAGGGAATAGGACAAAAGCAAGTCTGTGAACTGGTTTTATAAAACTTGCCTTATTAAAATGAATGAATTTGGACTATTTCATATGTGAAAGATTATGATGAGTGTTTTTTGAGACGGACTATTTCAGCATCTCTGTGAGCTACAACTCAGTATGTGGAAGGAGAATGAAAAAGTGCTGTACCAGTTTGGTATTTAGATTTAGAATAAAAGCTTTCTCCCAAGCATTCATCACATTCTTTTCAAACAGTGGATGAATACTTATTAATTTAGGGAGTCTTCTTATTTTCCTTGAGGAAACCTCCTTTTTGAGAGATGATATAGCAGGTAACTCGGTAAGCAGTAGGTAACTCAGCCTGACTCAGTCTTACACAAAAGTCACTCGGTGTCGTGAGTTACATTTGAATTACATTTTCCTACAAATGTATATGGAATGCTGGAGTGTTTTGCTATGTCTGACTTAATTTAATGTTATAGTGGAAAATAGGGTCTTACCAGTATTTTCAGTTGAACCATATTTAATAATGGTAATTTCAAAGGGGGCTGGGGGGTGGAAATTTGCCTTTGCAGGGTAACAGATACTTTGAGACAGTTCTATTGCTATAGCAGTCAGTCTGCAAGTCAGTCAAATACCAGCTGCTATGACTAGAACTGAGTTTTAGAAGTTTCTCTTATAAGGGTTCTGGCTTAAAATCTATTTTATAGGGAAACCAGAGCTGCCTAGACAGCCGGGTTCAACTGCACAATATGAAGCAGAGGCATCCCAGCTGGAGCAGTCTTCAGAAAGTGTGCCTACTGATACAGAATCCACACACAGCAGTAGTACTGATGCAAATAGCTTCTTTCATTCTCTGGACTGGAAAGGTACGGGTTTTCCTCTGCAGTAACTATTTGTTGTGTGTTTGTCCTGTACACTTTCCAATGAGTGCTTATGCCTTCTTATGTAGCAACAATCACTATTTCACCAGACCATGAGAAAAAGCTATTTAAAGACTGAGCTCTGCAGGTTAACAAGTGGTCATTCTGCTTCATTTGGATAAACACCAAGTAATGTTCTTTGGTACTGTGTGTAACTTAGATGCTGAACTAAATTTTTCCTTTTCTGCAAAAATCTTAATCTTAAAGGTCTGCAAGGAAGCCTTTGCATTCCCACAGACCGACTTAGGCTGGCTGAGGAACAGAGGAAATAAAGTAGACTAGCTAGTGGGGTCCAGATCAGATCTGGGATCTGGGGATCCAGAGAAAATATAACTTTATAGTGCATGTATAGGTTCTTTTTCTGGGTTCTGCTTTGTTGGCAAAAATGTCAGTAACTGCCTATGCTATCATTGAGTGGAGCAGCAGTTACTGAGTGGTAAGTGGTACAATGTCCTGTGGTGAACGTCCAAGTCAGTCTTATTTTGGAAAAATTCGTAATACCTGCCCTTGCAGAGTGGCAAGTATAGTAGTGAGCTGCCTCTTTGCCTGCCCTATACAAAGAGTGGTAGGCAATAGTTAGTCCTTCTTTTTTATCAATTCTTTTGTGAGCTTTGATTAATTAAGGATTGATTTCATATGATCTCATCATATAAATCTGTCTTATCCTACTTGACAGAAGAATCCTCATAATCTAAAGCTGTTTTCTTTTTATTCAAGAAGGAAAAGGACTGGACAGTGGAATAGAGGACAGTTCGTCTAAAAATGATCGTGTTCAACTGTCTGATGACAGGGAGGAGAGTGAGCCTTCAGATGAGGAATTCACTGCATTTCCAGGTGAAGAAAGTGCAGTAATTGTTGATGAAAAAGACTCTATTACTACAGAAGGAGAGTTGCTTTTTGAAGCTCCATCTGCACTGTTACAAAAACCTCTTCCTGAAGAGAATGTAGACTTACTGGGATTAGACTCTGATATTTCACCAGAACAGAAACAACCTGTCTCAGAAATAAACTCTTCATCAAGTAATGCAGACTTGTTGAACAATCTGTTTGTGAGTAATGCATCACAGATTTCGGAAGAGCCCACTGGAGATCTTCTTGGACAAGGAACAGATTTCTTTTTCAGCAGTCAGTGTCCAGCTGCTACTCAGGGTACGTCTTCAGCAGCAGCCATGTCTTCAGGTATGTAAATTTAACATCAGTACTGTTTGGCTGGTCAACAAATAGAAAGTGCTGCTTGCATTGTGCTTAGAAAATGAATACCATGTGTTGATCTATACTCTGAAGACATGTTGGTCTACAGCAAGAATTGCATAGAATAGGTATTTTTACTGCATGAAGGAGAGAAATTACTGTACCGTATCCAGGTATTTTGTTATTTTGCCAATATCCTATTAGCTTTAAACCACGTAAACAGAAAAGTACCAAATTTCAAATTTAAAGGAGATTCAGTATTCTTAAAGAATCCATAGCTTCCCCATACATGTCATATGCTAGATCTTTTTCTAAATTCAAGTGTAAATAATTTCTCTTGCTAAGGCATAGAATTGTAATAACTTCCTGCTTTCTGCACCTTACGTAAAGCAATAGCATTAGATGTGGTACAGAGCTGCGCTGCTTAGGTCAAATGTCTGCATGGGATTTTTCAGTGTTAATCACATAAGACTGCTAGGCAACTGGAAATCCTGTAGATTACTGTTCAAATCAGTAGCGTAATGGTACTGCTAAAGGGTGTTTTCTTGCTGGTTTTACTGATGATGTTGGCAGCTCTGTATCCTGCATGTTAACTTGCTGCTATCTAATAGATAGCA
The DNA here is from genome assembly GCA_008658365.1 of Alca torda. Classification (NCBI taxonomy): domain Eukaryota; kingdom Metazoa; phylum Chordata; class Aves; order Charadriiformes; family Alcidae; genus Alca; species Alca torda. Next base: position 52,049,751 of record CM018101.1, on the reverse strand, counting down.
TATTAGACACTGCTATCTATTTGGTATTTAAAAAAAGGTGTTTTAGTTTAGAATGTCTGTTCCTTTTACCAATGGATAGTTTGCTCTCTGTCACATGACTAAACTTTCAGGAATAGTAATTATCTGCTTGAAGATAACAGTAAGGTTCTTGGGAAGATTCTTTAGTCAAATCATCTGGGAAAATCTTAGAAATTTCAGCTTATTTGCACAAACATAATTCACTAGGTCTAAAAGCTTTAATCTACATACAGCTGCAAAGTGTTTTTGTAGGGCATTTAGGTGACTTCAAATATTTCTTTCTTCTGAAGCAGTTCAGTATTGAACTTTGTTTCTGTGGTCAATGAGGAATCACTTAATTTACCTTTTTTACATAGGCAAAAGTTTATGAAAGAGAAACTTTATTACTTTATCTTTTTTTAACTATGCCTGCCTTAAAACACCTGGGCAGTAGTCATGTATGTATCTCATTCTACCTTTGAATTGCATAAGAGAGAGATAATTGCAGAAGTGAGGATATTTGGCCATCACCTCAGAATGTGCTAGGGCACTATGGCAAGATTATTCCTTCTCATCAGATTCTGAGTGAATCTGGCAGGAGTCCCTGGGCTCTTGAAGATTTTGACCCTAGAGGGCAGCAGAAACAGGAAGATCTCAAGCCGTGATTCCAGCTGACTGTCACATGTTACCCCATGCTGACTATAAATACTCTTCCAATTAGTTTTTTCTTCGTTGTGATCATTAAGGACCTCTTGAAAGCCTTGCTTCTGTTGGTTTTCATTCTTGAGTTGACGGTGCTTTCTGCCCCAGAGTCGCCAATGCCTTCAAGTCAAAGTGGTAGTATGAATGTTTTACTTGATGTTCTTTTTAGTAATTTAATAGTCTGTTTTGTTTAAATTCTTTGGAGGTGTGGCATTACAGAGCATTTAAATGTAATTCTTCTGTTCGTATGCAGATGATAACTCAAATTTAAGGTGTCTTACATGGATGAAATTAACAGTGTTATTGAATATATGCAGCCGTGCTGAAGATTTGTGTTTAAAGATGTAGCTGTTCATATTGTGCATGGCTGAAATACTTTTTGTATTAACATGAAAGTACAGATGTCTAGAGAAAGGGCCAGATGGTGATGCTTTGCCACGAAAAGGTCTCGGAAGGCTGCTGCAGTTACCAACATGAATTCTACTTTTTGGTTGTGGCCTGAGAGGAGTAAGGCTTTTTCAACTTTGTTTATTGTAAAATTTGTCATAAGATAATTTTGTTTTCTGCTTCTTTTTTAGCTGATCCTTTTGACCCATTCACAATGTCATCAGGTTCAGAGAATCAAGCTCTGTCTGGTCCAGACCTCTTTGGGGACTTTCTTAATCCAACCTCAGCATCTGCAGCTAGTACAGTTCCTTCCACACAAAGTTCACTTCCGCCTTCTTCCAGCTCAGACTTCTTAAATTTAGGTAAGTGTGCTTCTGGTGTTCTGTTTCTCAACAGTTTCTGCTGCTCTGTGCATTTGTCTTTCAGCTTAGTCAAGGTGGATTAGTGTCTTAATAGATCTACTTGTTGTGACTGCTGTTTTAATTAGCTCCGTGTTTAAGGAACGTGGATACAAATGCACCAAGTAGCAAGGGATTCCTGTATAATGTCATGCTAATATTTATGATGAGAGAGGATTTCTAGCATTGCTAACCTTCTGTTAGGAGCTGGAGTTTCCTCTGAGAGCCCTTAGAACTGAGGGTGCACAAACAGCTGCAAGCTTACTTTCTAGATGGCAGAATGCTATTTTGATTCTATTCAGATTTTAAAGATTTTCTGGAATCCTTGGAAAAGAAATGAGCAAGTCAAGTTATAGTATGGCCAGTTCTTAAAATGCAAGCTGAGGCTAGCATGGACCTTCTTGACCTCAATGCATTCTGGTAATATACTTAGAAAGTACATTATGTAATACTCTAATCGTATTTGTTTCATTTAATTTCTCTGATGTATTCTTGGTGAAGCCTTTTCCTCATGCATTTATTTCAAAATCTATTAATCTTCAGACAAAAAGATTTGTGATATGTTTGGTCTTCCTGTATCTCCATCCTAAGCACGTTATTTCCAAGGTGTTACTATATAGAGCTTCTAAGCATGCTCATTCTTTAAAGAAAAACATACCCTTGAAAAAAATCAGACTTTCAAAGAAATGCGTGGGTCCTCTCCATAGGGATGGGAGTTGTGGTCAGCCTGTAACAGCTCTTCTCTGCTGCTATTTCATCCCCACACGGTTCCTCTGCTCCCGCGTGGGTCCTTCCCACAGGATACAGTCATTCAAGAATATGGGTCTCTGTAGGGTACAGCCCTTCAGGAGCAGACTGGTCCAGTGTGGGTTCCCCAGGGCCTGAAACTCCTGCCAGGAGCCTGCTGCTGCGTGGAGTCCTCTCCATGGGCTGTAGCTTCATCCAGGGCATGTTCACCTGCGTGGGGGCCTCCACAGGCTGCGGTGTGGATATTTGTTCCACTGTGGTCTTCTCTGTGGGCTACAGGGGAATCTCTGCTCTGGCACCTGGAGCACCTCCTCCCCCTCCTCTGCTGACTTTGGTGTCTGCAGGGCTATTTCTCTAACACTTTCCCCACTCCTCTCACATCTGTGATGCCATGTTTTTCCAGAGGTACCAGCATCTTGGCTGAGGGGCTCAGCTGTGCCCTGCCATGGGTCTGTTGCAGCTGACTGTGGCTGGTACAGAGCAGCCCAGGCCTCCCCTGCAGGCCCCCACTTATAAATTGGAGATAGTTAGGAATGATGGTATCATATTCTTACCCTGAATCCAGGAATGTTTTCTTCCCAGACCTTATTCCATGCAGTTTTGAGTTGCCCCTCCTTGTTAGACAGTTGGTGTAGTTGACCCTGCCTCTGAGTGATGCGGTCCGAGTGTTAGCAACAGAGAAACCGGGTAAAAAAGACACAGTATTTGCCTGGCTGAGATAAGGGCTTCCTCTTTGAAATAAAAAGCTAGCCAGCTGATTGTCCCCTCTATCATGTATTTAAACGTATTCCAGCTGTGGCTGATGCTGCTGAGAATTTGCTTGCTTCCTTTGCAACATTTTTTTTTTTCTGTCCTATAGATACACTAACAGCTGTATGTTTTAGTTGTATACTTGTACAATTGCCTGATTTTATGCCACTTTTATTTATGACACTATTGTCACTACATGAGGTTATCAAACAGATGATAACTTTTTTCTGTTCGGTAGAAGATTTGATCAATACTGATCTGTGGAGCCATCATCTCAGCCAAAATCTATCTCACTACAGAGGCAGGGAACTCTGGAGATTATCTAGTTGACCTGCTCAAAGCAGAGTCAAGTACAGCAGGCTGTTCAGGACCATGTCCTTGCTGATTGTTATTATTTCTGAGGAGGCAGACTCTACAACCTCTGTGGGCAACCTGTGCCAGTATTTGACTACTCTTCCAGAAAAAAAACCCTACTTCTGTTTAAATGGGGTTTCCTGTGTTTCAGTGTGTGCCCGTTGCCTCTTGTCCTTCCACTGGGCAGCACTGAGAAGAATCTGGCTTAGTTGTCTTTACTTCTTTACATTAAGTATTTATACATATTGATAAGATTGTCCACCCCAAGTTGTTCTCTTCTCCAGGTTAAACAAAACCAGCACCCTCAGCCTGTCCTCATATCAGAGATGCTCCAATCCCTACATGATAGAGAACTCTTATGTACTAAATTTAAGTTGGAAAAATACATAAATGTGAATTCCCGCTCTCTAAATGTTTACCTGCAACCTCAAGGAGACCACCATCAATGTTCAGCTGTTAGTAACATTTCAACAAGTACAGAAGAAAAAGAAAAAACATTTTGATATTTGACTTCAATGCTTATTATTGTTTACTCTTTCTGATGTTGGTTGATAACTTGCATCCTGGTAAATGCATTAGTGTACCTGCTGGTTTAATGTAACTTCTGGAACTTTCTGTCAACGTAGGGAAAAGATACTTAAAATGTACCCATCTTCTCTTCAGTCTACTGTTATATGGTGATTTTCCAATATTTCTCTGTTGCTGTGCAGGCTTTATAAACCCTATGGAAGTGGAGGAGTTGGGATGACATTTCATGCTTCTTTGTTTACCTTTTGAGTGACAGCTTTTCTATGTTTTTAGCTGAAATGAAATATATATATTTGATCCATTAACATTCCATCCAGTCACAGGCATCAATTTTAGCAAGGAAGTTAGGAATATCAATAGTTCTAATGCTTTTAATGTAAATGAGCGAGTGTGAGTGAAACGACATGATAACTAGTAACTGGAGAAGAAAGGGCAATGACAAATGGCATATTTGGAAGAACTGTGTTGAGTGAGCAGAAGAAAGTGCAAACATGAGGTCACTAAAGTGAGGGAGAATTTTAAACTCACTAAAAATAAATTAGTAGTAATTTCAGTGTTCATTCAAAATAAGCTCCAGCAATGAGATATGGTGAATCTACTGCTGGAGCAGTAATAAGTGTCTGGAATGAAATTCTAGTGATGGATAAGCTTTCTTCAGTGGTAAATAATTACTAAACCTCTACAGATACCAGGAGAAAAGCTGTTTCAATGAATGTAAGTTCAAGAATTAGAATTTTAGGCTTATATTTCTCAATGTAGCTTGAAATTTAAAATCATAGGAGTTTTAAAATGTAATTTCAATTTGTAGGAAATGTAGTTTTTAAAGTATATCTGCTCTGTTAAGGCATTCTGTCCTGTAATATGAAAATGTTGAGCAGTTGCTGCTAATGCCAGTGTATTAACAAGGTAATTTATTTTTCTGTGAAAAGCTGTAGCAATTTGGCAGAGTAGCTAGTAGGTGGGATGGCTGTTCACTTCAGAATCGATGACTTGCTCTTAAGTGGCCACACTTGCAAAAACAAGCTGTTGTCAGTAGCTGGAGGAGTGTCCATTTTTCCTTAGTAGGTATCTGTTGTGTGAGCATTTTTGAGAACAGAATTGGTTCATTTGGATATGCTAGTAGCAGGTTGTCTCTAATGCAAGTCAAGTCAGGAATGTAGTTCCCTCTGTGAGAATGAACTGACCCGATCAAAAGACAGCAGGAGATGTGGAAGATGATCAAAAGACCAGTGCAGTCTTCTCCTGAGTTTTTTAGTTTCTGTGGTGACTGTGTTCTCAGTCAGGCTTTAGACAAGGTTAAAAAACCTTGCATCATACTAAACCAGCCTCTTGATTCACAGAAAATCCTGTTGTCCTCTGTGATTAAAGGATTTCCTGTAGAGATGACAAGTTAAATAAAGAAAACCTAATGTAAGTTGTGTGTAGGATACAGTAAAACACAGGTCTCTTATTTCGGGAAGCCGGAAAATGTGATCTGATTATCGTCAACTTATTCTTACATCTTGGCTTGGTTTGATCAGTGTTAGTAAAGAACTATGCCCTGACCTCCTGTGGTGTTTACTGCTGTATGGCTAAGGATTATAAATATGTGCATTAAAGAAGAACTTAAGGGAGAAGCAGGTATGGATCTGCTTGCCCGTGGTCTCAACTGCTTCAATTTTCGGAATATTTAGCTAAGCTTCATATTTTACCCTTTCTTTAGATGTTCCTCTCCTTTACCTTAATGTATCTGCATGAACTCCAGTGTGCCAGACTGGAAAAATAAGGGGTTCAGCACGTGGTCTCGTCACACCTCTTCAGAATATGTAAAAGTCAGGGTATCATGTTGGTAATGGCTATTTCTTGATGTTAAAATCTATTGTAATGCCCAAGTTGTACAACTAGAAAGAATATAGCATAAGATTAAATGCTTCCAGGAGGTACGTCTTACCTGTTCAGTATATTGTACTCCATTGTTGCAGCTTTTCCTGGTAGTGTAGTGGAAGTATGTGATCTTGTACTGTCCAAAGTGAATTTACTGCTGTACATAGCGATAGGCTATTCCCTGCACTGTTCAGGGCGTGGGAGGTGATGAACTTGACTGCTCTTAAACCAGCAGTTATAAAACACCTGATTCCTGCAGTGTATTCTCAGTCTTTCAAATGCATTCAGCTGTAGTTTATTCCTTTTTTCTTACAGAGTCGTTTTATCATAGTTAATTCTGTAAGTGTTTGTAAATTTCCTCATGCCACTGTAAAAAAACTTGTAATAGCAGAGATCGTAAGCCAAAATTATTTCTAGCTTAAAAATTAATACTAATTGAAGGCCCGCTTAAAGTTTGGCAGTAGTGTATAATACAGCAAATCTCTAAATTGATGAATAGATGCTTTTGGATACTTTGATGTTTACAGCCAGTGACACAGCTGTGTAGCGGACAGCTGGGGTCCTGAGTACTGAATCAAATACATACTTTTTCTCACATGGCTTCAGAGGTCTGGAGAAAGGGCTGAAAATTGTACTATACCTTCAGAAGACTTTGGCAGCTACTTCGTGCATTTTGTTCTGATGTTTTCCTTCACATGCAGCAGTGATTACTGCTGTAATACAGGCACTTAGCAGACATTTGTTGCATTGTTTTGCATGTGCTCTCTTTGCAACTGTAAGATCTAAGTATAAATAGAATTAGTGGATTGAGGTGGTGGAGGGGATATTTAATTTCTTCAAATTATTTCCTCAAATAAGGTAAAATAGCTTTTATGTTTTGGTATCAATGTTCAGAATGTCAAGTGGAGAAGCTGAGAGAAGTGAAAAGCAGTGATGTAATATCACCTCAAAACATCCAAAGCATCAAAATGTCAGTTTTTCTAAGGATGGCTGGGTTAGCTTTCCAAACTCTAGGTCTTCGAAATGTCTTTGAGCACCAGTAAACATACTTGTTTTGCTGAAATATCACGTCTCCCTGTAGCACTGACTGTTGTCCTGGCATTAAAGGGGTAGTTACGTTCAAAAGCTGTCCTGCTTCACTGTGGTCCCTACAAGCTGTGCTCAAAGAGGATGCTCAGAGCTGGCATGCAGCTTTGTGTTCCATACCTAGGACCTCTCATTCTGAGGGTGGCTCACCTCATACTGTGTGTAAGTGAGAAAGGAGGGAATCCTTTGCAAGTGTCAAGGGTGGCAGTTATAACCCTATGTTGGATGTGACACTTCCTATAAGTTAGTGGAAGCACCCTTATGTCCTTTTGAATGAGACTGTTTCATTGTCTGTTTTCAGTTGGCGTGGTGGTTTTGCTGTGCACATAGAAAAGTGGCTTTTATCCATGGAGCTAGTGATTCTCAATCTTTTGGCAGAAGAGATCACTGTTCCTGTATCCTGCTCTTCAATAGCATGAATTCATTCATATATTGAACTTAAAAGGGCTCTTAGTTTGTGAAGAGCTCCCTTTGTCACATGAGGCCTGGGGTAGGCATACCTGAAGTTTGAAGTGACCTGGCCCCACTTGTGTAGCACCCAGGCTGCTGAGTGATATGGAGTACCATTTCATGAAGCACTGATGCCTTCTGGTTACCTGCTGTCTTGTCAGGAGCAGCAGCCTGCCCTGAAGCCATCCCTTAGCTAGTCCTTTTAACCCAGGAGACCTAAGCAGTTAAATTCATAGCATTGCCTGTGCGTGAAAATATCTTCTCTATGACGTGCATGGGATGTTTCAAATACAAAGGAATTCCAGTGGTAAAACCCTTCTGAGTCCTGTTTAAGACTGTGTGCATGTGTTATGGCGAAATTTAAGCAAGCCATGTAGTTGGCCACTGTAGCTGACAATGCGGCACACAGTTCTATTAGTATTGGGAAAATATCTGTTATTGTGATGGTTTTCTTAGAAGAATAATCAAAAGATTTCTTTTTCTCTTCTGTAGGGAATTTGGCACCGGAGCCACCTAAACTATCATCTTCTACAAGTCACCCAGATCTCTTAGGTGGATGGGATTCTTGGGCAGATACCTCAGCAACCAGCAACGTAGCGTCACCACAGTTGAAGCCTCTTTTTGAAGGTATTATGAAATGAAATTCTTCCATTAGAGGGCATAAGGACTACTCCAGACTTGGTCAGTTTAATCACTTGAAAATGCTGAACATGTCTTCATGCCTTTTTGCTTTGCTTCTTAAAAGACTCCATGCTCTTGTGCTTAAATGCCCCTTTGTGTAGTTTTTCAGGGTAAGTTCAAGGCAGAGGAACCAAAGAGTTGCAGTTGTCTATAGTAATGGTGATTCTTGTCATGGTAAAAGATGTCATGGACCAGAATGCTGGGGAGGTTTACACGAGGTGCTGTGGAAGTAGTACTTTTATTCATTCTGTCAATTTCCAAGTACATCAAGTACATGATATGTTTTCTTATTACACAGGTCAAGCTTTTACTACAGGGAGCCAGTCCAGTGTGTCTTCAGGTCTGTCTTTCAGCCAGGCTAAATCTCAGAACTTTGATCCTTTTGCTGATCTTGCAAATCTTGGATCTGGTCTTCCAGGTAAGATCTTACTTTTAAGAGACTATATTTAATGCCTCTACAGTTTGATTTGCTTCTGGTACCAATAAATGTAACTGATAGTTTAAATAAAGGAAAGTGTTTCCTTTTAATTAACAACCAGCTTGAGGCAGTTGCTGAGGGCAGACAAGTAACAAGAAAAGACTGAATCTTTACAAAGATTGTGTGAAACATCCAGAATAATATTTCAGAAGATAACCACAGCTGTGATTTAGAAATGCTTCAGAATCCAGTTGAAGAGGTAAGAGAAACCAGGGATTGCTTATTCAGTAACTGAGCATGAGGTTTCTTACCTAGCATTTATTGATACTGTACTGTGAAGAATATAAAATTAAAGTTGGCTTAAATTCTTTGTTAGATACAAACTGACAGTTGTTTTAATTCAGTAGGCCTTCCTACCTCTGCTACTCAAAACTGTCATGTTTGTCAGATAAGCACAAATTAAGCCCATACTTGTCCACCAATACCAGTTATGAACATTTGTCAGTTTGTGGTGGTGTGCATAAAAAGTTATGGAAGGTGAGACACATCAGAGTAGCAAACTTGGGAACTAGCCCTGCAGCATTCTCGAACAGCAGAAAAACTATAGGGCAATAAAAAGAGCTGAAGTCCTTGCATTTCAGGACCACGCTGCCGTAGCAAATGGCTGATCTGTGGCTGTTAAATGTAACTAGCTGCCAAGACTCCAAGGAATGATTTGAAACAGCCTGTAGTTACTCAGTTGCTGAATTGCAGAAATGTGCTCTTCCCTTAGCTTGGGTCTGACAGAGGTTTTATCTTCTTGCCTGGGCAGTTAGCATTGTGTATTTAATCAAGTATCCTATTGGTATTACCTTATATAAACACAAGGTAATGTATGATGTTTGGATTTATATTGTCTGTGCATAATTACTTGCAAAAATTCTGGTGTTAAAGCAGCAGCAATGAGGCTGCTCTGCAGTAAACAATTAACAAAAATTTTCTAGTTTAGTAATTCCAGGTTAAAATGGACTTATTAAATCTATAGATGGTGTGACAGTAAAAAAAATAAATTTATCTTTGATTTGGAGGTGCAGTTGTAGCACAAACTGAACCAGTGGAAGAAATTGTACTGATTTTAGCAGAATTTAGATAAATTCGTCTTTCAGTTAACTTTCAATAGGAAAAATGACTGCATTAACAAGTAGCCAGATGTCACTGTGCTAGTTAACCTTCTCAGGCTTGCATTGAATTTTCAGGGAGTTTTAAGCACTGGAGTTTAGATGCGTTGTTGTATTTTTCATAGGAGTTTTTTGGCCTTCACATACAAGTCATTATTCTGGAAGAAAAGTTATGAGAGTGAAAGCTGCTTAATTGGGAATGCTATATAAACAGAAAAGAAAAAATACTGGAAGACTTTCAGTAATGGCTGTAGCTCCTGCCATCCAAGTTACTTGTTAATGAGACTCTCAAATCCATTTTACACACACTTTTCTGTTTCACTTTCTCTTGTATAGTGATATCACTGTAAACTCTGTGGTTATATGTCAAGGTCAAACTGTCTTGTACTAAACAGGTGATAGATCCCAAGCTGAAAAACTAATTTAGTGTTTATTGTTAGGTTCCTCCGGTGGTGGACTCTCGAGTGGTGGCTTTGGTCAGAAGACTGCTCCATCTCAGAAGCTGGGAAGTCAGTGGCAGAAATCCACAAAACCACAAAGTACTTCATGGCAGTCCCAGACTAAATCCAGCACAGCAGCTAAACCAAATTACACAGTAAACTTCAGTGTTATTGGAGGACGAGAAGAAAGAGGAGTCAGAACCCCCAGCTTTGGTAAGTTTTCTGAAGGCATTACTTATAACGGCCTGTAGGAAGTTGGTCAGATGCGCTGGTAGCTGCAGAAACTCTTGTGTCTTCATCCTTTTATTTACGTTTAGTTGTATCTAGTTGAAATCAGAAAAGAGCTTTGCAAATCTGGTGTTCCGCTTTTGCAAAGCTACACTAGAACATGGCAGAGACAAGCTGACCATCGCCTAGTTATTTGCAAGTTTGGGCATAAAGTCTCAAGGCTATATTCACCCACCCACATGGGCACTGGTTTTGTATCACGGGGTTAGAAAGGTAAATTTGATCTGTCAAGGGAGAGGTGGTTGATAATGTTACTTCATGCTAGTCCACTTGTGATACACAGGTAAAAGGATGTAACTTTTTTCCTAGTTGAAGAGTAGTAGCTAGTCTTAAAAAAAATAAATTGAAGTAAAACTTACTAGATTGCGTTTCAAACAAGAATAGGGACGGGAGTAGGTGGAATCATTCTTGGAACCACTCCCTTAAGATGTTCCAACTGAACAGGCAAACCTAGAGGTATAAGGATGGGCATGACCTCTTACATTAACCTTTTTGGAAAATTTTATTTTCCTGGTGTTTTGGTATTAGGATTGTGCCTCCCTTCAACTGGCATATAAGTGAACAACAGGTACTTCCGTAAATTGAAATTATTCTGTTGATCTGTATCTGGAAAGAGGGGACAGGATGGAGAGGCAGTGGGCATAAGCTGCTGCACAGGAAAGTCTCATTGGAGAACAGGGGAAAAAAATAACAGCATGATGAGATATTGAAGTGGGGCAAGAAATATTGTGATTCCTTATCCTTGAGAACAGTTGTGCCTCAACTGGAGGTTGATATTTTATTCCTTCATTATTCTGTATAAGTTTCAACATACTTAAATGTTGACTACGTACTTTTGACCAGAGTATTGAGTCTCTTGAAAAACTGCTGCACAGCAGTTAGGATTATTTTATAGTGGAAAATGGAACCATTTCTGAAATCATGAATAGATAGATGTGTATTCCCTCAGATCTACTCAATTTTTAAAAAAAGAGGACATGGAGGTATTTACTCACCTGTATGCACATGAGGTTCTGGCCTGCTGGACTGAAAGCTTGCCAATGATCCCTTTTATTATTATCTTTCTGTTAGTCTGTGGAGTTCATCAAATCCCTGAAGCGTATTTATCGTGTTAGTGACAAATGTCATGCACATGTATCTAAGTGCAGTATATTTCCCCCCATTAATGTATTCTGCCATGTAACTTTTCATTTAATGTTTTTCTCCTTTCATAGGTCAAAAGCCAAAAGTTTCAGAAAATGACTTTGAGGATCTTTTATCGAATCAAGGGTTTTCGGCTAAATCTGACAAAAAGGGACCAAAGACCATTGCTGAGATGAGAAAACAAGAAATGTCTAAAGATATGGACCCCTTGAAACTTAAGGTTTGTCTAACAGTGATTTTGATTTAAGTGAAAATCTGACCTTAAGCTTGTAACTGCTGATAGAGCAGAAGGATACAATGACTAACAGAGCAAACTGATAAAGGAGAATGAAACTTTATCTGTATTAAATCATATGACTGTAGAATTTAATTAGCTTGAGCAAGAGTCAGTTAGCAATGAAGCAGCAGTGACAATAACACAAAAAGTATGTAGATAGAACACAAGTTTCCCTTTCTTTCAGCTAAGCTTGGAGAATGTAAGAACCTTTTTTCTTGTCAGAGTCCATTTCTTGAAGCCAGGACTGTTCTTCATCTCTTGTGTTCCCAAAGGTCTCCTTAAAAAAATGGATTTGGCTGATAATATAAAACTACACTTTAAAAAACAGGCAGGTGAGAACACTGAGACTGAGAAAGCTTACAGTGATGCAATCAGTTCTATACATTCTGTTTTACACAGATCCTTGAATGGATTGAAGGAAAGGAGAGAAATATCAGAGCATTAATATCCACTCTTCATACCGTACTTTGGGAAGGGGAAAATAAGTGGAAACCAGTCAGCATTGCAGATCTAGTAACTCCTGAACAAGTAAAGAAGTACTACAGAAAAGCGGTGCTTGTAGTTCATCCAGATAAGGTAAGTGTGTTCCTCTGATCTTCTTTCCTTTAGGAGTACGAACTGCTTTTACCACACCATGCTAGTCACTGACAGATGCTGCAGCCTTGCTTCTTGATCAGCGCCCTAGGTGCTCTTCTCTTGGCTTCCATTGTCTTCTGAACTGCATTCAGGTTCATCCTGACGCAGTATAGAATTCAACAGATAAATGTTAACAAATGAAAGATCCCATGAAGGTTGTACTGAGCACCAGTCCGTTATGCTAGGTTCTGACTGCTGGCAGGTTTAATGGTGATTAGTGGAATCTGCTTTATTTCTACCAGCTGATAGTTCAGGTCTTTTAGGACTATTCACCAGTATATGAAGACTCAGAGGCTGCCACAGCAAAACTGGTAGGAAAAAAATGTTGAACCTCCTTTACTAGATAACTTTACTGGGAACTAGAAAAAGTAAATTTCACTGGAGTAAATGAATTAGCAGTTGAAAAATATTTGATGAATATGACATTCCAGTTGTCTTTTTAGAATATTTAATGCTTTCCATTGCTGTTTGTTAGTCTCCCAGTGTATGAAGGTAGCTGCTTCTTCTGAGTCATTGCTCTAGGCTGTGTTTTAGATATAAAGATAATTGTTGAATATACCTGGTTGAATTTTCAGGCTTGCCTTCACTGGTGGTTCAGTGAGCAGTAGTCTAAGTCCTGTGTCATCTTGTATCCATAACAGAGAAACAAGACATTGTTTGGTTTTTTCCTTCCCCACATCCTTTGCTGCTCTTGGCCATGTGGCTTCCTCCACCTTTGTGGTGGTTTTTTGGTGCTTTCATTAAGCCCTTTTAACACATCAGTGTCAGAACACAAGTCTTTTTGAGGGATTTTCTTCTTCACTTTTTTTTTTTCCTGACACTTTGAGTTAAAGCAGTCCCTAAAAGAGTCTATAAAGTACTGCAATTGGCAGAAGTCAAGCAGCAGGAGAAGTGGAAGGATACTGGAGAGGGCTTTGAGGCTTCCCTTTTGTGTTGAAAGAACTTGTTAAAATGACTCGACTTGTGGGACTGGATCTTTACTAACCATGGGGGTTGGGTTGGCACAGAGGCCGTGCTGCTGCGAAATAGGCAGGAAATCAGGAGCATACTATCTTTGTTGGAGCATGGAGCAAATGCACAGGAAGTGCTGTATTGTTGATGTTGAATCTGAACATGATCCACAATCAGCAATAGATTTTTGTCCAGGAAATCCTGTCCAAAAGGAGTTGTCTTAAATAGTGCTTAAATTTTATTCTTGTACACTACTGCACGGTCTGTCAGGAAGCAATTCCAAAAATGACTGGATTTGATCATTAACTAAAACTGTTTAGGAAAAACACAACTTTCAAAAATGGTTTTACCTAAGTTTCAGTTTTTTATAAATTGCACTAAAAGTTTGAAGTAGTGTAAGGAAACCAAGGCTTTAGCTTTGGTTAAAATACTCATGGCGCACTTTGGATAAGATTGGAGAGAGCCGCAAAATTATATTCGCACAGCAGTCTAAAGTTGTTGAATAAGATAGGAAACATCCCTCTTACATTTGCTGAGTCACATAATTCCTAATATTTTTATGCTTCTAATATGTTCTGTTTGTTTTCAGGCCACGGGACAACCTTATGAGCAGTATGCCAAAATGATCTTCATGGAATTGAACGATGCATGGTCAGAGTTTGAAAACCAGGGATCAAAGTCCCTCTTCTAAAACTTCACCTTTTACAAAACTGCTTCCAAAAACTGGAGCTGAGCATTGTTGTGACTTCATTGCACCTATGACTTATGAAGCATTTTTCCATGATTTCAGCACAGTTTCTAATCATGCACTTAAATATGGGGATGTATTTTGTAAGATGTAGAGTACAAAGCATTACATAGATGCATTAAGAAAACAGCTGCTCAGTACTTGAAGAAATCACAGTCTGGGAGTAAAGATTTCCTTTCAGTTTTATATATGGTAAAACAATTTTAATGAAGCTCCATGATTTCTCATATACTATCATTAATTATAAATCATTCCAATTTCATTGATCTTTGCTTTACCTCTACCTTCTCCAATTTGTCTGTTACTTTCAGTAGTTTTGTGATTCAATTTTGTTTTGGTGCCTGTCACCTTATTCAAAGTGCTTTAGTTATCAGCAGTGAATTTGCTTGGCTTATCTCAAACTTAAGGATGTATATTTTTCATCTGTACTTTATGTCATCAATCTGATAATCATTCTGTAAATAATGTTTTCTGACAATGCCTGTGTTCCTTAAAATAAATTAACAGTTTTTTAGCCAAAAAGACCCCAAATGTGGGAAGGTCAGCCAGGGTTATTCTTGATTTTTAATTTTTTTATGTATCATGAATCTAGAAAGAAATCTTGACTTTAAGGTCTGCATGTTCCTGCTGTTTTGTTATTTATTATGAACCTCTGGAAGGCAGTACTCTGACCAGTGCTTATTTTCCTACTTCTTTAAATGGTGTATCTTGCTTCTGATTTCATTGGACATTCCTTCCATTGGTCTTAAGATAATCTGATAGAAATAATATTATTCTGAAACTTGAAGTGTAAGCACAAAACACTTTTTTGATTTGTCTGAGTAAATACTACATTACTCATTATAATCTGGAGAGCATTTAAAGTGCTTGAACACATTTTGCTGCATGTCTGAACTTCTGTATTTTTTGAGATATGCATGACATCAGTGTCTGTGAAAACATGGGGTGTATTGGTAGACTGTTGCATTTCAGCTTACCTACCTTCCGTGCACTAGCTAGTGCAAGATGAGTAGACACAACTTGATAGAAAACTTTACATGTTTTCCCATTCCTATTCAGAAGGCAGTTTGTCGCTAGTGCTGGGGTGAATGAATGCAAATGACCAATGACTGTTATACCCTGTGTGATAACAAAAGTACAATTTTCATATCAAGTTTGAAAATTTAGTGTTGTGGTATGAAAGCTTTGGCAGCAGTCTCTTGAAACAGTGCAGTTTTGCATTCAAGGGGATATTTTGACCATTTTGCCATTTTATATATTTTGCATGTTTAACTGAGGGAAGCTGTACCATTATCAGAGGTAACTGTTCAGCTGAGCAACATCTGAACAGAAAACATGAGATTCTAATGCCACCTGAACAGTGTGTTGGATGAGATTTTCCACTGCCATGCCAGCCTGAGAGCTGCTGGGCTAGAGACTTGTGAACACAGGTTGCAATTTAGAGTCTCTAAGCTCAGATCTAATGCAGTTACTTATGAACCTCTGATAAAAGATTTTGTGTGTATATATTCACATATATATTCAGCTACTGTGATTTTCTTTTTTTTTTTTTAAGATGGAAGCCAGAATCAGCTATGATCAGGAAGGTTATGCTTATGTATTATTCATAGCTGCAGCTGTATTTCAGTTACTGCTTTGAAGCAGTCTTAAATCTCAGTAGATTTCTTCATAAAAACAGGTAGCTTGCTGTCCGATTTACACTAAAAGCTAATCTTTTTCTCTTGGGACACTTCATTAATTCTTTGTATGCATGGACTGCATCCATTGAAATGAAAGGCTGCTGCTGGTAGGATAGGTTTGTTGGAGACCTGCATGGTTTTTCACAGTTCTAGGGCAAATGGTATCTAGTAATAGGTTTAAAAAGACACACACAGATATATAGTGACTGTGATTGGCTGCATTCGTATATACAGCTGAGAGATTAAGTATTTCTGAGGGAGCTGCTTTTAGTAAGGTAGGGCTACTTTAAAAACTCACATTCCTTTCAGCACATATTTAATTTCTTTCAGCACTATTTAACTTTCAGCATGTAGTAATACTTAATTTTGAGGGACACATTTTTAATTGCTCTTGTCTTGAAACATGTCTATAATTTAAAATGGAAAATTGGGAGCAAAATATCTTTCTCTGCTTTGTATGTTTGATAGCATTTTCTGGATGATGTCTATATTTCTCTGTTTTTATTTCCCTACTCTTGTTTGCAAAATTTTCTTTAACAGTGGAGAAGAACCTTAGATGTAATTTTAAGTGAGGAGGGAAACATGAGTGCAATAGTTTTATCTAGAACTGAAGATCTCTTAAAATTGATTCCCCCTTTTTAAAATTATGGAAAATCATTCAGTTTGGCTGTGGGTTTTTCCAAGAACCATTTGATAGTTAGTGAAACGTCAATCAGGTTGACAGGACCCCTCAACTTATTTTGTGGCTTAATGAGCTCTGGTCCTCAGTGGGAGAACTGGCTGATTCCTTTGTCCTGCTCCTTTCTATCTAGTTGAATTTTGGTACTAAGAATCTGAGAGGCTCAGTTTGGTAAACTCTCAAATCTTGACAATTAAACTATTTTGGTTTTGTTTTGTTTGCTTGGGGTTTTTTTTTGTGTGTGTAACTATGTCATTTAGCTGTGTAGCCCTGTAAGCAAACTTCAAATATTCAAGTGATGAACATGACCACAGTAAATTGAATTTTTGTGTTCTTTACAAGATAAAGCAGCATGAGGACCACTAAAGGTGTTTCATAGTGTAAGGCTTATATATTAAATTTTTTAGTTACAGGAACCTGCGAAGAGGGAGGTTAAGGTAAATTTTATGTAAACGTATATTGAGTCTTAATGTTGCTTTTAAAGGAGAGGGTCATTTGGAAGAAAAAGTCCAGAAATTCTGTTTGAATTCATCTCAAAACAGTAATAAAAAATGATAAAAAAAAAACTGTGAGGAGCTTTTCAGCCATTCTCACACTCTGTACTTCATTGATAATTGGTTGTCTGCTGTATGGGATAGGACTGCACTCAAACTACTACACACAAATTCCACTCTATCTGTATTCTTAATATCCACAAGCTGAAAAGCTTTTAGAACAGGCTACATTAAGCTGAGACTTGATAAGGTGCTGTGAATTCTCACTGGGCTTAAAATGTATGTTTTTTTCATTCATGTTTGCTATTCATTGCACAGTTAAATTTTGAAATGTTGGAAGTAAAATCATGCCCTGAAAGCTAGACTTAATATCTTCTGCTGACTGTAAAGTCTGAGGTAACTATTGCCAGAAGGTTGATGTGTCTACCAGACTTCACATGTGGCACTTGTAGTTCTATTGTGAAGTACCTCCTTGATTCTTGCAGCAAATCATGGCGCCTTTTGGCCCATGTTTGTCATTCTTTTGTCTGTTAATGACAACTGACTAATACCATGCCTTCTTTGCAGCCTACCAGGATCCAGCTCTTAAAAGTGAGTAGCTTGACACGTTTATTGCAAGAGCAAAGAAAAACAACGCAGTATAGATTAGGGGAAGAGTATAGAACAACATCTAGTTTCTGACCTACATCTCAAATGTTACTTTCTAATTCTCTCTTCATTGACCTATTCCTACTACTCCTCTGCTAAAAACAAGTCTAGAGTAGTAGAAAAAAACCTGGTTTGTATCCTACTTTTCCAGCCCTTTTAGAAGTGCTACTGACTGGCTCTGGACAAGTGGCAGTACCAAGTGCTTGGCCTTTTTTGCGGAAGTTGCTATAAAGCAGGGCTTATAAAACCATAGGGCACATTTCCACTAGTTATTTCTGAATTAAGTTGCTTATGTTACATTGCTGTTACATCTAGAGGGTCAGGCAACTTAACTTTTAAAATAGAGATGTGAGAAGAATTGGTGTTAAAGAATGTGTGGGGGTAGAACCTGCCAAATGGAGAAGAGTGATGTGTTTTGACCATGTTGGAGGAAATCAGTTGGTCTCTTTAACCTTGGGCATGCCTGTTTGGTGTTTCCTGGTGCTGTCAGATTTCCTTGACCTTAACAGCAGGGGAGAGAAAGAAAATGAGCGGTTAAGCACTTACATTCATATTAAATCATGGGGTTATGCTCAATATTGTTAGTAGGCAGCCAATTGTAGACATCAGGCCTGGAAGGAAAAGTTCCTCTGTGTTGTCACTTGGGTAAAGTTCGGATACTCTGCTAATCAATGGTAGCTTCCTTCAGCAAGTACAGAATGGAAAACCTACAACAGTGCTGATGAAGTACGTTTCCTTGACACAGTGGCAAAGTCCTTGGCATTTCACCTGTGAAGGTAACTAGTGCTCATGAAAAATGCCTTGTATACCTCCCTTTTCTTGCTAATTCTGAAAAGTTCCTCCAGTGTTGTCTTGCCAAGCACAGAGTAACGGTTCCTTCCCGAATGTGGACTACATCTCAAAGCTGCTTGCACAGGATTAGTATTTTGGACAAACCAAAGCAGAGTTGAGCGTAACTGAAATCTCGACTGCCTTTTGGGGCTGCTGGGTTACTTGCCCCATTCCACCTCCCGAGGTCAGACTGCAGTTTCGCCAGCAGCAGCAGTAGGTTTGTACAGTCATTGGCTATTGCATCCTCTGCAGCTCACAGGAGTCTTTCAGCGTAACGTAAATGTGGGAACCTTGTTGCTTCTTAGCTGTGTTCTTAATTGTCTAACAATTGCAATGTAATGAACGCTTTGTAAATAAGTTCAAATTAGTCTTGTACAGTTACCTGTGCTTTTTGAGTCAGTCGACATTCTCTGTCAAGAACTTGCAGGTGATTGACCTGCGAAAGCCGTAGGAGGAATGTATCATTTCCTACCCCTTGAGTCTGTCTCTGGTGCAGAGTATCTGTAGCTACTGGATGCCCAGTGACCAGGAGCAAAGGGTGACTCGGCTGAACTGTGGTTCTGATCTTGATGAATCTGGCAGTGCTTGGTTGCTTTCTGTTCGTGTGAGCCTATTGTAGACCACCGTTTAGACTGCATTAAGCTTCCAACATAAGCTCCAAAAATACAAATTCACTAATTTTTATGAAGGATACGTGTTGTCATGGAAGTTTTTTATTACCAAAAGGGGATTAAGAGGCATTGTGGGAACTCCCAAAACTCTTTAGTGGAATGTATTGTATATTTGCAATGTAGACTTCTAGAAGCGATTGTCATCTCTGATAAGGACTTCGCTTGCTCTGACGTCCTTATTGTATTTACCTGTAGTTGTGATTGTACTTTCTATACCTGTGATTTTTCTGGTTTGGGGTGTGTGGAAGGACATAACAGATATTAAAGTCCTACTTTTTGCCATCTTTCAGGAAAGTCAATGTACTGAGTAATTTTGCTACTAGTGAAATGAAAATTATACCTGTATGTATATAAAGGTAATATTAAGCCTTGTTTAAAAGTAGATTTCATGTTTGGCACAATGTCCTTGAACAGAATATTTTGCTTTGAAATGTATTACGACTTGACTTAACCAGTGATCAATTAAAAGAAACAAAATGATTTTGCATGTTTGTTTCTTTAGCAAGGGAGAAATGACCTGCATACCCAAAGCACGTCCACTGCCTCTTTCAGAATGATATACAAGCGTTAGAGAAGTGGTTCTCATTAGTATGTTGAGGTTGACTGAACCTCTTGGAAAAACCAAGTGTCTCTTCAGAAATGTCTCTTCTCCCGTTGGAGAGGAGTCCCTGCAGTGTGCTCGGTGGTTTGGCAACTGCATTTCTTAGACTGCTGCCTGTATTGGGCTGTGAGGGGTTCTTGCACAGGACCTGGTGCACTGCAATGCCATCCTGTCCCCCAAGGGAAGGAGAAGAGGAACAAGTGGACAAGACTGAGGCAGGAGGGAGGAATGAGCCGCCCGTACGGAGGGCGGGTGGGGGGGTGGGGCATTTGGTAATGAAGTGCTGCAGATCTGGGGAATCTGTGAGGGAATGCTGGAGAAGGGGGAGTCGCTGCTGGGACGGTAATAACAAGGTGCCCAGAAGCATCTTCTAACTCCATGCTCTCAAACAAGAATAGGGGATTATATAAATAGCAGGTTCTTCCATAGTTGAGAGCAAGCCACTCAGTGACATTGAGAATGTTCCTTTAAAATAATAAAAGCATAGTGGTGTAGGACTACCACAGGAGATTCCCAAGGAGGAGAGTGGAAAACGAAGGCTATGGGAGAATGAATGGGTGTAACCAAAGGAGGATGGGTGGGCTAAGCATGTGGCAGTAAAGAGAAGCATTAGCAAGCTGAGAAGTAAGCAAAGTTCTGTTAGGGAAAGGCCATTGCTATTGGAAACATTGTGCAAAGCAGTAAGCAGAATGAAAAGTCTGATGCGTTTATAAGAACTCTATTAACATAGGTCTTCTAGCATTTTCTTACCAAATAATCTTTCTCCCTGTATCGAAAGTAACATGCTGTTAATCTGTTTACTCTAACCATGCAAAACTGCTGAAAACTGGATTGATACCTATTTCCAGTCAGTCCCTTACTGCTGCACCAAAGGATAATGCTAGTCAGTTGCTTTTTTTTTTTTTGCCATAGACAAAGCCTCTGGCTACTCTGACATGTATTTAGAAAGACTAAGTTGGGAGTGCAATCTACAACGGATGGAAATCCTGCAGTGTCAAGCTGGCAGGTGTTGGTAAGTAACTGAACTAGGTAGGCAGAATGCGTTACAGAGAAATAACATGGCCTTAATTCAATCTCAGGCAGAGCAAACAGAAGAGCAAGAGCAAATGGGCGATTAAAAAAAGGCAGCAGAAGCACTGTGCAGAACACCGTGTGTACTGTGGTGGTGTGCAGGGCAGCTGGTAGCAATCTGAGACCTAGCCTTAGAAATCTGTACCATGGACACCTCATCTGGATGTTGGAGCGCTGAAGAGGATGCCACGTGCTCTGCCTCAGCACCACTTCTGTTGTGAGGGTGAGAGGAGGACTTCTGGCAGATTTTTACCCTCTATGGCAGAACTGAGGAAAAAGCACTGAAGAAGGGAAAAATGCGGTGTGTAGGTGGGTGAAGAAGACTTGAATTGGAATTAGTAGAAACTGTAAGGGATTCTTCATCTCCTGTAATCTGTAAAACAGTGCTGGCTGTTTTCCTGGGGTGGCTTCCACTCCTAATCCAAGGTCTGGGCACACACGAAATGTGAAGTTCTCTGGTGTGTAATGCTGATGGCAGACCCAGGAATTAAGTCATTGTCTGTGTGTGGGCGTTTGTGGGCTCATGTTTAGGGAGGCCTCACTTCGCTCATACCAGTTGGTGAGCTTCAGCGCTTGCTTCCTTGTTCATGGTTTTGGTGAGCAGCAAGACAGCAGAAGCACTCTGCAAGTTGCACTGAGGAGACAGGATTGTCAGTGTGCCGCCTCCCTGCCAAGTAATATGCAATGTATTCAGCAGACTTCTGTGCAAGATGAAACCTGGAGGGGCAGCTCATCCAACTTGCTCAGAAAGCTAATTTAAATGACAGGCCTCTTCAGAGGTTTAGGATTGCAGCTGCTAAATCTGTTTATTTCTCCTCTATGAAACAAACTGAAGTACATAGCTGCGAATCTTGAGTACCAGCCTAAACCTTGCTGGCTTTGGAAAGAGGAATACTGTGTTTGTAGAACAACTTATGTAGAAAGTAGAATGGAAGTGCCTCAAAAAACAGGGAAATCAGGAGTCCTGGTTGTACTTGGTGCTTGTTAACATAGGAATATCGTATGCTATGAAGTGCTGAGTGTTCCCTAGCTTAGTGTTTGAGCTCCGTGCTTCCACTGGGTCTGCTCTTCCGCTGATCTCTGCTGGCTAGGTCCTGTCAGTTTCATTACGTAGCTCAAAAATGCTAAGTGATGTTGACAGCCTTCCTAGAAGCTGTTAATGGAGTATTTGACCCATAGCCTTCCCTGTGGTCTTTCGTTCCAAGACTTCAGCTTCCTTCAGGCTTCTGGAATTTCTGAAACAATGGACTCACCCGACTTCGTGCGGAAACCGACCAGTTTCAGCAAAGCAGAACCAGAAACACTCAACCTGCAGCAGTGAGTAGCTGTGATGTCTCCTGCTCCACACCTGCTCTCTCTGCATCCTAGCAGTGGTCCACCCTAGAGGCAAATAAGGTGCCAGGTCTTTTATAGGGGTGTATGAACCATGAGAACTGAACTCCCAGAAGTGTTTCAATGGATTGAATTGATTTGTTGAACCAGTGCATGTTCTGCTTCATTTCACTGAGACTTTTTTGTACATTATGGCTAAACTTGCCTCTCCTACCATCAGTGACTCATCATGAAATGAAGGATGAATGCAGGGTTTTTATTACCACTATGTGTTTTTCACAACTGTCTTGCTTCACCGTGGAAGCTGCCCGCCCTTCTCCTCCCACTCCCACTTCTCACCAGGCTGCTTCTGCTTCCCCACATGTGTAAGGAGGGGCCACTTCAGACCTCTGTATTTCTTCTCCTGTATGTTGGGCATCATGAGGAGCACATCTCCCATGGAGAATTGAGCTGCAGTTGTTTACCACCTCCAACTGTAAGAAAGGGTATTTGGGGATATCATAGAATCATCTGGGTTGGAAGGGACCCTTAAGATCATAAAGTCCAACCATTAAAGCCACCACTAAACCATGTTGCTAAGCTCCACGTCTACTTGTCTTTTAAATACCTCCAGGGATGGTGACTCAAACACTTCCCTGGGCAGCCTGCTCCAATGCTTGACAAGCCTTTAAGTGAAGAAATTTTTCCTAATATCCAGTCTAAACCTCCCCTGGTGCAACTTGAGGCCGTTTCCTCTTGTCCTCTTGCTTGTTACTTGGGAGAAGAGACCGGCCCCCACCTGGCTACAGCCTCCTTTCAGGTAGTTGTATAGAGCAATAAGGTCTCCCCTCAGCCTCCTTTCCTCCAGGCTAAACAACCCCAGTTCCTTCAGCCAATCTGCAGAAGGCTTGTGCTCCAGATTTGCCACCAGTTTTGTTGCCTGTCTTTGGACATGGTCTTAAACATCAATGTCTGTCTTGTAGTGAGGGCCCCAAAACTAGGAATTCAGCCAAATGGGAGAGGCAGAAGCCTCTCTGTCCTATGCTCTGCTTTTCCTAATGTAGACAGCTCTTCTTGGCACGTCCTTGGCCTTGTGGGCTCCATACTAGGTGACAATCCTCTGCACCCTGCCAGGAGAGGAGGAGGGGAGGTGGCTGCCCTGAGCCAGCCCTTCTGACGGCAGGCAGGGCTGCAGCCAGCACGGCCCCGCCAGGAGAAGTGGCAGCTGCAATCCCTGCTGGAGGGGACAGGAGCTGGGGGACACGGAGTGCCAATCTCTGCCATGCACCCCTCGGGGTGGGTGGCAGCTGCATTGCTCCTTTGAACCAAACGCACCTGGCCGGAAGAGGAATTATTTATCAGAAGTAATTATGTTTCTTTGTTTTGATTGCCATCTGCTGGCAGAAAGACATGTTCATAGCCATTTCACACTTGCACCACACAGGGTGTGGTGCAGGTTTTAACCAAAACTGCATCCCACTAACCATTTTGTATGCGTTTGTGTATTTTGGATGTGAATGCAGCAGAAAAGGGGCTGCTGTTGGATGTCTGAATTCACAGAGGTGCTGCTGCCTGAGGCAGTGCTCGCAGCTGCCTGCGGGGCCGGGGCTGGGAGAGCAGCAGAAGCACCCGGCTCATCTCCCCAGGCTCTGCGGGGGAACCTGCTGCGTAACTGCTGCTCTTTCAGGCGGGGGCTCTGCTGCCCACTTTCCCCCTCCAGGAGGCCACAGGTTCTGCCTCGCTGCTTTTTAACTGCTACCCCGCGCCAACAGGTGGTCCACTACTTGAAGCGGGAGAAAATAATCTACCTTGCTGTCACTCTCTTAGAGCTACAGAAAAGGGGAAGAGGAGACGTGCACCACGGGAGTCTCTGAACGCGGGGGCCGGGGGGGAGTGGAGTGGTGGGACACACGACTGGAAACAGGATCGGAAAGCTCAGGAGCAAGTAGGTAGATCACAGGTGAGTAGATGTGACCTCAGTGCAGACGTGCAAGTGTTCGGAGTGCATATCCTCAGACACAGCTGCCTGCGATGGGAGGAGGAAGAACACTCTAAGGAGCCAAAGCTTCCTGGCAGTGCAATCTGCTATACTGTCCCCATACTTGCCCGGAGCCCCCAGCAAATGAGGCTGCACTGACTGTTGGCCCAGGCTGCTTCGCCCACAGAGCCGTCAACCGTGCGTGGGTGGCTGCAAAGGATGCAAAGGTGCCTGCACTGTCAAGTGCTAGCCTCAGGGCTGGCATCCTCCACTGTGCTCTCATGGAAAAGACTGATCTCCCACCAGTAGATGCCCCACCATGAACACCACAAAGTTCATCTGGTCAGCATGTTAAATACCTAAGCTCAGGTGCTGAATTAAGTTCATCCCTGGGAAGTTTCCTGTCTGAAGAAAGATGCCAGCAGCTTCAAAAAAAAAAAAAAAAACCTGATCCATGTTTACTTACACTCATGCAGGAAGATATAAAATTCAGTGTAACAGCAATCCACAAGGAGCTGATACCAACAAGGCCTGAAAAGTGAAGTTTGAGTTTTACCTGGAGGAATGGTTGGAAACTGCATCTTTAATATTATCAAGCAACTTGTGTACGGTAAATAAAACTAGATGAGTTTCAACTTTAAATTCTGTTGCCATCAAGTGTAATGTGTCTGCTGAGAAATGATAAATGCAGTTCTTTAATTTTAGCACTGTGCAAATAATATTAGAAGATTACTCCTGGTGCTGGAAGATCAGCATCTGCTGGAAGATTAGGATAGGCTGGAAGGTCTGTTGCTGTGATCCATGATGGCATTTAATACTTCTTTTCCATAGACAGACTGAAATGCAAATGCATTTCCCAAAGGCACTTTTCTTAGCACAAGTATTCTTTGTTTGTGCAGAAATGTATAAGGAAGGAGATGGTAAAAGACCATGCACTTACCCAGGAATGTGAAATTAAGCTCCTGGTCTGCAGAATGCTGGTGGACCTTTGTATCCCTTAACTGGACAAAGGCTGCATCATTTTTAATGATCACTACTGGCCAAGGCACAGGAGAAGGCACATGTCCACCTGCTGCTCCCACCTGTGACCTCCTGCCAGACCCACCCCTGCACTTTCTCCCAGTTGCTGGAGTTCAATGTGAGCAAAATCAAGCATTTTTCTTCTGCCCTTCTCTTGGAAACAGCTTGAGTCTTCCGAATGAAATTTCCTGAAGCCTCTATGCGGCAGCTTGGGGAAGGTGTACGTGGCTGGGAGGAAAGCCTCATGAAGGGTGCCGGGGGGTGTCTGCACAGAGCAGTGCTGCCGCCAGTCCCCGTGTGAACCCAAAGGCACATGTTCACTCAGAGTCCAAGAGCCTGGATGTGCCCTGGCTTCACCTGTGGGCACAGCTGTGCTTCTTACCTGGCTCCTCCAACGTGAGAAGAGGAAAAGAGTAAAATGTTTCCCCTAAAAAGTACAGTGCTTTACTTCTAGCGCTAGTTCCTTCAACAACATCTTGCCTTCGCCTTTCCTGTGCATTGCTCGTTGGCAACCTGTGTCCTTTGCCAGGAGAAATGCTGTGTTGATAGTGGGCAATTTCTTCCTTCTTGTTCTTAGGTACGTTTAGGATGATCTTCATATGTTTCAACCCCACACTCGCTAATAGGTTATACTTTCTCCTCTGCTGTGGGTCCCCAGGGTTAATTATACCATGATTACTCAGGTTTGCTGTTTGTTTATATATGACATGATTTCTTAGGGAGAACCACACCCCACTGCACAAGCTAAACAAAATTTATGCTAAAAGATTTGGGCAATAACAAAAAAAAAAAAGCTCTAAACCACAGGACAAGAGGCGACACTGGCCATTAGACAATTTTACTGCTGCAGCTAGGACAGGCTCGACAATATGTGTCTAATCCTATGGTAAGTTGCAGGTGCAGGTGACGCATCTTAACTAATTTTGCAGGGATGGCTGAAACAGAGCAAAGATAGATTCAAGGCCTGACAAGACTTGAGGTCTAGTATAGGGAATTAATGTTCTAAGGCTATGGCTGAACTACAAGGTTACAATTTCTATGTGTGAAAATGCAAGATCAGGGCACCTTAAGACCTGAAATTTCATAAACTCTTGTGTGCCAGTGATACGTTTGTGGCAAGCAAACACCCACCTTCCCCTATAAGGAATTTCCAAGAGTTAGGAGCGGTGAAATCCTTCAAACAAGCTACAATACCATAGACTTCACAATGGGATGTCAGTACTTCCAATTATTTAGATAGCTTCTTAAAAACCTCAAGTTTGATTCCTTTAGTGTGGGTCCTACAGGCCTGTGTGTTTCCTATATTCAGATGTTCGACTGTCTGAGCTAATGTTTGCTCTTGTTTTACGTGTCCATTTATCAATACTGAAGCCATTCAGTTTTGGAGCAATGAGCAGGAACAAGAAAGCAGCCTGGCGCTCTTGGCAAACATGTGCCAAAGCAGAGCCTTGTTTTCAGATATGTGGCTTTCTCATATCTGCTTATCGACCTCTCTGCAGCTCCAGTGTTGGAATAATCTGAAATAGCGGTTAATCTTCTATTTTTCTCGCTACGGCATTTTTGGAAAGCTGAGGTGCTTCCCTTGGCGGTAAGTATAATTGCAGTCACACCTTCACTTAGGTTTTTAGCTATGGCTCAGGTTTCTGCAGGGAAGGTGGGTACCTGGCTTGGGCAGACGTGCCTCCTTGGTGACGCCTGGGTGCCTCTGTGGGAGGCCATCAGCCTTTGTGGAGGAGAGGGTGAGCCTCTGTGACATTAGCAGCGTGCTGTCTTTCCCGGCAGGAGAGTGTAGCGAGAAACTTAGGCTTTGCAGTTCTGCATTTTGCTAAAGGGCAGAATAAATACTGAAGTGCTAGTGAGATCCAGCTGAGCTGTCTGAATAATCCTCTAACAAACTGCATAATAAAGAAGTGAATTCAGTAGGAGATCAGCTGTTTACACGGGTCTGTAATTGATGTCTAGCAAATAACACATCCACTTAGCATCTTTCCTGCTTCCAGGCATGCCAATATAGACCTTTCAGCCCTAGGGACGTGGAGGATGAGGCGGCGTGAGCTGTTTCCCTCCTCCCTACTTGCAACGCCATGGTTTGCACAGTTATCAGGATTAGGTGCATCCCGTGCGGTGGGAGCCACCGCTGGCCAATTGAACCATGAGCAGCCCGCAGTTGCACAGACTTGTGTTCATGGTGCGCTGGCCGGCAGAAATACCTCACTAGGCAGAAGCGATTCTGCTCCTGCCGCTGCAGGCTCGATGCGGAAATCTGGCAAGGGAGCTAGCTCAGCATCGCTGCAGGGAGGACTGTTTGCAGGAGCTTGTTCTAGGGCTCGCAGGGGCTGCTGTGCTCTGGGATGCTGAGTGGGCAGCTGAAGGGCAGAATTGCCTTTAGGTTGAACCACTTGCTGTGGTCTTCAACATCTGACTTCAGGGCAGACATTTTGGAAACATGGCATATGGCACCTGGGAATCTGCACGCTGCTTCCCCAAAGACCCAGTCCTAGATTTACGTGCCTTGTGTGCTCTGGGCCTCTGCAGCAGCGTCTCTGTGTGTTTGCTCTTGCAAGTCCAGGGCAGATCAGACTGCGGGGTTTCTGGAAAGCTCCCTGGCACACTGTCTGTGATGGTGTGATCCTGAAGCATTGGAACAGCTGACCTTGAAAACGCAGATTTAATATTTCAGCATCAGAGAACGGATCTGCCCTTCTCCAGTGGCTCATGTTGTGGCAACGTACTCTTTTGTGCCGTGGGGCAATGGCCTGAGTAAAAGGAATGGTGTGCTCTGAGCCAGGCCTCTGGGGGCACACGCTTTCCTGCTCCTGCTGCTTCCCCCTGACACACCTCATGCCAGGGCAGGAGACCAGAGGAACTGGACGCTTACTGCATCCTGTAAATCCGGTTCCAAATGTCTTGGAGAGGGAGGTGATTCCCTGCCCCTGCTCCTCTTCCTGTCACAGCAGCTACAAAGTGTGGAACACAATGTTTTCCTTAAGGCCCCAAGTTGTGCTTCATAAGTCTTCTAGCATGCACTTCTGCAAGACATATCTCTGCCTAATACAGCAGCGCAAGTGTCTGTGCTGTTCAGCCCCGTCCTTCCCCGCTGCTGTGGAGGGGCTGGTGCTCCTCGCGGGCTCCCCTCCCGCCCCCCCTGTGTTTGACAACTGCTCTAAGACATGGGGTACGGCACCTTTTAAGGCTTCCCACCCTCTGTCCGAGCAGCTGCCCAACAGCCGGGTCTGAGATTGTCAGGTCTGCACCTCGCGCTGAGCATCCTTTGGCCCCAGAAGGGGTTTTACCGATGCACTTTGTGGTCCTGCTGCACATCTGGGCGCAGGGCCTGCTGGGCTGCGGAGGATGCAGAGCCCTGGGGTGGTGCACCCTTTCGGTCAGGGGGTCTGGGTGGTGGGAACTGGCTGGCAGCATCTCCTCTCTGTCATCCACGCAGCACCATCTGCCGCCTCCTCCCTCTCCCCCTGCGTGCCGGAAGGCACGGGGACCAGCCAGCAGGCACGTTGGGTATGCAGAGCACATTGCCACACGCATCGCAGCTTCTACTGCTAGGACGGCTTTCGTGGCTGTGAAATGAGATAAGCCAAACAGTGTTACGTTGGTATCGGCGGACAAAAGAATTGAAAGTAAGGGCTCTGCATAACAACAACAAAAGATGTATTAAGTCTGCTGTTAGATGGTTCATGAAATAATTAGCGTTTCCAAGTGTGTCCTAATTTCAGACAAAAGTGAAAATACAACAAGATGAACAGAAAATGATGGGTTTTGGAACAAGGCACTTT
The DNA here is from genome assembly GCA_008658365.1 of Alca torda. Classification (NCBI taxonomy): domain Eukaryota; kingdom Metazoa; phylum Chordata; class Aves; order Charadriiformes; family Alcidae; genus Alca; species Alca torda. Next base: position 52,020,979 of record CM018101.1, on the reverse strand, counting down.
AATCGAGCCAGATGGGCCCAGATGTTTCCTCCCACTCTCTGACTGAAATGATCACCTATTCAGAAATAAATGTGGGAGAAACCATAACAAAGATGCAAGAGGAAATTTTCCACAAGCAATGATTACATTAAGGGGACTTCAGGCAGCTCTTACTGCTCTAGCGAAGCTAATTGTGTGTGAAAATAGGAACATTTGAAGGCTGACTTAAAGAGGTGCTTACTGCTGCTCACACTTCACTTTGCATTTTGATCCAAGAAAGACTTTATAATCAGTCTCCTCTCTCATCAACTGGCTTTGACTCCACGTTTCTTTTTGGTCACCTGGTATTTCTGTTCCTGGTTAATGCAAGCAGACCTCTTCCCTCTGTGTTTCAGCTTGCCTGATGAGTTTGATAACAGCAACTGTTTTTATTCTAATCCATATTTAGAGTTTCAGTTTGAAGCTGCACCTGAGAGGGATTGTTTTATATCATTGCAACATTTGACATGATCAACCTAACCAGAGATCTTTGAAGAGCATCTCATACTGTAAAGGTCTCGCTGCTTCCCTGCGCGTGCATTTAAAACCGCCGAGGGGTTATGTGTGCACAGGGAGGTGGGAAGCATGCATGCACTCCTATGCAGATGTCCACATGAAAAAGTGGAGACTTAAGACTGTAATATTAGGATTCTGGTAGGTGTTAAGAAGATGTTGAGACCATCAGGTCTGGAATGCATCCGGGCATGGGGATGCTTGGTCTGTCAGTCCTGGGTGCTCCCTTGCTAGCCAGCCTGTGCTCCCTGCTCTTCTCCTCACCCTCCTGGCTGCCGTCAGTCACATGCAGTATGATCAGAAAGAAGGTTTGGTTTATTTTTCTGCCCCAGGTGTGGTGGTCAGGTGCAGGCTGCATGGCAGTTGTCCTTGGGCAGCCCTGACTGCATACCTTAGCATCCTGTTACTTGATCTCCCTTCTGCCCTTGTCCTTCCCTTTCTCAGCTCAATCCCCTCCCAAATAAACAACTGCCTCCAAATTACTGCTTCTCCACTGGCTCCAGTTTTTCTACATCCATACTCAAGTTTGGTATTTCTGATATGGTTATCCATATGATCTCTGTCCCTATGCTATTACTGATGCAGTTCCTGGGTCGCTGCTGGTGTGGCAAGAGTCCTTCCCCCGAAGGTCCCCAAAGCTCCCTGCGCTGTGAAGTTCAGCCACCTCTCACATCTCTGACAGGCCTGTGAAGCCCAGACAGCCCTGAAGGTGGCCTGGAAATTTCGATCTTCTTCCTCCACTGCATTCTGTCCAGAGTCCCCTGCAAGGCCATGTCCCAGCACCATCCATGGGTTATCGGTACTCCATCTCCACTCCTTTTCATCACAGGAGGGAGAGAGGAGATGCAAAGAGCAGCCATCCAAGTCATTCCTGCCATTGCCTTGCAGTGAGGGCAGGAAGGACAGGGGAGGGTGCGACTTGTGAGAAACAGGCACAACTCAGCTGCCTTGTGACTGACTTTTAATTGAAGCTCCTGTAGCATCCTGATGTCCCCAGTTCATCCTGTGAGGCTCCTCTGGAGACTGGACATAGCACCTCCTCCCTCATGTGTCCTTCGGGTTGGGTGGAGATGGGCGTGTCCCAGGTAGGCTTCAACTCGATCTTCCCCTCCTTGGACAACATGCCACCCCAGAGCTGGGATGGAGCTGAGGTATTGCCCTACTTGTGTGAGTCTCGGATGGTGACCTCACACTGTGGGTGGGCAATGGCTTCCTCCCACCTTAGAAACTGCCCAGGGGGTCATCTGCTGGGGCAGCCTGCAGGGGTGTTGCTGGGAAAGCGAAGCAACCGACTTCAGCACTAAGAAAGTCTTCTGAGGAAAACCTCCCTGATCTGGGGGTCAGTTCTCCTCTTTCAAATGCTCTCAGAGATAGGAAAAGGGGCCTCTCCCACCTGGTCCAGCCTCTAAAGTGCTCCACTGACAGCCTCTGGATAGTGGCTGTGGCCTTCGGAGTTGTGGCTCTTCAAGTCCCACCACACCCCAAGAAGGAGCTGGTGGGCCTTGGATGTGGTGGGGCCTCTGCTGAGAGCTTCACTGGGAGCTGCATATCCTTCCTCCATGAGCTGCACCTCAATCCAGCTTAGCTGGGGAGGAGGGCATGGGGTCGTTTGTGAGTATTACACTAATTAACATTGCAGAGCGGCATTTCTCTCTCAGGTGCATGTGACCCTGCTCCTCCACCGCTGGGAACTGGTTCCTGCTAGAGGACTTTTCTCCTGGCTGGTGGAGCAAAAACCTCCAGGGAAACTCACTGCTTACTTCTCCTCCCTGCTTGATGAGAGTGTTTGACCAAGGGATTCAAATTTGCTTTACCACTGAACAGGAGACTGTTTCCTTTGGCTAACCCAGGGCAGCATGTTTCTCACCACATGCCTAAAATGCTGTGGCAGAATGGGAGGGGAGCAGGCACAAATGCAGTGTCCGAGGTGGTGCTTGAGGCGTGGGAAGCTGCTGCATCCGTCAAACCCAACCAGGTTCTTCTTGGGAAGGGGTACTGTAAATGAGGGCAGTGGAGAGCTGGACAGCATGGACCAACAAACACACCTGCAGGGGCTCGCTCCTCTTCAACGTGGCAGCTTTCTTCCAAGCTCCCGCTAAGCACTGCTGTGATCTATGGCTGTCCTGGTAGCACAATAGTGCCTGAGATGTAGTTCCTATTCATCATATAGGAAAAGCTTAAAGCTGTTAGACAAATCTTTAGCTCTGCTCTGGATCCCTGTATGTGGGTTAATCACTGAGAGCCCCAGGGAGCAGAGCTAATACTCATGTTCAGTTGTTTCAAGCAACACTACCAGCCAAACAGCTGTTCAAAAAAAATAATCTTTTGAAGCTAGTAACTCCTCACCACCCCCTCACACCTGTTACCTAGTAACTTACAAAATCTGTTTTCTTATGATGGGAATAAAGAGCCTTGTTTCTCCCTCATTTCAGTAGGTTTCTGGGCAGGAGTTAGTTGCACAAAACCAAAAATTACACGAGTTCCTGGCCTGATCTTCACGTAGGAAGACAGTACCCTATACGATGCTCTCCCATCCAGGGTACACCTGCAACGGAGAGCTGATCAGCAAACAGCAGCTGGGAGGGAGGGAGATGCAAAGGCTCCCTGTGCATCCCCAGGCAGTGTAGCTGCAGAAAAACACAAACCTGCCTTGAAATATGCCTTGGCAGCTGGTTACCTACAGTTATCGCTACCGCAGGATCTCAGAAGGATATTCATTCAGGAAACTGACCTCCAGGGTAACCACCAGTCCTTCCTTAAGCACCTCTGTTACAATGCACAGAAGCATGTGAACCACAACTACCAAATGGTGCTCCCCGGGATGTGGGAACATTGTTCCCTCAGATTTGGCAACACAAATGCAACATTACTTATGATCTGGACAATATTCCCCTTGTGACCGCATCACAGGCTTTCTTTGGGTTTGTTTTTTGTTTGGGTTGGTTTGTTTTGTTTTTCCTTGGAAATACAGGGCAGTGAGAAGATGAGATAAAGACCAACTGCAGTGCTGTGAGACACAGCGGTTCCTCAGAAGAGTCACAGAGACTGTCCTAGGACTGCAAAATCTATTCTCGTATCTCTGGTTTGTGCTCGTGTTTGAGCACTTAGCATATGAGATACTGCAAGAGTCACTGAAATCAAATAAAGTAACTTTCAAAAACAGAGGGACTGCTTGACAGTGAATTTGGATGCAGAGATTTTCCCCTGACCAAGGAGTTCAGGCATTTCGAACCCTCCCACTCAGGAGCTCTCACCTGGAGGGGCCCCTCTGAGGGATCTTCTAAGTATTTCAGAGAATTCCCTTCAAATCAAGAGTCAGTTGCTAAAGAAGGCACAGGGGAGTCTGAATATTTATTGAGCCTTAGCTCTGCCCCTTTGAGTGTGATGCAGCAGCTCCCCATCACGAACACCCCGCTGCCATCAAGCCAGCAGGACTGCGGCTTGGACTGGGAGTTGTTCACAGAAACTCTGGGAAGCCGCTTTTCCTACGCTGGAAACGGTGTGCTCTGCTTCTTGGCAGCCTAGAAATGGGCAGGGATGTATCTGCCAGTATCTGCACACTCCAGTTTCTTCCAAAGGAAATACATTCAGCTACTGTTGGTGAAGGAATCTGGTTGCCTCACTGGGTATAAACACAGGTTTTATTTTTTTGGAAGCAGAAACAAAAATTCTTTAGCAGTTCTTAACTTGCAAAATAATTTTAGTTTTTCAAGAAATGTATGATGGCCAAATCTTCCTGTAAAAATAGGTGATTTTTTTTGCTGTCCCAGCCTGTCCAGGTCATGCCTTCTCACATGGTATAGGTGACAGGTAAAGGCAGAAAGAAACTTTTTTTGTTTGTTTGTTTGAAAAATTACAAGGGCAAAGTTGCTGTAATAATTGTTATTTGGTTACCAGTGAATAGAAGCCACCTATAAATAAATGATGACTAGCACTTGGCTTGTGAAAGGAAATACCTGCCTTATCACTGCAACTGGGACAGCTCCCAGGAATGTCTCCAATTCACTTCCGGGAGGACGCTTACTGCCAGCATGTGGGATACTATCAAAATGAAAATGGCACAGGTCCTCATCTCCTGGTCTGCCACTGCACTCTGAAGAAAGCTACAGCTGGTTTGGGTTGCTGTGTCGAAGCACCTGTCCTGTCCTGTCCTTGCTGCTCCCAATGTGTGGGTGAATTAGGCAGCCAGACTCAGCTGAAAACTGGAAAACCTTGTTCCTGCTGATACAGCCTGGGCTCCACATTATCAGGTAGTGTGTGGCTCAGTCTGCTTGGTTTTCAGCTGTAATTCTGCAATCTAGTGACTAGTGCATGGAGCTATTGGCTTGGACATAAAGTCACTTTATCCGTGGACTCCCAGAAATGCTGCCTTCTCCCCACCTTTCCTCCCATGTTTCCCTTCACTGTCCCATAGGCCATCTGTGGAAGCCAATTTTCTGAAGAGTCTCAGCCCCTTGTATATTTGGGCATCAAACTCACTTCCACCACCACACACAAGCCTCCCACACTGCATAGAAACTCGGCACTTCCAGCCACCAAGCCCCGGCCTGGCATCAAGTCCCACCCGTGAACCATGCATCTGTGTTGCAGGCTAAGGCAGCCACTGGCAGCCCTGTGTCATCTTCAGTGAGGGCTGTCCACACCTACACAGTTAAAAGTGAGGTTCTTGTACCACCTGAAAGCCAGGCATGGATCGAACTCTCTTACCTCTGTAGGCCCTGTAGAGGAAATTGGCTTTAAACACGTGATTGAAGGCTGCCAAGCAATTAGCACCAGCAGTGTTCTCGAGCAGTGCCTGCTGCACCTTCTGCTGAGCAGTGGGCTGGGAGCGGGACCTGTGGGTGTCTTGTCATGGGGTGCCTGTGCACCTGCTATGAATCATGAGGTGCGTCTCCAGGTGCTCTTTCAAGGGAGTTGTAGGGGGGTCAGGGTAAGCCCCTTGCAGGTGCGGGGCTCTGTATGGCCTGCCCTGGAGCTGAGGGAGCTCCCTGAGACAAACCCCTTTGGCAGATGCGTATGTGCCACCCCGCACCCCACCACCATGGGGAGCTCAGGTGCCCAGGAGAAAACACGCCATGCCTGAGTGCCTCTCCCAGAAACACATTTCTGGGGATTCTCCCAAGGAGAAAAACCTCCTGATTTGGGTCACTGCTGCTTCCTGCATTTCACAAACAACCTTAGTAAGGATGCCACTTGTGTCAGACGCCATGCAGAAATAAGCCAAATGCCTCACGAAAAGTTGGAGAAACCTGTGCCAGCCTGCATCCTCTGTGCAACGACCCCCCACCCCTCCAAACAAATTCTGCTCTAACAATGGCATCCTGTCGTCCTCCTTCTCCCCAGCTAGTGTCAGGTCCAACAGTAATTAGATTTGGGAGATATGTTTTAATGAGACAATAACCATTCTCCCTCTGCCCTACTTCTAGTCTCTCTGGCATTCAGAAAGGTCAATGGTTTAATTCCTAAAGGAGGTGAATACATATTTCTTTTGTATATCTGAAGAACTGAATAAGCGATGGTGGTTTTTTTGACACTCTATATTGGGCCCCACTTAAAACATTCTTGTCAAGCCTTGTTCCCCTGGTATACCTGCATTGCATGGACCTTGCAACTCCAGCAAGCAAAAAAGCTTTATCAGCAAAAGGCATCCTCTGCCAATTGGTGTACAGCATCTATCTCATCTGTGGCAACAGACCTTTTAAAGAACACAGTTTTGTGAAAACAGAGTATGCAGCACCTCTATGTCACAACAGCCAAATGCGCTGGCTGGGGAGTCAAACCATCCAAGGACCTGGGTGCAAGAAGGGAGAGCAATGGAGTGTGCAAGAGAGCTCAAGTGTGGGCTTGAGAGCACTCGTGAACAGACCCACAGCTGTGCCTTAGCGAGGATGCTGAGAGAAACTTCCCCAAGGACCTAGAGAGGCTCTGGCTGCAGCTGAGGGGAATTACTGAGTGCTGGGAGGACACATGTGCCTGCCGGGAACTGCCTGCCCTGCCTGAAAAGTGCCACGAGCTGGAGGGAGTTCATTTACTATGCTTTTATTTCAGTTTCACTGATGATGAGTTTCCTCAAGACCAGGTGGCCTAGTGCCTGTTTGGACAAAAAGCTGACCCCGCTGAGGCTCATGGTATCTTCAGGACTGCACCATGGCCAGTGCGACCGCAACAGAGAGATGGCCAAAACACTGCTTATGTTTGTTTATTCAGACTGAGTGGGAAGGTGGAGAAGTGGGGTTCTTGTTGGGTGACTTGTTCTGCTTTCCTTGCGTAGGTAAGAGGGAAGCAGGTTGGTGCCTACGTTCTCCCTCTAGACTCAGCAGGCATAACATCAGCTCTGTGGTGACCCTAAATGTCAGGCAGGTTCATGAGGATGCAGAGCATCTGCTGCTGTTGAAGCAGCTAACCCAACCCCTGGTCTCTAGATGAGAACTGAGTTCCAGGGGTTAGCTCAAGAGAATGCAGACTTTGCAAAGGAACTGAAAATGAACTGTGTATTGCAGCAGGTCAATTGAAATGAATGCATTATAAATATTAAACAGGATAAATATCATGTGATATACATTCTATAAATACAACAGAAGGGAATACTTGTACCGAACATTTTGAAAGCTTGAAGATATTAAAATACCACAGATGGGCAGCCAAAAATTGCATAGACTTCTCAGTTTGGTTACTTTGGTTTTACAAGAACTCTCCTGGTGCTCTATGTTGCAGTCAGTTTGAACTACTAGAGAGTAAAACTAAAGAAAGTCTGCATTACTTCTATAGCTTCTCACTGAAGACCACACACTCTGGTTCTTCATTTCTCTTTGATCCAGCTTAAGCTGAAAGTCTTAAAATAATACTCATAATCCTTCAAAGAAATCTAAGGCCTTTGAGAGAAATGCAATAAATTATTGCCTCTGTTACTTTCCTACTTGTTTTTGTATATACCACTTTGGGATAAGGGCACCCCCTCTGTGTTGCGTTTGCACAACACCCAGCTCAGCAGATCTGGTCATCTCTGGGGTTTTCTACATTCTGATGGAAAGCCTGCAAACCTTCCCTGTGTTCTCCAGGCATCCATCAAGCTTGTGCTCCTGCAAAAGCCTAGACTGGATCTCTGGCTGACTGAAGGCACTACCAGATGCTTTACTCCTGCACTCTCCTTTGCCCCACGTCAGTTCTGAAAAAACACACACATCCTTCCAAGAGATCTCTGCTCCCATTGATATCAGATGCGCCAGCCTGGAAAACAAGCATATTCCCACTTCTTGTATAAACAGCAACACGGTGATGCTCGCTGTGTGCCATCTCTATATAGGGTGAGACACCTATGTAAACACCTGTGCCTTGTCCAAGAAGTGGACCACCTCCATTGCAAAGATTCCCAGCAGCGCAGGATTTCTAGCATAATCTTGCTTTCATCAAAAAGCACCTGTCAGCTGCTTCCATTTCAAAATGTGCAAAATCTCAGGGAGCCACTTGAAAATATTTGGTTTCAATGGAGGAACACTGTGCTCTGGAGGCTTTGTAAAATAAACTCCTGTTTTGCAGCATAATAAAACGGGAAGGTCTGAAAGTATTTCTCCCTTGGTCCTATGTCATATTGTCCTTTCCTTGATCTCCATGAAGTCTCCTGTTCCCTACAAACTTCAGATGAAAAAATTCTTTGTATTGAGAAAATTTAACAAAGCTGCTGCTTGACTTTGGCTCTTGCATTTAGAGGTGTGTTGGTATTCCTTTCCTGGAGCAGTCCTGGCTGTTAATGCAGCAGTGTGAAATGGTCAGTGCCCGACCCTGAGACTGGCCCCGTGCAAATAATCAAAACTTTGCACAGAATAAAGCTCTGCTCATTCTGAGTGGGAAAAGCAGGTCCTTGGTTAACTTTACTGCTTTTTCCTTATCCTATTCTTATGGCAGCAGTCCCCAGATGGCACTGTTTGGCCATTTTATGTGTTTTTTTCTTGTATGCCTTCTTTTTTTTTAAGTTCATAAGCAGCGTACAGTCTTTGAAGAAATGCTATATATTCATCCATATAGAAGGAAGAGCTGCTTCCTAGGAACCATGGTTTGGCAACAGGATTGATTATTTTTTCATGTTTTTGGAGCCTCCCCTATAGAAATGGCTTCGTTCTTTTTGACTGTCAGTGCTTCACTATGCTCTGCTCTCCCCAGACCCCTTCCTCCCATGACACATCTTCTCCTCTCTCACCTTTGAATATTCTTCAGGTATTGCAGGCAGCAAGAAGCTGATAGCAAGATGCTGCTCTACCTGGATAGATGGTATATCCTGAAGCATCATACTCACAACCTGGTATCTTTTTTTGCAGCTCTAAACTTCCATATTTCTACTGTCAAGAGTGTTTGTGTTTCCTTCCCTTTTTTGACATGTTTTTTACTGCTTCCATTGTTAACTCATACTTCAACTACCTAAAAAAACCAAGTGGACTTTGATACATTTTTTTCTCCAGATAGATAGATAGAATCATGACCTAATAAGGGACTTCTAAGCTGTTAATAATGACTAAGATTGGTATGACTACACTTTGAGGAAAAGCCAAAGAATAATTTTGGTTGTTGCATTCAATACTCAGGAAGGAACAGAGGACCAGATAAAACAGCGTAACACAATGGACAGAAACGTTCAGAGAGAGAAGCATAGTGGTGGTGAAACCTGTTCTCAGGTAGAGAGGATTACGTTCCTCATCTAGTAAGGAAAACAGTGAAGTTCAGAAAGAAAGAAAACGTCTGTTCAGTAAAGTCACGTTAAAACAATGACATGAGGAAGACAGACTTACTGTAACTCGGTTTGGGATGTTTAGGAATAGCTAATTTAGAGAAGGAAGGATGGAGGTGATAGGTGCTGACTGCAATAGCCCATTCAGAGACAGGACTGACCTGTGATGTCATATGGATCGTAACTTGTTTACATTTTTACTAATGATTTTTGGCACAAGAAATAGAACTGGACTATTTAAGGAGATGAGAGTGATGATACAGCATGAGTCTCAATAACCTAAAGTGGTAAGACTATGGTCTTGAGAACCAGCAGCCAGAATCTTTGTTGTCAGCTGGAAATACATCAGGAGAAATGAAACGTGTGAGGGCACGCCAGTTACAAGACGATCAGGTTACTGCTGGGACACAACAGTGAAGCTCCTCAGTTATGCCACGGCCATTGCCAGCAGAGAGAAGAGAGATTCTCAGAGTCACAAGTGACCTGTTGAGGCCTCCTTTGAAATGCTGTGTGCAGCGCTGGTCACTTGCCATACTGAAATGAGGCGCAGTGTGACAAATTGTAATCTTGGCAGGTGCAGCACAGCCAAAAGGGCCCGAGGTGCAATGACAGTGTCCTCTACAAAGTCATCAGGGCAGGAGGATGGAAAACCAGCTGATGGAAAACCAGCTGGGAGTGAGAGTAGCTAAGCTGGATGACACACAGTGCTGGCACATGAACAAGGGATCACCAATATGTTGAGGGTGGAAATTAACAGCTCTCTAGCAACTGCAAGTCATCCTTTTGGAACAGCCTAAGAAGCCTGAATAACAGCAAGATGGAGTGTGACAGGTTTATGGAGGACAGCATTGTCCTCGGTTGACTAACATAGGACTAATTTCTCTTCTAATGCTGTGGTAAACTCCACTTTTGGAAGACCATAGTGTCTGAATTTGTGAAAATATTTACTTTATAGCCAGCTAGGCTATGTGGGATTCAAGATCTCAGTGTTTTCAAGCCTTGCCAGGTGCAGGGATGAGGAAGAGCGAGGCCTGGGCATTTGACCCAGGCTAGCCAACAGGATTACTTCATACCATGAGCGTCACATTCGATATAAATTAGAAAGTTTGCTGTGTAGGTTTCCTTTCTCTCTCCCTTAATGGCGACAGTCCAGAGAAACTCCTCGCCCCGGTGCTGGACCCCTGAGGCCTTCCCTTCCTCCCAAAGCTGCAGTGCTCGCAGTGTCCGACATTTGCTGTCCACTGCCGGGAGTGCACAGCTTCCTGCTGGCAGAATTGGCTGAGTATAATTCTTGTATATCTTATATTAGCATTGGGATTAATACTGGTTCGTTAGTATTATTGTTAATTATTTATTATTATCCTATTAAATCTATTTATATTTCAGCCCTTGTGTTTCTTTGCTTTCCCCGGTTCCCCTTTATGCGTGGAGAGGGGGTCATCAGGTGATAGAAAAATTGTCTAAATGACAATAAATTGTTATGGATTTTCTCAAACCATAACAGGCATATAACATGATGGAAAAGGGATGGTTGCAGTGGGTGAGTAGTGCCCTCTTCATCTACTTTCCTGTGCCATTTTGCTTGAAAAAAGAGATGTGATTTGTCACAATTAGTTCTTGTAGAGTTGTATCAGACAACTTTTTGAAACTGAGCTTAATCACTGTTACAAGTAAAAACCCACACAAAACAGAGAGAAAAACACAGAGAAAAAATCTTGACCTCCTGTTGTAGCTATTACACTGTGTGGGTTTGGTTCTGGTATGCTGATAATGAAACTCGCAGTTCAGTCTGCTACAGTTTAAAATGGAGTGGGTAATGTAAGACTTCTGTTTCAGCAAAAGAGAATACTCAGATACCTGTCCTAATAGTGGAGACATTCAAGGAACAGAAAACCATTCTTACTAAGGGCTATGTAGAAATCTCATCTTCTTGACAGTTCTTGATAGTTCTTGATTCTTAGTTACAGTAATTCTTGTGCTCATTGAAAGCTTTCAAAAGTCATTAAAATGGACACAAAATAGTCCTAACTTTTTTTTTCTTCTCTTTTTTTTTTTTTTTCCCCCCTGCTATTGGGAGCACTGGTCACCTTTGAAAATCTTGCACAAGCTCAGCCAATTTCAGTGTTGCTGTGACCCAAGCCTCATTCCCCATCTACGCTTTGAGAAAATAGGCGCTGAGAATAGCTAAAGTAAGGGAGAGATCTTGCTTAAGTCTCATTTCATTTGAAGGATGTGCCAGAAGCTGTTTTGGAAATGAAAAGAAAGCTCAGACAAGGAAACTTTGTCAGTTTACTAGTGCAGATAAGCTTAACTGCCTGCAATTGGATGTAAGGGCTCCTTGCCTGATTTCCTCTAGAAATAGGACTTACAGGCTCATAGTGTCTCTATACGTCAGTGTCAGCCCATCTCAACGGTTTAATCCCCTTGTCAAGTACAAAAAAACATGGCAGAGAAGCAGCAATGCTGCATGACTTGAGGAAACAGGTGGCTGAGTAAAGTGGGGAGGACCTACTAAAGGCTGCAAGCAGTAAGGCAAACTTCTGTCGTATTAGACTTTAGGAATCCATGTGACTTCATGAGTGCCTCAATGACAGGGGAAGCAAGAGGTCCAGCCTTCTTAAGAAATGAAGCTGTAGAAAACCCAGATGTTTGCGGTTTTTTGTTTTGTTTTTTTTTTTTTTTTTTTTTCTGCTTGGCAAATCACTGGTTTCTTGGCCCAGCTGCAGTGGGCAGGTCAGAACGCAGGGACAGGCAACTCCAATGCAGTGACGCAGATAGTCTGTTTCAGGGACCAGCTTCCATCGGATGACACTGCACCAGGCTTGGCTCCCTGCGACCACCCAGGCAGGCTGAGTTCCCCCTGCCACCCTATGCTCCTTCCCAGGGCATGCAACCACTGACTCTCAGCTTCACCCCACAGAAAACACTGCACTCTGCCGTTGCAGAAGCAAGTTGGGAAAACCTTCAAAGCACTGGTCTTGGAGCCCTAGCCGATTTGGGGTACGGAGGGGAGTGGGCCCAGGTACGATGCAGAATGACTCTGGCCCGCTCAGAAGCAGCTAGCCCTTGCCCACAGGGGAGGAGACAGGTATGTCTGCCTGGCAGGCTATTAATTGGCGGCAAAACTATCAAAGCAAGAAGTTCTAGCTACAGGGTACTGGGAGAGATTTATCCTGAAAATATAAACACTTGAAAACCTCTTTGAGAATTTACTGATGCCACAGTTTGCCCATGCTGATTCATCACCTTAGGTGACTAAACAGCTAAGTTACTGTTTCTTCCCCCCTTACAAATACTTTTGCTTTTAATAATTTGCCTGCCAACACGTTCTTGTTTCCTGTGCCTGCACAGTAACAAGCAGTGCTTCCTGACCTCTGCAGCCACTGACACTTCTAATTAAGGACCCATATATAGGTTCAGCTTCTCCCTTAGTGATGGGATGGCTATTTAGCATCAAATTTGACAGAGTGCACACTTCAGTTAACAATGTGCAAACAGCCTGCACTCTTAATGCCTGCTAGCCTTTATTGCCTTCTTAAGCTAAACAGTTGAATAGCGCCTGAGCATTAAGATCAGCAGGTTTATGATGCTACTTGGTTCAGGATGGCCTTTCCCAGCAGTGAAAAGCAACACATAAAGACGTCTCTCCTGGAAACCAGTATTTGTGGTAAGAAGTGTCAGAGAAGAAATGGTTTCTAGAACAAGAAGTGCTTTACATTACATGTTGGGTTTTTTTAACATAAAGAATGTGGTGTTTAGCTATTAATAAATATCAAGGCTTAAAGTAAATCAAAGACAGTGTTACTGAACATCTGGCACCTGCAGGTGAATTTTGAATTTAGTTCCTTTTAAAATGAAGACTTGGGCACAGAGAAGGGAGAGATGTGAGGCAAGAAGTCTAAAAAGAAAAAAAAAAAAGCTTGGCTAGCATTTCTTATTTAGGAAGGTTTTTTTCAGTAAATTCATGTCATGGAAGAATGTAACTACATATCCTATTTCAGCATTGTAATTGTTTATCACCATTGTTCATAGGGACACAGGAAAAGAGGGTTTTTGCACCATGAGAAACTCTCAGTAGGACAAAGACCACATGACTGAAGAAAGCCCTGTAGCACTAGGCAGATCAGGCAAACACGGAGGGCTGGAGGGTGCCGAAGTTGTCACTTACATGCTGGGGACCAAAGTACTAAGGTCATGGAGAGGTAGTAGTAGCTAAGCAGGAAAAGGGGCCGTCCTGTTACAGTGTGCAGGGTGCAGTTGCTGGATTTCCCGGTGACCAAGTTGCAAATATGGTTGTTGCATGTGTTCTAGTTGGAATGTTCACATCATGCTCCTTTTCTCTCACTGCCCTGTGAATTCTTTGGCACCTGCTAAGGAGTCAGCTTACACCACAGAGGGTTTTCTTGGTGGCGGTACTGATAGACTCTCTTTGCTGCTTCCAGGTTCTCATTAAACCTGTCAGGAAGAGCAGGAGAGTGACTGCCAAACATAGAGCACGGCTGCACAAGCTTTTTCCTTAGGAATAAGAAGCAGAGTAGGAAATGAAATGGAAATAAGGAGGAGGCAATAAGGGCAAAACTAGAGGGAGGAGGGATTTTGGTCAGTTTTCATGTGTAAAGCAAAGCTGTTGCTTCAGCTGTGCCCTGATTCGGCTCCTTCTCTCAGTGCCTGCTCTGAAGGCTAGATGGCTGGCATTACTCTAGATGGTGGAGTCTGCTGACATTTGGGGGGTTTCAAACATTTATACCGCCAGAGTCAGTACATCTACGTAAGTGGTTTTGGAAGTTTTCCTTGAGGCCACCTTCTGTTTCGCTCATGTTTTATCCAGCCCATTTACACTGGATGAAATAAATACTAACATTGGGTCAGAGCATCCCAAGATCTGTTCTAACCAGCAGCACACGTGGGGATCAGGCTCAGTGATGTCAGCCTATGTTTGCGGCTCTCATGAACCCGCCTGGATAGGAGCACAGATGCAGTTTTAAAGCCAGGGCTTTCATAAGCAGGAATGACTGTTTACATTTCTGTACAATCTTGTGTAGAGAAAGGGGGATAGAGATACTGCTACTAAGCAGTATAAGCTTTGAGTGCAGGACTCTGGGGGAAACTAATGAGCAGCCTCTTTCTTCAATTAGTTCTTGCTCTGCAGCTTTGCTTCCCCTTTGAAAGCAAGTAATTTCATACTGCAGCAAGGAGCAAGTCTGCAGTCTACAGAAACAAAACAGACTTTGGCTTCCTACAGCTCACCGCCTCAGGGGTTATCAGGGGTTATCTTCTTCAGTGATCCCTGGCTGCCTCAATCTCAAATCCCATAAGCTCTGCAAGCACGGTTTCCAAAGAGTCTAAACCTGAAAGTAGACTCTGCGTGTGTGCGTGAACCTGCATGTATGTAAAGAAAGACAATCAATTATTCGGTGTGGAGAATGCTATTGAGTTATTTTTTAATGTATTTTTGCTGTTTAGTTCTCCTGTATGTGCAGAAATCTCCATTCAGTCTCAGATTTGAGAAGCAGGGTTTACAATGACAGTGCTTCTGCATTGTCTTTTGCCTCAGCAACTACAAACCTCTGGCGACTGCACTGCACCAGAACAGAGGAAGGAGATTCACGCTTCAGTAGACAGTCTTTGATAACCTTTTCTGATGTTTTACATGGCTTTAAACCAGCAGAGACCTGACATACATTCAAATTGCCAGGTACTGAAGAATAGAGAAATGATAGGAGAGAAAAAATTACTATGTGTTCTTCTGGATTTCTAGCTGCACAGTAGTGCTTTCAGAGTGTCACATCACTCTGGAAAGTCTTTAATTCTTTTTTTTTTTTTATTACAGCTTCACTTAACTGATATGCTACACACTCCTTGTATGTAAAAATGGTGGCTTTTACTTATACTGATCAATTTTGCTGCTGTCCCCATTCCTGCTCCTCGTGCGTTCCCCAAAACAGTACTGAAGGTATTAGGGACAAGTTTAAGAGGTATCACTCTGATGATTGATTACAGAAAAGCAATGCTTGTTTAAACCACCAGCATAAGATGTTCACATACCTGACCGTGTCAACTTCAGAAATGTGCAGGTTTCACATGAACACAAACACAAACCTGAAATCCTGTTAAATTAGGACCAGAGAGGGAGAATACCTGAGGCAGTTCAAAGAGCAAGGTGGTAACCTGCAGATCCCGAGAAGTTATTAACTTAACAGCAGGTAAAGAGACCTGAGAACATGACTACAAGGGAATCAGTCAAAATAAGGTTAAGTAAGGCAAGGGGAAAGAAGAAAAAGAAACTGAGGAAAATGGCTGCATGCTGGCTGTATTTGAAACTAGAAGGGAAGCTTGGGCCCTTCTTTCCAGTCAAAACGTGAAACCTAAGAAGCAAAAGAATCAGGAGAAAAGGAGCTGAGGAACCAGACATGCTGGGTACTAACATGTGCAGCATTTCATTAAGTGCTGGCAGAACACAGAGACTGTTGGAAGGTGATGTGCTGCTCCCTTGTGAGACACACCAACTTTTTGTCTTACGTGCTTTTTAATTGTTGCCCTAGTAAAAAAAAGCCTTGCGGGATGCCAGAGAGATTAACAACTTCACCTGGCTGATTTAAGTGTTGGTTGCAAAGAGCTTCACCAAAATGTGTTCCTACTCGTTCAGTGGAACCAGTGGTAGGCCTGGTGAAGACAAGGCTTGGTTGGCTTTCTGTCTGCTTGTCTCAGCAGATTTGGGGTAATGCCTCTAGCGAGGGCTTGGCACAGAACCTTAATTCCTCCTTCTTCCTCAAGAGACGGAGAGGTAAGTTTGCTTGAGTGGTTCTTCAAAGCAGCGGCAAAAAACTTGTGAAATGGCCACAGAAATACACAGCAGTGACTGTGAGTATGTTATGCTATAACATACTCAGAGACAATCAGTCAGATCTAAAGTCTTGTGTAGCACTCAGATTTTTTTCCTAGATATTTGATGCCTGCAGTTAAGTGCAATAATGAAACCATTTTGCTGCAAGAACTTGCCAAATGGTGATGGGGGTGAAACGGTGATGCTACTCAATAAACGCCCAGAGATAGGTCCTGGGGAGTGTGAACCACATGCCAGCTGGTGTATGTGTATGTCTGTGGAGAAAACTTTTGCCTGAACACAGAAATTATGACTTTACGCAGGAATTCGAAGCCATGGAGAAACCATGGAGAAAGAGGTAGTGTTTAGGGAATTTCCACCTTATTCCTGAAAGTGCTGTAATATTTGCTCCCCCCAAAAAAAGATGACAGACATTTCTTGGCTGATGTTTTGTGATTTATAAACACTGCCTACATTAGGGTGCTTTGCATTTGTTAGTGGAGTTTCTTATTTTCTGCTTGGAGAGTCTCACTCATTAGTTCAAGTTTTAAAGGAAAGCAGAAATGGCCCATATATACAGCTTTTCTGGACATAGAAATAATGTAACTTTGAGGCATGTTACCTAAAGACATTTCAGAGCTTGAAGCATGCATACAACAGCCTGCAGTAAAAGCCAGAAGTTTCCTTTTGCTCCTTCCTACTAATTTAAGACCTTGCACATTCTCTCTGTATTTCACTGCACTGTCCATAGCCAGCTGCAGTTAATTATTCAATACTAACTTTCATGGGCCTTGAAAGCCATGCTTCTGGAAAGAAACAACTGAACCTTATCTACAAAAATGCAATTTCTTTTTAACATAATGGCTTTGCATCTTCTTAGGAAACTGAAATGTTAGAAATAGTCTGAGTAGAAGCATGAGGTGGTAAGAGGGACCAGAAAAAGCACTTACTATGTGGTCTACAGGTAGCAGAGTGTTCACGGATGTATTACTGAATCTGCCACATAAGCAGCATAAGCCCACGGGACACAGGCTCCTCGATTTCTTCTCTTTCTAGCAAAGAAGTGGGACATACAGCAACTGCTTGGGTAGAAATAAGAAGCAGTTCTGTCTGGGTGCATGAAATTTTGAGCTTTGAGGCTATCTTCCTGTATCCACGAGCATAGCGAGACCAGTATCAATGCTGCTTCACTATGCAGAATGTCTTTCTTTTTAAAAAAATTAAAGCCTTCTAAAAACTTATTTCTCCTCTTTCATCTGCCATAACCCACCTGCTACAGCCTGTTTCCCTTCCAAAGGAAACGAAAGGTGTTCTTCAGTATTATTAAAAAGGTGGCTGGGGAATATTCAACTTGCCAGGGGGTGGGGAAGGTTCTACTTGCCAAACACCGGCAACAGTCACTGACTTCAGTTTCCTTCCTCACCTGCCACGCACCCCTTGTTGCAACTTTACATAAACTCTCCCTGCCATCACACCTCAGGCTTCAATCCTGCGTTTTTGAGGAAGCAGCTTCTGAAGCAAACATCAGCTCTCAGCACAAGGCTGCACAAGCAGGTGGCCGTAGCGCAGATTATCCTGGGGAAGCTGAGGCCCTGACACCTCGGCAGCTGGCGGGACACCTCAAGCATGGCGGCTCCGAGGCGGGACGGCGTCACCCCGCTGCCGCAGGGCCGCAGACGGCACACTCGCCAGGGTCTCGCGTCCCGGGGCTCTGCAGCGCGCTGCCAGCCGCTGTCCCGAGGCAGACTACCGATGCCCTCCATCCATCGATCCCTCCCTTAGCCCTACGGCGCAGCGCCTCCCGTGCCCCTTCCCCCCGCCGGCCTCCCATCGGTGTGAGTGCGGGGGCCTGCTTCCGGTTCGGGGGTCACACCTCTCGCGGAGGGGGGGGTTGGCTGGCTGCCAGCCAATAGCAGGGCTCGGCGGGCAGGTGGGGTGGCCGCTGGTTGGTCGGCGGCGGGGAGAGGGGGAAGGGCCGGAGCCCACGGGTGCCGCCTCAGAGAGGCGGCGGAGCGGGGCCCGGCGGAGGTCTGTGCCGGCGGGGGAGGATGCGGCTGCGCTCGGGTGCCTTCGCCTCCTCCTGCCTACTGGTGGAGGCCCTGGGGGTTGCGCTGTTCCTCCGCGGTTTCTTCCCGGTGGCCGTCAGGTCCCTGCCTCGCAGAGAGGCCCGCGGGGACCCTCCCGCCGAACCGGCCCCGCCCGGCCCAGGTAAGCCGAACAGCTCGCCCCTCCCCGCCTCGCCCCCTCACCCGCCGCCCAGAACGGGCGGCTCCCGGTTACCAGGGCAACCGACCCCCGCTTCCCCTTCGTGCCCCTCCCCGCCCGCAGCCCACCCCCTTTCCCCCGCCGGCCCGGCCTGGCTTGTCTGGCCCCGGCTGTGCCCCGCTCTTCGGCCAGAGCCTGGCGGGTTGAGGGACGAGGTGGCGGAGCACCGGCGGGGCTGAGGGTCTTGCCGCTCAGCGTTGCGTCTGCCACCGGCGGTCTGCGTTGGGTCTTTCGGGTTGTGAGGCTGCAGAGGCAGGAGTAGCCGGTGCGAGCCCGGTGCCGTGAGGCCCCTCCGTGCTGCAGGACAGCTGGTCTGTGGCGCCATCGTGTTTCCAGGCCTGTTCCCGAAGTAGTTTAGAACTTAAGTAATTTTGCATGTGGTTATCGATCGCTGTCAGCAGTATCTGCTCAGGGTTGCAAAAAGCCTTGGGCATCAGCTGTCACATTATTTGGAGGTTGTGCTTTTCTGTCATTTTATTCCCCTTTCCCTATCTCTGAGGCAGCTGTTGTCACCATACTCTTTAATAGTAAGTTGGTTGTGTTAAATAATACCATTTCAGTTGTAACGCTTCATGTGCTTGCTCTGTTAACTTACTGATTGTGTTGTGCTTAAGAGTCATTGTTTCTGTGATGCTCACTGTGGTGTGCGAGTGTCTTAATGCAACTTTGGTGAGACTCATAACACTTTGGTAGTGAGGAAAGCAGCAGAGGAAAGTAATATGGGTTTCCTTCCTATTCTGGTCAGATTGCAAAATGCACGATATTTCTGTTTTTCTGGAATCACGGTCTCTACAGGTCCTGCTGTATTCCTTAGCTGACGTTGTGAAACCAAAGTTTCCAAGCATCTTTTTAAGGAGGAATTGGTAGAGAATGTGTGATACGTAGGTGTTTTATATGTCCAGTCACAAATTGTATTAAAATAATGTGAAGAAGGATAATGTGTACTTGAAGGAGTGTTCTTTACCAGTGTTTGGAGCTCGTGGGGTGAAACTTCAGGTTCAGTGGACAGCTGAATTGAGTAGTATTTTGCTCATACAAAGCTCTTGCTCGGGAAATCTAATTCCTTGGTGGAGCACCACTCCACCAGGAGTGGAACAGGACTGTAACTGCCAAACTGAGTCTTTAGCTGCTTTTTATAAGTATATGACATTATGCATGTTGGGACAGGTTTACTTAAATTGCAAGAAATAGTGGAGGGAAGAGAAGGTTGTGTAATTTAGAGTGTGGTGTTGCTGATATTGGTTTAAGCAGGAACACTGAAAGAATCTAATCTGGTAACAGGCCTGAGTGGATGCTGCCAAATGGCAAGCTGCTTTTTAGCTGGAGATTACCAAGACTGTGAGAAGCACTTGGTGGGCTGCTGTGTGTAAAATATTGCATTCACATGTGATTATTAACAGGAGACTAACATGGAGTGAGACTGTTTGGATGGGAGGGAAGTGTCAGACAACTGGCTTTTGAAAAGACTGATTTGAGTTGAAAAGTATAAATGTGTACCACAGGGCTCTAGAAACAGTTTAAATTTAGGCATGTCACTAGTAAACCTAGGTATAGGTAGGCAAAAATGGAGCAACAGTGGAAGAGTACTTACTTTCTGTAGTTCTTGGGTAACAGTTTGCTTGCAGAGTGATCTCTTGGTCCCCCTCTAAAGGCAGGGGATTGCTAACTAAACCATGATATGGAAGGCTTTCAGCCTACTTTAGATCTGTTTAGAAAATAGTATTTCTTCAGTGCTTCTGTATTTCCTGAATGTTTCATTTTGTGAACCCTGACTGCTATTCAATCCATGCTGTCTTGCTTGTGGGATTACTGATAAAATCCTGTAGTTGCTTGTATAATAGTGAATACTTGCAGTACAGATTTTGGTAAGTTTTTGGTAGAACCTATGGTCCTGTTCATTGCTTACAGAAGTTCAGCTTCATTTAAAGTAATTGTTTTCTAAATAACCATAGCAGGGATAAATAAGCATGCTGCATGCCAAGAGTTGCACAAGATATAGCTTTAGCTGTCTTATAATTAAGTATTTTCAGATGGCTTGTAATCGACTCCTAGTTTCTTCTCAATAGTTTGACATCCTGACGAATAACACTGCAGGAGGGAGTTGCGAGTAGCATGTATGTGTTTGTGATCTGAACATTTTTGGTGTCCAGCAAGTTTTGTTTCCCCAAGCAAATGGATAGGAATAAATTACGAGAAAGATTTAACTAACAGTACAGTATGCCCAGTTATGCTTTCCCGTTTTTCATTGAGAGCAAAGTACGCCTGCAAAAGCTGATAATTTAAATCCTAGAGAGATGTTATCATTTGAGATAACATATGAGAGCAGCCCTGAGGAGAGGGACTTGGGGCTGTTGGTGGATGAGAAGCTCAACATGAGCTGGCAATGTGTGCTCACAGCCCAGAAAGCCAACCGTATCATGGGCTGCATCAAAAGTGTGGCCAGCAGGTCAAGGGAGGTGATTCTGCCCCTCTACTCTGCTCTCATGAGACCCCACCTGGAGTACTGTGTCCAGCTGTGGAGCCCCCCAACAAAAGAAGGTCATGGACCTGTTGGGGCAAGTCCAGATGGGAGCAGTGAAGATGATCCGAGGGCTGGAGCACCTGTCCTATGAAGACTGAGAGAGCTGGGGTTGTACAGCCTGGAGAAAAGGAGGTGCCAGGGAGACCTTATAGCAGCTTTGCAGTATCTGAAGGGGACCTACAAGAAAGCTGGAGAGGGGATTTTTACAAAGGCATGTAGTGATAAGATGAGGGGTAAGGAAGAAGCTAGATTTAGATTAGATATTAGGAAGAAATTCTTTACTGTGAAGGTGGTGAGACACTGGGACAGGTTAACCGCCCAGGAAAGTTGTGGAGGCCCCATCCCTGGAAGTGTTCAAGGCCAGGCTGGATGGGGCTTTGAGCATCCTGGTCTAGTGGGAGGTGTCCCTGCCCACGGCAGGGAGATTGGAACTAGGTATTCTTTAAGGTCCCTTCCAACCTAAGCTGTTCTGTGATTTTAATCAGGGTTGCTGGCAGTTAGCATTTTGTTGTTGAGATTTCCTTCTTCCCCCTGCTGTGTCCCCATCCCCCGTTTCATTATCTGGAAAAATCACTAGCAGTAATGAGTTTGTATATGTCAATGTATTGATGCTTATCTATGTACCCAAAAATACAGTTTCTGAGGTTCCTTTTGGAGCTTCTCTTGTTAGACACAACATTATCTGTGACCTTTCCAAATCATCAGCCACTTATTCAGAAACATGTTTTACTCTAAAGGAGTGTAAAAACCCTAACTTCATATAATGCTTGTAATGACAAGTTGATTTACCACAATGTTGTTTGAGTAGAGGTCTGTGTGTAGGATCCATTCTGCTTCCATTTTATCCTTTTGTGTTTTGTCCTGGTAGAGATGTGGGAAACCTTCCTGTAGACGTTGGGCCAAAACCTGCTGCTGTAAAAGCTAAATGTCACTGTGTGGACCAAGCTCAATGCAAATGAAGAGTTGCTGTGGCCAGCATTAAGTCCATACAAGAGAAAGGTGGGCTTGAAGGCATGACACTGCCTGCTGTCTGGTGCACAGCAGCAGTTTGCTGCGCCTGCCCACATAGAATGTTCAGGGGATTCTGGAATTGGATTTTGGCCCTGCAGCAGCTATAACCCAGCTATCCTGGCACAGAGATTTTTACCTTGAAGGGCACAAGTGTGCACAAATCTTTTCCCTTCAAATTTCAGTGAAATTACCTATTTCCTTTTAATTTTCCTGTTCCCTTATGATGGGATTCGATTGAAAAGCATTGCTTGAGAATGGGTATTAGCACAGGTGAATGCTGCATCTTTTTTCTAACAAAAGCTCTCTGTTGGATATACATAGTTCAGCTTTACTAAATTAACCAGAGAGAAGGTAGCAGAAGGTTCTTATTCATTTGAACATTCTCCATTTCATAGCTTTTCCTTATTTCTCCTAATTTCACATTGTGCATTCCATTCATGTTTTGTTTTCCTTCCTAGGCGCTGTATTGGATTTTTTTGTTCTTGTGTCATTCCTGTGCTGGATGGCCTGAGAACTCAGCTTCCTCTGGTTACTTCTCATGTTTGCTATTGTTCGCAACTTTTTGCTATTGAATGTAAAGTTAATAAAGAAGTTGGAAGCACTCATTTCTGTGGTGAAGTTGTCCTTTAACTTCTGTTTAGTTATTGTTAAAATTTGTTGATAACTTTTATATACCCTTTTTTTATTGTTTAGGAATGGTTTCTAACTGGACCAAAATTCCGCCACCACTTTTCAAAAAAGTTGTCATTGTGCTGATAGATGCTTTGAGAGATGACTTTGTGTTTGGATCCAAAGGTAAACAGTTTATGCCGTATACTACAGAAGTTGTTGAAAAAGGGACGTCCTACAGCTTCATTGCTGAAGCGAAGCCACCCACTGTAACTATGCCTCGAATTAAAGTAAGTGGTTTCTTTTTCCACTTAGGGTTGTTTCATTTGAGAAAATTTTGAAGGCTGTTCTGTTTCATGTCAGACTTGGCATAAAGGGCAGGTTTGTGTTATTGCAATATGTGGCTGATAGTTCGCTTTGCTGTAGCAGTGCATGTGATAGAGTCCTGATTTGCCATGGCTCAGAGGTGCTTCCTGTAGGAAAGTTCAGGTCAGGGATCAAACAAAAGTAGAGAGGCTGAATAAGAGGAAGAGGTGTCAGCGTCTACTTAAGTCCATTTGCCTTGCTTTGTTCCTTTATTTGATAGCTCTGTGGTGGGAAGGACTGTGAGAATCAGTTGAGGGCAGTTAAGGCCCTAGTACAGGTTTAAATGATTGGCATAATCTTTTCATTTGTAATCATGGGAAGGCCTCAAATTTTCCAGTTGTCTTCTATCCAACAAGATTTTTTGTTGGTATTTCTCTGTGTTCTTGTAACTTCTAATAGGAAATCCAGTTTAGTGTAAATTTGTTTTGTCATAGGGGTGTTTTTGCAGAGCTTAAAAAAAAATTGTGCCAAGTTCCAGGTAACTAAAAGATTAATTGTGTCTGTGTCTTCAAAATACTTGATCATCCAGGCTTCTCAGTAATGGATCTGAGTGACATTTCTTATGTTGAAGAAGCTGAGGGAGTGAGCTATGGTAGGTCAGCTAGAAGACCAGTGAGAGAATGAGGGGGTTATAGTCTGGTAACTCTTGATAGGTGGACTTCATTGCATTTTCCAGAAGATTATTAATTACTATTTTGAATGTGTTACTATTGTTACTACTGTTTTAAGTCAGTTTACTTAGGACTTCTAAACTGTCTTTTTGTTGATTTAATGAATTTCAACTGGCAAATAAAATCGTTTTACTGTTCACTAATTAATAAAATATTATTTTTATCTTTCTTTAAAGCAGTTATTATCTCTGATACCAGCTAGCACTGTGTTGTGGCAGGTGATGCGATGTGGCATGGCAGCTCATGTGTTCTTTTAATTTATTATGTTTCTTTATTGAAAGTATAATTTCTCTGCCCTCTGCTTTATTGCTTCCTCTTACACTAGTACTGTCTTCTGAGTACTGTAAACTTTTTGGTTTCTATCAGTATATCTCTTCTATTTTTTTCTTTTATATAGGCTTTGATGACAGGTAGCATACCTGGTTTCATTGATGTTATTGTGAACCTCAATTCTCCAGCTCTGTTGGATGACAATCTGATATGGCAGGCAAAAACAGCTGGGAAGAGAATAATATTTTATGGTGATGATACTTGGGTTAAATTGTTTCCAAAGCATTTTGTGGAATATGATGGAACAACATCCTTTTTTGTTTCGGACTTTACAGAGGTGAGAGGCTTTGTATAATCCCAAGTTAAATAATGTGAGTACAAACATGTAGTGGCAACTTCTAAGAATGAAGGAGGAAAACTATCCTTGTTCTGAAATACAAACCTGTCAATTAAATAGAAATTGGATTTATATGTGTTTTCAGTATTGGCAATGTGGAACTAAGCATTTCAGTCCCTCATGCATATGCTGTGGGAATTGTTTGGATGACACAGTAACGAACAGTGTGTTACTGTATAACTTTCCTAAAAGTATATTCTAACAAAACTTGTTGTGGTAGGAAGTGAGACCACTTGATTTGTTTAAAAATTCCGCTATCCATGTTTCCACTTTGCTATCACAATGATATCCGTATATGCCATCTTTAAAAGGCCTATTAATATATAATCTTGGTCTCTTAGAGGCATACTTCCTTTAGTGTTGTAACACTTCTGTAGTTGCAATATGAGTAGTGTTTCAATATGTTATCAAAGAGGGAGCATAGAAAGTTAATAAATTGTGAAAATTCTTATTCTGGGCACACTTAAAGAGTAAATGGTTCAGCAATTTTAATTTATATTTCGAACTTTTATGATTTGCAAAACCTTAGGCCATTGACCTGCTACTACTGACTTAAGTATTTTATTATTGTGTTTAAGAAAGTTAGATAGGTCTAACGTGAATTGGAAGGCGCTTTTAATTGGTTACTCTAAGATGACACACAGAAGCTTCAACATGGAGTGGAAAAATGCAAACACACTGCTGGGTCTGCAACTATATGTCTCTCAAGCTCTTTATGCGGTCTTTATGCTTTCTGAATATAGTCCATTGAACAGAAAGCTTTTAATAGTTTTTTAGATAGTTATATCCAGAGTCAACAAAGCGGTGTTGCATGTGAAATTTTGTAAGGATTTTTAATATCAAGGGAGAAATATATGCAACTAAAAATATATTGTCAACCTAAGCAGGAGAACATGTGAGTTAGGCCCAAAATAGCACTTTTCAAATAATTTTTCTTTCTTGGTGTGTTGTCAGTTCTTTTTCTCACAGCAGGAATAATCTTTTTGTGTTTGCACAGTAGCAAAAATGGAGCTGAAAGAGCAGGAGTGGTTTTTTTCCACTGTGCTTCCAAGCACCAAAGAGAAGCTTTTCCCAGTACCTACTTCTTGTGAAGTGATACATCAGGAGTGTAAAGGATGAAAGTGACTGAAAATTTCTTGAAACAATTTTTAAAACTATCTGTGGAAGCATGGCAACCCATTTTCTCTGTTTGTATGTAATCTGATGCCTTGTAATCAGGAAAGGCTGAAATGGAGTGAAGAATCTGTTTTGTAAGACAAGATTTTTTGACTGCCTGGCATTGAACTAATCAATCTGATTTTTTTCTTTTTCTTGTTAAAATTGTGAGAGACTGTAATTCTCATTAGCTTCTGCAGAATTTTAATGGGTGATGCAATCTAATTTTTCGATGCTTTTTACAAGAGGGAAATAATTTTTACCTTTTTATTGTTTTCCTTTAATTTCTGAGGTTGATGATAATGTTACAAGGCATTTGGATAGAGTGTTGAAGAGAGAAGACTGGGATCTCCTAATACTACATTACCTGGGACTGGATCATATTGGACATGTGACTGGGCCAAACAGCCCATTAGTGGGACCAAAACTTCGTGAAATGGATAACATTCTGAATAAGATTCATATTTCTCTTCTTTCAAAGGTAATATAGCTCCTTCTTGGGTTGATGTCTGTTAGTTGTGGACTAATTTTAAAATGCTTGCTTGTTTGTGGGTGGTAACTTGTTTTTTCCTAGACCAAAGCGAATATTCTTCTGGTTTTTTCTTCTCTGGCCTTTTCCCAGTTAGCAGTATAGTGCAGCATTTTTAAGGATTTACTGGCTAACCTTAGTAACATCTGTTAACAGTCTCTTCTGAACACCTGTGGGAAATAATTCCCCCTTGATGTGTGGGAAGAGGAGAGGAGTGCATGCCAAAATTCTCTTATCACTCATGAATTAAAATGATGGTTGGTGTGCTTCCTGGTAATGAGATTCAGCAGAAAGAATAATGGGCTTGTAGAGCTAATGGCTCTGATTTCTACAGTTGTGAAGGCATACCAAATTCTTAGATATTGAAAACATTAAAATGGAAATGGTGGTTGTAAACAGCATTTTACTTAATCTAAATGTAGCACATAAATTACCAAATCTGCATCTGTTTTTAGATTTGGAAATATAGGATGTCACTTATCTAAATAGTCTGGATGTTGAACTACCACATCCTAATTCCAAGTGGCCTGAAGCTTTTATCTTGTTTGTTTTTGGCAATTGCAATTGAGAATAGCTGCTCATAAAATTTCAGTAGTATTTTTAGACAAATGGATACTATGGTATGAAAAGAGAGGTTAAATCATGCTTGTGGAAGTTATAATCTCATGAATGTTGCAGTGGTTTTGCTGCAGCTTGTTAGTATGTTAGTAGTTAGCTTTTGACAACTATATGCAAGCCTTTATCTGAGTTTTAGAATACAGAAATAATAAAAGCACTTTACTTCTGGATACAACAGGTACTGGTAGTAACTAGAGATGACACAAAGCTGCTTTGTTAGGGAATGACAATATTTATTTTTTGCTGTCTGATTTGTTAGCTCAAAATTGTTAAACGGGGCTCACTTTTATGCTTCTGTTTCTCTTTCCTCAGAAAAATAAACATACTTTGATATCAGTCATATCAGATTTCTACCCCAAAAGCACTTGAGAGATTAGAGACTACTAGAAATAGGATTATCTTTTTATATTATACCAATATTTACAATATTAATAATTTAACATTTATATTATATTAACTCAACGAAGCTGAAGAAATGGAGGAGGGAAATACTTCTCTGTTAATGCTACTGGTCCTGGACTCCTGATTTTCTTCCCACAGTATGATGACCTTTATTTAATTCTTCATTAAGTTTCTTGTGATGCTGTAAATGAGGTTTGGTTGGGTTTTTTTTACAGCTTTTTTGTGTTTTGTTTTTTTTTTTTTTAACATACTGATAAATATTTTAGATATGTATGTGTACTTTAATTGTTAAAAATTAATATTACAGCATAACACTTAGTTGCAGACATCTCTTGTAATCTGCCCCAGGTGTCATGAGCCAATGAAAAAATGGAATTTATTTTGAGAAATATTCATGTATGAACATGATAAAGGTAGTGAAGCATTATATATATGCATCTTGTTTGTACAGTAACTTAAATTTATTTCTGTGACTTGCAGGAAGAACCTTCTCTGCCCAATTTGCTAGTTGTTTGTGGGGATCATGGGATGTCTGAAACAGGTAGTCATGGTGGTTCTTCAGAAGGAGAAGTGCACACACCACTGCTGTTTATCAGCTCTGCTTTTGAAAAGAGAAGTGGTAAGGATCAAAGAAGCTTGACCTTTTTTAGAACACATTGACATCTCTAGTTTATATTAGCTCTAGAATTCTTCCTGAAAAGTGCTTTGGTTTGTTCTGTGTGACCTGAAACTCTGGTTTTAGGCAGAGTTTGCTGCCCAGAGAGGTGGTGGAGTCTCCGTCTCTGGAGACATTCAAAATCCGCCTGGGTGTGTTCCTGTGCAACGTGCTCTGGCAGGTGGGATGGACGAGATGAACTCCAGAGGTCCCTTCCAACCCTTACCATTCTGTGATTCTGTAATTTCTAGAGTCTTATTTAAGTAAACTTGACTGAGTGAGTTGGTGAAATGTAGTTATACCAGGAGTGAATATTTTCTTCCAAATAATACTTCTCTCTGCCTTTCATTCTGCCTCTTGCTCATTTCCATCTGATTTCCTGGCTTTTAAAGCCTGTTTGCAGAACCTTACCTTGTTTATCTTAGTGGAGGTTTCTGCAGCACAGTGGAAGTACATTTATCTGGCTGTTATTATAAAGCTGTTATCCAGATGCAACAGAAAGCATTGCTTGAGGAGTCATTGAACTCTTTTCAGATATAAAAACAAAACAAAGTCAAGAGCTGACCAAAGCTCTCAAGTAAGTTCTTGCTTTATAAATTTCACCTGTATATGTTGACAACCAGGCCACATGAGTGTAGAAGTAGATTCTGTAAATGCCATCTCTTGTTCATTGAGATTAATTTCTGTTAGGTTTAAATTGTACATGCAATTTTTACAGTACAGTGAAATATATCTATTCACCTGTATTTTGGGATTGAGTTTGTGGTTTCTAATGATGCCCATGTAAATATCCAGCAGCTTGCTTCTCATTGCTACAATTAACAGAATTCTAGTAACTGCTCCTTATGATCCATCCTACTGTAAACAAAATGTACTGTGGTTAATTTGGTAGACCTCAAAATAGTAATCCTGTGGGCTTTTGCATTTAGTATGCTGCCAGAATATTACTTGTGTAGCCTTCTACACAGATATGTCACCCATGATTGCTAAATGCATTTGCAAGTTTTTTTTGGTTTTTCTTTAACCTGCCTTTAAAGATGAAATCTGAAAACTGCTGACATACAGGCACTCATGCAAAAGAGGCTTTAGGGATTATAGGTGGCATTCTGTACAAGTATGGGATTAATCAGAGCTAGATGAGAAATGAGAGAAGTTCTAATGCTCTTAAAAGGAGCCTTGAGAATAATATAGAATAATATAGAATTCTTTCGATACTGTACTTAGGTCAAAGCACTCAATGCCTAGAGTTATAAAGAGAATGAAGTAAAAACATAATAGAAAAACACTGTTATGTAACTAGTAAAGCACACAAAGAAGCAATTGGCAAGACAATCTTAAACAGAAGGTTACTTAAATTAGTGAAATCATTCATGCCTGTAGGTGTCTGTGGGACTGAAGGCTAATCCTGATAACTGAAGAAGTAAGGTAATGGGAACCTGCATAGAACCCTTTAAAAATCACTGGATTTGCCTGTATGGAGCCATGGATTTGAGCCTTAACATTCTTTACCTGACCTCTAATTCCGTTTGCCTAGCAACCTGATATTAATGAAATCTTGAGCTATTGTCATTATGTTGAGAAGCTTCTAGAGTTCTGTCAGCATTATTTTAGATTCTCATTCTACATTCATACATTAAATTAGTCTATTGTAGTCTTTTTATTCTTTCTAATGCAAAAGTTATCAGACCTTCTTAAGATGTAGGCTGCAACTTGATAGTAAGGTTATCTCCTGGACCATCTCTTTTCTTACTTGTACTTGTATAACATTCATGTTGTGTTTACAGTAGTTGCTAGTGTTGAAGAGTGATATTTGCTGAGAATTTAATAAATGTTGGTCTTGCAACAGCAGAGGACAGCATCTGAAAAAGATCACTCAGCTCTCTGTATATCACTCAAAATAGCTGATCTAACACTGAAGAAAAAATTTTGAAACTAACAAGATCCCAGCTGTCTCTGGAGAAATACAATGGGCCTGTTACTTAAATCCTCTCTCTTTTTTTTTTTTTTTCTCCTTTTTTAATTGATTCTAGGTCCTGTAACCCAACCTGAACTTGTGCAACAAACTGATTTAGCTAGCACACTGGCAGTAGGTCTTGGTCTACCAATTTCAAGAAACAGTGTTGGGAACCTTATATTGCCAGTTGTGGGAGGCAAGACAATGAGAGAACAACTACGTTTTGTGCACTTGAATGGGTTCCAGCTTAGCAGACTGCTGCAAGAGAATACGCCTGCGTATGAAAAAGGTAGATCACCTTAAAAAAAAAAAATGTTACATATACAAAAGGAGAGTGTTTATAACATGGTCTGGACTTTTAGGTTCAAGGGTATAGCATGGCACTGCAAATTAGCCATTCAGTTGAGAGCAATGGTCAGAGAAATGATATTGAGTTCAGTCTTTACTGTAACCTACTCTGGCACACTGCCTCTGAGTAAAGTTTTTTTAATACCCTGTACTACTACTAGTAGACAAAAGAGCAGAAATAATGTTTAAAGTAAAACTGCCTGTGTAGTTAAATCTCAGTGGTTTCGTATCTGCCATTTGGGAGGTATCGTACATAGGGCACTGGTTCTGAGCTATTTGGAGGAATAGCACAATGGAGTGAATTTATTGTTTAAATAAAAAGATACTTCAAGTAAAGGTGGGAAATAATTTAGGGTAAGTTATCTTTGTATTTCCTTCTTATGTATGAATTTGCTTGGAATGAGAACCTAGAGAACTGCAAAGTTGGTTACTAAAAATATACATATGTATGCGTGTGTATTTGGAGGAAATAATAAAAAACAAGTCGAAAACATAAACCAAACCTAGCAAAATACAGTATTTTGCTAGCAAGCACGATACAAACTGCAGTATAAGTGAGCAAGTTAATATGATAACTATGAGAAAAAAATTGAGTCTGAGTCAGAGGATGAAGGAGAATATTTTACCATGGACATTAGAAGTTGTTGTTGTCTTAAAGTGACTGTGAAGCTAGAAGTCCTCGTCTCTTGATTTATAATCTGTTGAATCATTAAAATAACTGGATGAGAATGCAGAGCTGTGTTAAAGCTATGAATAATTAAAATGGATAACAACGTAAAGTTTAGCAAGGTGATCATTGTATGTCAAGAATTAATTATCTTTCAACATCACGGCTTCTAATCATCATTAAACCCCGTCCAGAGCCTAACAAAACAAATGCCGTTTATGGTAGCAACATGCCAATAGCAGGACCCATGCTCCATCTATTCTGATATTTTTTTCTGCACAGATTTCCTCACTTAACCCATTTGTGTCAAGTGAGGAAACTTGCTGTGGTGGTGGAATTCAGGATATGTCTGTGTTACTGAAAATTCCAACACAAAGCTCCATCTGACAGTATTTCTGCAAGTACTGGTGAAACAGACTGAAGTTTCTATCAGCTTCTGGTTTGTATCTTCACTTTCATTTTATTTTTGTCCAGGAACAGCTTAATTTCAACTGTAGTTTTCATCTGAGAAATTAAATCAAAATTGCTGAGGATGGAAATGTGAGAAATTCTGATGCTACTTGTGAATGCAAACTGCTATTAGAGGTTCTACCCTACTGGAAAGGGACTGGGGGCAAAACATGCATAATGAGTTTCTCTCCTTTCTGTAATGGAAAATTTCAGTAACATGGAACTAGATCCAAGTCATGGTAGCTTTTTTTGCAGAGTCTTAAGGTGAATTCTTCCTGTTGCCGTGAACGTCTTAGAGGGTCTTGTTTTTCTTAGAGTATTCTAGATGTGCAAGGCTGTAGCTTAACGCTTTTGTTAGGATGATTAAGATTGGCGGGAAAAAGAGATGTGCAGTTTGTTTAGTGTTGTTTGATTGATGTGGGTACTTCGGGCCCTAGAAAGACTAAAATGTCACTAACTCAGTGATTAATGCTGCATGTAGTTTGAAAGCATGCATGAATGGCCCTTAATTTTGGGTGGCTTCTAAGTGAAGATAAATACCATCCTACCTATCTCACTACAGACACATATACGTATAGGCATATCTGTCGTGATTCCTATGGGAAAGGGATTATATTGCAAAGAAGTCATTATATTCAGTAATCAGATTCAGCTTCAAGAAAGATGCCCATTTTTAGAAAGGGTGAAAAGGAGAACCCTGGGAGCTACTGACCAGTCAGCCTCACCTCCATGCCAAGTAAGGTCATGGAACAGATCCTCCTGGAAGACATGGCAAAACACATGGAAGATGGGGAAGTGATTTGAGACAACCAACATTGCTTCACCAAGGGCAAATTGCGCCTCACTAATCTAGTGGTCTTATACGATGGATTAACTGCATTGGTGGACAAGAGAAAAACTATGGTTGTCATCTACCTAGACTTTTCTAAGGCCTGTGATACAGCCTCCCACAACATTCTTGCTGCCGTATTAGAGAGATATGTCTTTGATGAATGGACACTTAGATTAATAAGAAATTGGCTGGATGGCCATGTCCGAAGAGTTATAATCAATGGCTCTATGTCCAAGTGGAAACCAGTAGTGAGTGGCGATCTAGTGAAAGATGTCCCTGCCCGTGCTGGCAAGGGGGAACTCAGTGATCTTTAAAGGTACCTTCCCTTCCAGCCTGAACTGTTCTATAGTTCTGTGACTGTAAGTTGGGAAGGTGAAAAGGGAGAGTTGCTCTTTGTGTGAGAGGGCAGTGGCAGTGCATGGAGTTCTGCTTGGGAGTGTATGATGAAACAGTTGAGAATGTCTGGGTTAGGATTAGTGGACAGACCAACAGTATTGTTATGGGTGTCTGCTACAGACAGTCTGATTGGGAAGAATTAGTAGGTGTTCAGAAAACTTGAGGAAGCTCCAAGTTCACCATCTGTGGTGCTCATGGTGCTTCAGCCATCCTGTTGCAGTTCAGGCTAGATAACTGGACAGTGAGATGGACTGAAAAGTGGCACAGCTGCTGGGCTCACATGGTTGTGATTGGCAACACAAAGTCCACCTAGAGGCCAGTCACTAGTGATCAGTGCCAGGGCTTGATACAGGCTGATACTGTTTAACATCTTTATTAATGACCTGGGTGATGAGAGCACCCCTCAGCAAGTCTGCACACAGTACAGAACTGGGAGGAGTGGTTGATACAGTAGGTGGGTGTGCTGCCACTCAGAGGCATCTTGACAGGCTAGAGAAATGGGCTGACAGGAACCTCTTAAGAGTCAGCAAAGGGAAATGCCAAATCCTATACCTGGGAGGAAATAGTCCCATGCACCAGTGCAGATCAGGTACTGACTGGCTGGAAAGCAGCTTGTTGGAGAAGAGCAAGGGGTCCTTGGGGACACCAAGTTGAACATCAGCCAGCAATACACCCTTGTGGAAGGAGGGCCAATAGCATCCGAGCCTGCATTAGGAGGTCATTCATCAGCAGGTCACTCCTTCCCCTTTCCTTAGCTGTTAGAGACCACATCCCAATTATGGTCTCCCCAGTACAAGAAAGGCACGGATGTAATGTAATGAGTGCAGGGAATGGCTATGAAGTTGATGAATGGATTGAAACATCTGTCATACAAGGAGAAGCTGAGGGTGGAAGGACTGTTCAGCTTGGATAGAAGACTCAGCAGCGATGTTATTAATGTAGGAAACACATGATGGGAGGGAATAAAGAAGATTGCACCAGGGTCTGCTTGGTGATGTCCAGTGAATAGACAAAAGACAGCGGGCATAAATTGATATACAGGAAATTTTGTTTCAAATACTGGAATGAGTTGCCCAGAGAGGTTGTGGAGACTTTCAGGACCTGACTGGACACAGTTCTTGAGCAATCTACTCTAGCTCATCCAGCTCTGAACCTTTGGGGTTTTTTTGTGAACCGTCTGGACACTCATCAGAGTTGTGCTCACAAGTGTGGGACCATACGTTTTCTGAATTCCACAGACAAGGTATGTTGCCAGGTTTTTTGAGGGAAAGAAACCCCAGAAGATAACCCAATTAGACATCTCTCTCATGTTTGCTGCTGCACGTTCAAGCTTTCCAATGCAGATTCTCGGCTAGTAGCAACTGGTGGATCACGACATTTCAGTTGAATGCTAAGAGAAATGCCTATGACTGGAGCTTCAGTTTAAGGTGAATATACTTGCAGGAATAGTCTAAGCTTTGCTGCCTTAAAAAAATGATTACTGCTTTCAGCTCTTCAGCTCAAAAAGACTAGGTTCTTCTGAAGGGCAAAACATGGAGTTCCTGCAGAAGGAGATAGGTCCTTTATTCCTTTCTGCAGGATCTTTATATCATTCACCTGATATATATCAAAGATGTAAATGTGGGGTTTGATGGTCATCTTTGGTAACATGGACAGAATAGGTTTGGTGGGCAGTTGCATGGAAAGAGGTAGATGAGAATGAAATAAAAATGCTAGAAGGAATGAAGAGGAACATTAGGCAAAAAGCATGAAGAGGGAGCAGAACATGAGCAGAAGATGTGGAGAGAATTTAACTTGAACTCATTTCAGTGTTCTGTTTAATGAAATAGCATCATATCAAATCTTGGTTTGATTAAAGCTTATTTTAGATGATCCTATTTAGATTTCTGGATTTCCTCAAAAGTATGAATATTTAACTCTTATTTCAAATATACTGGAAGAGGAACTTCCTAGGGAATTCACTGTTCAAAAAACTATGGTAGGGAAATGCAAGTCTCCATGGGCTCTGGCAGCTATCTCAATATACAAATGTTTGCTGCTGGCTGAATTGTACTTTCTAACAGATACCTGCAAGCCTCCTACATAGCAGGATCAGCATGCTTTGGAGTCTGTTAGAAGTCCTGTGACACCAGACTGGACATTCTGGGTTAAACATTGGTTTCTAAAGTTCTCACTTTGAATTCAGCCTGTAGTAGATCACAAAGTGTTTTATAGTGATAAGAGACTTAGAAATAGTAAGCACAGTTCTTTCATAATTGTACAAGAATTGTAAATAGAAGTACTTCATTCATCTTCATTCACTTGAAACAAAATTTAAAATGTTTCTGGATTTAATCATGTACTTTTGCTGAAAAGGCTTAACAAAGAACATGGTGGGTTTTTTCCAAGTCTGATATACTATTGATCTACCAGGAGTAAAAATGATGTGTAACTTAAGTCTTTGTGACACCAAACTTACTTCAGTCATTGTTTTAACCTTTGTCTGAAAGTGTACAGCAAATGTTTTCCCCTACTGTTAGCTAAGAAGGTAAGGATTGCAAGATGGGAAGATCATGATAGGCTTGTTACATAAAAATTTCCAAATCGCCCTTTTGCCCTTAAATTTTCATTAACTTTCAAGTGAAATTGCAGGGAAATAGCAAGGATTATTGATGTGAAGTGAAACTAAACATTTATTTCTTGCAAAAAACAGATATATGTGAATGTTCACACACAGCATAATTTCCAGTGAGATACAAGTTTCTGAAAGTTACTCTCTTGCTTTCCTTGTGTTGTTGACTGAATTTATGTTATGGTTGCATACTATACTCAATGACCAATATTTTAAATGTTATATGGCATGTTGGAGTATGGGGTTATGCACCTATGAAATGAAGAGGGAAAACATGTCTTAAGTGCTTTCAGGAACAACACTGTTTTCTACATTTACAATAAAACACAGAAACTGACCTAATTGTTCTATTTTAGGTAAATACTCTTGAAATTAAACTTACATGAAGGGAACAGGATGCTCTTCAGGTGCATGTAGGACCCGCTATAATGATTTTGGCAGAAATTATTTTAATTTTTTTTTATGTTCATGCTTGTAGTGAGTGTTTACATTTTTTTTTCCATGTGTGAGCAAAATGATGCTCTTCTGGTTTTGCCTGTGGAATCTGGTTATTGTCACTGTTGAATATATCTTTTTGGGAGGTAGAAAGGCTATCAAGTTTGTGCTGCAGCTTTTTGTGTAAATGTTTAGTAATGGGAAAGTTGATGATGAAAATCAGTGGTAGTTGATGAGAGAATAAAATAGTAGAGTAGTTTCATGTGTCCTTTAAATTGACTTGAATCATGTTCTCTCTATACTTGCATTTTGGTGTGTATGAACCAGAACAGTTGGTGTAAAATAAGGATTCTACGGAATAACCAGTAAGGAGAAAAGCTACTGCTGCTGTACTTGCAGAGGACTTCTAAAATGTAGGATTTGGCTATTTATTTGCTTCTTTCCGGTGTCTTCTGTTGTCCTCACTCAAGCTTTTAAAAGAAATTTAGAGAGAGTAGACTAATTCAGATACGTTTTTACAGTATAAGAAAGAAAGAAAAGAAACTGTAATGTCTCTGTACCTATATTAAAAAGGCACATTTGCATTAAAACCTGCAACCCACAGAATTCAATAGTTGATTTAAAATTACTTCCTTCAGGGGCACACGCTAGTGCTAGTCTTGTCCTCGTCCCCAGTTCTGAAAGCAGACCACAGTCATCATATATATTGTCAGTGTTCACCTGCAGTCCTATTTGCATGTGTATTTATCAGAAGACTTAATCAAAACTACATTTCTACAAGAAAATACGACCTATGTTTAGAGAACAGATATGTGTCCTGGAGGTTGGTTTGTTTTTCTGAATTTTTATTAATTTATTCTTAGTTTGGTTTTGTTTTTTGTTTATTTTTCTTCAGGTCAGAATTTCTTTAGATGTAGATAGGCCATCTTGAAATCACCTTCTGCCACAAGAGTCTTGCTTTCAGAAGTTGACCTCAGTATCAAGTTTTCTCTTTTTTAATCAAGTTAGACTGCGGGCCATCTTTACACTAAAGCAGAGTTGCTAAGTTTCACTGCTGAGGATTGCTTTGTACCAACTTCATAGTCCAAATACCTGAAGACAAACTGCACTTCATCTGTTAGCTTTTCTATTACTGCTTCAAAATCCCCTCATGGATTCGTGTTACCAACTGACTCCCACTAGCTTTGCAGCAAAATCGAGGTCCCTAATATGGTGTGTATGTGTCCTTTGATGTGTACTCCAGAGATCAGCTATTTGATCATTTCACACTTGGCTTGTACAATATGGCCTGGATAATGAGTGGCTCCAGTGGGAAACATGACTTTTTTTCAGGATTTAAAGCACTTGAATAAGTTCATCCTGGAAACCTTTTGTAAGAGTAAATGGATGTTTTCATACATTTGGCCCTTTTAGAGGCCTTGACATTTTATCAAGTTAGGGATTAATTGCTTTTATTCTGAGTAACTGGGTCATTATGGTATTGCTGCAGGAAGATAATGTAACTTTCTAGGTGTAAAAAAAGTTTCAACCCTCATAGCAATTTTTTTTTATACAAGGAAATATAAAAATACAACCACCTCTCTAATCTTCCTTTGTTCATGGATCCTCTTACTTTTTTTTTTTTTTCTTTTTTTCCCCCCCCCCTTAGATCCTGGATATGAACACTTTAAGATAGCAGAAAAGTCCCATGGTAACTGGATAAAATTGTATTTAGAGGGGAATAATTCAGAAATACTCTTAAATCTTGGCAAAAAGGTCCTGAAACAATATCTGGAGGCCCTGAAGACTCTGAGTTCTTCACTAAGCAAACAAGTGGCACAATATGACATGTATTCAATGATGGTGGGGACTGTGATCATTATGGAGGTATGAAAATAACATCTTTCTGTGAAAAAGCTAAGTGCACAAATACAGAAGTTTCTGGGTTTTGACTACTTAGTGTATACTCTTACTGGTCTTTAGAATTACTGAGTATGAACTCTCTGCTTGGATGAGGTTAGAATTCATTCTAAGATATAACTTGGCCTTTAAAATTATTTAAGAGAGCTTTTGATATGAGATACTTGTGTTTTGGTGTAACTAGTTACAGTAAATGTGTGGATGTGATACAACTTAAATTACTCCCATATTAGTTAGACTTTTACTTTTAAAGTAGCCTTATTGCATTAAAAAAAAAAAAAAACAAAAACAAACGAAAAAGTCTGGCAAGTAAGTTCCTACCTGTTCCTCTTTATCTAACAGTGAGAGTAGCTGCTAAGAATAGGCAGTACCTTATTTGGACAATTTTCACAATTCCAAGAATTGTTCTTTGTACTAATAGGTGAGTCCTGAAATAAGTGCTTGCTGTAAGGTGCTGGATTTCCACTTTATATCTTGTGCAGGAATAAAGATAAGATATCCCATGTCTGGAATTTTAAGTGGTTCTCTGCAGTTGCTATTTTGGTCAAATCTCGGATGCTGGAAATATCCTCTGTGGTAATGCTTTGAGAACCATGCTGAAAGGATACCATGCCCGCACACTGAACAGAAGCTTGCACTGAACTTTTAGATGATATGAGTGTCAACTTTTGTAAGAATAAACGTTCTCTAGGATGGAAATACCTACTACAGGCTTAATTCAGTCCTTGCATGCGTGCGGCACTGTATGAGACTGTGTAATTGCTGTAGCACCGGCCCTGTTCAGTGCCTGGAACAGTACATGAACAGCTATTTAGTATTTGAGTCTCCTTTGTCCTGGAAGGGCTCTATGCCTCATCTCATATGTTCTCTGTGTACAGAGTATATCTGAAATGGCTTTCTGGTAGACTGCCTAGTGGGGTTTACCACTCCGACAGCTTCACAGGAATTAGTTCTACAGTGCCGTTGGGAGATGAGATGGTAGGTTCTGTTCCCACACTGCAGATCGCAAATCTGGAGGTGAACAAAGCATAGCACACAGCTGAAATGCTTGTGTTTCTTTTTTCTTCCTTTGTTTTGGAAACCTATGTATTCAACCTCTTGACAGTTACTTTAGACCTGAAGCATTGGATTTCTTTTTTTTTTCCTGGAATGCAGTTCTAGGCGCTTACTGGTTCTGCAAAACAGATCTTGGGTATTTTACTCAATGGGCCCGAATCAAAAGAAACATGCAGCTACTAATGATGAAAATTTTGATTGAGAAGAGCTTGCTCAGCATCACTGTAGGACTTGGTGCAAAGCTCCTGGATTTTTTTCTTTTCTCCAGTGCAGTACTCAAGAAACTGCCTTGCTTTTGAAAATCCTTTTGTCTTGATATGTATTTTCCACCATCACTGAAAAAATAAGGGTAGGGAATCTCCCAGGTGACTTCAAACTATGCCATGGTATAAATGCCATTTATCCTGTATTTCAGATGAGGAGAATATCTCTGAGACTTGAATTGATAACAGTGCATTTGCTCATACGAGCTAAACTTAGATTTGTAGATAACTGCAATTTGAGCTTTTTCCTATCATGAGTGCTGTCTTTGTTTTAATTGTAAGTGCTGTGTTAAAAGGTGGGACCTAAGCCAGTTTGATACTGTGAAACCTCATATTTTCATAACAAATGAACTGTGTGAAGTACAATATGAAGGAGGAAGACTACTGCCATGCATTGGATTTTTTTTTGTCTTCTTTACTATACCTTACTGT
This sequence comes from Alca torda, assembly GCA_008658365.1. NCBI lineage: Eukaryota > Metazoa > Chordata > Aves > Charadriiformes > Alcidae > Alca > Alca torda. The sequence continues at coordinate 51,982,094 of CM018101.1, read as the reverse complement.
GTTGTGGGAAAAATTTTAGGTAGAAGTCTTCACAAGTGACAGTGAAAGATTACAGGTTGGCAATGGTGTGATATAGTTGTTTTTATCTTAATTTGTTTTAATGTTGTCCTAGCACAAGCTGATTGAGTACAGTCTAGTCCTAGCTCCATCTGTGCCCCTAGTAAAGCATTTTAGCATGTGCCTGAGTTTTCCCTTTACTTGTAAGGGTTTGTACATGAGTAGCAGAAATTATTCTCCACTGCTGCAATTACCTGAGAGGAAACTTGGAATTCTGCCTGATTTGTGTGCAGGTTAGATCTAAGCGAAAGTAAAACCAGTAAATCAAATTAAGATGAGAAGAGGTACAAAAAACAAATACTTGGAAAATTCAGAAGCTTGTAACACAGCATACGCTTATGTGATAGTATAACTTTAGCTGGTCTGGAAAGCTATTGACCTCAGCAGGATCTCTGCGTATGTGTATCTCGCACATTGTAAGTGAGATAAATGGCCTTTGGCAGAGTGTCTATGTAACTTTAGGCATTTACAGGTGACAGTGGTTCAAATTTGTTTGCTTAGAACTATTCTGATACTGGGAGTTAAAGCTCTTACTTTTGCAGGGAATGAAGATCATGCATGTGATCAGTTACCACAGGTCAGGAGACACGTGGAAATTTATTAAACTCTGGTAACTTGTGTGTCCAAGGCCTTAATAAATGAAAGCACAATCCTTGATTCTCCCATTCATGTGGTAATATCTTACTAGGCAAAAAATCCAGCATAGTTCTTTGTGGGGTTTTTTTGATGAAGTAGGTAAGCTATCAGAGTGACATGGATGACAACAGTATGATTTTTTGTGTGAATTCTCACTGTATGTTTTATCTAACTCCAATTCTTTAAGTATTAATTCCTTTTTTTTTTTTTTTATAGGTTCTGCTGCTGCTTTTGCTCAGTGTTCCAAAAGCCCTGAGTAGCCGGGCAGAATTTGAAGTTCCCCTCTCCTCTCCACTATTCTCTCTGCTATTTTACTTGATGTGCTTGATGCTGTGTGCGGTTCATGTCATTGTATGCACATCAGCACAAAGTTTATGCTATTTCTGCAGTGTGTCCTGGTTAACAGCAGTTGGAGTGATGATGCTGATTTCTGCACTCATGTGTGGTATTTTATCTGCCGTTACAAAGATCTTTGAGAATTCCAGAGTTCCACTGAAGGTGAGAGCATGCATTAATTATGGTTCAAAATGTTTTGCTCTTTATCGCATACTTTCATAAAGTGTTATAAAGGTTTTCTCTGTGTGTACTTAAAGAAATTGTTATTTGTAATGTAATTTGAATAATTTAAAACTGTAGTTGAAATGTAGTGGCATGATACCGATTGCTATAATGAAGATTATAGAAGTGCTTATTTTCACATTACTTTAAGAAATGTTCTAATTAGTGTAAATTATTTAGCAGTTGATTTTATGAGATCAGAAACAGTGACGCTGTCTACAAATTTTATGCTGTTACACAGTGATGTTTCACAATTGCTTCCAACCCAAACCATTCTATGATTCTATGTGTGATATTTTGCAACAACATGCACCAGTGATGATCTGTCCTTTCCCAAATAATGCAGACATGAATGCTCTAAGACTAATAAGAAAATACTTTGCCAGTACCCTTTCTTATATTGGTATTCTTAACACTCTTTTAAAAAATAGTTTTGAAACTGTAACAGAGGGAGCAAAATTAATCTGTCTCTTCTACTTTTTAAGTTCAACTTTTTATGTTTTTTAAGTTTAAGAAATTGAGTTTGTTACAATCTTTGGAATGCGCAGAAATGTTCTCAGATGTGTCAGTAGTTACCTTCTGTAAAGTACTTGATGAGTTTTATTGTTGTATTCAGGTAATTGCAAGGAAACAGAATTTGCAATGTCTTACTCTGCTTTCACTGTGGAACTTAGTATGCCAAGAACTGTCAGTTACACCATAAAATCAGCTTCTAGCTGGTTTCTCTGGTGCTTGTTAGTCATATATTTCAAAGGTCTCTGAAATTCAGTAACTTTAATGCTCATAGCACTCTGCGGTGATGCAACCTCTGTGCAATACAGTCCTTTGTTAGTCTGGGTTTCTTTGAGTCACATTTGGGGTTTTAGGATGTCTTTTTCTAATGTGTGACAACATCTGGCAAGTACATTTCTTTCATGATATGATGACATACTCCTTCAAGCTAAAAAGCAAACTTCCTGACTTAGAGAAACTGCTATATTTTGTATAATTCAGAGAATTCACTACTCATGAGTGGAGATTAATATTGCACACTCTGCAGCTATAGGTTGTAATTCCCAAGCTTAATTATAAATCTAAACTCTTATAAGTAAGACTGCTGATTTTTATTATACAAGTTTATAATTTTTTTTCCTGTAATTTCTGAATTTGTGTTTTTCCTTCTTGGAAATCCTGCTTTTCTGAGAGAAGCCTTGGACTCCTGAAGAAGCCTTCTCTCCTGAAGACAGCTTTTTTTTTTTCTTCCCATTTTCAGTTTTCTCCAGTGCAATTCATTTCAATGCATTGAAAGTGATTAAAAAGTGAGTTGTTGATAGAACGTGGTATTTCATTCCTATGTTTATATTTATTGGCCACATAAGATTTAGGTGTGTCTGTTGATGGTTTAGATAGACTAAAATAGAGTAACAAACCAGCTAGCAGCATCTGCATAATGAAATCAGGGAAAGAAGTATAGCTGCTAAGAGAACAGTCTTTGTAAGCATAAATCACAATTTGCTTTTCATACTGAAAATTTTTGTGTCAAAGTAGTGTTAATGTTTTGCTGCCAAAGCTAGTGATGCTTGTGTGGGTTTCTTTTAAAGGCAAATAAAAAAAAAGAAAGTAAAATTGGTCAATGTGAATGGAGAAATCTGCTGAATGAGATGTCTAGTTGTACAGTTTGTTAACACTGTTGGTACTTAGGGGTGTGTTGGTCTTTAAATGGAGTCAGTTCACTTCCGCCATTTCTGAGTTGTTCTACTTAAGGCCTTTATTAGCTTTCTGTATTTTATTGTAAAAGAGGTAGAAATTTTTTTTAGAAAAAGTAAAAGATTATGGCCTTGAAATAATAACTAATGATCCACTGTATGCTGTAGAAACTTAATGTTTACTTGCTGTACAATGAGAAACAAACACAACTATGGAAGACAAGCTCATTTTTCATCTTATTTGTTACCAGTTTTTCTAATTTTAGCAAACACTAAGAACCTAAAAATTCAGACTCTCTAGACCTATGTAAAAATTACAGATGTTACACTTCAATATAGTTGAGAGCAATGACAATGGATTATAGCTTTCTCTTCCAGGTTGATAGTCTCAAAGCAGTTCAGTTTGCCTGTGACCAGAAATCTTTTTTATGTGGCTAGAGATAAGTTAATTCCTTGTGACACTCACTACTGTAGGAGTGACTTTAAAGTAACTTTATATGACTTAGGAAAAATGCTTTCCTACTAGATCAAAGAATGGAATCTAGTAAGATGCTGCTATTCCTTGGCTTTTACTAAATTTAGAATAGGTTGTTACCAAGTATTTGTTGACAGGTATGAGCTCTGACTTTTTAGTTTGGCCCTGAGCCTTAGGGTTTCATTCTTATCTGGTTTTGGCATGTTTTCATCCTTGTTGGCGAGAGACAGCTGCTGGTGTGAACAACTTCCTGCAGGTGGCTTACACATTGCTAATACAGCTGCTCTGTCAGTGATCACAACAGCAATTGCAAAATGTCTCCTGATACTCAAAACTTGAGTTGGATGGAAAGGCTTTCCTTATGAAAGGATTTAATTGATAACTCCTTGATAGAGGCAAATAATTTCTCAAGGAACACATGGAATGAGCACCCATATAATCCATGTTGTTCCACTTTTAGATTGAATCTTTCTGAGTAACTTTAGAGGAGGAAGTGCCACTTCCATACCCATAATCTGTTGGCCATTTCTAATGATTTCACCTAGTCAGCTATGCCTAGGGAGCATGGACAGCAGTATGCGTGACAAGTATTTATCCCTTCTATTTCAGTTGTTTTTCTTCCTCAGATCAGCTTTGTCTGTACATCTGCCTTTGAGGACAAACTGAGCAAAACCAGACAAACTGATTAGAAATTATATCCAGGATACTGTATCCAAGTTTGATATCTTTCCCTGTAGCACCTTGCATTCTGCATATGAGAGATCACTGCAGCTGGAACTTTTTCTCTGGTTGATGTTGGGGTTTTAGATCCAATCCCCTATTGCTTGAAAAAGGATGTTTCAGCAGCAGCTTGTCTCCTTTTCGTCTTTGATACCAATTATGAGACCATCTGGCATTCAAGAACCCTTTATTTTTTATTAAAACCCCTTTATTGACACGTGAAATTTGATGTCTCTGGCAATTAGACTTCTGTTATTTTAGGACAGGGATCATAGAATCATAGAATGGTTTCAGTTGTAAGGGACGTTAAAGATCATCTAGTTCCAACTCCCCTGCCATGGGCAGGAACACTGTCCAGTAGATCAGGTTACTCAAAGCACCATCCAACCTGGTCTTGAACACTTCCACAGATGGGGCATCCACAGCTTCCCTGGGCAACCTGTTCCACTGCCTCATCACCCCCACAGTAAAGAATTTCTTCCCAATATCTACTCTAAATCTGCCCTGTTTCAGTTTGAAACCATTACCCCTCATCACTACACTCCCTGATAAAGGGTTCTTCTCCTTCTTTCCTGTTAGGCCCCCTTTAGGTACTGGAAGGCTGCTATAAGGTCTCCCAGAGCCTCCTCTTCTCCAGGCTGGACAACCTCAACTCTCTCAACCTGTCTTTGTAGGAGAGGTGCTTCAGCCCTCTGATCATCTTCGTGGCCCTCCTCTGGACTTGCTTCAACAGGTCCACATCCTTCTTATTTTAGGGGCTACAGAGTTGGACTCAGTACTCTAGGTGGGGGTCTACCCCCAGAGTGGAGTAGAGGGGGAGAATAACCTCCCTCGACTTGCTGGGCAAGCTTCTTTTGATGCAGCCCAGGATACAGTTGGCTTTCAGGGCTTTGAGTACACATTGCTGGCTCATGTTAAGCTTTACATCAACCCAAGTCCTTCTCCTCAGGACTGCTCTCAAGCCATTTTCCACACAGCCTGCATTTGTGCTTGGGATTGCCCCGACGCATGTGCAGGACCTTGCAACTTGCCCTTGTTGAACTTCATGAGGTTTACACGGGCCCATCTGTCAAGCCTCTCCATATCTCTCTGGTGGCATCCCTTCCCTTCAGCATGTTGAGCACACCACACAGCTTGGCGTTGTTGGCAAACTTGCTGAGGGTGCACTCAATCCCATTGTCCATGTTGTGAACAAAGATGTTAAACAGCACCAGTCCCAGTACCAGCCTGCAAGGAACACCGCTTGTCACTGCTTGCCACTTGGACATTGAGCTGTTGACTGCAACTCTTTGAGTATGACCGTCCAACCAGTTTCTTATCCACTGAGTGCTCTACTTACAAATCCATGTCTCTCTAATTAAGAGGCAACGATCTCCTGTGGGGTGGTATCAAATGTTTTGCACGGGTCCAGGTAGATGATGTCAGTTGTTCTTCTCTTATCCACCAATGCTGCAATACCATCGTAGAAGGCCACCAAATTTGTCAGACACGATTTGCCCTTACTGAAGCTGTGTTGGCTGTCAGCCATCACCTCCTTATTTTCCATGTGACTTAGCATGGTTGCCAGGAGGATCTGCTCTGTGATCTTGCCTGGCACAGAGGTGAGACTGACTGGCCTGTAGTTCCCCGGGTCTTCCTTTTTTCCCTTTTTAAAAACGTTTCCCCTTTACCAGTCAGAAGAAACGTCAGCAGACTGCCATGACTTTTCAAATATGATGGATAGTGGCTTGGCAATTTCATCCAGCAGTTCCTTCAGGACCCTTGGATGCATCTCATCAAGTCCCATGGATTTGTGTACCTTCAGGTTCCTCAGATGGTCTTGAACCTGATCTTCTGCTACAGTGGGTGGTTCTTCATTCTCCCAGTCCCTGCCTTTGCCTTCTGTGACTTCGTTGGTGTGGTTAGAGCCCTTGCCGGTGAAGACCAAGGCCAAAAAGTTGTTGAGTACCTCAGCCTTCTCCGTATCCCAGGTAACCAGGTCTCCTGTTTCCTTCTGGAGAGGGCCCACACTTTTCCTAGTCTTCCTCTTATCACTGACATACCTTTAGAAGGTTTTCTTGTTGCCCTTGAGATCCCTGGCCAGATTTAACTCTGTCTGGGCTTTAGCCTAACCTGATCCCTGGCTGCTCGGACGATTTCTCTGTGTGCCTCCCAGGCTACCTGTCCTTGCTTCCACCCTCTGTAGGCTTCCTTTTCAGTTTGAGTTTATCCTGGAACTTCTTATTCATCCATGTAGGCCTCCTGGAGGTTTTGCCTGACTTCCTGTTTGTCAGGATGCATCGCTCCTGAGCTTGGAGGAGGTGATCCTTGAATATTAACCAGCTTTCCTGGGTCCCTCTTCCCTCCAGGGCTTTATCCCATGGTACTCTCCCAAGCAGATTGCCAAAGAGGGCGAACTCTGCTTTCCTGAAGTCCAGGGTGGTGAACTTGCTGTGCGCCCTCCTTACTGCCCTAAAGATCTTGAACTGCAGTTAGCATCTGTTGGACATGAAGAAGCTTATTTTCATGTCACCTTTGAAAATATCTCCATTTGCCTGTAATGGAACAGTTAATCAATTCAAGCATTTCCTGTTTGAACTAGAAAGGTGAAGGAATATTTGAAATTGGTGCATACATGTTTTCTGGAGTTTAAATAGCTGGGACCTTAGGACATACCAGCAGATGATTGGATCATCTGCTTCCAGTTGATAATACATGAACGAGGAGGTTTTCAGCAATGTTTTCCAGAAGGTTTGTGTGTGTGTTTGTTTTTCCAAGGCTGGGGCAGATAGATATAAAAAATACTGGATTCTCCATCCCAGGTTTGTCTGTGATCATATTGGTATCTGAGATATATCTGAAAATGTGTGAAGCTGAAGTGTGTCTAATGAGGTATAGGCAATAGTAATTCTGGTCGAGGCAGACATGACTTTGTATCCAGACATGTAGAAATCCGTTTCTGTCATCCCATATTCAGTCTATTCCATTGGTGACTGGATTGCTAGATGTGTATTTCATCAGTCAGATAGACTTTGCTGTCTCTGTTCAAGTTCCAAAGCAAGCTTGAAATATTTTGTAGATTTAGTTAGTAAGTTCCTCCATATTAGACATGTATAAAAGCAGTGACGTGGATTTGATTTACATTTTTACCAGTCTCAGGGCTGTTGCAAAATAATATGGTGATTCTTTTGCAGGTAGCTGCTTATACAAAGACAGAGCCTGGAGACTGTGAGAGGAGCAGTGGATAATCTGGTGTTGCTTGCAGTGTGGACATAAGAGGGTTTTTACTGGGAACTGGGGCACAAACAGTGTAGTTCACAAACATTTTCCAATAAAATACCAAGACTTTAGGGGAGAAACAGGTTGTCTGTATGTGTTGTGTGTTGATCTTGAAGAACCTTCTGTGTGAGTTAGGAGTATCCCTGAATCCAAGTGTCTGTGTCCTGTGTGTCTCTACAGTGCAAGTCTGCATATGGGCTCCACTTTTGGAAGTGCTCTGAAGCCCTGCTTTTCTGATGGCAAGAGTAGAATGCTGAATCAGTGTCTTGCCAGTTAAAAAAGCTAAAAGCCTTTCCTGAGCTCATGCTATACAATAAAATGTAGGTATTTTAAAAGTAATTAAGATAAGCTCTCCTCTTAATGGTTTCAGGGCTTTTTTCCTTCAAATTGTTTCCGTTCAACATCTAAAGATTTCTGTGAAGTGCTTCTCATTTCTAATGCTTTTTTTTTTCCCCACTGTGGCTGAATATAGAAACTGATTACTAAGTTCATGAATTTTCTGAAGACCAGTGCAGGCAATGTTAGCATCTGCTTCCTGACTGTTATTTATGGGTTCTGATTACTGTGTTTCTAGAAGCACCAGTCACTTCTTTTAATGACACTTCAGGCTTTAAATAGTTCTGCAGCCCCTTACAAATTCCAGAGAATCATCAAAAATTTTAACTTCTTGTTCATAGCTTCACTCTAATTGCTTGGTAGTTGACTTAAGTATGGTGTTTACTACTACTAGTTGTATTTTTTTTCTATTTCTGATGTAAATCAAAACCCGTAGTTTTTTGAAAATATAACACAAAAGTTAAAGCTTGTCAAATACAGCTTTTGAGAACTTTCATTAATGCAAAATGATAGTGGTTTTAATTATGTAATATCCCTCTTTCTGTTTATCTTAAAATACTGTGTTCATTTTGAAGTATTTTTGGTTTTCCTCCTCTGTATGATATTCTTTACTTAATTGAATGATAAAGCATTTTTATGCAATTGTATCTAAATTTTTTTTTTGTGTTTTTTTGACTTGGGGGGTGAAGGGAAGGTAATTGGATGTTGCCTTTACTGGGTAGCTTTCAAAAATGACCCCAAATTGCTTTGAAAATGTAGGAGTAATATGCTGTCATAGGAAAGTTATCATCACTGGGAATCAAGACTGGGTGCAGGGAGCTCAAACATCAGAAGGGAACAGAATGATAAGTATTTAAATTTTGGGTGATGGTGAGCATGAAAAACAAAACATTTATCATTTGAAAAGCGATGGTAAAATTCCCTAGGCCTTAACTATGGATGGTTAATTTTTGTGAAAAAGAGCTTTACTCTCAACCATACAGAAGCCACATCACTGGAATTGGACCCAGAAGATAGACTGCAGGACATTTTATTTCAAAGTGAAGAAAATGTAAGTTTCATGGGCAGAGATGCATATATTCCATTGTTTATGTACTTGCACTTCTGCAACAAGCTAGCAAGATACCCTCAAAGATGGGCCAAAGAGATCAGTTTCTGTATTACTTAGTTACTAATGCTGATACATCAAATGCTAAAAATGCTTGTCTTGGGAGATTATAGGCTTGAATGGAAAGCCTGTCTTTTATAAATTTCTAAACCAAAGGTTCTGTATTAAGTTTGTCTGCCAAGACATCAGTGCGAGTCATACGAGTCTTTTAGTATCTGGAGTGCCTGCTGAGTTCCTGAGGGTTGGAGGTATTCAGCAGCTAGAAAGACAGAGCTGTGAATATCAGAAAGGGACCTACATTTCTGTGCCTGTAAACCAGATCTGAAAACTGAGTACAATCTAAGTAATCTAAGGTCAGACTGTATAAAAAGCTGTAATGATGGCATTCCTAATAAGGCACAGTTGATATATGAGGGATTACCAGTAAATTTAGAAAAACTTGATGAAGCTATTTTCAGTATTTCTTGGAACATCAAGGCTCAGGAGATTATAATTTGCAAGATAATTTTTCATTTTGTATAGTGGCTAACTCTGGTCTGAAATGTGGTTTATCAATAATTGCCATTGGACTTTAATCCTTTGATGTGAACATAGGAGTACATTTTTTTCTCTTTTCACTGGAGTTGTGAGAGTCAGTCAAGCAGGGAATAAATACAGATTTCTGACACTGGGACATTTCACACTAACACCATCATTTTCATGAGGCTTTTGCGTGTTCCCCACTGATAATACATCATTTCTTCAGTTTTCATATCAGTACTGATGGCAAACAGATACAAGAGAGCAATCCTTATATAGATTTTATTTTATGGTTTATAAAGAAGACATATTGAAGACTGGTTCATTCTCATTTGTTGAGGATCTCAGATTCCTTTGTCTCTACAAGCAGATGGTGCTTACGTGCATGCTCATAAATAATGGTCTTTATAAATAAAGATCTTTAAGGTCAGCATGATGGAATTATTGGAGTTTAAACTTTCTGTAGTTTACTCATGTACTCTTGTTGCCTCAGCTCTGTGAATTTCACCATCTTTGGTCACTGCACAGACTACCTCTCTACCTTGTCCTTTTGTTCCAAATACCAGTTTATGGTATTTGATTTTCAGAGTAGAGTACTAAACAAAAAGGAGTGGTCTTAAGAGCACCAAAGACATTTTAAATACTAATAAATTTATATTGGACCTGGGCAGTTTTTCGGATTATGACTGTTCTTGTGCTAAATTTTTAGTGGTTTTTTTTTCTCCCCTGTTACTGCTGTATGTAACCTCATGGGGACTTTTTTGTTGTGTTTTTTTTTTTCTTTATTTTTAAGAGAAGTGACTGGTGTCTTTTTTCTTTATCAACGCGAGAAATGGAGGTGATGTGAATAAGTGATAACTGTAACTGTACCTTCTGCGTTCTTTCACATACATCTTAAAATCTTGATTTGCAAAAGTTGTTTTCCTCAAAGCCAAATTCCAGATCGTGTTAACTAGCTTCTTGCATCAAGTGTGTTTGTTGTTCTCTCCATGTTACATGGTCTTGCTTATGGAACAAATATACATATGCTGCTGTCAGTAAATCTTAAGCATAAGTGAGACTTGCATCTAAGATTCTCAGGGATATTTGTATTGCTTATACCACTTCCTTGTTACCTGCTCTAAGATTAGTGAGTTTCTAGATTTTTCTAACAAATTATTTAAACAGTTCAGGGTTTACACTGTGCGTCTTTGAATGTGAGTATATTCTCTGTGAGCTTCATCTGTATGAATATTCAAGGCTGTGTTTTAAAGTTCATAAGGTCAAATGTAGGAGGATGATGTGGTTGAAGTATGCAGCTAAAGAAATGAACGTGAAAGTAGCTTCAGGGATCTTTGTTTTGAAGTTAAAAAAAGCATGCAGTAGTTTTGATTTGGCTTTTAAGTTGTTGTCTATCAGGTGTTTAAAATACCAGTTTAAGAGATACTCTGTGATATTCTGTAATAGAGGAAAAATTAATGAGAAAATAAAATGGTAACAGATGATTTTTGACAGTGTCTTTCCCAAAATGCTTCACAAGTATGTAACACTATTTGTTAGGGGACGTTAGCAAGTCCCTTCTGGCTCTGGTGGCCTCCAGGGCTGGGGCGTTTGTCCTGCCTTGCTGCTGGAGCGCGGCTGCACGTGCCCAGCCTGGGCCCTTATTCCCACCTCTGGCTCAGACTTTGAGGAGAAGTTAAACAGACAGAGGTCCCTTCAGTCAGTGCCCCTGTCACCTCTCACACATAGGTGCTCACTCTGGGCCCTCCAGTTGCTGATGCAAACCTGCAAGTTTGGTGATCCACGGTCACTTTTCCCTATTGCTGAAACCTGACCTCTCTTGCACTGTGATCCCTCCAGCTGCTGGCATCTGGGGCACACAGTCCCGATGGGCTGTGGTCCCCGCTCCAGTCTCTGGCATGTGAACCCTCATGCGCTGAAGTCACTGGTCCTACAGGTGTGTGGGTCCAATGACCTGTGATCCTGGTCCAGTTGCTGCCATTTGCTTCTACTTGCTCTGGTCTCAAGTTGCTGGCATGCAGGCTTCTCTCCAGCTACTTACAGTGAGACCTTGCAGCACCCACCGCTGGGACAGAGGGTGGAGTTGCACAGAAAGACAGGAAAAGATTTAGTAAGACAGGATAGGCAGCAGTGATCAGCCACAGGGCTCAGTCAGAGAAGTGCACTGACTGGCACCTGCTTATATGTGACTCTGGCCCCTTTGTCCTTCCTCCTCTCCCTTTGCACCCTACCTCCAGGCTGTTCCTCACCACCCTCTCTGCCTGACCTTTGACACTTTCCTGAAGCATTGCTTAATGAGTTTGTGTAGATCCACAGGCGCCATCAGATATCCATAATACTTATGTTCTGTTACAAAGTCTAGGCTGATGCTTTTCAGAGCTATGCCTGTGCTTTCTTAATGGCCTGTCAGTTAATAGCTGAAGAGTTTTGGTTGTCTTTATCATCTCCCTTAGTGCTTACTTATCAGGTTTGTATCTCTGTGTGGTCTTTTTATGGCTTTCCCAGTTACTTCGTATTCCCTGTGAGCTGAAAAGGTCCCTTACGTGATAACGTCAGTGAACCAGATGCTCTCACCTTCCACATGCCCATACACTCTTTTTAGCTGTATCATAGATAGCAGTGAAGATGAGGCAATTCCAAGTAGATGCTGTGAACAGGAAATCAAACTAATGGAGGTATTAGACAAAGAATATTATGGTTTTAGATGGGCACAGCATGTGAAGTAAAAAATAGATGGGTAAGGTTTAAAGCAGATTTTATGATGAAAGGCACATTTCAAGCTAAGCAAGGTTAATCAGACTGTATGCAGATAATGTTTGTTAATTTGAGTAGTGAAGGCTGTTACTATACTGAGTTGAGGGTAGCACAGATTTAAACTAATAGAAAATTACCTGTTATCTGTGTCTCAAGTTTGATTTCTGCAGGATTTCTATTTTTACTGCTATGACTGCGCAATGGGGAGAAAGCTTTTTTCAAACCTTCTGTTACAGGATGGTAGGGAATCAATCTGTACAGTTATGATGATTATTCATAGAGAAGTTTTTTCCCTTAAACAGAATGTAATTCTAAAAAGTATGATTATGTTGCAATGCTAGCTAAATAGGCTACACTGAAATGATTCTTTTATAAATTTTTGTGGATTTGTCAAGGTAGAAATAATTTGTCTCACTGTTTATTTTGTTGTCTTAAAGGAAATTGCTGTAAGCATACTATGAATTTTCACAAGGGAAATTTTTATACACTTTCATCACTTCTTTTCTTTTTTTTTTCTGTTTGCAGAATCCAGTTGTGTCCAGTTGCAGCTGGTCAGAAATAGATGTGCTGATTCTGGCTGGAACAATTGGCCATGTTTTGAGTTTGGGGGCAAGCAGTTTTATAGAAGAGGAACATCAAACCTGGTATTTTCTTATCAATACGCTTTGTTTGGTGCTCTGTCAGGAACTTTGTAGAAATAATTTTCTTCTGAAAGAATGTGACACTCAACATAGTACCGCTGTGAAACAAAATTTTGATAGTATTGGGGAAGCCTCTGAGTGCAAGAATATAGACATTCCAGCAGCAGGTAATTCAAAATTGGGCAAGGCCACCTCTTCAGCTGAATTCATAAAAGGATCAGATAAGTGGATAAGCTTAGCAAGTCCATGGATCATTCTTATTTGCTGTCGGCTACTTCGATCGTTGAATCAGACAGGTGTCCAGTGGGCTCATCGGCCAGACTTTGGACATTGGTTGACGAGGTGAGTATCTGATTTATTGTCATGCTTTCTGTCTTATTTAAAAATTAATGTATTTTTCATTTGGTGAAATATGTATACATTTCTATACAGTCTCGGTTCAGAAAGTGCTGTAAACATGCAAAGCGGGTAAACAGTGAAGTTACGTAAGGAATTTTTCACTGCTGTTTCGTGCACTGGTAATTCCCTGTGCACTATCAATAGTTTATAATCTTTGCCCTGCACCATGACGTATCTAATTAATGCCAATTATACATGATAGGTTTATCAGAGGCAAAAAGTAACTGTTTTCCGTGTGTCTGGTTTGGGAAATTACAAATCACTTAATAGAATCAAAACTTTGAAATTAAGGCAGAAGGTTCTGCTCAATTCCAAATTTTCTGAAGTTGCCGGAGAAGATGCTGCGTATAGGATTCTTCCTTGTTTATCACAGACTTTTAATGTGTAGGTGGAAAACTAAAGGAATTTTTCAAGTGTAGTATGTAAACAAGAAAGGGAAATTTTTACAACTTGAAGTACATTGCAGAAGGGTTTCTACTTTTTCTACTACCTTCTAATATTGTGAAGAGCTACAGTCATTATTCAGTGGTTAAAAGTACTTGATATTTGAATTGTGTTCTGTACTTCAGCTGGTGGATGAAGAAGCAATACCTTGTGACTGACTAGTTAAGGTTTTGCAGACAGCAGATGGGGAGGCTGTGCTGTGTAAGATAAAGAGGTTTCTTGCCAGTATCTTACAATACATGGATGAAATGTCATTCATCATTCATTAAAAGCGACATGAGCAAATGAACTAATATGAGACTTGTTATTTATTGGCAGCCTCACAGATAAAATGCTAATTGCTGTGACAGGCATGAGTGCTGAAAGACATGAGTTATGAGGGAATTTATCGCATTATAGCAGTTGTTCTATACCAAAGCTTTCACCATGCATTCCTCCTCTTGAGATGAGGTGAGGGATTGAGGAAGGAATGTCATATTCCCAGTGTTAAGTCCACGATAGAGAACTCCTTCATTATGAGCTAAGCCAGTGTGTGAGCAGGATTACGTATGATTTGGTGTGACTGAGAGGATTTTTATAATTAATCCTGAGCATCTTCCAAAGATTTATTTGCCCAATAACTTCCTGAGCCAGATGTCTTCTTCAGACTGTCAGCCCTTTTCTTTGGAGTGTATTACTTTGGAGTGTACTAGTGCCTCAATGCACTAGGACACAAACAAGGACTTGATATTCTTGCAGCTGAAAAATTGAATTTGTTTCAGAGATACGGTTTTGCTCGTATAGTCCTCCAGGGATGTTTACTGACACTTGGAAATGTTACCAGCCTTCTAAAAATTGTGTGTGCATGCCTGGACATAACTTCCAAAGATCCTGTCTTGGTAAGGGTTCTCCCACCTCTGATTTCCTGATGCTAGGTATGCCTACAGAGCAGCAAAACCCGTTACAGCCTTGGGCTGTGGGGACTCAGGGAGACAGCACAGGGAGAACGTAGTCTGCAGCTATAGCAGGTGCTTCTGTAACAAAAGCTGGGAAATCCTGTATGCCCAGCGCTAACACTATGGCCTGTCAGGAGCTTCCAAGTAATTCACTCAGGTAAACCAAGGTTCTTTACAACTGTTCTGGCTTAGTCTGGTTTTTTGTTGGGGAGGGGGGTGGGGTGGGGCAGGGAGAAGGGATGGAAGAGGCTATTTTTGCGTTTCATTTTTTTCTCCTGTGAATTGGAATTGGCGTGTTTTGCAGAATTCTTATCCAACTTTGAAACCAACAGAATCACAGGATGGTTGAGGTTGGAGAGGACTATTTGGTTCAGTGCCCTTACTCAGAGCAGAGTGATCTGGAACAGAATGCTCAGATCCTAGTCCAGCTGAGCTTTTGGTGTCTCCAAGCATGGAGACTCCGCAACTATTGTGGGCAACCTGCTTTCTTTCCCCCCCCCAAAAAAAATCCTTCTGTTTAAATAGAATTTATTTCATTTTGCGTCCGTTGCCTCTTGTCCTTTTGCTGAGCACCCCTGATAAGAGTATGGCTTCATCTTCCACCTCAAATCAGGCTGGTAAGATCCATACTGAGCCTTGTCTTCTTAAGGCTAAACAGTCACAGTGCTTTGAGCTTCTCCTTGTATGACAGATGCACATCATTTTCATAGTCTTTCACTACATTTGCTCCAATATGTCCATATCTTTCTCTGTACTGGATAACCCATAACTGGACCCAGGGCTGAGCACAGGGGAAGAAAGACCTTCCTCAACCTGCTGGTAAGGTTTTTCATAATGCAGTCCTCAGTGCTGTTGATCATCTTTGCTGGCAAGGGCACATTAGAATCATAGAATCATAGAATTGTTAGGGTTGGAAGGGACCTTAAAGATCATCTAGTTCCAACCCCCTGCCATGGGCAGGGACATCTCCCACTAGATCAGGTTGCTCAGAGCCCCATCCAGCCTGGCCTTAAAAACTTCCAGGGATGGGGCTTCCACCACCTCTCTGGGCAACCTGTTCCAGTGTCTCACCACCCTCATGGTGAAGAACTTCTTCCTAACATCCAGTCTGAATTGTCCCATCTCTAGTTTTAATCCATTCCCTCTAGTCCTACCATTACCCAACATCCTAAAAAGTCCCTCACCAGCTTTCTTGTAGGCCCCCTTAAGATACTAGTAGGCCACTGTAAGGTCTCCTCAGAGCCTTCTTTTCTGCAGACTGAACAACCCCAACCCTCTCAGTCTGTCCTCATAGGAGAGGTGCTCCAGCCCTCTGATCATCCTTGTGACCCTTCTCTGGACACGTTCCAGCATGTCCATATCTTTCTTACATTGCTGACTGATGATCAACTCAGTGTCCACCAGGATGTTCAGAGCCATCTCTTTATTTGTCCTGATGTGTCAGTCTGTCCTGATGTGTGTAGCTATTTGTTCCAAGGTGCAGGACTTGCCTCTTCCCCTCTTGAGCTTCATAAGGTCTTTGTTGGGCCATTTCTGCAGTCTATTGAGGTGCCTCAGAGTGGCAGCACACACATCTGCTGTAGCAGCCACTCCTCCCAGTTCTGTATTGTATGCAAACTTGCCAAGGGGGCACTCTGTCCTATTGTCCAGGTCATTCATGAAGTTGTCAAACACTGTTGGACCCAGCGTCAAGCCCTGGGGTTGATAGCTAGTTACTGGCCTCCAGGTGGACTTTGGACTGCTTATTGCAGCTGTGTGAGCCTGACAGCTGAGCCAGTTTTCAGTGTACCTCACTATCCGCTCTCCTAGCCTGGACTGCATTAGTTTGCCTGTAAGGATGTTATGGGAGATGGTGTTAAAAGCCTTGTTAAAGCCAAGATAAACAACATTGCCTGCTTTCTGCTCTTCCACTGAGCTAGTGGAAGCTCAGACATCACAGAAGTCTGTCAGGTTGATTAAGTATTACTTCCCCTTCATAAAGTCATCACAACCCTATTATTAAAAGCTGTCTGCCTCTCCCTTCAGCAAGGCTGAAGTACAGCAGCTAGATATCAAAACCAAAACTTCAGAATTTTACAGGCAAATTGCTCCCTGTGCTTCCTCACCAAATTATAGCCTCACATTGGGTATATTTGCTTGAGTCTTGAAGCAAGTAGAAGAGAAAAAGTCCTACAGCTATAGTCTTAGGCTACAACTGCTTTTTTTGGCTGTAACAGTATATTGAACAAGCTCTTGCCTTACAAGGCAAGGTACCTGCTGTCTTGTTCCCCTTCTCACTGGCCCTGTATTTTACCAGCACAGCTGTTGCTTTGTCAGTATGGTGAACTAAATCATTGAATAGACGTGGCTGGAAAAATAACCCAAGACAGAGTGGGAAGCTCTTGGCTTTGAGATGGATCACTTCCCACTCTGATTTATCATCCAGCTTCACAGGAATGCAGGAAGGGAAGAGTGTGCAAAATGGCACTACTGCTGTTGAAATTCCTGTAGAAACAACATGTGAAACTATACATCTTTTGAAGTGCTGCAGACATAAACAGTTTTTTCTTTCTGCCATTGTCAAGCATTCCTTAAAAAAAACCACTTGCCTTTCAAATCTAATTGAGAAAGAAGCAATGAGTCACAAACTTTTGGGGGCTTTAAAAAGATTGTGGAACAGCCCGGAGTGGCATGCCATGGCAGGCTAAGAGGGTGTGTGTCACTGGGGTGCCACAGTTCTGCCTTCTCCCTTTCATTGGTGTAACTTCTGCTGGGTTTAGGGAGCAGGTGAAAGAGCAGAACCCTGGCAGCCCTGGCACAGGTTGGCTTTGGCTGCCACGGAGTTACGTCCTGACTTAAGTCAGTGGAGCAGTTTTTAGCCTAAGAGGAGTATATAATGTATGTCAACCATTCTAACATATACTTAAGTTGCTTTATAGGGTTGAAAAGATGGCTCAAATATAGCAGCATTTGAAGTGCACAGTTTTTGGACTTGAGTGATGGGGCGTAAGTGAGTTCTTGGGTCTGAGATGGTTCAATGGACAAGCTTTGGAAAGATCAGTCAACGATGCAACTAAATCTTTGCACATCCTGTGGTTTGTACAGCATCTGTGAATTCCTCTTTGACAAGCATGCTTGCATTTTCTTTGGTTGGAGGTCTTAATGTCTTTGTTGCTTCTCTTTCACAAGAGAACAGGGTGGTAGAGATGTCTGTTTTCATAGTGTTTTAGTCAGGATTGAGAGCATGTGTTTTCCTTATAGCATAAATTAAAAGCTGATGATAAGCTGAGTTGCATAAGCCACTTATTCGTCTTCCCAAAATGCATTGCTAGTCTGTAGGGTTCATTGTTACTCTATTTTTAGTGTGTGTTTAATTTGCATAGTTATGTCTTAGTAACACATTGTTTAGTAATAAGAAATTAGAACCTTGCTGAGATGATGTGTAACTTGTTTGTTTGAGTTAAAGCTACTCAGGCTTTTTCTAGCCAGCCTTCTATTTTGTCTCTAAGATAAACTAATGAATAAACTACCCTCTCCCTCCCCAGCCTCCCCCACCACATTGACCTTTTAGACAACTGTGCTCATGCTCTGACTAATATTTTGCTTGTCTGGATAGTCCTTAAGGGGCTCAGCATTTGAGAGGAAGAGACTATTTTTCAGTTTTGTGCATGGAAAAACATAAGCAGCAAACCACTGAAAATCAGTCTACCTGTAGTGTCTTCAATTTGGCTACTAAGGGTGCATTCAAAAGTGCTGAAATAGGGCAAATATTCTTTGTTATTTGCAGAGAGACTCTGCAAAACCTGCTATAAAAAACCCCACCCAACTACCACTTTGGTGGGAAAAAGAGCAAAAGAAAATCAGACAGTAGATGAAGTGGAAGAGAACATGCAACCCCTAAATTTGCCTGGAATTTGACTTTTCTTTTTAATTACTTAGTATTCAGTTAGCTTCATTTGGCTGATTATCTTGGTCAGAGCTGATACTTGAAAGGTGTTGGAGCTGCTACATCTCACTGGAAGAGGTGAAGCTGTCAATGAAGCATCAGCTTGAAGACAAGTGATGAGAAGCAGCAGCATGGGAAGATGATAATATTTTCTTTTAATAATGTACTTAACCATCCCCAAATGTCCTTTCCCCCAAAGCTAGCATACCATGTGACTTCTGTATATGCTATTGTACATAGTAGAATGAAAGTAAACAATTAAAAAGGGCTTTATCCACATAAATGTGCACATGATCCATATTTTATAATTCCTTTCACTGTATTTATATTTGCAGTAGTGAGGTGAGGTCAAAGGAGGGGAAGGAATTATCTTCAGTCTTCATTCTGATACCAGAAGTAAGAAAGTGTAAGTTACGAGCTGTTACAGTAAGAACATTTTCCTTCCCCCCTCCTCAGGTTCTCTCTCAGGAAACTACTGGTTCTTCACTTTCAATTTTATGGTTTGGGCAAAACACACTACATTTCAGCTGAGATCAGAGTAGCATGTTCATGCTTGTATTTCTGAGTAGACTATCAAAATCACTTAGAACTTTGCTAAATGGCTGGACTCTGTGTTGAGCAACTACAGTCTTCTTTCAAAATACGTGCTAATTTAATATGCACTTAGCTGTCTAACTGTAAGAATCTTGGCTGGAAAACCTTGAAACTAGGTGATTTATGCTGACTTGACTTCACTTGCTAGAAATCCTTTTATTGTTTCTTCAGTAAACTCTATGAAACACTGGAGTACGTTTTTTTGCAACAAATTTGCATGGTTCAAAAAAATCCAAAACAGAAATCACAGAGGACTGTTACCAGAAAACCTGGACATGAGTTGGATATAAACCCCTGTGCTAGCAGTCAAAAAATGTACCATTAGTGGCTGTTGTGCATGTGACTTTTGAACATACCCTTGCTGTCCACTGGGCCATCTCTGAGAATTTTCTTTCTTTTTGTGGGGCATGTGTGTGTGTTAGAGTATGATTTCAAATGTTCTCTGTAGGGAATTGCAGCTGTTAGTGAGTGTCTTGCTTGACAGAGCACCAGCATTTACTTCTTACAGGTAGGAATGTTTTTTTTTAATTTTTTATGTCTTGCTATGTTAGATTTGCCTGCAAGAGTCTCTTAACAGCAGTGCATTTACTTTTTTAGATAAAGAGACAAAGACAAAGATGATGACCATGTGCTGTTATTTATCCCTGATTTGTTTTATCTCAGTCATACAATGAGCAGCCAAGGAGAATGCAGCCTGAAAGCTTTTAAAATTTTTCACAAAGATTCATTTGAAAGATGCAGTGGCTACTAAATTAGTTCTTTATGTGTTGATCACAAGAGATGGTGCATGCACTGTCTTCACAGGTTGCTGCAGCAATCCATTCACTGCTTCTACTGTCGCTTCCTGTAAAGGAAGAACAATAGTGAGGAGAAACATCAAGACTACATTTTCTCTCTGGTAGTGTTCTAGTTTTTTTTATTCATCTCATTTTCCTCTACTGGCCTGCAGAGAGTAGTGCATCTCCTGAGAGTCCTGTTAAGTGGCATGAAGTGCTTGACTGGGTCCTGCAGGGAAGACTAACAGGACAATTTTTCTGCCCCATATCCTTTCCACTGTGACTTCCCAAGCACAACAGCTGGAACAGCTCTTGGTCAAACTCCTGATAAAACATGCACTAGGCAATAGGAAAATAAACCTGTTTAAGTACTTTAACTTTTGTTAAATCAAAGACAAAACTAGAGTTTCATAAGCGCGGTCAGAGTTAATGCAGATAACAGCCCAGGCTTACTGACAGTTTGCTGAAGTTACTGATCTTTAATCATAGCATTTTGAAGTGTGGAAGACAGAAGATGGAGCCCTTGGCTCTCACACTCTACACAATGTTCTTAACAGAAAGTAAATCTAACAAAATTAGTGGTTCTAGGTTATTTGGGATACTGGGAGTATTTGCAGTAGACGAGGGTTAGCAATTGTTGGATTACAGTGCGCTTTCTGAAGTTGCATAGCTAGTGATGGTAGGGGTTGAGTGCAGATCTTTACCTTACCCCATTATATTTTGCAGTGTAATTGATATTACTGTAGGTTTAAGTACCTAACATTGGCAGCGTGCTCAATGAAATGCCCTTGATTCTGGGATGAATGTTACCTATTTAGGATGCGGGGGAACAAACAAACTGTATGTGTAATCTTCTTGGTCATGATGCCAATTTTGTGTCTATTTTATCTCATGTGTGCATTGATCCAGTACAATGTGCTGTAGTAGCATAAGGGAATCATATTGTGCTAATGTGTTTGTGTGTGTGTTAAACAATGTAAGTATATTTCTGGTCATTTTGGCGAGGTAATATTTTGTATGGCTAAAATTAAATGAAATACTTGTGCAGGTATTTAAAAAGACACAATAGTTTTAATTCTGTAGTGCAAAAATCTTTTCTGCCTTATGCTGGAAAATGAAAAGCTGTAATCTAAGCAAAATGCACTGTTTCAAAATGTATAAATAACAAAACTCTAGATTAAAAGCGTTAGACCCTTTTCCATTATGCAACATGCAGCTCAGTTTTTATATAATTAACAGAATAACTAGCATATGGTAGAACACAATAATTACACTTTTAAACATGCTTGAATAGAAAACCTCATTAATAAAACTGCTTTTCTAAAAATACTAGAATATTTTACCATACCTCTTGGAAAGTTCATAACAGATGTCAGTGCAGTGATTAATTTGGAAATACAGTGCTGTAGCTAAGGCTCTGTC
The DNA here is from genome assembly GCA_008658365.1 of Alca torda. Lineage (NCBI taxonomy): Eukaryota > Metazoa > Chordata > Aves > Charadriiformes > Alcidae > Alca > Alca torda. The sequence goes on along the minus strand of CM018101.1, from coordinate 51,960,852 downwards.
AAATGTGTTTAGCAGTAATTACAGTGGTTTGAAGGGGTTTTTTTTGTTTGTTTGTTTTTCCCCAGCTCTGAACATAAAACTGAACTCTCCTTCTTGGCTGCAGTCTCCCTACTTATGATCTTCTTTCTGGTTCAAAGAAGATGCTCCCTGGTTTCAAAAATTGCTATGGCACTCGGGCTCCTGGGAGTCTACAGTTACCGGGCAGCTATTGGAAATGTCATATTTCCATGGCAACATGACAGCAAAGATATTTCAAAGTAAGTTAATCAACAGATATGTAAATCTATTTCTAGAAAGGTGTTAACACTTTGGATATCAGGGGATGAGGTGGGAGGGGACATTATGTCTAGACTGGGATCACATTCTTATGAATAAAACTATTTTGTAAGGGGCCAGCACTCAGTTCTTGTAGCATGTGCATAATTTTGACCCCCATGGAGTGTCTTTTGACTGTGACAGATCAGAAGTCAGTCAGATAAGAATTAATATGAGGAAAATCTAATAGTCATACCCTCTGTTTTTGCTACAAAGAAACTCCAAATGCACCGTCTCCTCTTGTTTTAGATGAACTTGCCACATTTAGCAGAGTGCATGCCAAGCTCATTTAGTTACTTCCTAGTTTTGAAAAATGCTTAGGCAGTAACTGGAGAGTTGCTTTTCTGTATCTTTCATTTGCAGGTGAGTGTTTTGTAATGTATGGCCTTTCAAGATGTAACTAAATCCTCTTGAGGTCTAGGCTGTGCTGCACTAGTGTGCTGCACATACTAAGGATTTTTACGTGGATGTTAAGTTTCTCATAGAACTAGTCTGTAACTGTAAGGAAGATATTAGCTTTTTCACCAGTAGCTACTTTTGGAACGTAGGTAAGTGACTTTAGTTTTCTTATGATACTTTTTACTGTTGGATTGTATCTGGCTTTGCAGCCTCAAGTTTTTCTAAATATCAGAGATCTGCGGAAAACTTCCAGAGTCAGTTAGGACATTTGATGAGGAGGAAGGGATCATGGAAGAGAAGTTGTAAAACAGTTGTCTTCTGGGCGTAGTAAACTTTCCCTCGCACTCATTTTGAATTTGATGTGGATGCAGATGGTTTCTGTTGGAACTCCTTAATCGGGGGCCAGAGTTTCACAAGAGAAATGGAAACAACCCTGTAGGAGAAGATCTTAGGACATATAGAAGATCAGATTTGTTAACGAGGCATGTTTTATAACAAACACTTGTATGTATACGTATATCTAGATATATTTACATGCATTCCTTTCCATCTCTCCAAATATTGAAGATAATTCTAGTTGTATACTAGTGTTAACATTGTATGCTAGTTCTGCTGGATACCAAAGTAATGGTAATCTTTACTTAGTCAGCAGGACTTTGCTCTGTGTTTGAAACATGCCTAATCTCTGAGTATGATCTCTAGTTTTGCTTTATGTTTGAGTAGAATCCTTGGAGAAGATTGCTGTCCTTGGAATAAGAAGAAAATACTACAATGTGGGACAGATCATTAAATACAGCACTTGAGCCACAAATAAAATGTGGTTAGAGAATTAAGTGGAGTACTTAAATACTAAAGGCGATGCATTTACTGGGAATTTGTTCATTCTATAATCAGCATGTTGTTTGCAATTGTAACAAGAAAGATACAGGCTTTTTGTGTTATTTCACCTTAAATAAATAGTGAGCATGGTGATTTGCTTAAATTACATCAAACCTTGATGTAATCTCTGATTATATGCTGGTTTAAAAGTTACTGTCATGTTTCAAATCTTTATACGCTTTAGATCCTCTGTGTAAGCTGTTTGGTGAAAGCTGGTAGGGTTAGCAAACACAGATTCTGACCTTTGTGTCAGCCTGTGTTCTGCACCCGGGCTCGGAATTGTGGAGCAGGGCTGTTTCTGGAACTCAAGCCTAAAGTACAAGGCCTAATAGAGCAAACATTGTTTGCCCAAGATCATTTAACTCCTCAAACACTTTGTCTTCGGCAAGGCTCCCAATACAGCATATCAAAAAATATGGTAGACACTTGTTAGTAATTTTCAGATGTTAGCTGATGTGTTGACGTAGTGATCCTACTTCATCTTTATTAGATAGCTGATGCGGTAAATGGTAAAAGCCTATGTAAACTGCCACCAGGAACAAAACCAGGACTTTCTTTGAAATGTGTCTAGAGGTGTCTTTAGTGTATTCGTGATATGGAATAGCTCCAGATCCAGGTGCAGGGTAGAAGGTAATTTTGTGTGATATGAGCAAAAGCTGTAGGCAGCCACTGCGTTTTTCATGTGTAATACTTAACTTCTTTAAGACAGAGAATCTTTGCTCTGAAATGCCCCCTCTCTGTACCCTTTACTGAAGATAAGTGTTTTCTCTGAATGTGACAACTGCTGGAATGTGGATGAGGGAGAAGAGGCAGTTGAAGTGTGTGCTATCTTCTATGGCTTACACTAAGATAACCTCTAAATTAAAAAATGCAAGGAAGTAATTTGACCTTTTGTTTTCCTCAGAGTTCTTTTTAAAAATGATTGTGCAACGGAACAGACGAGCATATACTATACTGACACAAACAAAATAATAGTAGTGTATTTGCTGAGAAATCATTTTTTTTAGTTAGTTCGAATTTCCATCAACCAGTTAATTTCAGTTTTCACTTAACTCATTCCATAGTGACAAATATCCAAAGCTATTTTCTGAACTTTTACTTCTAAGTGTGATAGACACTAAGTCACATGAATATGTTTGAATATTTTATGGTAATACTTACATCAGAATTACCACAGATACTGAGAAAGAAAATGTCTGAAGTGTGCAGAAATGTCAGACTGTTATAAGGATCTTCAAATACTATCACTGTCTTTTTGGTTGGCTAAAAAGAAACATATTTTTGTGTGAATAAGTTGGGAAAAATCACTGAACAGCTTGAAGGGAATAGTCATTTTTAAGTCAATTTAATTACTGAAATTAAGTTTTGTATCACTCTAAGGAGTATTTTTGGGAAATTCATTATGCTATGTAAATGGCATATTTATATGAATATACTAATGGATCTAGACCTTGAATAGTAGTAACATAAATTTATTTTGGCTATGTTAATTGTTAATTTTAATGTTTAAATTAATGTTAAAATTAATATGTTAATTTTATTTTTATGTTTTAGGTTAGTTTAGTTTTTAGCACAAGCTGTTTTATTTGCTAAATTTAATTTGGAGCTGTTGTAATTTAAGTATGAACCATTTTTAGAGTTTTTGTATTTGAGAAAGCTCTCTCATGAAATTGGCCAGTACTAGCCTTTGAATTTAACCTGTTTGGCAGAACTGCATTGATCTTGCACCTCTCTTGAGAGACTTTTTGACCAGTAAAATAGATATTAGTAAGTAGCTCATCTTTCTGTGTTATTTATTTATTAATTATTATTACCTTTTTTTTTTTTAATTTCCTCTTTAGGGGGATTACTGAAGCTCGTTTTGTTTATGTCTTTGTTCTTGGCATAATCTTCACTGGCACTAAAGATTTACTAAAGTCACAGGTTATTTCTGCAGACTCCAGCGTGAAGAGTACAGGATTATGGGAAGTGTATAGTGGACTGGTTCTACTAGCAGCCCTTCTATTTAGACCTCACAATTTACCAGTCTTGGTGATTTGTCTGCTGATTCAGACAATGATGACAAAATATATCTGGAGACCTTTGAAATTTGATGCAGCACAGATCACTATCATGCACTACTGGTTTGGCCAAGCTTTCTTCTATTTTCAGGTAAGCTGAATACTTTCCTTGCTACAGGGGTGGGAGGGAGAATAGTTTTTTAAAGAAATATTGTCCATTGTGAGTAAAATGCAAACTAAATCTCAGAGTGGAAGAGTTTACTGAGTTCTCAGACGGGTTTAGTTTCTAACTGTATTGTTAATGTTTTGTTTTCAGAATCGGGGAAAGATGCATACCTCGATAACTTACCCGCAATACGTATTTCTGAAAGTGTTAAAAATATTGGATACCTATACCAGGGGCGATTTTGATCTGTAAGTGGGACTCCTAAGTACTGGTCTGGTGATAATAGATCTAAAAATTTCAGCTGAGTTGATTATTACCAATAAGAGGCAGATGGAGTTTTGTCCCTGTTTCTTGAGGCTTACAAAACCTTTGGTAGCATCACAATAGGTCTACATATAGTTTAAGACTGAAGGGAAGATCTGTGACAAGATAATGTCTCTTATGAGAATCATGACTAATTACCATTCTTATATCAAATAGTATCTTCTTTCCTGAACAACCTTACTAATTTCAGTAACACAGTTCTCCACATTGTAAATAAGGTTGTAATTTCACAAAAACTTTCTTTAGCATTGAAGCTGGAGAGGTTCTTTCCACTTTCTAATAATGTTGGAAACTTAACGTAGCAGACTGTGTTAAGAGGGCATTTGTTAAGCTGGGAATCAGGTTGTTTCTGGTTTAGGAGGAAAGGCTTTCTGATTTGTTGTAGAATTTCAAGGTGAGACTTGTGTTGGCTTTACTTTTGAGGTATGTCTGAAGATGACTGTGCTCAAGCTTAAGGTACTTACTACTGTGTTTCTGATCCTGTTGGTACTGACTGAGGCTTGACTTTGCTCTGGAAGTACATGCCAGAATGGGAATTGCTGATGGGGATGATATCATCATGATTCATTCCTTCCTACCCAGTTTTCCTGCTCAGAGGACATAACATTTCGTGGTTGAATGGGTTTTGCAGGTCTTGAATGTTACTGTTCAGGCAGTCAGCTCTGATCATGGCATTTTGAGAGCAGCCCTTAGTAGAGTTGGCAAGAGGCTGAAGGCAGGGCACTCTCAATAGTGAGGTACCAAGCAAAAGCAGCTGCCAGAAATTTAATGGTGGGTAGGCTGGCAGGAAAATCCTAGTTAGGGAAAAGGGACTAATAAAGAATGGTTTTAATGTTTTCATAAAGCACCCGTTTTCAGTGTTGATGAATTCTTGGTACAGTTGGCTGAGAATTTTACATAACCACCAATTCACAGAAGAGTTGAGGCTGGAAGGTGCCTCTGGAGATCATTCAGTCCAGCCTCCCCCTGTCCAATGTCAGGTCAACCAGATCAGGCCGGTCTGGACTGTGCCCAGTCTGATTTTAAATACCTGCAGGATGAAGACTCTGCGATCTCTCTGGGCAGTCAGTCCAAGTGCTTGACCACCCTAGCCAGTAAAAATGCTTTTTCTGATGTTTAAACAGAACTTCTTGTATTTCTGTTTGTGTGCATTGGTTTTCATCCTTTCACTAGTCACTACCGAGTGACTGACTGAGAGGGTCATCTTCATTACTCCTCACATTTTTATGATCCCTGCTGAGCTTTCTCCTTTTCAGAGTAAACAGACCCAGTGCTTTCAGATCAATGTTTGTATGACAGATGCTTCGTTCCCATCATCATCTCTGTCGTGCTTCAGTGGACTTTATCCAGTACATCCATGTCTGTCTTGTGCTGGGGACCCCAGAAGTGGACCCAGGAGCCCAGATGTGGTCTCACCACTGCTTAGTAGAAGTAATGGAGCAGCTCCCTCAACTGGCTGGTGATGCTCTACCTAATGCAGTTCCAGGTTCTGTTTGTCTTTGCAGAAAGGGCAAATGGCTGGCTAGTAGACAACATAGTGTCCACCAAGCCCACCTTGTCCATCTCTGCCAAGCTGCTTTGAATATGGTTAGCCCCCAGCCTGACCCAGGGCATGGATTTATATCTCCCCAAGTGTTGGACTTGACATTTCTGGTTCCTGAACTTCACGAGTTTCTTGGCAGCCCATTTCTCTAGCCTGGTGAAGTGCCTCTGAATGTCAGCAGACCCATCTGCTTTATTAACCACTCCTCCCAGTTTTGTGTTGTATGCAGACTTGCTGAGAGGGGTGCTCTGCCCTGTTTCCAGGTCATTAATGAAGATGTTAAAAAGTATTAGCCCTAGTGTCGCGCCCTAGGGTTGATGGCTAGTTGCTGGCCTCCAGGTGGACTTTGTACTGCTGATCACAACCCTGTGAGCCCAGCAGAGGACGCAGTTTTCAGTGCACCCTGCTGTCCGCTTTCCTAGCCTGTACTGCATCAATTTGCCTGTGAGGATGTTATGGGAGATGGTGTTAAAAGCCTCCTTGTGAGGTGAAAGTGCATTAAATACATGTAACCCATGTATCCTCGGCCAATACGGTATGATGGAATAGAAAATAAGGACTTTCTAAAATAATACATTTGCTGTGGAAGTGTAATTTTCCAGGTTAAATTTTGTGTCATCTCTGATCTGGGTGCTGCAAAAAATTGGGGAATAACTTTTCTGGAAGAATTTCCGTGAACTTTGGAAAATGTGTTTAGCTGCTTCAGAAATAAGCTATCAGAGGCTACCAAAAGCATAATACCTCTTTCCATTTGACTATGCCATGCTAAAAGTTTTTTTCTATACCAATAAAAATGTATTTATTCAAGACCAGTAAAAGGTAACAGTTAAATCTAATAGCATGTTGGGTTTTTTTAGTGGTATTATACTAGTGTTAGTGGGAAGATAGAAATATGCTTTAAGATTTTTCTTTTTAATGACTAATTTTTTGCACTTTCAACTACCTTCGCAATTGAGAAGATTTTTGGGTTTTAGAAGCCTGGAAGAGGTGATTTCTGTTTTAATTGTGCTGTTGGATATTGTCTATTTTCAGGGCATCCACCCAGGCCTCATCACCCTGCTGGCAATTTTGACATTTCTTCTAGATGTGTTTCCTTTGGAAATAATAACTTCCAGCATGATACAGATTTCAGCAAGCTTGAGGATATTTTAAATATTAGCTCTGACAAGGGAGTCTCTTGCACATAGACATGCTGCTGAAACACAGCATCCAAAGCTCAGGAAGGAGAAACTCTTCATTGCTTTGTTGTGAGCCAGATTGCTTGATTGGTCTTTGTGCATCTCCTGTCACTCTACGATCTGTAGAATGAAGGGTGACAGTTACTTAACAAAACTTCTGTAAAAGCAGAACAAAGCTTTTTCCCCCCCATTTTGTTCCCCATGCTTGTTTATTATTAAGTCCAAGGTATGACACAGAGCAGATCCACATAAGGAGCTGCCTTTTTGTGTCCCATCACATGTCTGTAAACTCCAGGTTTGAAGAGATTCCTCTGATTTAGCAACAGCTTAGCAAACATTTTAACAAATCCTTACTCTGTTTAGCACTGGTCCCTTTAAAAAAATTATCCATTTCAGAAGAACTTGCCAACAGTCTTTTGCAAAGTTTTTTTGCTGTCTACTTGGAAAATTAAGGTATGTGCCTGTTCAGCATGCCTAAGACAGAATAAAATGACAAACGGATTGTAATAAAACAGGAGGGATTTTAGAAACAACAGTTTTTATTGTGGTCTGTTTCGCTATTTTACTCTGTTTATATCTCTGTTTCTCTTATTGGAAATAAGATTGGATATTGCCCCATCCCTGGAAGTGTTCAAGGACAGGTTGGATGGGACTTTGAGCAACCTGGTCTATTGGAAGGTGTCCGTGCTCATGGCAGAGGGGGTGGAACTAGATGAATTTTAAGGTCCCTTCCAAACTCTAACCATTCCATGATTCTCTATTTTTTCTATTTTTCACAACATCCTAGAGATGTTTCAAAAATAGAGAAATCAATTCTGCTAAGGGAAAAAGTGCTTTTAAGGGTCAAGACAGATAGAATTTTCTTTCATCCCCCACTCCTTAGAGAACAAGTTTTCAGTTCTCTTTTAAAAACGCTGTAAGTACATTTACATTAGATGCCCTTTCTAGGATGGAGATTAGGAGTTTGACCAAAACACCACTCTTCAGATGTTAGCTTTGTTCTTTTATTCTCTGATGAAAAAATAGTTCTGCAGGTATGGAGAGGAATAAATTGAATCATACAAGGCTAAGAGGTTTTTGCTTTTTTCCCCCTTCACAATTGAAAGCAGTTATCTGCGTTATCTGGTGTGCAAAATATTAGTGTAGAAAAGTAGAATGATTAAGCCAGTTGCTCATAAAATTATAGAGGCTACAAAAGTCTCTCAAAAACTAATTAATGTTCTCTCTTCAATAGCTAAATTTCTCTCAATTTGTTCTGAGAATAGGTTTTCCTGTCTGTGACTGTAGATACAACGACGGAAGAAACTTCTTCCTTGTATGTCAGTTTGCTCAGAATGTAGAATTCTGCTCTGCATTTCCAGGGAAAATTAAAAACCTGACAATCTACAAAACCCACTTCTTTTTTAATTATTTTTCTCAGATATATTTAAGTTTCTCCTTCCCTTTACTTTGAGTTCAGAGTCTAGAGCACGAATGACTTCTTGCAGGGGAAAACCTGCTCAGTTTGTGGAAGCTTAAAATCAGGATTGAAGTGTTTTGTAGATTTATTAGTGACATGTAATTAACTGGCAGTCACATTAATGGCACTTAATTAACCGGCAGTCACTGAACTATAGTTGCAGGATCCATAGCAGATATATAACACATGAACACTCATCAATTTCTATGCTATTTTGTATACCTGATTTGAAAAAGATCTCGCCCCCACCCTTGCACCACCCCCCTCCTCCCAAAGACACAGAGGTAACCTCCCCTTCAGGTGTGTTACAGACACTCTCTTCTCTTGGCAGTGCAGGTTCCCCTGTTTACTCACACCTCTCGTGACAGATGCAGGCACTCAAGCTTTAAGTATTTACATACACGTCAAGAGTACCATAGATGAGTGACCTCAGGAGAAGACGTAGATGATTTTGTGTGCACTTTCCAGCTCTTCCTTACCTGAGTGATGGAAGGTATAAGTCAGAAGTACCCATACGTTTCATGATGTAGCTTTCTGGTTTAGTGTTTTAGATTTTAATTGTTTCAATAAAACATTTACTCTTTTTCCTTTACCTTGTGGGAAAAACAGGAAGGTCTTTGCTTGGTGACAGCTTTGAGATCCCTGCCTTAATTCTTTGCGTTCCAGTGAAGATACAGCATTCATACTAAGTAAACTGCAGGTGTCCCAGATTTAGCACTACCTGACTTGGGCATGACCATCAACACTGAGGTCTTACATTTTGACTGACTTAGGAAAGTGTTTTATTTCAGACAGAGTATGTATCGTTTCTTCTCAAATATTGAATAAACGTTAAGGAAGTACAACTGGGCTGTTTCTGCCAGAGAAGTCCATCAAGTTCTCAACTTCAGTATTGACCTCTGTTCAGCCTGCCTTGGTACCAGCTAGTCATTCTTTTACTACCTCTGGAGCGAGCAATATCTATGCTTGAATGCTAGGGGAGAGATACGAAGGAAGCACAACTGTATTACTAGGCATGATGTGCACTGCTGGCATATAAATATCTTCCCTCACTTTCTTTCCTCAAGTAACCTTTTTGTGGTTACTAGAGCTACCACTATTAAACTGGGTGGGTTCAGAATGGTGCTAGGTTTTTAATTTCCGGACAGGCACAATGATATAATGTAGCATGCGAAAATGATAGCAGGTTTATGGTTGAAATACAGAAATTGAAAAACACTGAAATTTGTTGTTGATGTAGATCAGATTGGAACTAAATTTAAACTGTGCTAGCTAAATGAGGCAGGAGAAGAGAAATATAAACTAAATATAAAACCCTTCCATCTGGAAATAGCAGAGACATTTGGAGAGCTACTTTTTGCGTGTCTTGGTGTGATTACGAGAAGGAGACTTCTTGCCCATGTTACTGAGCCTTTATTAAATCTTGGTAGGCAAGAGAGTACGTAATGACAAAAGCAGTAACTCTGTGTCACTAAGTGTGGAATGTAAGTGATGGCCTTTTTGCATTTGATAGTGAGTAAAAATAGCCTTGTTCAGGACAGCATATTTAATGTATGAGGCAGTGTTCTTTTCAAAAAAACATTGTAGGATCCTTAAAGACTTTATGGAAGTATAGCTGTGAAAATCCTAAGTGTACAGAGTAAGCAAGGTTTATAGGAAGAGACAGTGTTTTTCATTAATCACTTGGTATAGTTGATGAAAGTGGAGGGGGAAAAATTAAGTGTCTGAGTGATCTACTTGATCTTAAGTAGAAAAAAAAACAAGTGTGGGTTGAAAAATTCCTTGAGATTTTGGTTGGTTTTGCATTCCACACTTCATCTGTGCTAGGGCCCTGAGTGTATCTCCTGTCTAGGAGTTTAGTTTAAGTGGAGTTCAAGGTAATCTTCACTAAGAGGAGCTGCTGGGAGAAAAGGTAGAAGGAAGGGCCTGGCCCTCCCTTCCTTTGGGAGCTGCTTTTAATCTGATCCTTTACTGCCTGTGCTGTGTCACAGCTGTGTAAGCAGGTATGTCTATGCCTTTCTTGTACCTTTTTGATCCTGATCTGGACCTGGACCTGGTTCCTGGACTTCCTGGCCTAATCTTGGACCTATCTTGTCACTCCAGACTTGCTGTGTGATCCCTGGACTGCATCTGGTCCTGATCACTGTCTCTGGATCCAGTCCTGACCTGGACATGCCACTGAGCATTCCCAGTCCTCCTGACAGCTCACCTTCCCTTGCAGAACCAGCTTGCCCTTGCTGCTCTCTGACAATGTGAGCCTAAAAGGCAAATCTATTAAACAGTTGTAACGTACATGGGAAGACTACACATTAACTCTTTTTCCAGACTTCTAGCAAGATTGTTGTGAATAGTAAGCAGTGGAAAAAGGTTGCTCACACAGGTTGTGCAGTCTTCATGCTTAGAGGTTTTCAGAACTTGACTGGATAAAGTCCTGTGTTATTTATGTGGAGCTGGGTAAAACCACTTTGTTTTTTAGTCTTGTTTTAGTAGCTAGGGTCTTTGCTTTATTTATTGCTTTGTGTAAATCAATGCAGAGAAGCAAAGCTAAAAATACTTCAGTTTTGTCAAACAGATATAAAATTAATACATCTAGTCAGAATGCTACTTATTTGTCAGGATATTATTACAAGCTTGAGAACCTCTTGATTAATTTTTCAACAAGCTTGAGTGATTGATTGTTTTTTCCTAAGCTCTGAGTTGTCCACATCTCATAAGTCATCAGTCAATTCCCAGAAGTATACTATATCTTTATCATTGCTACTTGCCCTTCAAATGTGTTGAGAATACAAATAAGTATATTTGTTGTTTCTCTTAACTATAGCAGCTCCTAAAAAATTCATGTTGCTGTAAATATTTCTTAAAAAATGTTTTAGTTACCTCGGATGAAAGCTCATAAATGAACAAAAATTCCATGTAGGTATTTATTAGTCTTGTGGGTGTTTTGTTCCCAGTCTGAGAGCACTACATCTGCAGAAGAGGAGAAAGAAAGTACTGTCTCAAAACCTTTAAGACTTTTTTATACTTTCTGGTATTTTTTATCAATAGAGGAGAACAGGATAGGTTTGTACATTTTCAGAATCATTTATATCTAATTCTTCTTGCTTTTAGGTAGTGAGATGGACTGAGTCACATTTTAAAGTGGCTTATAGCTTTCTCGCTCTTATTGACATTTCAAAGCATTGTAGGAGAGGACCTCAGAAGATCCACAGTTCACCCCAGAGCAGCATCAGCTGTGTGGTCAGACCAGGTTGCTCAGGGTCTTGAAACCTCCAAGGATGGAGGCAGCAGAATCTTTCTGGTGAACTTTTTCCAATGACTTCATTTTTTCACCTAAATTCTTTGCTTCAAATAATTAAAATAAATTCCTCATTCTATGCTTGTTTATAGAATTCAAATTACTAGAAAGGCGTGCAATGATGTGAAGGGCTCAGTGGAAGTGCGGTAACAGTCTGCTGTGTTAAATCAGTCATTAAACAAGCCAGGTGCATGTCAGTGTTGTCTTGCACTTCCGTACTCAGTTAGTGAGAGTCATTGAGATACTGCAGGTAGTAGCTCATAGCAAGTGATGCAGTATATAAAAAGTTTTCAGAAAAATCATGGCAACTTTGAAGAGGATTTTAGATTATTTTCATTACTGTCTATGGAGGGATTCTCCTCTGTTACTGTAGCAAATATGCTTGGTAGTTTCTCTAGCTACTGTTCTTACATTTGTGCTTTGTTGATCTAGATCATGATGGGTTATCATGGAATGTTTTTGTGCAGTAGTGCATTGTCTCCTGTCATTTTTTGCCCTTACCACAATAAGCTGTTGCACTGTTTGAAATACTTGAGTGATACTTTAAAATAAAAGCAGACACTTTGAATTGTGGAGTGTTAGAAGTTATAAGCAACGAAAATTCAGTTCAAATACATGAATTAGTCTTGGAGAAGGATATCTAACGTGAAGAAAAAAATGCTTCTTGCTGCTCAGTGGGACTCTTCCAATAGTAGCTGTGGAGCCATCCATGAGGCTCAGCAGATTTCTGGTGAGAGTGGTGTGTTTGGACACTTGACATCTAGTGTGGTTGGAGTTTTAAGTGTGTGGTTCCAAGTGTGTGCATCCTTGCTCTCCTTTCTATGGCTACATTACTGTAGAATCATAGAATGGTTTAGGTTGGAAGGGGACCTTAAAGATCACCTAGTTCCAATCCCCTGCCACGTGCAGGAACACCTCCCACTTCGACTTTAAACAAAGTCAAAGATGGGTGGAGTCATCCCTGTGTGAAGGGAACCACAGGGAGTTGGGGAGAAGGTTGAAAGCACTATTCCTACCTCCTCGTTCCTTCCTGTGCCCTCACTACCTTCCAGAGGAGAGTACATCTTTTTGTCCTGTTGTGCAGGACCAGTGGTATGCACTCCCAGATGCTGCATTTATTCTTCCTCCTCCTCACATAAAATGGGATGGGAAGTTGCCCCAAGGTGCCAAGGATCAACCATGTGTATGTCCAGGTGGAGCAAGCAGTGTAAAGACACCTTTCAGCTCTTCATGAGCCTGATGTCTCATCTTTTCTACTCTGCGCGCATCATACAGAGGAGAAGGAGAGGAGAGAAAATAATCAGATGTGGTGGGGAAAAGACGTGTTGATGTGGACAGGGCTTGGGGGAAAAGAGAGCAGGTTCTCTCCCTACCTGACCCTGCCAAAGTTTTGCTTGTTGAGGAGCAGTACCCTGCCCTGCTCTCAAAGTGCTGCATCTGACCTTTCTGCTCTTTCCGTGTCCTCAGTCTATACTCCTTAAACCTGAGGAGAAGTCTTGTTTTACAGCTTTCTTTTCCAGTCTCATCTTACAGGTTCTAGGGCACAGATATGCTTTCTCTTTAACTGCTCATCATGAGTTATTCTTTGCTTTGCTCCTGTCATTCCCAAAGATTACACTAAATGCATAACAGTAACTTATTCCACTGGTGCAGCGTAAAGATAATTTACTACAGTAGTGCATGGTGAAGGTCAAAATGAGAAAGACGGACAGTCATAAGTCAAGATTTCTCTGCTGTATGATGTCTTGGTAAAATCCATACCTTACTGCCCTGTTACAGCTTCAGGCTTCCCATACGTTCTAGGGATATCTTCATGGTAGGATTCACAGGGACAGTGACCACTGATAATGAGCTCTGAATCATTCTGTCAATGTAGATGGCTTTTTTCCTCCTTATATTTTAGAGCTGTTTCAGGAACAGGGGTTTTGTTGTCCCTGGTGTCTTGTTGCTTATGTATGTGAAATAGCTACCTATTTTTCGTGCTTTCCTGTGTGTTCTGGATTTCGTGGACAACCCAAACGCGTATTAGATGATAGCTGGGGTAACTTGCGGTTCAAGAAGACTGCAGTCACTAAGGTGAGAGGAGATCAGGTTGGAGGGAATGGGGGAGCCATGGCTCCCTCATATGGGCTGCTGGGACTGGGTCTGAGGCTATTGGTGGTGACAGTCCTTACATTGTTGGGGTTGTTCTGGCATTCTGTATGGGGGAAAGGAGAGTTTGATGGCTGTTAGAATACCAGTGCTGTAGAAACCCATCAGGTTCTCCAGGTAGAGTAAGAATGTCTGAGAGCTTTCACAGTAGTCTGAGGAAACTTGTCTGTGACCTGCTAAGCTAAGAAAACTGCCTTAATCAAAGGGTGTGTTTGCTACTTCAGGTATTTGCATGAAGTTAAATACTTGGGCATTTTCAGCGGAAAATGCTTCCTTCAATTGTATATTATTCCTTGTTGTTTAGTGGTCTTAGTCACTGAAAAAGAAAACTAGGTAAAACATAAAAGTCTTGGACAGCTCTTGATACTTTCATTGCTGTATGTTCCTTGTGTTTTCCTCTTTATAGGTTTTAAATACCTGTCTTATTCTGGTTACATGCAGCAACTTGTGTTGTGGGGCAGGCAGGTGGGCGGTGTAGTGTTCCACTACAGCTCTAAATTAGAGCACTGTTGTCTCTAAGGGCAAGAAATATTTATTTCCTAGTGGAATTTTTGGCACCAGGCCTAACATCTTGGGTTTGAACCATGTGTGATGAAAAATCCATTTTTTTTCATTACTGTGACTGAAATCTGCAAGTGTAGCTGCTGGCTTTAAAATCTTTTTTTTATGTAATCTATTAAACAACATGTTAATTTGCAGACAAAATAAGACCAGCAAAAGATCATGCTGTTTATGCCTTCATTAGTCTGTAAATCCTAAAGAGAAGATCTTGTTTGGTAAGCTGCTTTATTGAAATTCGGACGTAAAGAATATGGCTGTACTGTAAAGTGGCTTAAAGAGTAAATCTTTAAACGGTGCAATAATTAATATTATTCCAATGTATTCTAAACGTTTCTTTGGAGATACTTAAATCTTTCCTTTTTTATTCCTATTTTCAGGGAAATTCAAATGGTATTGCTACTGTGGATATTTCAGCAGGTTTTGTGGGACTAGAAAGCTATGTGGAGATACCAGCTATCTTCCTTACAGCATTTGCAACATACGCAGGACCTTTGCTTTGGGCCATTCATCTGCTCTGCTACTTGAGTTCTGAAGTTAGCAGGTAATCATGTTTTGAACTAAATTAATGCTCCACTATGTACTGCAGATATAAATACCATCCATATAGTATGTACCTTTTCAAACAGTTTTGTTCCAATAATTTTTTTCCTTGGAAGTTAGGTTTCTATTAAGAAAATATATATTCTTTTTTTGGTATGAGTTAGTATCACCTCACTCTTCCAGTTTCATTTTCTCTGCAGAAGTTTTGCACTGGGAATATACATGTATGTTTTACTGATTTTATTTCTTAATGAGTTCTCAGTTTGCTCTGCTTAATTACTTAAAATTTTACTACATTTTGTTGTAACGTGTGGCCTAAAAACATTCTTCTTGGAATGTATTAAGTAGGAAACGTGAGAAGGACTTTTTAAAGTAATAGAGTAGAATTCAAAGTTAACTAACGTGCTGTTCTTTGAATGTCTGTGCTTGTTTGGCATAGTGACATACAACATTTTATAAATAAAACAGATTTATTTTATTGTATGTTACTGGTTATTGCAGTCATTTGTAGCTAAAATGTTTGTACTTTTGCGTATCTTGTGTAGCAGATGGGCAATGTAAAATGAATTAGTACTTTTAGAATTTTAAGAAGACATAGTTGGAAAATGCTTATGTAACTTAGAGTGTGCATGTAAAACCCAACTGGACTCTCTAGTATTGCATTTCAGTCATCATCCAGGGCATTCAAACTGAGAGATGCAGTATGTTAAAGTAGGGATAGGAGTTGTAAATTCTGCATCGTATAACATCAGTGCACAAATGCAAAAACTTGATATATTTTCACAGAAATAACATTTGATAGTGACTAAATTCTTACTATCCCAGAGTCTTTTCTCTATTGTCGGTGGAATTTAAATGTACATTTTATTTTTATTTATTTTTTAAATGGGGTACAAAATGATGCAGCAGGCTTTGCAGGTGGAATTTTAGACAATGTTTAGTTTATCACAGTTCTTTGCCTTATGCATTGTCATCCTCTGTAAAGCTCTGACTTCCCTTTATCTACGTAGTATCATCTTGTCTCATCCTGTCAGTGCTTTTTGTTTTCTGGCTTCTCTCTTCTTCTTTCACTTGTTTGTTTTGGACTGTGAGCTTGTGTTGGCACATATGTGTTCATCGAAGGCATGAGAAGATGGGATCCCCAGCTGACCAAGCTGCATAGACTAATGGAGGTTTCTGAACCAGGAAGGACCTGTTCTAACAGGCTAAATGCCTGCACAGTCCACTGCTATGCTTTAACAGGCACCTTTAACAGGCAGAGTTATTATTCACCTTATTCATTGATTTGCCTGTCTGCAATATTGCTCTCTAAAGATGTCTAGCTCTCCTTTATTGCAGTAGAATTATGCAGCCCAGTGCTGGGCTATTGCATTGCCCTAGTAATGCACTCCTTAGTGGAGACTGAGATTCACTGTAGAACATTACCTCTTAGTCTGAGGCCAGCTACCTTGAAGTCATCTTTCATCTTACATAATTGATACTGTCTAAGTACTGGTCTTTATGTATAATGTCTCAGAAAACCAGCCTTTTCTCTGTTCATTCTGATGTTTTTTTGCTTCAGAAGGAGTAGGTGTGGTATAAACTAATAATTGATGTCTGGATTTATATAATCACAGAAAATCCTTTCTTGAATTTTCTTGGCTCTCTGGTGTCTTGACACCAAATTCAGTTTTAACTCTCTGTTTCTAATGCTCCTCAGTTTAGCTTTAGTTACTACTTTGTTCCATCAATACATCTTCCCAGTATCCAAGCTCTTCAAGTTTTCTCCATTCTTTCAACTCACTTTAAAAAGAGTTATCATGTATAAATAAAAAGCCCTGCCTCTTGTCTTCTAGTAAATATGTGACCCATGACCCTAAGTATTACTTACATTCTATTAATCTCCTGGTTTTCCCAATTTCTTTGTACCTCTGCCATGCTTTGTTTAAAATAATGCTAGACAGTTTCACTGGCCACATCCATGTTCCTATGTTGGTGGGTTTTTTTAGCAGTCTCACTTTCCATTCTTCATTATTACACTGTAGGTGCTTTGGAACCAGAGTTTTTTGCTTGTCCTTTGAAGACTCTGAGCACAGTGGAGTAAACTACCTCAGTGCCATTATCTGGGGAGGGACAGGGAAAGAATAAGAGCTCCTGTAATGTTTTTAAAGGGCTGAAGTATTAATGTTGTTTAAACCCTAGAGACTGCAGACTGTGATGAACACTAACATACAATGAAGAGAAAATGATATCATATAGCATGTTTTTTGAAAGCTCTTCTAACAAAATAATAAAAAACTTTATGTAACAAAATCTTTGAGGATCTGTACTTGTTTAGTATTGTTTCAAATAATGTGCCTCTGTAGTAGTGTTCATTGTTGTTCTGATGTTTTCTTGGTTGAATTTTTGCAGATTAAAAGCTCAGCTAAGTAGTGTTGCCAGGTACAGTGCTGGTTTAAACTGCTCTCAGGTGGGTAGCTGTGACCCGTAATACCCACATCGCTTATGTAAGTAGATTCCATCAAGCAGCTTGTGTCTGTAGCCATTTTAAGGTTCATTTGGGTCAACTGGTAAGGTCATTTCCTCTATTAAACAGTGTATAACTCTGGACTGAAATCTCTGTACTGCTGGGACTTGCTTAAATTGGTATGTTATGATGCTCAGAACTTGGTCTGCACACTTTTTATTTTACTCCTGTGTTTTGATGTTGCTGGCCAAATGGTTGTCTCATTTTTTTGTTGTTATTCCTTGGAGCCAAAGCTGAAGCTGCAGAAGGCAGAGGTTCAGCTGCTTCATATGTTTTCTTAAATGTATGGGAGACTGAGCTTTCTGAAGAACTGCTGGATGGATTAGAATGTTTTTTATAAAGGCTTCTTGTTAACTGTTTTATAAGCAATATGCCTTGGTCAGTGAAATTCAAACCTTTTCCTTTTTTAATGTGGTGCTGAGCGCAAGATGATCCTTTCCCCACTTTCTCCAGATAGGAAGGTCTAAAAGAATCCAGCTGCCCCGTTTTTTTTTTTTTTGAGTATGCTGTGTGAGTCCTGTTAGGTTGCCACAGGATGTTGTCAGGACTCCTAACTCATCCTAGAACAGTCTTAGTGGAATGAATGGGCCCAGGACTGCTCAGCAGTGCAAAGTCTCTAGCATCCTGCAGCCCATTTTAGAGCTATTGCATGAGGAAGTTGACCTGGCCAAGGAAGTCTGACTTCAGTGCTATTTATCTTTGTTTATTCTAGCAGAGCCCATATAATTTATAGCTGCATCAATTGGGTTGGCTTACCAGAGCTTCTTGCTGGAGTTCTTAGAAGCTGAGCTCCACTGGCGCATCACTTCCTAGGGGCAAGTAGACATGAATATTCTTCCCTTTCTCTGCACTTTGCATTTATGAAGTCACAGAATACTTGACCCTCCTGTCCAAAGGAGGGTCAACCAGAGCAGGCTCATCAGGGCCATGTCTAATTGGTTTCTGAGTATCTCCAAGGATGGACACTCTAAGGTCTCCTTGGGCAACCCGTTCCAGTGTATGACAACCCTCACAGTAAAACAGTTGTTTTCTGACGTTTCAGGGGAATTTGTTATATTTTGGTTTGTGTCCATTGCCTTTCACCCTTTCACTGAGCACCACTGAGAACAGTCTGGGTACACCTTCTTTACTTTTGCCCATCAGATATTTATGAACATTGGGGAGATCCCTGCTGAGCCTTCTCTACTGAAGGCTAAACACCCTCAGCTTTCTCAGCCTCTCATTTTGTCAGATGCTCCAATCCTTTATCATCTTTGTGACCTTTCAGTGGACTTGCTCCAGTACACACATGGGTGTCATACACTGGGGAGCCCAGAACTGTATCCAGAACTCCAAATGAGATCTCGCCACTGCTAAGCAGAGAGGAAAGACCACCTTCCTCAACCTTCTGTCTCTACTTTTCCCACTAAAGCCCTGGGTTGGCTCAAGGGAACATTGCTTGCTCATGTTTAACTTGTCCACCAGGAACAACCTATGTCCTTCTCTGCCAAGCTGTTATCCATATGGTCAGCTCTAAACCTATCCTGGTGCATGGTTTTATTCTTCCTCAGGTGCAGGATTTGGCATCTCCCTTTGTTAAACTTCTTGAGTTTCTTGTCAGTTCAGCCTGTTGAGGTGCCTCTGAGTGGCAGCAGACCCATCTGTTGTATCAGCCGCTCCTCCCGGTTCTGTATTGTATGCAAACTTGCCAAGGGGGAACTCTGTCCTATTGTCCAGGTCATTCATGAAGTTGTCAAACACTATTAGCCCCAGTGTCAAGCCCTGGGGTTGACTGCTAGTTACTGGCCTCCAGGTGGAGGACTGTTGATCACAACCGCATAAGCCTGTAATTTGAGTGGTTTTCAGTGCACCTCACTATCCGCTCTCCTAGCCTGGACTGCATCAGTTTGCCTGTGAGGATGTTATGGGAGATGGTGTTAAAAGGCTCCTTGTGAGGTGAAAGTGCATTAGATAGATACATGTAGCCCATATATCTGTCCAATATGGTATGATGGAATAGAAGATAAGGAGGTTTTGAAATAATACATTTGCTGTGGAAATGTAGTTGGCCCTCCTTAAACAATTTGCTTCCATCTGATCAAACATGTGGAAATATAAAATATTCTCCTCATATGGAAAGGTAAATATGTTTCTAAAATAACTAAATGGCATGTGATAGACAGTAACATGGATATTACTGCCACTTTTAGTTCTTCAGGCTCTCCTGAGAAACTTGGCAGCTTAAATGTGATGGGATTTTCATAGACAGAAATAGTAAGAACTCTTTGCACAGTTTCCATGGACACTGAAGCCAATAACTCTTGAAACTATTTTTGAGACAGGGAGTACTGATTAAACTGACACCTAAACTTAACCAAGTATGCTGTGTGTGACTTGCATAAATTCCAGAGAGTACCTGATTCATGTAAAGGGTAGTTTTTACAGTGACCGCTATATTGGTCTGATCTGAAGTAGAACTTTGCATTTTGGGATCCTTATGACCGGAAAAAGGGCTATGTTGTTGGGTAATCTGACCTATATTATGCGATGTCACTGTTCAATACACTCCAGATGGATTCAGTTTTCAAGCTCCTACCCAAATAAAATTGTCATGTGGGTGACGGTCACAGTGTTGTGCAATCACCACTCTTTAGTTAGGCATCATGATAGTTTTCAGATTACTTGCACATTGGAGTCTGTGTTTTAATTGGTTTAATGAGTAAGGTATGAGGGTGAACCGGTGGATGGTTCCTAGCATTAGAAAGCTGCACGCTTATTGGCTTTTCTTCCTTATTGATCAAAAGTTGTAACAGTGCTTTCATATTAGCAAATGGCTTTCAGGTATTGAAAATGCAAGTTATCCCTTACAGGGGGGTGTTAATAGTTGCAAAACTTTTAATGTTATGCCTTGACTTTGTTAGTGTAGAATGCCAGCACAGCAAAGTTTTATTGTGAATTCTTTTATAATGCTGATCTAAACAGAATTAGAAAGGCACGGTTGCTAAAGGAATTTCAGCAGTTAACATTAGCTTTTGCCATCTTCAACCTAATGTGTTTGATTCATTGAGTCCCCCATTCACAATCCATGTTAATATATTAATCCTTTTTCTTTCTGACATAAGCTGAACATGCAGTGAGTGTTTCAATATACTTTTTTTTTTTGAGTCCCTGGTAGGAGGTGCAGCCCTCCTTAAAGACAAAGGAACAATCCAAATATTTATCCCTGAACCCTTCAGCATTTTACATAAGTGGGATCCTTAAGTTTTTAATTCTTCTGGTTTAATTCCATTCTCTCTTCCTTATTTTAATTGAAGTTGAAAAAATGCTTGCCACTAAGAATATACTGCTGCTACGTTCTCTATAATGGCAGTACTTGTTATCTGTTGTGTCTGCCAGCAATCCCATTCTCTAAATAAAAAAATAAATAAAACTTAAAGAAGAAAGTACCTACTTGTTCATTGATGGGCACGGATATCTGGGAGTGATTTGATAAAATTGGAATGGGGTTCTATTGCCACAAGCCAAGAGTATTTTACTTGCTTAGGTATCTTCTGACATGCTGTCGTTGCACTGATGGTTGCAAATTTCTCTTATCATTAGTGCTCTGTGATGGATACCTCTTCATTCATTTCTTTGTGATGCTGGGGAGACACTGACTTTTCCTATTAAGTTTCCTCAGGCAGCCATGGCCCTTAGTATTGAAAAGTATTTTCTTAGTAGTGATCCAGAAAAGTAGGGTTGCCTGTAGTTGCCTCTATGTTATCAACAAATGACAAGTTGCTTCAAAGCCATTTTCAAAATAATTGGTGTCCTCTTGCTCTGTGGACCAGCTATGCAGCTGTCTTTTAGGAGCTGAAGCACTTTCTATGTAAATGTTAAGGAAAGTTGTGTCCACAGAATTTATAAATACATGGATTTGGGATAAATTAGGTTATTTTTCCTTTGTCTAGATAGAACTAAGCATCTGAACAGAAACTTAAAGAATTATGATCTAATTTTTGGTAGAGTTGGTGTATCCACCATGAGGTTTGTTTTATAGTAATGACTGATGACCCTATTTGAGAATTTGTGCTCCAGTGTGCTAGCTCCTGCCCAAATGCATTAGAGAGTTGGCCACACAGCTTTTAAATGCTTTATTGATGCTGTGTACTGCCATTACTTTGAGATTGTTCTCATCAACAGAACTTCTGGCTTAGGTAGAGGCCACTTTAAGTAAGCATGTTGGATATGCTTTTTAATTTTTAAGTGGTCTGTCACTTTTTCTTTGTGGGTGATCTTGACTTGAAAGGAAAGGGTTCTGAAATTGGTTTTTATTCCTGCCCGAGCCCTAATCTGAGGTTTTATGGTTACGTTGTCTTCCTACTCTTGCTCATCTGGTGTTCATCTGACTTATAGAAGTATGCTCAGAAGCATATGCCTGAGCTGACTGTACAGCCTCTCAGTTCTTAGTGTATCTGTAGAGTTACAAGCTGCTTCTTACTCTACCTAGAGTGCAGGTATGCAGTATCACTTTGCTGTATAAAAGGGTGCAGTATTTGACCTTTATTCTTGGTTGAAACCTCTGCATTGTGAGACAATATTTTTCTGCAACCCTGTATGTCTAGATTCACAAATGCTGCTTACACAAAAGAGTTCATTAAATTTAATACACACTGAAGTTTACTAAGAGTCTCAACATTAATGACATGGGGCATGAGTAGCCTAGGGGACATCAATTTCAGGCAGAAACTCTGGGATCCATTAAGTTCAAAGAATAATGACAATCTAGACAGAATCTAGACTTAGCAGAACTCTAGAAAGACTTGAGAAGCCTCTAAAAATCTGAACAAAAAATAACGAAAGGAAGGTTGTTTAAGTTTTGTGTCTGTAAATAAACTTCTGGTAGACCTTCCTATTATTAGTGAACCACGGCTGTTGGAGCTTAACAGAGGAAAGCTAACTTGTATCAGAGTTGCAGGATAGCAAGTGGTCATGTGGCATGTTATTTTCAAAAATCATGGGCACTGGGATGCAATTAAAGGATTTTTTGTAAATTATGATGAAAGGGATTAGGTTTGTCTATACTGGCATCTAAGAAGTTTTCTTTGATTAGTCCACACAGCTGTTAGTAGAGGAAGGACCCTGAAGCTTGGTTGCTGCTATAAAGTGAAGTTACGCTTTCCTGTGTGCTTCCCTTCTGTCTCTGACTCACTGTCCGTCATTCTCTCTTGCTTGCTGTCCCTCTCTTTCAGCCACTCGTTTTCTTTCTCTTTACCTTGCTTGGTATCCTCCCCATCCCTCTTTCTCTCGCTATCCCCTCAGCACCCCCTGCCCCCGAGACTTCCCTTCTCTCTTGGGCACTTTATACCTCTTTGATGTGCTTTGCCTTTCACTTGTGCATGCTTTGCCTGCCTCCCTCTCACACTTGCCTTCTCTCTTGCGCATTTTCTGTCTTGTCACAAAAACTCACAACTGGCCTGTGCTGACTGAGGAGAGATGCAAAGATGCAAACTATAGACTTGCAAGACTAAATACTTATTCATGTGCATGAGGTGTCCCAGCCAAACTGGGGCACCCTGAATGTGGTTTTATACAGGGTTCTTGTACCTTTGCTCACGCTTCTCTCTTGCTATCCGCCGCACCCCTCCCCCCCTGCCCCGCCTCTGTCTGTCTCTGTCTTACTTTACACCTGTTTTCCCTTCTCTGCTCTTGCCCCCAAGCTATTCCTCTGTCTCTGGCATTCCCACCCTCTCACAGATGCTTCCCCTCCTTGTGCTCCTTCCCCATCTCATGCCTGGGCTTTCATCATCTCTCATGCGTGGATGTTCCTCGTCTCTTTTGTATTCACACTTTTTCCACCTTTTGCGCTTGTGCTTCCCTCCTCTTGTGCACATGCTTCCCCTCCTCACACACACTTACCTCTCTCATGGGCTTCCCCACTCTCGCACTCTCCTCCCTGATGCAATTCTGTCCTTCTCGTGCTTCTGCCCCTTTGCAAGTGTGCTTCTCCATGTGCTTTTCTCCTTGTGCGCTTTCTCCCTCACACTTCCCCCCTCATTATACACCCTCATGGTTTTCCTCTCGCTCACGCATACTTTCTCCCTCTCCCTGTTGTGCTTTCTCTCTCGCAGGCACTCATTCTCCCTCCTTTATGTGCAATTTCTACCCACCTCACACAAAATTCCACCTTCTCTTGCACACTTCTGCCCTGCTCATGTACACTTCCACCTTCTCTCACATGTGCCTCCTCTCTCTCTTGCCTGCTTCCCCCTCCTTTGTGCTCTTCCTCTGGTTGGCACGCTCCCATGTCTTTTGTGTATTCCTCCCCTCCTTGTGTGTTTCCCCGCTTGCACACTTCCCCCTTGCTCTTGCAGGCTCCCCCGTCCTGATTCCCCCTCTCACACATGCATTCTTCTTGCACATGCACTTTCTCCCTCCTGCACGCACACTTCTCACGCGTGCTCTCCTCTATTACTTGAATGTGCTTTGTCTCTCCTTGGCTTGCTTTCTCTCTTGTGCAGTTTTGCTCTCTTTGTCTTGCACCTCTTGCTTTTCGTTTTTCTGTCTTCCTTTCCCTTCTGTACATTTTCTCCTTTCTTGTGTGCTTTCTCATGTCTCACACTTTTTCCATCTCACACACACACTCAAATTCTTACAGATTCGAATTGCTTGTACTTTCCCTCTCTGTTGCACGTTCAACCTCTTACCTGGGTCCCTCTTCTCTCTCACACTTTCACTCTCATGTGCCTTCTTTCTCTTGCACTTCCTTCCTTCATTCCTCTTTGCCTCTTTGTCTCTTGCTTTACCTCTCTTTTCTGTGGTTTCCTGTCTCTGACAGATTTTCCTTTCTTGCGTGCACTTTCCCTCTCTTAACCTTGCAGTCTCTCACTTATGCTTTCTCCTCACTTGCTCTCTGTCCCTTCCGTCTGTATAGTATTTCCTCTTAATCTGTAGAGCTCCCCCCAACTATACCCTGCGTTCATACTGTCTTGGACCTACTTTCCCTCCTTCTTAGATTTGCATTTCACCTCTCATGGATGCACTTTGCCTGCATCTTTTAAGCTTTCTTGAGTCCCTCCCCACACACACTAACTTGCCCTCCTCTCTCTGCCCCCCATTCTCTCCCTCTTTCTCTTCCTTCTCTCTGTTGTCTCTTTCCCACTTTTCCCCCTCTCTCACATTCTGTCCCACTCTGAGGCTTCCTCTGTTTCTTTCTCTCTGCAGCCATATTTTCCTCTCTCTGACACCCTTTTCCTGTGTGCCTTTTGCCTTTCTCTCTGACGTACTTTGCCTGTTGCTTATGTATATCCTTATCAATGATCTGGGTGAGGGGATCGCATCCTGCTTTACTAACCTGATCTCCTTCTCTGACAAGGTAGTCTGCTTAGTGGACAAGGGAAAGGCTGTGGATGTTGTCTACCTAGACTTTAGAAAGCCTTAATACTGTTTCCCACAGCATACTTGTGGAGAAACTGGCTGCTCATGCCTTGGGTGGGCGTATACTTTGCTGGGTAAAAAAATGGCTGGGTGGCGAGGCCCAAGGATTTGTGGTGAATGGAGTTAAATCCAGTTGGCAGCTAGTCACAAGTGGTGTTCCCCTGAGCTCAGTATTGGGGTCAGTTCTGATTAATATCTTTATCAACAATCTGGACAAGGGGATCAAGTGCACCTTCAGGAAATCTTCAGATGACACTAAGTTGGGTGGGAGTGTTGATCTGCTTGAGGGTGGGAAGAATATACAGATGGATCTGGACAGGGTGGATCGATGGGCTGAGGCCAACTGTATGAGGTACAACAAGGCCAAGTGCCAAGTCCTGTTCTTGGGTCACAACAACCCCAGGGAACACTACAGGCTTGTGGAAGAGTGGCTGGAAAGCTGCCTGGAGGAAAAGGAGCTGAGGGTATTGGTTGACAGCCTGTTGAATACGAGCCAGCAGTGTGCCCAGGTAGCCAAAAAGGCCAACAGCATCCTGTCTTGTATGAGAAATAGTGTGGCCAGCAGGACTTACAGAAGTGATCAACCCCATGTACTCAGCATTGGTGAGGCCACATCTTGAATACTGTGTTCGATTTTGGGTCCCTCACTACAAAAAAGACATTGAGGTGCTGGCGCATGTCCAAAGAAGAGCAACGAAGCTGGTGAAGGGTCTGGAGCACAAGTCTTATGAGTAGCGGCTAAGGAAACTGGGGTTGTTTAGTCTGGAGAAAAGGAGGCTGAGGGGAGACCTTACCGCTTTCTACAACTACCTGAGAGGAGGTTGTAGCGAGGTGGGTATTGGTCTCTGCTCCCAATTAACAAGCAAGAGGACTAGAGGAATGGCCTCAAGTTGCACCAGGGGAAGTTTCTATTGGATATTAGGAAAAATTTCTTCACCCAAAGGGTTGTCAAGCATTGGAACAGGCTGCCCAGGGAAGTGGTTGAGGCACCATCCCTGGAGGTATTTAAAAGATGTGTTGATGCAGTGCTTAGGGACATGGTTTAGTGGTGGACTTGGTAATGTTAGGTTAATGGTTGGACTTGATGATCTTAAGTGTCTTTTCCAACCTAGATGATTCTATGTGCTCTGCCTCTTACGTGTATTTTCCCTCTCTTATGCTTTCCCTGCTCCCTGATGCTTTCTTTCTCCTGCATGTTTTGCCTCTCCTGCATTTCACTGTCTTACATGCTGTGCTTCTCTTGTGCTTTTTTTCTTCTACCTCTCTGCTTCTATCTCATTCTGTCACTTTGCCCCTTGTGTTCGCTTTGCCTCTTGTGTGCACTTCCCTGTGCTCACATGCTTCCCCTTCTTGTGTGCACTTCCCGCCTCTTGCACACTTCCTCCTTCACATGCATTTCCCTCCCTTGTGCATGTTGTCTTTCTTGCATGCATATTGCCTCTCCTGTGCACACTTTGCCTCTCATGTGTGCTTTACCTTTCATGTTCTTTGCCTTTCCCTCATTTGTGCTTTGCCTCTCTCTTCCGCGTGCACTTTGCCTTTCTTTCTTGCATGCATGTATGCTTTCTCTCACTTCTCAGGCTGTTGTGCTCATGCTTTACCTCTTGTGCATGCAAGCTTTGCCTCTCGTGAGCACGCTTTGCCCCTCTCCCTCTCCGTATACACCATGCTGCTTTGTCTTATGTCTTTTGCTGGTGGTGTGTCAGTTTAGGTACTTTGCTCTCATTCTCTCTTGCTTTCCTGCCTAACATCCTTTCCTGCCCTCTTATGCATTCCAATCTCTGTTTTTCTCTTATTTGCATTTTATCTCACTCAAGCTTTCAGTCTCTCATGATGCCCCCCTGTCTCGCTTGTTGTCCTGCTCTCTGT
This sequence comes from Alca torda, assembly GCA_008658365.1. Lineage (NCBI taxonomy): Eukaryota > Metazoa > Chordata > Aves > Charadriiformes > Alcidae > Alca > Alca torda. Next base: position 51,934,272 of record CM018101.1, on the reverse strand, counting down.
CTTGCTATAAATCTCTCTTGCTCGCTGTCCCTCGCTCTCAACCACCCCCTCCAACTGTTCCTCTGTCTTTTGAACTTTCCATCTCGCTCTTCATCTCTTTCTTCCTGTCTCCCCTCTCCCCCATCTGTCTCTGTCTCTAGTTTCCTCTGGCCCCTCTCCTGTGCTCCCTTGGTCTCTTCTGCTGTGTCTCCCATCTTTCCCTCTCTTAGATGTGCTTTTCCTCTCTGTTATGTCCCTGCTCCCTAGCAGTCCTTCTCTTCCAGATAAGCTTTGCCTCTCTCCCTCACACACTTTGCTTCTCACACGTTTTTCTCTTGTGCTTGCCTTTTTCATTCTCCCTTGCTTTGCCTCTCTCATTTTCTCCATTCCTCATACACTTTTCCATCCATCTGGCACATTCTTGCACACACTTTCCCTCTCGCTCATGCTTTCAGTCCCTCACTTGTGCTTTCTCTCCATTGTTTGCTATTTCTCTGTTACTCCCTGTCCCTCTTCCTTGCTCCTGGTATCCCTCTCTGTCTCCGCATCTGACCCTTCGGCTTTCCATTTTGTCTCAAATGCGTTCTCTGTCTCCCTCACAAATTACGCCCAAGTCTTACTCTTACATTCCTTCTGCCTGCCTGTCTTGCGCTTTCTCAGTACTCCCTCTCTCTGTCCTTCCATTTGCCTCTCTCCCTCAGACATGCTTTCCTTCTTTGCTATGTGCTTTCTCGCTGTCTTAGTTCCCTCTGTCTGCCCAGGTATGTCCCTGTGTCCCTCTCTGTTATGTCCCCCCTCTCTGTCCCTCTCACCTGGCCATGTTCTCCCCCTCTCACAGAAACTGTTTCTCTCTTTCAGGTGTGCTTTCCCTCTCGTTCTGATTGGCTTTTTCTTTCACAGTCCATTCCCCTCTCTCACAATCTTAAACACACGTTTCCTCTCTCTGACATACTTTGCCTCTCATACATGCTTTGCCTCTCTCTCAGTTTCCTTGTCTCTCATGTTCTTGTGAGCATTTGTGCTCTTGCATGTTTCTTTTGTATTTTCTATTTCTTCTCTTTTCCCCACTCCCCCTCCCACCCCCATCTCCCTATTGCTTACTATTGCTCTCACTTTCCCAATGTATTTCTCTCTCTCCTCCTCCCTTCCAAATCATCCTTCTTTCTCAGATGTGCTTTCCTTCTCTCAGACATCTTCTCTCTTTTACATGTTCTTGCTTTTGCAGTTTTCCTCTTTTGCTTGCACTTTCACACTTCTGCTTTCTTTTACTTCTGCTTTTCTTCCCTCTCTCTTGTGCTATTCCTTGCTATCTGTTGCTTTCTTGCGTTTCCGTTTTCTCTTGCTTTCTCCCTCCCTCTGTCCTGTGCCCTTCCCACCCGCCTTGTTTTGCCTGCTTTTCTGTCTTCACGTGCCTTCCCCCCAACCTGTTTCCCCTCTCTCATGGACTCTCTTTGCCTGTCTCCCACATGCTATTCCATCTCTGACAGTTTTCCTCTTTCTTGTGTGCACTTTCCCTCTCATGCTTGTGGTTTCTTGCTTGTGCTGTTACTCTGTTGTTCGCTATTTCACTCGATTGCTCACTTCTCCCTCTCTTGCTTTGCCTCTCCTGAGCTTTCCATTCATCTCAGACATGTTTTCCCTCTCTTGGATCTGCTTTGCCTTTCTCTTGGACATGCTTTCCCACTCTCTGTTAAGCTTTCCCTGTTGTGTGTGCTTCTCTACCTCTTGCTTTCCTTGTCTCCCTTGCGCGCTCACTAGCACACCCTCTAACATGTTTCTTCTCTCCCATGGTCTCTTGCTTTCTCCCTGTCTTGCATGCTTTCTTTCCTCACTTTCACACACACTTTTCCACTCGCTCGCTTTTCCTTGTGCTTTTCCTCCCTCTTTCTTGTGCTGTCCCTCTGTCTTGTGCTGCACCTCTCTCTGACATGCTTTTGCTTTGTATTGCTTTACCTCACATCTGATTTATCTCTCTCTCATGTGATGTGTCTCTCTAAGAGTTTTTTCTCCTCTCTCTCCAATGCAATTTCCTTCTATCACCCCCTGCCCCTTGCTTCTCCTCTCTTGAACATACTCTCCTCCTCGTTTTTCCTGTCTTTTCCACTTCCCTCTCTTGTTCTGCCTCACTTTGCCTCTCCCTCTGTCGCTTTGCCACTCTTGTTTTTCTCATCCCTTGCAAATTTTTCCATCTCTGAAACATTTGCTTTCTTGCATGCACTTTCCATCATTTATGCTTTCAGTCTCTCTCTCGTGCTTTCTTCTCTCTGTTGCTCATGATCCCTCTCTCTATTGCACAGCATGCTCCCCACTATCCCTGTCTCTGTTGCATTTTCACTCTTACGCACGCTCTCTCTCACGCTTCCGTCTCTTGTGTGCTTTACCTCTCGTGTGGTTTTTTCTCATTCCCTTTCACTTTTACTTTCCCCTTCTCTGTCTTGCTTTCCCATTCTCTTTCCTCATCTTGCACGCTTTCTTCCTGTTGCACAATTTTATTTCTCCTGCCTGCAGTTTTTCCTTTTGCTCGTTTCCTGTCCCATGTGATTTTTTCCCCTCCCTTTCATGCTCTAGCCCCTGCTATCTGTCTCTTTCTCGTCTCCCCTGCTTCACTCTCTTACTCTCCCTCTCCCTCCCACACTTTTTTCTCTCCCTCTCAATTTACTTTTCTTCTGTTTTCCCTCTCTGTCCCTTTTGTTTTCACCTCTCCTTCTCACTACACCTCTCTCATTTGCTCTTTTTCTGACACACTTTTCCACTGTGTAATTTTTCCTTTCTTGCATACTTTTTGTCACCGGCTTTCTTCTCTCTTGGCTTTCCCTCTCGAGTGCCCTTTCCCTGTCATAGGCACTTTGCATTTCTCTGTAGTTTCACAGTCTTGCATGTTTCTTCTTTCTCTTGCACTTGTGTCATGGTTTGGGCAACTTGCTTCTCCTCTCTAGCATGCTTTCTCTCCGTCACACAGTCCCTTTCTCTTCTGTTTGCACTTTCCTTCACTCATGCTTCATCTCTTTTGCTCCCTATTTTGTGCTATCTCTCTCTCACTGTCCTTTTTTCCTCAATTCCCTTCTTTCTCTCTTTCCCTCTCAATCTCTTCTTTTCTTCCCTCCCTTTCCCCTCACTCTGTCTCCCCCTTCCACCCTCCATCTCCCCCCTCTAGTGTCTCTCTTCACTCTCCTTGCTTTTGCTTTCTCAAACACTTTCCTCTTTCACTTCCCCACTCTCACGTGCTTTCGCTTTTATCTTAACGCTTTTTGCCTCTCACACTGTTTCTCTCATGTCCTTTTATCCTTTTCTCACATGCTTTGCCTCCCTTGTGTGCTTTTACTTCTCTTGCACTTACCTCTCATCGCTCTCACTTTCTAGTGCGCTCTCTCATGCTTCCCCCTCCCTTGGGTGCTTTTCCATCTCTGACACATTTTTCTACTGTCTTGCATGCACTTTCCCTCTTGCTCATGCTTGCAGTCTCTTGCTCATGCTTTCCCTACTTTTGCCGCTTGCTCTCTCTCTTTCTGTTGCTTACTATCCCTACCTCTCTCTCAGTATCCCTCTCTCTTTCCCTCTCTTGCTTTCCCATTGCCTCAGGCATGTTTTCTCTCTCTCTGATGTGCTTGCCTCTCCTCCCTCCCCTCAGATTTCTTTCTCAAGCTTTCCCCCTGTCTTGGTCACCTGGTCTGACGTGCTTCATCTCTTGCATGTGCTTTGCCTCTCTTGTGCACGTGCTTTGCCTTGCCTCTCTCACATGCTGTTGCACTCTATGGTGTACTTCCCCTCTCTCTGATGTGATTTCCTGCTTGCTCCTGCTTCCCTGATGTGATTTCCCTTTTGCTCATGCTTTCAGTGTCTCAGCTGTGCTTTTTTTCTCCCTCTCATGCTAACCCTCTGTATATCTTGCCACCCTCTCTGTTTCCCTCTTTCTAGCTCTTTCCATCTCTGTCCCATTCCCTCCTTCTTTCCACCATTCTCTCCCTTCCCTGTCCCCCTTACACTCCCTCTCTTGCACATTTCATGTCTCTGTCATTCCATTTGCATGTCCTGCTTTGCATCTCTATCACGTGTTATTCCTCTTTTCTCAGACATGCTTTACCTTCCTCTTTCTAGTGCTTTCCCTCTTACATTCCCTTTGCCTCTATCTTGTTTGCCATCTCTCTCATGTGCTTTCTGTCTTGCATGTTTGTTCTTTCTCAGGTGCTTTTCTCTCTCCGTGTCTGTTGCTTTCAACTTCTTTATCTTGCTCTCCCTCTTTCATGTGCTTTCTGCTTCTCTTACACTCTTTTGATTGCACTTTTCCTCTTCCTTGCACGTTCACTTGTGCTTTTCTTCCCTTTACCTCCTTCTATCCCTGTCTTGCTTTGTCTTTCTGTTGCTTTGCCTCGTTCCCTCTTCTCTACCTCTCGTACTTTTTTTTCTCTCACACTTTTCTTCTGTCTCTCTCAGACATATGTTTCTTTCATACTGCTTTCCTTCTCTCCCTCACACACTTTCCTACTCCCATGTCTTACACGGTTTGCCTCTTCGACTTGCTTTGCCTCTCTGTCGCGTGGCTTGCCCCCCTCTCTCTCTCCACCACCTCTCTGGACAGCCTATTCCAGACCCTCAAAGTCTCACTGTATGTTTCCTCTCTGTCATATGCCTGTCTTGGATGTTCATGTCCTCTCTCTTGAACGTGCATTCCCTCTCTCCTGGACACACTTTGCCCCCCTCTCTTCTTTCCATAGATTACTTGTGTGCCTTCACTGTCTTGTGTGTGTCAGCTTTCTCTTGTACATTGCCCTCTCTCTGTATCCCTTTGCTCTTCTGCTGTCCCCCTCTCTTGCATGTTCTCCCAGGCACATCGTTTTCCTCTCTCCTCCTTGCACTTTCACTCCCACTGTCAGTTTTCCGTGTTCTTTTCCTCTCTTATGCTGTCCCTTTCAATTTCTCGTTCTTGCTTTCCCTTCCTCTTGTTTTCCCTCTCTCTTTTCCTATTCCCCTCCCTCTTTCTCTTCCCCCGCTTATTCCCATCTTTCCCTGTCCCTACCCTCCTTTCTCCCTCTCTCTCTCTCTCTTGCTTCCCTGCTTCCGTCCCTCTCCTTTGCTTTCCCTCTCCCTTTCCCTTGCTTTCTATCTCTGATGCATATTTTCTGTGTTGGTTTCCCTTTCAGACACACTTCCCCCCTCAATCACATGCTTTTCCTCTCTGCTGTCCCCAGTTTCTCTCTCCCTCACATACTGGGTCCCTCTGTCACAGCCTTGCCTCTCTTGCATATGCGTTCTCTAGCATTTCCTTTTCTTGCTCTCTCAGTCTTTCTTACTCCCCCAAGCTTACCCTCTCTCTGCACTCTCAAGCCTTCCTCCCTGCCCCCGCAAATTCCTCGAATGTGCTTTTCTTCGTCTCTCTAATGAGCTTTCTCACCCTGCCCCCTCGGTCCTTCCCCCTCTCTCTCTTCCAGCCGCTCCCTGAGCCTTCTACCCGACTCTGCCTTCCAGCTTCTGCATGCTTGTCACTTCTCTCACTCACCTTCCCTCTCTCACATCTTTCTCATGCTTTTCCCTCTCTCATTCTCTCTCTTTTGATTTCCTTCCCCTTCTTGCATGCTTTTCCATCCCTCACACCGCTTTCCTGTCCAGCTTGCGCTTTCCCTCCTGCACATGCTTTCAGTCTCTTGCTCACAACCCGTCTCTGCCCTGTTCTTCCAGTCTCTCCTTGTGCTTTCTCTGTGTCTCTTGCTGAGTCCTCACCTCACCGTCTTACTTGCTAGTCGCCCCCCGGCTCTGCATACCTGTCTTTCAGCCCCTCATTTATTTGTCTTGCTGCCCCCCCCCTCAGTTTCGCTCTCAAGCACCTCCCCTTTTCCTCTCTCCCCAACACTCCCTCTCTCTTGCTTCCCTTCTGTCTGTCTCCCCCTCTCCTTGCTTCCCCAGCATTTTCTGCTCTCACAGACAGCCTTTCCCTCTCTTTCTCACACACTTTTGCACTCGCTGACAGAAAACAGTTTCTGTAACTCTCACCTGTTGTCCCCCCCGGCCCCGTCTGTCTGTCTGTCTGTCTCGTGGTCCCTCCCTCTCTCTTGCAGGCCATCTGCCCCTCACTCTTCCCCCCTGCCCACCTTGTCACTCCCTCTAACTGTCTCTCCCCTTCCAGCCCGGCTGGCCCTCTAGCTCCCCCCATCAGTCGTCCCTATACCCCCGTCCCCGCCTCTGTTCTGGCCTTGCCTCTCTCTTTGGCTCCTCCACCTTGCTGTCCCCATCTCCTCGCCCCCCATCCTTTTCCCCCCATGTCTCCCTGTCCCTCTTGTCACTAGCTGTCCCTGTCTATCTCACTCACTGCCCTTCCCCTCCCCCACTGTCCTTCTGTCTCTCTTGATGTCCATCTGTCTCTCTCTGTCTTATGGTCCCCATCTTTCTCACTGTTATGCCCTCCCTGTCCCTTTGTGTCTCTCCCTGCCCTTGCTGTTCTTTCCTCTCGTCCGATGTCCCTTCTTCCTCTCTCCCTCTCAGCGTCCCTCCCTCTGCCTCTGTCACTTTCCATCCCTCCTTGCTCTTGCTGTCTATCCCCCTCACTCCTCCTCTCCCACTGTCCCGCCTGGTCTCTCCCCAGACCACTGCCCCTCACTCTCTCCCCACCTCCCCCCCCACCCCATACCTTCCCCTCTTTCCCTTCCGCTGCCCCTACTGCTCTCCCTCTGCCTCACTGTTCCTTTCATTCTCCCTGTCTTGCTCTCTGCCCATCTATCTCGTTGTCCCTACATCTCTTTATCTCTCTCTCTCACTGCCCCTACATTTCTTTCATGCTCACTGTCCTTCCCCCTTTCTCATAATTACCACACATTTCCACTTTTTATTTTCCCTTCTTGGACACTTTGCCTCTCTCACAAGCGCTCTCCCTGTCTTGAACATACTTTGTGTCTCTTGCATGCTCATTGCCTCTACTGCATGATCTTTTCTCTTGCACACTTTTTGCCTCCCTTGAATAAGCTTTCCCCCTCTGCCTTACAAGCTTTTTGACTCATATTCACCCTGTTACATCCTTTCTGTATCAGTTTCTCCAGTTTGTGCTTTCCTTCTCTTGCAGATGCTGTTATGTGCAACCTGGCATGCTTGTGCTCTCTTGCACACTTGCCCTCTCTCACGCTTTCACTCTCTCACTTCTGCAACCTCTCTGTCATATTTGCCCTGTTTTGTGTGCTTTCACTGTCACATGGTATCCCTCTGATTTGTGCATCGCCTTTCATGCACTTTCCCTTTCTTTTTCCTTCCCTCCAGTGCTTTCACTCTCTTGGGCACACTTTCCCTTCCTCATGCAGGCCTTTTCCTCCCTCCCTCATGCTGTCTTGTATACTTCCCATCTCACTGGGAGCTTTTCTGTTCTGTTACATGCTTTCCCTCTTTCCTGTGTGCATTCCATCTCTAATGAACATCTCTTCTTTTTTCCATACATTACCTCTTTCATATCTTTTGTCTTTCATTGCATGCATTTCCCTTCTCTTGCTCTTTCTGTTGCACCTTTCCCCTCTCTTGTGCATGCTTCCTCTCTTTCTCTCTTTCACTTGCTTCTGTGCACACTTACCCGCCCTTACTTGCTTTCCCTTTCTGTCTCTGGCATGCTTTCCCTCTCATGCTTTTCATCTTTCTCTCATGTGCTTTTTCTAAGTCACAGTTTCCTGCTCTATCATGCATGTTCCCTCTCTCTGTCATACACTCATATACTCTTTCACTTTCTCATTGTTTGCTCAAGCTTTCCTTGTCTCTACTGGGTATGTTTCTTTTCTATGTTTCTATGTGTCTCTTTCATGCTCTCAAGCTCTCTCATTTAACATATATCCCCCTCTTGTGCCTACTTTCCCTCTCAAATATTTGCCTTCGTGGTTGAACTTGTCTCTCTTATGCTGTTTCACTCCCTCTTGCACTCTTTCTCTTCCTCCCTGTTATGTAAGATTTCCTTCCCTCTCTCACATGCTTTACCTCTGTCCCAGTATCTGTTTCTCTCTCTCGGACACTCTTCACACTTCTCAATTCTTTCTCGATTTCTCTTTCCCTCTCTCTGTCTTCTGCATTACTTCTCTGACGTGCACTGTTCCTTTATTGTTTGTGCTTTTCCTTCCTCCCTGGTACAGTTCCTTTGTCTCTTTCACCATCCCTCTCTCGTGGATGCGCTTTTGCTGTCTTTCTCCCTTGCTTTCTTTTTCTTAGGCCAATTTACCCTTTCTCTGTCACATACTTTGTCACACGTGCTTTCTCTTTGTCTCATCGTGCTTTCCCTTTCTTCCTTGTGTGTTTTTGTGCTCTCTCTGCACTTTCCCCTGCACTTCACATATCTTACATGTGCTTTTCTCTTTTTCTTGTGCTTTGTCTGCCTTGCACTTTTCTTTTGCTAACACTCTCACTTTTCCTTCCTGTCTTACTCACTTCCTCTGTCTCAGGCTTTCCCTGTATCTCATGTTTACCTCTTGCAGGCAGTCTTGTGTGCTTTCTCCCTCTCTCATGTATGCTCTGTCTTTAACTCTCTCTCATGGTTCTGCTTTCCTTATAGATTCTATATAGTTTCTCTGTCTTGTGTGCTCTTTCCCTTAATCTTGGGCATTCGCTCTCTCTTGCATATGCACACTGTCCCTTTCTCTTGCATTCACTTTTCCTCTTTCTCCTTCTTGTGCTCCCCTGCTGTTGTGCCCCTTTCCTTTTTCTGTCATGCTCTTTACCTCCTTCTTGCGTGCGAGGGGCTTTCCTGTCTCTTGTGCGCTTTCTCTCTCTTGCATGCTGTTTCTTGCTGTCCTGGGCTTTTTGTGTCTGTTGTGCAATTTCTCTTCTTGGGCACTTTTTCCCTCCCTCTCCATCACTGTCCTATGCTTTTTCTTGCATTCTTTCTCTTTCTCACATGCTGTCGTACTGGTGCATGTTTCTCCTCTCTTGTGCATGCCATTTACATATCTGTTGTGTGCTTTCCTTCTTACTTGCTTGTACTTTCTCTCTCTTGCGTGTTTCAGTCTCTCTTATCCTTTTCCTCTCTGTTATGTATGGGCTTTCCCTCTCTCATGCAGTTTCCCTCTGTTGTGGGTTAACCTCAGTCCACAGTTAAGCACCACACAGCCATTTGCTTGCTCCCCTCCCAGTGGGATGGGGGAGAGAATCAGAAGAGCAAACATGAGAAAACTTGTGGATTGAGACAGAGACAGGTTAATAAGGGAAGCAAAGCTGTGTGTGCAAGCAAAGCAAAATAAGGAATTCATTCACTTCTTCCCATCGACAGGTAGGTGTTTAGCCACTTTCCTGGAAAGCGGGGCCTCAGCATGCATATCCATTACTTGGGAAGACACGCTATAACCACAAATATCCCCCCATATTCCTTTTTTTCCCCCAGCTGTTATTGCTGAGCACAACTTGTGGGATATCCTGTTGGTCAGTTGGCGTCAGCTGTCCTGGCTGTGTGCATTCCCAACTTCTTGCGCACCCCCAGCCTAGGTACTGGGGAGGCAGCATAAGAAACTGAGAAGGCCTTGATGATATGCAAGCAATGTTCAGCAATAACTAAAATGTTTATGTGTTATCGACACTGTTTTCATCACAAATCCAAAATGCAGCACCATATGAGCTGCTGTGAAGAAAGTTGATTCCATCCCAGACAGACCCAGTACGCGCTTTCGCTCATGCTTTAGCTCTCAATAATTCTGATATGCGCCATCTGTCTTTGCATGCTTTTTGAGTCCATCTTATGCTTTCTCTCTTAATTTCTTACTTGTTCTCTCATGCTCTCTCACTTTTCTGTCTTTGTCTTTTTCTTGAGGTCTGGGGCTTCCCTTCCTTGCATGCAGTTTTTTCTCTCTTGTTTTCCTTCTCATGCACTCTTCCTCTCTCTTGCAGCACTCTTTCCCACTTACTGTCTCTTGCTTCTTAAAGCTGTTTGACACTCTCTTGCAGACATACTTTCCCTCTTCCCCTCTCACTTTTTTTCTACGCCTCTTTTGTTCTTTACATCTGTTTCATGCTTTCCCTCTCTGTCTTGCACGTTCTCCCTTTCTCTAGCATGCTTTCCTCTCTCTCTAGGATATGGCCTTTTTCTGTCACGTGTACGCCTTCCCTCTCTCCCTTTGTCACTCATGCTTTCTCTCTCACACTCTCTTCTGCTCTTTTGTGCGCTTCTGTCTCCATCTTGCACATGCTTTCATTTTCTTGGGCTTTCCATCTCTCACATGCTTTACGTCTTCCTTCCACTTGCTTTTTGTTGTGAGTATGCAGCAACCTGTTTCCTCTCTCATGCACACTTTTCCTCTTTCTTGCACACACACATGTGCTCCCTCTCTCTCACATGTGCTTTCTCTCTTACTTGTGGTTTCTGTCCTGCATGCATGCCCCGCCACGTTTTGCTGCTCTTTCATGTCCTTTTCCTCTCTTGTGCACTTTTCTCAGTCTTTCTTGCTGTATGCTTCTGCAGGCTTTCTTGCTCTCAGACTTTTTTATTACTGTGTGCTTTTCCTCTCCCGTCTGTGATTTTCCTGTCATGTATTTCCCCTCTCTGCTGCAGTTTCACTCTGTTTTACTGTCACCATCTCATTCCTTCTCTCTTGCTCTTTCCCCAATCTTAATTTCTCAAACTTTCCCACTTTCGCTTTCATACTTTTCTACTCTTGTGCTTTTACCTTTCCCTCTGCCATGCTTTTTGTCTTGCATACTTTCCTAATCCCATGCACCTTTTTTCTTATGTCTCTCTTTAGCTTTCCTTCTCACACAAGCTTTCTGTCTTGCGCACTTTTCGCTCGGTCACCCTTTTCTTGTTGCTGTCTTGCTTTTCCATCTTTTTTGGAGTCTTGAGCTTTACCTCCTGCGTGCTTTGCCTTCCCACCCATGATGCCTCTTCCTTGCTCCCACTGTCCCTCTCTCATGGTTTCACTCTGTATTGCATGCTTTCCTTATCTCACCCATTCATGTTTTCCCTTGCTTGGTCTTTCTTGTGTGTTGTTTTCCTCTTTTGTGTGCATTCCCTTTATGAGGAGCATTTTCCATCTCTCTTCCCATCACACGCTCCTTCCCTCTCTTGCATGCTTCTTTCTTCTCGCTGTCTTGTGCTTTTCTCTGCCTCGTACTTTTCCTTTCTCGCTGATGTGCTTTCTATTTCTCTCCCTCCACCCCACCCCCTACGTCCCCCCTAAATGCTTTCTCTGTCTTGCACACTTTCCTTTTCTGTCTTGCCTGTGTTCTGTCTCACACACCCCTTCCCTCTCTGGTACTCTCTCTCTCTCTCTTGCTGTTTCCCCCCCCCATGTTGTTCCCTCTGCCTCTGTGACAGACTTTCCTTCTTTCTTTCTGCCATACTTCCCTGCATGTGTGTTCCTGTCTTCTCAGGCATGTCTCCTCTGTCTTGTATGTTCTGTCCCACTTTCTCTTTTCCCTCGTGTGCACTTTTACTTTCTCTCTCTGTCACGTGCTTTCTCTCTCTGTGGTGTGGCCTTTACCCCTGTTTTGTGTTTTCTCTCTCCCATGTGCAGATGTGCTTCCCCCCTGTGTCTTGCTTTTCCCCTTTTTTGCCCTATCTTGAGCGTTCTTTCCTTCTCTCGTGAGCATACAATTGTTCTCTGTAGTTCCGTCTCACACGCTTTCCCTCTCCGTTATATTTTCCCCTTTTGCGTGCTTCCCCTTATACACATGCTCTTCTCTCCTTGTGTGTGCTTTTCGTCTCACTCTCGTGGGCTTTCCCTCTCTTTGTGTGTCCCTTTTCTATCTTGCGTGCACTTCCCTGTGCTTGTGTGCATGGTTTTCCATACTCATGCACCCTTTCTCACTCATATGTGCTTTTTATTATTCTTGCAATTTCTCTCTTGCTCACTCACTCCCTCTCATTCTTTCACTCTTTTAATCTTGCTCTCCTGCTTCCTTTCTTTTGCTTTTTCCTTCTTCTTTGATCTCTTGAGCTTTTCATCTTTCTCATGTGCATATTGCCATGCACTCTTCACCTTTGTTCAAATCTCCCTCTTGCATGTGCTTTTTTTCCTTTCTCACATGCTTTCCCTTTCTTGTACTTTCCTTTTCATACAGTTTCTTGCATGTGCTCTTCCCCTCTCTTGTGTGTTCTTGCCCCGTCACTTACGTAGCTTTTCCTTTTTTTTTTTCACATGAATGCTTACCCTCTCTGTGACATGCTGTCCCTTTCCCGCACATGCACTTTCCCTTGCTCTTTTCTTCTCTTTTCCTTGATCTCTTGAGCTTTCTCTCTCTGCTTTTCCCACTTTCTTTATTTTACTCAGTCTTTATTCCTTATGTGTGCTTTCTCTCTTAAGCGTGCTCTCTGCCTTGCAGATGCTTAACTCCTCTTTTGTGCTTTCCTTTTTCTCATTGCTTTCCCTCTTTCTCTCATGCTCACTCTTTCACTCTTATCTACTCTTCCCTAAAAACCTCCTGCAATGTGTTTTTCCTCTCTCCTTTCTCTTGCTCCCTCTTTTCCCTCTCACTTCCCCTCATCTTCTCTCATGTTCCACCCCTCTTGCTGGCTCTATGTCCTTGCCTCTCACTCATTCCCTTTTGTTCTTGCTCTTGACCTTTTGCTTACTTTTCCATCCTTCTTTGCCTGTTTTGCTTGCTTTCCCCTCTCTTGCATTTGTTTTCCCTATTTCCCTATTGTTTACCGTCTTTGTCTCTTGCTTTTCTTTGCTCTCTCTCACTTTCCATCCTCCTGTCTTTCCCTCTCACAATCTTTCCATCTCACTCCCTTTCCCTCCTGTTTTCTTTCTCTCTTTACTTCTGCCTTTGTGTCCCTCTCTTTCCCACTGACTTATCTCCCCTCTTACCTCTCTCCTTGATTGCTTTCTCTTTCCCTTTTGGCTGCTCTCTTTCATTCTGCTTGTGTGCCTCTTGCTGTCTTCTGTGCCCACTTACTTGCTCTCTTTCACTTTTCCCTTCTTTCTTCCCTGCCACTCTGTTATGCTATCTTGTCCCCTCTCCCCCTCTGCCTCTCCTTCCCTCTTGCTTGATCTTTCGCTTTTACATGTTGGTTTTCTCTTTCATTTTTTTCCTGTCTCAGCTCACTTCTTGCCCAGTGTCCTTCCCTCCCTCTCTCTGTTTCACTGTCCCTCCTGATTGCTCTGACTTGCACAGTCTCTCCTGTCTGCTTCTAGTTCTCTCTTGCTGCCTTTGTTTACCTCTCACTCTTTCCCTTGTGCTCACTTTCTTCTGTTGCTGTCCCTCTTGCTGTCTCACTTTCTCACTCACCATCTTTCCCACTGATTTTCTTTCACATCCATTTTCACCTTCCCACTTACTTGGCCTCTTTCTCTTATTATCTCTTTCCCTCTCAATTGCTGTCTTTCCTCCACTCTTGCACTCTTTCCTTTTGTCTCCCTTTCTGCCTCTCTTTTCCTCCCTGTCCTGATCACTTTTCCCCTCTTCCATTCTTGCTCACTCTTGGTCCTCCTTTTCCTATTCCTGTCTTTCAATCTTGATTGCTCCTTTTGACACTCACTCTCTTTCCTCCTTGCTCTTTCCTTCTGCCTCTTTCTTTCTCAATTGCTTTCTTTCCCTCTGCCCCTATGCCCTGCCCACCTCTTTGTGTCTTGCTCCTTTCCTTTCATTCTCCTACCCACTTCACAGAATGGTTGAGATTGGAAGGGACCTCTGGAGGTCATGTTGTACAACCCTCCTGGTCAAGCAGGACCACCTAGAGCCTCTTGCTGAGGACCATGTTCAGATGGCTTTGAATATCTCCAAGGATGGAGACTCCACAAACTCTCTGAGCAACCTGTGCCAGTGCTCAGTCATCCTTCAGTAAAAAAGTGTTTCCTGATGTTGGGAGGGAACCTCCTGTATTTGTTTGTGCCCATTGCCTGTTGTCCTGTCGCTGGCCACCACAAGCCTGGCTCCACCCTCTTTGCAGCCTCCTTTCAGTTATTGATAAGATTGTCCCTGAGCCTTCTCTTTTCTCGGCTAAACAATCAATCACAGCTCTCTCAACCTTTTCTCATAGGAGAGATGTTCCAGTCCCTTCGGCATCTTAGTGGCCCTTCACTGGACTCTATCCAGTGGCACCATATCTCTCTTGTAGTAGAGAACCCGGAACTGAACAGGCTACTCCAGGTGTGGGCTCACCAGTGCTGGATAGAGGGCAAGGAGAGGGGCTGCCTTGGAAGGCAGTCCTGAAATGCAAAGGAGTCCAGGAAGACTGGACACTCTTCAAGAAGAAAATCTAAAAGGTGCAGGAGCAGGCCGTCCCCATGTGCCAAAAGATGAGCTGGTGGGGAAGAAGATCGGCTGGCTGAACAGAGAGCTCTGTCTGACACTCAGGAAAAAAATGAGTGTTTATCACCTTTGGAAGAAGGGCCAGGCAACTCAGGAGGACTACAAGGTTGTTGTGAGATTATTCAGGGAGAAAATTAGAAGTGCCAAAGCCCAACTAGAACTTAATCTGACTACTGCCATAAAAGACAATAAAAAATGTTTCTATAAAGGCATTAGTAATAAAAGGAGGGCTAAGGAGAATCTCCATCTTTTATTGGATGCAGGGGAAAACATAGTGACAAAGGATGACAAGAAGGCTGAGGTATGTAATGCCTTCTTTACTTCAGTCTTTAATAGTAAGACCAGTTGTTCCTTGGGTACCCAGCCCCCTGAGCTGGAAGACAGGGATGGGGAGCTGAATGAAGCCCCCATAATCCAAGGGGCAATAGTTAGCAACCTGCTACACTACTTAAACACATACAAGTCTATGGGGCTGGATGGGATCCATCCAAGGGTACTGAGGGAGCTGGTGGATGTGCTCACCAGGCCAGTTTCCACCATTTGTCAGCCGTCCTGGCTGACTGGGGAGGTCCCAGTTGCCTGGAAGTTAGCAAATGCGATGCCCATGTACAAGAAGTGCTGGAAGGAGGCCCAAGGAACTACAGGCCTGTCAGTCCTGCTTGTTTCCTGTATCTCATACCCTGTCTCCTTACTCAGATTCCCTTTATCTTACTTTTGCTTATTTTCTACTTCTTGCTTCTCCTGCTTCCTCTCTTTCCCTTGCCCTCCCCTGCTGCACTTTCAGTTGTTTCTAGTCTTCTCTCTCTCCCCTTTTTGCTCTCAGTCTCCCTCTTTTTCTTGCTGTCACCCTCATTCTTTCTGTCTCCTTTTCTCTCCTTCCCTCTCTCTTTCCAACAGGTGATATACATGTTTTCCTCAAAGGTATCTTTTTAGGTTCCTTGGCCACTGAACATACTCAAGCTGCAAAGTAACATTTGCAGTCGTCTGAAAGTTGTTTCCTATCTGTTTAATTACATTTTCTATGTCAGAGACAAGATTAGCATTACAGTATCACCAAAGCTACACCGTGAAAAATCCTGTGCTGGTTTTTCTGCATTCTCTCCAGCTAGAGTCCAGTGAGGAAGAGGATCTACCAATACCAGGGTATCTTCCTCAGAAATCAAATTGGTCTTGCACTTAATTGCTTGCCAAGGGAAACCATTTTTATTTGTTGTTCCTTTTGTGCTTCATGATATTAGCATTGTCTCATCCTTTGCAGAGATCCTAGGGTACAAGTTCACAGATCCTGCAGTAATCTATTTTGCTTGCAAGGGAAAGCGTGTGGGGCTCTACAGTCTTTGTGCTAATGTTGACTATTGCTGTTTTTAATTATTCAGCATCATGCAAATTATTTATGTCAAACACTCCTCTAAACTTGTCAAAGTAAAAAGTTTGTATAAGTGGCCTTAGTCAGAGTATCCTTGCATAATCCCAGAAGTCATCTCATTGCACGACAAGGAATAATGAATCTCTGAAGATTAATCCATTGCGCATCGCACCAGAAAAAGCTGTGAAGAAAGTTAAGGTCAATATTCTGATACACCACATGAAGTATACACAGTACACCGAAGGAATTCTTTCCGTTTTCTCTTCAGAACTTAGATATTCCTTCCTCCTAATTCTGAAACAGAAATCTTCAGATTGAAGGATAGTACCAACTTTATTTCTTCTCTATAGTTGGCAAGTGTGCATGATGATGCTGGGTTCTCTGCTTAAGCAGGAGCAGAGCCATTCAGAGAGGCAATTCTGGAAAGAGAGGACCGTATTTGTAGACTTTTGCTTTCATACTTCTTTATTGTTGAAATGTTTCTAGATGTAACCTGTACTTTTTTCTGTTAATAGCTTTGATTTACTGTTTTTACTTACAGGTTTTTTTTCTTTTTCACAATTAGTTTTCTGTCCTTCTCTGTTCTGTAGCCAACATAACTGAGTTCTTGGTTCTGGTAGATGTGGATAGGACTGATAGGAATACTGTCCTTATGCAGTTATCCAGGATTTTTATATCTTTTTTTCTCACACGTTTTCTTGAAGTGCACAAGTTCTTCTCAAATGTGTATGTTATTGGGGTGGCAGGAGTAATTTGAGGAGAGAGCTGTTAATTCACAACTATTTTTAGTTACTGTAATGGAAAAATACAAGAAAGAACTGACCCTGCCCTCAGAGCAGAAGAGCAAGCATTGCTTCACATAACCATAGGACAGATCAGGTTGGAAGGGACCTGGAAAGATCATCTGGTCCAACCTTTCATGGGAAAGCGAGCCTCGGTGAGATCATATAGCAATCCTGTCCAGTCGCATCTTGAAAACCTCCAGTGATGGGGACTCTACCACATCGTTGGGGAGATTGTTCCAGTGATTGATTGTTCTCACTGTAAAAAATGTCTTTCTTATACTGAGATGACATCTCTCCCAGTGCAACTTGTACCCATTGCCTCTTGTCTTCTCCATGTGGTACCTGGTGAAGAGAGCACCTCTGTCCTCTTTGTAGCCACCCTTTAAGTAAAAGGGTGAGTAAAAGCCTGAGTAGAAGCCTTCATCATGGAACGTGGGCCTGTTGGCCAGTTTCCTACCCATACCTAAATAATTTCCTACCCATTACTTAAATAAGCGCCTCAGGTCTCTAGAAATGCCGTGTGACACTGTTCATGTGTCCTCTTAGACTGGTATATTCTAAACTGGTAAGTTTGAATTTAATTAAATAACGTTGTAGTAGTCTATTTTAAGTCTCTTCATGGCCTCCTTGTCCACCGTTAGCTAAGATGATGAAGAGCTGTTTGTTTATAAAGGTGGGCAGGAAAGCCTGTAGATGCACCTTAACAGAAAATCAAGCTGTAAGTTTCCTTGTTATGCTGATGTGAAATGCTTCAGGCTTTTTTCTACCAGAAGTCTTCAGAAGTGCTAAGTGGATTTTGGAAGAATACTTGCAGAAAATTGACTAATGCTGGGCCCTGAAATAATTATGATTTGTGTTTTGCTTGTTAGGAATTTTACTGATTTGGTTATAGCTTGTTGCTTTAAAGTCTGGGCCAGTGTCAACAGGAGCAGACTGATTTAAGTTTTTTGGTTTTTCTAGAGCTGAAAAGAGTAACATATGCTAAGGATTAACCTGCATAGATCCTTATGGGAAAGCTTGAGGCAGTGATAACAGGCAGGAACAGTCGCTGCATATATACCAGTGTGGCTTGCCACAGAAGTAGTGAGGAAAAACATTTCAAGCAGAGCACCGGCGATTTCACGCAAATCCTGTCTTTGAGGAATGACTGGAACTCATCAATAGCCATTGTGGCTTACAGGGAGAAAGCTGGTTTCCTGAGTCAAAGGTACCTACTGAAAAGGGGTGGCTTCTTTGTGCTGAAGAAATCTAAGAGTTTACATGGCTGTGTTGCCTAGAGTGCAGTTTAGCTATCTCCCTGAAATCCTGAAATAGACATGGATGTTCGAGCTTGTGTTTTCTATTTTCTGTAACGAAAGGTGAGGACAGATCAAGTGAAACTGAAAAGCAGAGAGTTTCCAATCCTTTGTAAGTTGATTGCCACAAGATTAGTATTTGGGGAAAAGAGTGCATGCAGGGGATGAATTGGATCTAGTGGGCATCTTTCAGTTAGGTTGCCAAGATTTTTAGGAGCCTTTACTAAAGGTGTGGTTGATTTCTTGCCCTAGCAGTTAAATGATGATAGTAGCCATTCAGAGTGGCTGTTCAGACTTTCTAGCTCAATGCCCACATAATTGGATTCCTATTTGCAATCTAATATAAATCTTTGTTAGGTATCCAATTTAGGAAGTTCCTCTGGAGCTATTTTCAAGGGCCAAGCCTGACTGAAGAAAAGGAATCTGAAACTTAATTGATATATTCCCTGTGTTTTAGAGCTCTGTTCTGAGCAAGTTAGCTAGTAGTGGATGCCAGTGAGAGGAGTTACCTCTGCTGGGTGACTGAGACTACTTCTCTTTCTGACAGGAAGCTCCCAGCACAACTGATTATGCCAGCAGTGAAAACAGGAAAAACTGTTGATAGGATCCTACTTTTCCTGCTCTTGATATTGAAATGAAGACAATTGAAGTTTCATGTCTTAATGGCCTTTTATAGATAAGTCTTTACGAGAACCTGCTGAACCATATACTACAGTTCACGCATACTACAGTCCACTATAACTTACTGCCATCAGCACTTGACCATGCTTAGGTAGTTGTAGTTTCTCCGTCTTTCTTACTGGGAAAGATGATGCACAGGAAAATCAATTGTCATCCCCAAGTTTCTCAATTTTCATGGTTGTAGCATACACTTGATAACCCTTTTCGCTTGCTGGCAAGTGCCCTTTTTGACATCTGTTCATTGATAGGGTTTGGTGTCAAAAATTGTGACTCTATAGAATTAATATTGTTCTGATTGATAGTCGATACCAGAGTTGATCATGCAAATTTCCACAGGACTCTTAGTTCCCTTGGATCTGTTAAAAAAATAAAGTGTTTTTCCATGATGGTGCAGGATTGTGTGTTATATCTAAAATAGCCCTGTAAGAATTATATTAGGTGAGAGTAGGGCATGTGGGAAAGACGTAGCAAATTTGTTCTTGCTGCTAACTAGTTGATATTTGCTTAGATCAGGGGAATTTCTTACAGATTGCAGATACTCTAAGATGTCGCAGACAGACACTTGGAGTGCTACAGGGTTTGTTTCTGACTGCAACCCTTTATTAATATATACAGGACAGATTAACAAAGTGACAACTATTTTTCAGAAAGCACTAAGCAGGGAGATCTTGCAAACTGAAACTGCAGAAAGCCTAGAAAGAAAAGTGTCACTAGTACAGTAAAAATTGTCTTCAAATATGCAAATTCAGTATCCCAAATAAGAGGTAATCTAGGCAGTAATATTCAGCTAGAAAAGCAGAGCTGGGAGGGCAGAAATGCTGGGCGTTTTCATACTGAAACCCTTCAGACATGACCCCTGTCCCCCAGTCCCAGAAAAATTACAATCCCAGGGTATTCCTCACTCATATGCTTGAATATTTTTAAAATGTTTATTTAATTTGGTGGGTTACAACAAGGATTGGAGCAATGTAAAGTTGTGTATTTTAAAATTCTTTGTGGAAGCATTTGTTGGGCTGTCTGTGGAGGTTTTTTGCTTGATTTTTGAACTACAAAACTTGTGCAACCATCTGCCAAGTATTCTATATAACTGGGAGACATTCTTTCACAAGAAAACGATTGTTTTTCTTTCATGTTTTTGGCATAATATTCTTTTCATTTTACAAACCTTGTATTACCCATTTTAATAGCACCTTAGAGACTGATTGAGAGGTGAAAGATTTGTTGGCAAAACATTGGCAGCTAGGATTTAGGAGACCCAAAGAAGCAGAAAACCTATTAATAGCACAATTTCTTGGCCATATTTTTCTACATATTAAATATTCAATTAAGAGAGAATTTTTATTGAAAACCAATATGTGTTGTAGACTATACTTAATGTTTGCAGTCTAAATACGGTGTGGTCAGTGATGTTAATCTGTAGTGTTCTTTGGTTCAAAAAATCTTTAAAGCTATTGTTTTTTGTGGATCTAGCAGTCTTCAGCCTCAATCTCTCATGAAGTTTGGATATGTTTTGTCATCTTTAACACATTTGGGTTTCTATTAAAGTCCCCAGAACCTAACTTGCTATATGAGCTCAGTATTAGAGGCCTGGTGCTTACTTTTTCTAAGTCCTGCATTGTGCAGAGCGCTTACTATTAGGCTGGTTCTGTCAGAAGGTAGTATGTACAGTTTACATTCCTCTACGCTCTTCTCCTTTGAATTAGAAAAGGCATTAACTGCTGCAGACAGAGTTCAGTATGGAGTAGTTACAGGTTGATGCTTTAGATGTTTCCTGTAATCTTTCATTGTTTTCACCGAAACAGCACTGAGAGGTTGCAAGGTTATTCATTGCTGCCTGATCCAGCTCATAAACAGTAGGATACATGAGTGTCATGCCACAGCCAGCTTTCTGTGCTCTTCTGGTGACTTCTTTTGGAATAACTCAGGAACCAGCTGAACTACCTGGATTGTCTTGGTCATGTTACCAGCAGCAGCCTCGTCCCTGGCCACAGTGTTCCCAGTGGCCTGGTGAAGCCCTGTACCCTGTGGTCACTCTGTGTGTAGAATTAGCAGAGAGAGTGTACAAAGTCAGTATTAGTTATTCAGCAAATTGGGTGCCTGGCAGAAGCAAGAAGAAAGAATGGTGCCGTGCTTGAAGGACTGTCGCTGCTGTAGCATCAGAATAGCTGAGTAGGTCTAACTGCTTGTGCTCGCTCATTCCAGTGCTTGTTTCTGCAACAACACGCATGTGAACTCTTATACCAGCTACAAAATAAACCAAATTATCCTGCTATTGAACCCCACTAACAGTTTAACTTTGTAGATACAGTGTGCTTCTATTGCCTTCTCTAAATTGCACTGGTGCGTTATAATGTGAAACTGTCAAAGATTTCCTTCTGCAGGTAGGTGTCTATGTTTTGTTGAGAAGTGCTGAGACCTTTTGGAAGTAAAGGTATAAGCAGAAAACAGTTAATTATTTTTACTATATCAGAACACAGAAGGAATTATACCATTTACTTATTGATTTGGGGATTCTTTGCTAGTAATCATAATGTGAAAATGAAGAATTTAAATGTTACTAGTAAAGATTACTTTGTGCTCTCATTCCAGTATAAAATGTGAGTATCTAAAATATTATGTCTTCCTAATTTTTGAGCCAAAGAAGTAAACACACAGAAATTCAATTCAAGATCATCTTCTGGCCAGTTTCTTCCTAATAAAAAAAATAGCCATTTTTTAAATTTTAAGAGCTTTCTCACAATAGGGTACCAAATATGTTGTTAGGTGAGCACAAACTAGGGAAAAAGATATGAACTGAAATTTAAATTTAAAATGCAGGGCTCTTGAAAGACCTGGATGTATAAGTTCGTGGACACACTCACTTTTGTCTTTTTGGATTCCTAAGAAAATCTCATCATTACGCTTAGTAAGCGTGATAGCCACAACCATTGATAGCCTTCATCTAGCTGGTCTATCAAGTGCTTTTTTTTTCCTCTAGAAAATGGTTTAAAAATTGCCTGTTTGCCTATCTGACTCAAAACCTATTTCTACTGTTTATTCAGTTGTATCATCTAACTACTACAAATACTGATTTTACTCATATCATCTTGAAAAGAGCTAAGACTGAGTGAACTGCCATTTGTTTAATCCTTGTCAACAAAGTCAGTTATTAAACATAAAGCTGGTTATTTACACAGGCTCACTGAAGACTAAGATAGTCATGGAAGCAGGGAGCAGCCTAGTTCACTCCCAAGTCACAGTTTTCTAGGCTAAGCAGCGAGGGAAATAGTTTTCTGTGAACTGAATTGCATGTTTTGCATTGATTCACACCGGCTGTTCGTAGCGAATTTTTCAGTTCTGCTGTCATGACCTGTTCTTCCTTCCACTGAAAGCCTTGGGAATTTTGCTCTTGACTTTGATGGAAAACAGGACTGTGTCTTAATTATTTAGATTTAAAGAATAATAAGTTTAATGGTTTATGTAAAATACTGCATTCGGTAGCTTACTTAGTCATAAGTGACTAATTTGCATCTCACAGAAGTGCTAGTCATCTTAAATTTTTGTTACTTGGAACTAGATCAGAATTGAAAACCAGGAGGAGCAGAACAGATTCTTAGATCAGGATTTCAGTGTAAATCATTTCTGCTTTTGGCCGATACGTTCTTTTGGGAACTGATGATGTAAAACATTTTGATGGAGAGAGGAAATTTCACTGCTTATTATTCCAGTGAAATAGCTTTATTCCTTCCTTTTGTATTAACAGGTAAGCATCTGAATTTGGTGTGTATTAGTCTTTGCAGATGTGGTCTGGGGAAAGTGGACCCAGCATCACTGATTTGAGTTGGCACCTCAGGGGAGGGAGAACAATCAAAGTGCAGAAAACCCTTTCACTTCCATTTTCATCTGACTGCTGTCACCTACCAGAATACCTCAGCGTGGCAGATTTGGACCATGTAGGTTACATATGGAGCAGACGTTCCTTGCAATGCAGTGGGCCCAGCTGAGCTAAGCTGCCGTGACAGAATGCAATGTATTTCTTGTGTAAGGCTAAGAATACAGTATTCTCTGGAGAATGTTATGTTAGCTAGCTTTGCAAAGTTTCCTAATAGCACAGTTTTTATGTTGCTTTGTACAAAGTTACTGGCTATGGGCAGCAGTGTACGCTGGCAAGTTTTATGCCCTTTAGAAGGGGAGGAGACTCCAACTGATTATCCATAATACGGGTTGGGCAGCTTTGTGAAGAGTACTGAACTCTTTCTTCTCTGCCTTTTACCATCCAGATTCTGTGGAAAGGCACTGGAAGGCCAACAAGAGACAAAGATATCTTGAAACTGCTTGATGGAGACTTTAACAGTTAGAACAAAGTATATTAAAGCATAGAACCTTCTAAGCGTGAGGTGAACCACTGGGTGCCTTTATTGCTGTGACAGTTGCTATGCTTACACATAACGTGCTTACACATAACGTACTTACACATTATGGGATATAGAGAGGTGATAAGGACAAGGTTTATTAGTTACATCGTCACATCAATAATCAGTTTTCTAACACATTGTGAAGATCCGTGAGTATTCTTTGTGCTGTGAAATAATGCTAAAGAGTGGAGGAAGACGGATGTCTTTACTAAGTTTGCCTGAGAATGAACTTCTCTGTTTTTGTTACCAGGAATGCAGCGGCAGTGGGTCACGGCTGTTTCTGCTACGCTCTAATGCGTTCAATTCCAGTTACCATCTACATTGTTTTGGTAACAGGTCTGCGTTACCACCTGTTCATATGGAGCGTCTTCTCGCCAAAACTACTTTATGAGGGAGTGCATGTGTTCATCACAGCCACTATCTGCCTGTTCTTCACAGCCATGGATCAGAACCACTCTCACAAAGTGCAAGATTGAAAATAAGTGTGCAGTACGCAGTTCTGCATTGCAATGTCCATTGTGTAACTGGAATGGAAGAAGGAAAATAATGGCTTTAAATTGTTGTGCAGAATTTGAAACATAACCTCATTTATCTTAGTCAAGATCAGGATTTGAAGGGCCTGTCCTGTTTAAAAGCTGAGTTTGCTTTAAAAATGTTGAAATAAACTGTTTTTTCATGGATAACTTTTGTTCTACAGCTGTCATTATAGCACTCTCCAAATAACAGAATGGCAATATTACATAATTTGAATTTAAAAGTGTACATCTTAATATAAATATAGGCTAGTGCCTGATGGGCACTGAAAAAATCTTTTGCACATACAATTTTTTTACCTTCCAAGACTACAGAATCCTAAAAATATGCAGGACTTCTTGGTGCTGTTCACAAGATCTTATATTCATTAGCTTTGGGGGTGTTTTTTGTTTGGTTTCTAGCGAGTGCATTGAAATTATTATTGAATTATTTTACAAATATCCCAGGTAAGAGATTTTTTTGTTTGTTTTGCATAGGCAGCATTTCTATTTAAAGGCAGTGTTTTCTTTGTAAGATGAGTGCAGTCATCTGTAATGGATTTCGATCTGCACCTCAGGCACTGGATAAGAAAAACTAATGGGCTAACAAAGTAATGAATCTTCTGTGGAGTCCATTCACTGCTAACATGTTATGTTTCTTTTTGTTCATATATAAGTGTTAAATCAGGTTGGTGGCAGCTGTGCTGAACGTTTGATCATGTTTTCCACACTAGGGTAGAGAGTTATGAGCCATGAGCAGGAAAATAGTTTAACAGGCTAAGTTACCAGCAGAATAAAAGCTGTATTTGCGTCACCTTCCCCCTAGTGACCTGTCTAGCCACCTCACTTGAACGTGTTATAATTAATTCCTAACAATGTTATTTTCCTTGCTTCTGTCTAAAAGATATACATTGATGACTATCCTGAGTATTAGTATTCTTTATGTGGGTTTTTTTTGCCTTCTATTTTTGTCTGTGTTAGCAGCCAATAGGCTTTAATTCAAATGTATTAGAGGTGTAGCACAAGAAAAGCGTACAGGGAACTTTAACTCTTGTTATAAGTCTGAAAATAAAAAGCTTTTAAGCCCCATGTAGCTGACAGCACATTTGTTGGGATCACTGATAGACTTTTCATCTTATGTTTCAGATAGAGTAAATCTCAAAAAGTGGGCCTTGCCACGTGTTGCTGTTCATCTGGAGAAGAGACTACTGGATCTTAATGTCATTCACTGTGACCTGTTGGAAGTTTGAAAGTTAAATACTTTTAATAAATTGTTTTTCATTGTAAATTATGGAATATTTAATACAGTTTGTGAATGTTGTACACATTTACCATTGTCATCATTCTCAGTATTTTTCTGGTTACCTGTTGCCTAGCAACCATATGGGCATTATCAACATCAGGTCTGCTTACTTGGTTAATTCCTAAGCAGTCCTCCCTAACGTTCACATATCGTATGTTTGTAAGAGATTTGACTCAGAGATAAAGGGTGCTAATAAAGTGATGGAAGGGGTGGAGGGGAAGTTGCTTCTGGGGTGCAGAATCCTAAAACAATGTGGGGTGACAGTCACAAGATCTTCTATTACTTCCTTCTGGTATTTTTTGCTTTTAGTGTCTCTCTTGGACATTTTATCCAATAGTGGAATCTAAACTACTGTGCGTGTATTAAGGTTGCATTTCTTCAGATTACTTAGTTAAATAATCATAGCGTCCCTTTCTCCTCTGAAGTTGAAAGATGTCCAGACTGAATCCAGGAGAAAATAAATGGATTGGAAAAACTCTTGTTATTTAGGTCTTCGAAGCTAGAAAAGGAAGGAAGAAAGACTGCATCTCTGTCTCAAGTTAACACATCAGTTTGGGTGGTACCTCAAGAAAACACAGTGCTTTCAACTTCAGAATTGCCATTTTTGTTCTTTTCCACCCTTTCTCTTTGTGTCTAAGCAAGTGAAATACTGTTTTAACTTCATCAGCTTTTGGGCTATAGCAATGCAAAGCTGAGGCAATGAAGAAATGAGTTGGTTCTTGCTGCAGGCAAACAGTCTTGAACTGGGTAATTATGTAAAAATAATATTTTAAATCAACACAAAGTTTTGGCAATTGATGTGAATGTACAGAGAAAGGAAATGCCTGAATACAAATTCTCATCTCACTAGTTAGCGTCTCCTCTTCCTTCCTCATCCCACCTCCTCTTGTCACATTCAGTGTGTTCCTAGCCCTCAGACAAGACAAGCAATGTGGGAAGCAGGAATGGCCCATGGGATGGTTTCTGCTGTTCTGAGCATACCCCTATCTTCTCTCCAACTCTTCTAAGTTCCCTTCTCCGGCGTGGCGTCAGCCTGGGCTGCAGCTTCCCCAGGAGTACCCTGTGCACAGGCACAGACTCCTCCTTAAATACGTTCTGAGCAGGGGTGTTGTGTACTTCTCTGTTTGGATGAAGTTTTGACACACGGTAAATTTTTCCACTCAACATGTTTGCTGCTGGTCAGAGCCAGGTTCAGCCAGTTACAGAGGTCTGTAGCTTCCTCTGCTAGATTTCACTAGATCATCATCAGTCGGTGCAGCTCACTGCCACTCAAGGCTTGTAACATGTCCAGTATGGTCCTAGAGACCCAGAACGGGATGAAGCTTGAGCTAAGAAGAGACTCTTGTAAATGAATTCAGGTTTAAGAAAAAAAAAATAAATCTATTTATATTTCAGATACTATGTGTCTGTATTTCTGCTGTATAGAAAACCCCTCGCATTTTCCTTGGCTCTATGTAAGCCAGCAGAACATCCACACCGTGCGCCCCAGCCTTTGCAGCAGGTGATGAGTGCGTGCTCCTGTGTGGTGCTGCCAGGGCAATTTTTGGAATTCGTCATGTAAAGCATTTGCAAATTAAGATTTACCTCCACAACTGCACAGTCACAGAAGGAGGGCCCACAGATGGAAGTTGCCATGAAGGGCTTCCTCTGAAAAACCAAGGTTTCCCTGAGTTCTTCAGCAGCACAGGGAGGAGAAGGAAACTGTGGTCCCTGTGATCAGTGGGGCAGGAGAGGGAGCTGGCTGATCTCATTGTAGGCTGTCCGCTCTGTGAACAGCTGTGATTGGTGGATATTCATGAGGCTAGCATTGCACCATCTTCCAGAAATGTAAGGAGAGTCTGGGGAATGACGGGCCATCAGCTGCTTCTCAGTCCCCAGGCAGACGATGGAGAGGGAGACTCTTCCCCAGGAACTTGGTAGAGGGAAAACGACCAAGAAGGACTTAACAGGACAACTTGTGCCTGGCCCATTGGTGGCTAATCACCTTTTCTGAAGAGACGACAGATAACTGTGTGGAAAAGGGAAAAGCACTGGATGTTGGAGAACTTGTCTTTAGCAAGGCCTTCAGCTTGGTGTACTGGGTGCTGTGGCTCAGTGGGCTTGAATGTGGACTGCACTACAGCTCTTTGAGGGTTGACTTCAGTGGTCTGAGGTCCCATGACTGGCTGGTGAGCAGTGGTGTCCCTGGGGGGCAGTGCTAGGGCAAGGCAATTTAAGATCTTTCTTAAGCTGGATGAGGGGATGGCAAGACCAGGGCACGTCTGGAGATGGTACCAAACTGGGGGAGCAGTGTATATGCTGGAGGGGACAGCTACCCTTTGGAGGGACCTTGGCAGGCTGGAGAAATGGTCTACCGGGAGCCTGGAGTACAGCCTGAGTAAACACTGAGTCCTCCCCCTGGCTGGGAGGAGATCGTTTATCCAACACCTGGCCCAAATCCCAGTGGCTTCCTCTGCTGCTGAGACCCAGACAGGGGAACCCCAGAGGTTTGCCGCCATGCTTCAGTTGCTGTTATCCAGACCTCTTATCTTACTGGTGAGTCCAGCTTGAAGTTCACTGGTGTTCACACATACCTACTAAGAGGAGGGACTGCACTCGCAAAGATGGAATTGGATTTAATGAGAGGATGGGGCACACAGTGATGATGAAGTGAAGAGCTCCATTAGAGAAATGCACTGACTAGCAACCTGATTATACTCAGCCAGCCCTTTTAATCCACTTTTTCCTCTGCTTTCCCATGTTTATTCTTCCCCAAGCCATTTGGATCCTTTTTTTTCCCCCACTTTTGTCCTTTCCCTAAAAATTACATAATGTCATACATGTCCCATCAATTCCCTTAAAAACGTCCCGTAAATTTTTCAAAATCCTCAAGTGCTCTTCCCTGTGCATCCCATCCTGTGCTTCTTCGGGCAGTAAGCTCCTTCAGTCTGCAAGGTCTTCCAGGAGAGGAGTTGCTTTGGTTGACTAATCCTGGGGAGCTTCACACTAGGTACAGATTTTTTAATTGCTTAGTGAGTGGTTAGGTTTTCATCTAAATAAATTGCTATAAATTACTGATTAAGCGATCAGGTTAGTAGAGATCCTCCGCGTGTCCTTGTTTATCTGACCATCTCCAAACCTTTGTGTTAACCACAAATAGTCTTTAATCACCAGTGATTCGTGCCTTGTTTCAGCCTGGGGATGAGGAACCATCAGGTCACGGAGCCCTTTTGGCTGCAGCCAGCTCCCAGGAGGGAAGGCATGGAGATGATGGAGGTAGACTCTTCTCACAGGGGCAGCTCTGAAGGCAGCAGGCAGAAGCTGCAGTACAGGACATTGCCAGGAGATCAAAGGAGCCTTTTGTCCTCTGGGTGTTTACTGTCTGGGATGGGGCAGGGACCTCCACCCTTGGAGATCTTCCCACCTTGGAGCAGCGTCATTTAGTCGGCTCTGCTCTGGGCTGGAGGTGGTATTGGCTGAGCTCCAGAGTTCTCTTCCAGCAAACATTTTGAAGGACTCTCTGGTTTTGTTATGTTTAAAGTTAACTGCCATTTTTTACTGGCCATCTCACGGGCTATTTCCTGAAGTCAAAGAGCTTTGCCATTGATTTTGTAACAAAAATAAAAAAGTTTAACCACCAGGAAATAAAACATCTGTGTCACTGGTTTTTTTTTTTTAAGAGATAAACATTGCAGCTGAAAACTGCTGTTAATCTTGGTTTTATTTTATGTAACTGTGTATTTATACATTAGATATAAGAAGTAAGCATCACTGGAAGAAGAGGTTTAATGCCGTCTGCCCTTAACCATGCCAACTTCAGTGCCTCCATAGGTTGAGGATTCCCAGATTCGATGACGAAGGGTCCTATTTTGCCTTTACTTCTGTTTTGATTCAGATGATTTCCCAAAATGTCCAGTTTGCCTATCAGTCCTGAAGTGAAAGTTGTGGCCTTGCTATGATCTGTGTGGGCCCATGCCGGGTACATTTGATAGGACACACATACACAGAGGTGACTTACTTTCTGAAGTTGGTTTTCTGGCTTCAGACTGAGAACTAGGCCGGTGAACATTAATTCCGGCATTTTGCCTGATGGGGGACATTGGCTCATCCCAAAGGACCCATTATCTCCCAACATTTGATAAAAAGCATGGGTTGCTATGAGGAACAGCCCTGTTCCTTCATCAGCTGTCTCCCCCACTCAGTGTAACACAGTTGTCCTCCCCACGAGCAGGGTGTTGAGAACACATTTTCAGCGTGATGCTAGCTTGAGGTATAACTCAAGTTCAATCCGCAGCTCAAAGCACACCCATTTTGCATGGTGTTCTCATCTTAAGAATGAGGGTGCTAGCCACTAAAGATGGGCTTCAGCAGAACGCTTAGTTTCAAGACAGACTATACATGGTAAAACTTTCATCACCTATGCCTTTTTTAACGCCTCTGATTTTACCACTGCAGTGTGTTATATTTGGTGATGTCTACTGCAAAGACCACTAGTGATGCAGAACATGACATGGCTCACAGGGCAAATGTGCACCCAGTACTGCATTGGGTGGAACACTGGTCACCAGCAGGAAGACATGAGGTCCAAAACGCTCAAGAGTTGCAGCTGTTACCCTGTTACCCTGCAGCTGTTACCCTGAGAGTTGGTTATATCTGGTGAGATGTAGGCAGACTTGAGCTGAACTTTTCCTGATAAAAAAAAAACAAAAGAGAAAGCCGGTCGAAGAGTGCTGTGTTTGGAGGCTGTAGGACTTCCCAGTGGGTCAAAATAGCTGAGCAGCAAAACTTGTTTGTATGGGGCAGTCCCCTGAAAAAGCCGAGTCTATGGTCCCAGAGATGGTGCTGGAGATCAGTGCAGTGTCTGCAGTTGTTTAGGCTTGCTGGTTTAGTTTGTCACCATTTGTGTACAACAGTTGCTGAGTTAGTCTGTAGGTCCTTTGGGTGGCTGGGCACAAGATCAAATTAAAGAAAACATGCTGCTGAATCATACCAAGAGCCATGGAAATCAACATCTTATTCTCTAAAAGTGGCCTTTAAGAGGGAAAGTGACAAACAGATCCACTGGCCTCAATTCTGCCTCAGTCCCTGCATGTAGTACTTCCTACAGTCGCCTGTAGACTCCCAGAGGTGTTTGACTGGCGAGAAACGCAAGGCACGGGGACAGAAGGGAAGTTTTGGGGCAAGATTTCCATGTATTGTGGGTGGCCTTTCATTTTGAAGAAATGCTTAAGAAGGTACTGTCAATCACGACTGGTGCAGCTCTCTTGGCCGGAGTCAACGGCCCAGAGAAGCAGCGTCGGAGTGGGTGAGCAGCCTCTTGCATTTTGTCTGCGCATGAACTCCCCCTGCATGTCACTGCGCGGGACTTTTGGCAGTGGCACCAGAAGCCTCGTTCCTCCACAGAAGCCATGTTGGAGGTGCCTTGTCAATGGAGGAAGGTCCTTGGTCCTCCCCTTTCATAACTGGGACACAGGAGGCAACTGCCAAGGAAAGACAGAGAGCCGTGAGAGAGGTCTGTCACAGCTGGAGATGCAGTTATGCCCAGGCTTTTGTTGTCTGCAGCCCTGCCAGTGACATTTTTGTGAGGGTGTGAACACCTCCGTTCTGCTGGGGATGTTGACAGAACATGTCCAGCACTGCCTGTTTAATCTTGCGAGGCAGTATACCTCCTAGACTTCCCTCCTGCTTTCCCATAAACTTACTGATCTAGCCTGTGGAGATACTCTATGGGAGGTAAACATGTGCGAACCGCCACGTAGACTGCGCTTTGTGTAGGCACTTGCATGTAACAAATCCTCTGGTGACCTGCAGCATGGGACACAGCTTTGGTTTACAAAGCACAGCCTGATGTGTGAAGCATGTTGAAGATTAATAAGTTGGAAGAACACCCTCCTCTCGCTTGTGTATTTGGCCTGCTAGAAGCAGGTCCCCGTGGGGTGGTTAGGAGCTCCACGCTCTTCAGGTCTGGATGCGCAGAGGCGAGTCTGGGGAAGTCCTGGGAGGGCACTGGGGCTCCTTCCTGAGGCTTTCAGTAAAGGGCTGAGATGATCCCCTGGTGGGATGGGAAGAGCACTTCAGGGAAGGCAGAACTGTGGTGAGGGAGTTACAGGGGCAAAACAAGGTAAGAGTCACTGGAGGCAACTGGGAAGAATTTTCCTGTAGTGCGGTAGTTTCTGCAGGGTGGGCAGGGCCAGGGGAGAGTGCAGCAGATCCCATCGGCCCTTTTAACGCATGCAGTATCTCTGAGTGAGGCAAAATGAAGCCATTGTTATGAAAACCCCAGTGAAAAAAAAAAGAACACCACAAAATGAATCCAGTTGTCTGACTGGGAGCGAGAGTTCACCTACACGTAAGCTCACAATAGGTGATTTCCAGCGTGCTTTCACCTCAGCATCCTACTCAGAGAAAGAATTTTACTGGTGGGGGAGAAAGGAGACAAAAGGCAACAAAATGTGTGTGACCTCATTCATACTGCTGACCTGTCTCAACCAACCCTGGAGCAAAGCAGAGTTAACCTGAGTTCCTTTATCTCTCTGCTAAGTATTAGCAATCCGTCATAGACAAGGATCTCAGAGCATGCCTCCGCTAAAGGCTGGGAGATCAGGACTTAACTAGTGTCCAGTCCACATAAAAGCACGTGTCTGACCAGTCCATGCAGGTATGCGTTGGGCAAAGGATGGATTTTGAAACCAGGCTTTGCTAGTTCCTCTGGTCCTGGAAGAGCTTTCTTTAAACACATACTGAAGAAGAACCTTGAAGTTCCTTCTTACTCACTCCAGAGGGACAATAGTTGCTGGAGTCACCTGGCAAATGTGCCTCAGTAGCAGAATTTTACTGGGCTTTTGACATAGGCATCTTAGCTCAGACTGTGGTAAACACCTGCAGCGCTGTCTCAGCATCCTTGTGGTGCAGTCTAGACAACTGCTGCCGGTTTTGGCTGGTGAGCACAAGTGCAGGGTAGAAATGAGACACCCTTTCCATCCTTCTCTGCATTGCTGCATCTGTTGGTGTATGTGACACTGCACTGGGCTCTCACCTCAATGGAAAGGGAGACAGAAGTGCCACCCGGCCTGCCTGGGACTTGGACTGTGAGATGGGGATGAAAGCCTTTTCACCTTCACAAAGTGTTGTGGGGACATGCCTGGGGGCTGTCTGCTACCAGAAGGGACACACAGCACTCTCCTAGCTTGCAGAGCAGCAGAGACAGACAGTTAAAGACAAGTCAGTCTTTCCTTCTGCATTCCCTGGAGAAGTCTCGTGTCGAGCCTGCTCACTTGTCCTGGGGTGAATTTTACAGAGCCAACATGATGATACCAAAAGTATACCATGTGCTATACCATGGCTAGCAGACAGGTATAGCACAAACAAGCTATTTAAAGCCTGAAATTCTGATGAAAAAATACTAGATGATTAGCAAAGTAATTTTACTCCATTTGCAACAAATGTGCTCATTTGCATGAAGAGTGCAGTGAACGTAGATTAGCTGAAACAAAAGCACAGAGATTGGGCAGTTTTCCTCTTTGATGCAAAGATTATAATTAGTTCGTATTTTTGTATGTGATGGTTTGAAAATGTCTTAGCTAAATACAGAGCAACTTCTCCGGAAGTGTTTCACCTGTTGTTGGATGCTTACCTCAGATTGCTGGATTCTTTTCATGGGATCGATGAGATTTTCTTACATTCTTACATGTGACATCCCCCCCAAAACCCTCTAAAGATACTGTTTGCCTCGAACGGGTTTTTTAATATTATTGTTTAATGGCCTTGCTCCACTCCCACTAAAATCAGGGGAGTTTTGCTCACCCTGCCAAGAGAGCCCTAACTTGCAAATCATTTCCAGTTCCCATCATTGAAATCTTTTGCTTGCCTGATGCTGTATTGTTTAAAATGTCTTAAGTACTCTCAGAAAATAAAGGCCAAATCAGTTTAATTCTGCATTTGAAATGTCAGTGTCATGCTGCTTTTATGTAGGCATATGCATATTGAGTATTATTTTCTGAGCCTAATTGCCTTAAGTGCTGTTGATCATGCAAAGAGAATGATGCATTCTCTGACTCAAGGGTCTGAGAATCAAAGATCCAAATCTTGCAAATGTTTAAGCATGCGGAGAAAGCCCTCTCAAGGGATGACACAGGCATCCAGCTACTCTTGCGTTCAAGGCTGGGGTCCACATTTAGTAGACTGAGAGGAGCAGAAGCACACAGCATCTTGTCCCTGAGCAGTACTGGTCATTGGAGGGAGAGGCTTGGCAGGAGAGAAGGAGAATGTGAGGACAGGTGCAGGTAGGAGAGGAACAGTGTGGACGGAGTGTTTGGAATCAGATTAAAGCAGCCAAATGGGGCATGGAAAACACCAGGAAGACAAACGCACAGAGAAAAAAGACAGGAAGACTGGGAAATGTGTGAATCCAGGGTCAGGCAGTGATTCTTCAACTTAGTGGTGGTGGTGACATGAAAACGTTAGGTTGAAATCTGTTTTCAAGGTGTTTGTGGAGGGCTTGTTGTGACTAGCTTCACTCTGCTCTTTCCTTGAATTGAAATACCAAGAAAATAAAGGGGGGGTTGGAAAGATAGGCAGAACAGAATAAGCAATGCTGGAAAATTAGACCAGTTTGAGACCAGTAGCATTTATAAGAGTTGCCAATTCAAATGCCTTCTTTTATTGAGCACCTTCCCTCTTCATTTTGAGGAACATTCATTCTGTTCTGCATTGCATAATTTCTCATGTGCAGCGCCCCACATTACAAGCTTAGGGTGCTGATATCTTATAATCCATAGTGCTTTGTGTTGCCTGTTACTCTTTAGCCTGGTTTGCTGACTAGCCACCACTTCATGGTCAGCCTGGCAGCTACAGATGTGTTTAGAGCACTCTGTCTTGATGTAGTGGAGGCAGAAAAACAGTAGAAGAAAGACATGGACCTGTTGGAGTGAGTCCGGGGGAGGACCACAAAAATGATCAGAAGGATGGAGCACCTCACCTGTGAGGACAGGCTGGGAGAGTTGGGGTTGTTCAGCCTGGAGAAGAGAAGGCTCCAGAGAGACCTTGTTGCAGCCTTTAATACTTAGAGGGGGCTTATAAGAAAGATGGGAATAGACTTTTTAGCAGGGCCTGTAGCAATAGGATGAGGGGTAATGGTTTTAAGCTAAAAAAGGATAGATTCAGACTAGATATGAGGAATAAATGTTTTACACTGAGAGTGGTGAAACATTGGAACAGGTTGCCCAGAGAGGTGGTAGATGTCCCATCACTGGAAACATTCAAGGTCAGGTTAGACGGGGCTTTGAGCAACCTGATGTAGTTGAAGATGTCCCTGCTCATTGCAGGGAGGTTGGACTAGATGGTCTTTAAAGGTCCCTTCCAACTCCTCAAACTATACTTTGATTCTATGAAAAGCAGAGAAGGGTTTGGAAAGCTGTATATGTAATGCACAAATATACATGGACATTACATCCTGAGCATTGCTAGAGTTGATAGTACAGAACAATTTCCTTTTTCATGCACGAATGTTTTACAAAACACTCATTTGATGGCTCTTACTTTGCTGAGTTGATTGCTCCCTGAAGGTAACATCTGAGGAAAGGCCCTCCCACAGCTGTGAATGGAGGAGGGAAGCTTGTTTTAAGAAGGACCAAGCCAAAAGTCTTTAAAGTGTCTGGAATTTGTTCGCTATAAAGAGAGAGGTTTTTGCTGGTGAAAGAAAAAGCACAGCATTCTGTGAAGAGGTATTACTTCTGGGAAATCTCTTCTTTTCTGGACATGCCCTCTTACAGGAACATGCAAGATCACGGCAAGTGGAAGACAGCATGAATATTTGCTTATTTTGCCTATTTCTTTGACATCCCTTCTACCTCCCAAGAAACTTCTACTCCTTCTTGCTGTATCTACTGCAGCTGCTGAGTCCCTGCACTACTCAACTGCACACAAGCCAGTTTGTGCGAACACCATGGTCATGATGCACCTTCTTTCAGGGTGCATCTCACAACTTTGTCCATGCCTTTTTGCATATGTGTTTGTCCATCTCCTGCATTTCACATAGCTATGTTGAAAGGAACCCAGCTGCGTTTCAAGAGGGAGAAAACCTCTTTTTGATAGTAGTCTGGTAGTGCCTTTACCTCCACAGGGCAATTACTGCCTTGTTGGTATGTACACACATGGGGCGTGGAGCAAGTGTCTGGGATCCTGTTCCAGTAAATTAAATGACAGAGATCAAACTCATCCTCTTCTGCATGCTTCTTCACAACTGCTGTCTATCATGTGAGACAATACTTAGGAAAACGAGTATTTGAGTCTGGTACCTGATGAGGCCAGTGGCATGGTACTGCCTGGCATCTGTAGCTGGCCTGGGGTCTGATCGTGCAGGAGGAGTCAAGAGGAGAGCAGAAAGGGAAGAGTTAGCCTATTCTTTCTTCTGCAGTGTCTGAGTAATGTATTCGCAGGAAAATGAGCTTCTAGCCATGCTCATCTTCCCCAGTTCAGGCTGAATTCACCACACTGATTTTATGGTTGGAGGGGAAGTGGAGAACTCAGACATGAGTCACAAAATGCTGCTGAAAAGTGGCGGTGGCAGCTCCTTCTCCAGAGCCCTCTGATAAGAGCATTCAACATGGGGAACACAAGGGGACAGTTGTCTGCATCCCTCCAGTTTCCAGGCAGCCAGGAGCACTTACCCAGTATCACTGGTGTGTATCCTTACTCCTTCTGTTGACTCTGTTCTCCGTTGTATGAGGCAGATGAGTGTCCACTAGAGCTGAGGTCCGTCCCCCCCCCCCCACCACCAGTTAGTGAGATGTCTTCTTCTGCTTGCTGTGAATATTTACATGTCTTATGCAAGCTAAAGAGCTTCATGGGAAATCATGGAGAGCTGCCCTTAATACAGCTCACAGCGTGACCTGCAGGGACTCAGGTGAAATGTCCATGTGCATAGGGACAGTCTTTGCAGGTTGGATCTGGAAAGGGCATGGCTTGTTGTAATGTGGCTGCAAGAAATGAGGCAAGGCTTTCAGGGGAAGAGGACAAGTTTTATCAGCTAAGGTAAAAATCAGGGAAGTTCTTCTTGTATGCACATGTACACAGAGGAGGTGCATGTGAGGGGAATACCAGTGGTAAAAGATAGGGGGGGAAGCCAAAGGAAAACATGTGCAACCTTCCAGAAGCCCTGACTAATGATGTCTCCTGATGTGTGGCCTTCTGCAAGGGCTTGTGGTGGAAGCCGGATTGCTTTACTGCAGATGGGCTGGACAAAGCCCTGGGAACACCTCCCTCCCATTTGACGTGCAGGACAGAAGGGCTCCATGATCCCTGCAGCTCTGTGGGGAGCTGTTCACTGGTGTCCTTTGAGACTGGTGTCCTTTGAGATAGGCCTCACCAGTCCCATCCAGACTTGTGAATGTCCATGTTCATGTAAGCATCTAGAGAGGAGTGATTTCTCCGGTGTGTCTGCTCCTCTGGTGTGTGAGGCCACATTTCAATGGTTACTTCCAACTGCTGAATAATTTCCTGACCTCAAGACCAAGTGTTTTCATGACCTCAAACAGAATTTGTGAAGGTAAAAATTTATCTCTAACTGTGTGGAGTGGGCAGGGTTATGTCTGGTCCAGAGTGAAAGCTTGAAAGAAAAGCAACACAGATTTACAAGCGCTTGTGGCCTGTTAGGAACAGAGTTATCTGAAGGTGTGCACAGACCTCCAGTGTCCAATTGAGCAGGGAGGGTGCTGCTGGGCATGCTGCTTTCCGGAGTACAGACAGCAAAAGCAAGAAGTTGGTTGATGATGTGCTGACAGACGAGTGTGCAGATCCCTGGGGACATTGCCTGGAGAACCCCGGGGGTCCCAAGGGAGGAGGCTTCCGAACTGAAATGGCAGATGACTGGCTTCTGCTGTACAGAAAGACACTGCTGTTTTTCCAGGTAAGTGCTGGTTTGGGAGATTTTATTTTTCAGAGTGTGAAGTTTTGTCACAGATGGGTTGTGAGGGAAGACAGAAACCCCATACCTACGATGCTGGGCACTAGCGCTGCCTGCAGGTCAGTGTTGCTTCTGTCTCATGATGATCTATCCTGGGGGCCGCACACAGCACTGTGCAGTTCAGCTTGGGCATGGCAGGCTGGTCATGGAGACTTCTGAGATCCTTGGGGGAAGACCAGCCTCTGCAGAAGTGGATGGCTGAGGTCAGGCTCTGGTGTTTAACGCCGAGGCAGCCGCACTGCAACTCTATGAGGGTGAGCAGCTGCGGTGTCTGCTGGAGCGGAGTGTAGAACTTGGAGCCCTGGGTCAGCGAGGTCTCTCCACGGGCTGATTTCAGTGGGTTTTCACAATGCCCTTGAAAGCGGGCGAATGCCTTCACACGTTGCTGAATCAGCGCCCCAGGCCTCCTGTCTTACGAAGGCTGCTTGAGGGCCTGAGCAGCTGGAGCTCCCTGCATGGCCCCTGTGCTGAGATGTCTTCTGGTGAACTGAACAACAAACCCAAACCCAGACCTTTCTGCCCATCTGCTATCTGCTGCCATTAATCCACTAGAGATAACTTGGCAGCAGCGATCAGAGTGAATTAATTTGGGATTTGCAGGCTGTCGAATGTCTTTCCTTGGTCAGCTTTCTCTTGAGTGTGTGGACTTTGGGGATTAGCTGCTATTTAAAGCAGCAATGTATGAACTTCCTCGATGGCCTGGGCTCTGTCTGTCCAGCTGAGCTGAAGGAAGAAATGGTGTGTGCGGGTGCGAGCCTGCAATTCAGTGCTCTGCTGCGCTGCCCTGGCTCCCCAGTCCCTGGCGGGATTGATCTCACTGAGTTTCCAGCATGGGGATGTAGGTTTTCAAATCTTCCTGTCTGCTGGGCTCTACTCTGCGACAGCTTGTTGCATTGGAGACCTGCGCAGCCTTGACCTCTCCAGGAAGGGACTGTTAACTCCTTGACAGCACTTCTTTGGGGCTAATGCAGCTGTTATTCCCTGTTTGCTTCTTGACACAGGCAATTCAATCTGCTGCTTCCACTTTCAGGGGAGCCAGTTTTCGGTCCTGGGAGTGATGCAGCTAAATAGAAAGAACGAAGCTATGAAAAAGGGGCAGAGGAGTTTGGGGAGTGGTGCAGGGACATAGTGAGCTGCTGTGTGAGCTGCCCCCCAGGCTGTGAGGAGCAGAAGCAAGTGTCCGCGGCTGGGGACCGGGACATGCAGTGCAGCAGCTGCTGTCTCCCTGGCCCAGCCAGGTAGCAGCGTGGGCAGGAGAGCCCTCGGCAGCAGCGGATGCTGCTTGGCAAAGAGGACGTGCCATGTTTCCCTGCCTGCCTGAGCATTGAAGCACATGATTCATATCATTCATACCTGGACATCCATACCTTTTTTTAACCAACTTGTTGACTTGGATGGACACAGTAAGGGCAAGGGCAACCGGAATCATAGAAGGCTGTGGTACGATGGCCTCAAGTTGTGCCAGGAGAGGTTTAGATTAGATATTAGGAAATTTTTTTACGCTGAAAGGGTTGTCAAACACTGGAACAGGCTGCCCAGGGAGGCTGTGGAATCGTCATCCTTGGAGGAATTTAAAAGATGGGTAGGCGTAGTGCTTAGTGACATGATTTAGTGATGGGTTTTGTCAGTGTTAGGTCGATGGTTAGACATGATGATCTGAATGATCCCTTCCAGCCCAGACAATTCTATGATTCTAAGATCCTGGAGTCTGGAAACCACTTGTTGAAAGGCAGGTGCTTAAAAATGCATGTTGAGGCCGAGATCTGCTGCCTGACTATCAAATGGGCAGAGAATATGACATTTCCCACAAGCTTTTATAACAACCATTTGGCAACAAAACAACAAAACTACCCAACAGATTTGTCATTTGTGTGCCTGATATCAAGTTTTTGCCTTCTTGTTATGTGTGGGTCCACATTTTACTCTTTTTTTACTACAAAGAAGCTTTTGCAGTAATTTGCAGTGGGAATTTAAAGGAGGAGCCATGGTGAAGAGTAGGTGCATTGGGGCTTCTGGTCTTGATCTTGCAAATGCACTTATCTGGGATGCTGCAACCTCACACAAGGTCTGTGAGATCCATGGAGAATGCTGTGTTTGACCATGATAGGCCTGTACTTGCATTGGCAGGAGCCTGACCAGCAATCCTGTGTTCAGAAGCTATAGCTTCATTTCCTCCAGCAGCTGCTGGAGCAAGCCTTCTACTATCTCCTGGATGGACTAATTCTTTGATCTTTCCTGTAAGCTTTGGTTTAAAAACATCAATATGTTTTTTTTAAATGTTTAGATGAAAATCAGCACTCAGCCCACACCTTCCTATTTTCAAACTACGAATTTTTAACTGGACAGAAGTAGAGACCTGTGACAAGAAGACACAGCGGCTAGAACTGTCCTGGTGACTGATTTTGCATTTGAAAGTTACTATAGAAAACTTTTCAATCCAGAAATATTTTAGCTGGCACTTGTTTAAATTGGATCCTCTTAAAATAGCATGAGTTATTTTAGAAGCCTTTTCTGCCTTGAGCTTCTTAGTACCTATTAGGAAATATTAAGTGTGCATTCACTATGCTAAAAAGAATAATGGAGATCTCAGAGCAATCAGTTCTGTGTGGGATGCTTAAAGCGTTAACATATTTTGAAGTGATTATTTCCAAATTAAGATACCTAGAGTTGGAAGTGATCATAATGTGACTTCTGCAGTTGAAAGACATGGAGTAGGAAATAGAGAGCGCTGGCAGCATCTATGTGCCCTGAATTAGGATTAAGTGTTTATGTGTGCACTCTCTCAGTCCATTGCTATAACATTATTAATATCCATCCATGTATAATTGATTTAAAAGCTATTCACCCTAAGAGTCAGTTTCTGTGATCTGAGAACTTCACATGGAGCCACTAATCTCAGCCAATTCAAAGCAAATAATGTTGTTATTTGTTATTGTACAGCTGGTTTTATTGTTTCCTTTTTTTGTACATAGGAAGAAATTTTCTTTTCAATGGAAAATAGCACTGCTGCCACAGCAGAGAGAACAACCTTTTGCCCGCATCTTCATTTTGGATGGAGAGACATGTGCCAGAGAAAGCCACGTGATGCTGGACTGGTATGTGCTGCAGTGAGTTTCTGTCAGGCATGGCTTTGGCTGTCTTGCTGCCCCTTCGGACGCTCAGGATTTTTGGGACCGTTAATGCTTGCTTCTCTCTGGAAACCCCAGGGAGTTTCAGGATCCCCAGACAACCTGGGATGGGAGCTATGGGTAGTGGCTGCAGTAACACCTTCAAGCTTTGAGATGCTTTTTCAGCCTGCAGTCATGAGGAGGTGGCAATTGCACGACCCTGTGGAAAGCAGAACAGTGATGCTGCGAGGGACCAGCTGCCAAGGCAGCCATTAACTGCAGCCTGCCTCCCCCCAGGGCAAGTCCCTGGCGTGGAGAGGGTGGCAGGAGAAGGAGAGACCCACATGTCAGACCAACACAGAAAGGCTGGGTGAAGCAGTACTGGGAAGTAGGCAGCGGGTAGTTGTGTTAAAGGCTGCAGCAGCAGCAGTGTGCTCATGTATTTTTGCAAGCTTCTGGGGGCTATTCCGAAAAGAAGGAAGTACGTCAGGGAAGGGACATCCTGTAGGCATGATAAAACAAGTGCCCATTTTCCCTGCTAAGTCCTAGGGCCATTCCTGCAGCTCTGCAGAATGAACCTTCCTCTGTTTATATGAGCACATCCCAGTTTCTGGCACTTTGTCTGTAATGTGTGTTTATAAAGATGCTAATTTGCCCCCCAAAAACTGGAAAATGGTGCATGAGAAAAGTTTGGCTTAAGATACAGCATGGTGAAATTTTCATGCTCTTTCTATTTGCTTGTCCTGCTGCTTGGAGCCAGCAGTTTAGTCATATCTCTCTGTAACCGCACAATCCTGAAGGACAGAGGCTTCTATCCACTTCTTGGGCTGCTGCAGCTCTTTCTAAGTCCACCTTATTACTGAAGTTGCTGCTACTCAGCCAAGGAATTCAACACAAACACACACACACACACAAAACAAAATATCTGGTCTGCATTTATTCTAAAAATTTCCCCCTCGTCTATGGAATTAATGATTTCTCTTCCTTACGCAATGTGCTAACAGCTATGCTGTTAGAAATGAAAGGTAATGTCTGCACTTGGGGCTTTCTCCTTACACAAAATTGCCCCAGCCTTCAAGCTCCTTTGTGTTGTGGTCAGTGCTCTGCAGCAGTGCCTTCATGTTTATCAAAGGAAATGCTAGGTTTTTCAGAGTGTCTTGAGTCATAGTGGAGCCAAACAGCTCCTAGTGGGTGTTAAAATACTCTTCTAGTTTGACAGGTTCATACAGCAGACATTTGTTAACAAACAAAAGCACTGGTTGTTGGCATCTGCTGTAAAGGCAGTAAAATTAATTCAAATCAAATTGGGCACAGAGAGGGAATGATAATCCACCTTCTCCTTCCCCTACTCTGCAAGGAGCCACCCTGAACTTTGCAGCAGTGACTGCGGCGTTGCTGCAGATGGATACTGGGAGAAGGAATGGCACAGGTTTGCGAGATCAGCAACCTGCCACCGTGGTCAAATCCTGGCTGCCCCAGTTGCTCAAGCAGCTGACAGCAGGAATGTGCATTGGCCATGATGCAGTAACAGAAAACGAGGAGGGAGCTGGGGGATGCTGTGTCCTCGTGTGGATGGTTTGAAATTGTTGGGCAGGGCACAACAGACATGGCAAGGGGACAGAAACATGGATCCTACCTGGAGTGCTGCTCCTCTGTGGTGGTGGGGCCATGGCCATGGCATGCTGCCCATCTTCCTCACTTTCAGTTTTTGCTAAACAAGGTGCAGAGCTGGAGGCTGAAGTCCCACTCCACACTGGAAAGCCTGTCCCCTCCAGTAGGTTCTTCTGGACAGTTCAGCATATTTCAGACAATCATGATATGAGCTTGTTGGTGACATTTCCCCAGGAGTCCCTCTTAGACTGACAGCTAATGGGACAAAGCTTGCTGACATGGCCTGGGATGTGTGCCAACACATCACCCATTGCTGGATAAACTTGCCCTTGCTGTTAGGAAGAGACGGCATCCTGCTCTCCACCGTAAGGAGGCAGATGACTGGGGGGCATGCTGCTGGATTGGATAGCGGCATTAGAAGGTT
Source organism: Alca torda (assembly GCA_008658365.1). Lineage (NCBI taxonomy): Eukaryota > Metazoa > Chordata > Aves > Charadriiformes > Alcidae > Alca > Alca torda. The sequence goes on along the minus strand of CM018101.1, from coordinate 51,892,681 downwards.
GTGGTACACACACACGGCAAAAGGAAATAATTACTGAGACAGGTCACTTCTCTATGAAATAACCTGGAATCCATTTGAGCTGGGTTCAGACAGATCATTTGGACAAACAAAGGTCTTTCAGCTGGTAGAGAAGAATGCAGTCCATATTCAGTGTGACAGAGATTATCCTGGATATTTGGGTGGAGGTGTGTCCCAGGGACACAAACTGCAGCATCGGGGTTGAAGTGGAGCGATGGTATTAACTCTGTGCTTGCTGCTGGAATGACTGCAGCAGAAACGTTTTGTCCAGCCCTGAGCCTGCAGCTGAGAAACACACTGCTAATTTAGAGGAGACTCTGAGAAGAGCAATGAGAACAATTAGGAGACCAGAAAACTTGCCTGTGTAATGGAAGAGTGGGGAGTTCAATTTATTTCACTTATCACCCAGGAGGCCAGGGGCTGACTTGATCCACAGCTTTAAGTACCTGCTGGGAATGGGGTTGTGATGACAGAGGGGTCTTTGGCCAGCAGGCAAACGGATAGCAAGACCCAGCTGCTGCAGGTTAAAACAGAACAAATTCAAAGCAGAAGTGGAGGGTAGCTTCTACCAGAGGGGTCAATTGAGGGCTGTGCTGGGGTCTCAGTCTTGCTCCAGATATTGCCCTTGAGCCTCAGCACTCCTGCCTTGCTCCTCTGTTAACTCAGGGAGAGTTAACCGAGCAGCTATCCCTGTCTTGCAGTTCACGTAGGAGAAGGCTGACAGGGCGGTGTGGGCTTACTTTAACCCCCAGGGCCATGCAGCTCTGTGGATGGCCCCAGTGGGGCTCAGTCTTCTTCCTCACAATCACTTGCAATAGTTGTGTCCTCCAAAGTGGAGGAATTGCCCAGGAATGCAGCAGCAATGTCTCTCTTTTGCTGGCTCAGCTCAGGGCTTGCTTTACTGCTCTCTGGGGGCGTGGGGCAGCCTGGACCACTGGGACCCTCCATGGCACCGGGGCTGTGGGAAGCGCTGCCCTGGCATGGGTTGCTCGGCCAGGGGTGCAAGAAGAAGGTGCTGCCTCTCCGCCGACAGGCCCCCATGGTGCCCAGCCTCTTGGATAGTAGGGAAGGCACTGCCTGCACATTGGGGATCTATCACCATGTCCCTTCACACCTTTATCTCTGCATAACCTTTTGTTACGGCCCCTTGGGCAACAAGCCTGACTGATCGAAGCGCGAGGCAAGTCTGTCCTGCTTTGGCTTAGGCTGGTGGGAGCAGCATGGTCTCTTCTTGGAGTGATGCAGCAAGAGAGGGAGGGAGGAAGGGAGGGAAAGGGGCCACAACTGGATGCCATTTCCCTGCTTTCCTCCTCACTACCTCAAGGAGAGAAAGGCCATGCAGGTAGTACCTCCTTGGCCTAGGCAAGGAAGGCCAAGGACACAAGAAGCATTGGCAAGGCACATATAATTACCAGCATAAAGTCAAAGCCTAGCTTGGGTAGCATGTAAGTTTGGTCTATGTATGTTGCCACCGCTCTAGGTTGTCTGCAGAAAAAAAGCAGCATCTCAAACTAACTGAGGTGGATGGACTTGTGTCTGTCTTGCTTGGGACTAGCACATTCACATTTTGAGGCAGATGACTCTCATGATCCCTGGAATCTATGCACTGTGTGTCCTGAAACAGGATAACCTTTTGGGGTGGAGGACTATAGGATGATCACAGGGCGCTGTCCTGGGCAAAAGGCACCCAAGAGCATCCGTCTGTCTGGAGAGGATAATGGAAAAACTATACTGTCAGCTGTGCCTGCGTTTCCTCCCAGAAGGAGTTAGATTGCATGAAATCTTTGCTACCAGTCTGGGGTCAGAATCTGGGAATGAAGCAGAGCCTGGGCTTGGGCTGGTGAACAGCTTTGCCTACTGCTGCATTGAAGTAATACTTCACTGCTATTGCTACACCTGGCTGCATTAATGTTTTAGAAGACCTTGCACAAAAGCTCAGAAGGGTTTTCCTTGCTAGCTGAATGGCCAAATTTTCATTGTTATCCCAAGGATTAACTCTAGTGCTCTAAGAGCTACACAGTTTTCTTTCCTAGCTGTGGAAGTAGCTGATACTGTCTCTGAGAGACTGTATGACTTCCTGAATGAAAAGGGAAAGCACAAAGATTTTCTGTGAGCTGCTTTGCTACACTACTCAGTAACACATGGTATTTGTTCACAGCGAACCCCTTCTCCCTAGGAGAGGATTTAACAAGATAACCATTTACTACCCAAAGCTGTAATGCTCTCCTAGGCAGAGGTCTAACACTGGCTCTCCGTCATAAACATTTCAGACTAGAAGCTGCAGACCTGGGCGATGTCCCCTCTGCATGTGCTCCACAGCTCCACCTTCAGTGGCCCCCCAGCTGTGTATGCCAACTTTGTGTTTTGGAGGAAAACACATTCCCTGTTTTCCAGGTTTCTTTTGGGATTTGGGCTGTGGTGAGCCTGGCTGCAGCTCTTGTGATTTCCCTTCTTTTTCCTTACTTCGCATGTTTCCCATGATGGAAGCCGGCTTTCCCCATGTGCCCGCTCATGTCTGTACTTCCTCACCAAGCAGGGAGGAGGCAGCAGGTGCTGGTTCAAAGTGAGCCTCGGGGGACACTTCCAGCTTCCTTTTATTGACTCCAGAGACCTCTCTTGAGTTTGCAATCTAAATGGCTTTGGACTGGATAGAAGCAAATCCTTCCCTGACAAACTCTCTGGAGACTGCATGTGTGCTCAGGGCTTGAATCAGCAGAGAAAGTTTTAGTGACTCCATTGTCTTTGAACAAGGCACGGGAGGATAGGCCAGTGGTGAAAGCGGGGAAAAGCAGAGAGCTAGTACCTCTGCAGGAGAGGGTGAAGGGAAAGAGACGAGATGGCTCTTCTCTCCTCCTCCATATGAAATTCTATAATGAAAGCCAAAAAGTCTTGTTTTCTGTTGTAAGGTAAACCGATTTCATAATGAGTGAGTAGGAGATTTCAGTTCCGACAGGATTGGCTGGCTCAGGGCTCATAAAACTGTTACACTTCCAGCTCTTCCAGATATGCCGTCTTTTCTGGAAATAATGTTTGGCTGAAATCTCCCATCTTTGGATGTTTGCCTGTAATTCCAGATGTTCAATGGCCTGGTCAGAGTTGTTATGCAGAAACTTACAGTCCATGCACTGCAGATGAACTGGCGTGTCCTGTGCAGGTGCCCTATTTGCGATGCAGTGAAATGGATGTGTTGAACTTTTTGTACATGATGCAGTGAGGGTTGTGCGCTCAGGATGCCAGGGGATCATTGCACAGGCTTGTCTGTGGTGGGACTCGGGCTGTGCAATGAGCTGGACATGCGTGCCTATGATTTCTGTCCTGCAAAACCCTCTGTGGGGAGAAAGGTGGCAGCCCTGTTTAGGGGTAAAGAGACTGAATAATTAAAGTGCTTTCATGGTTAACAGGGGGTTGAAAACCTCTGCTTGGCAAGATGAGGGAGATTATCTTCCCCCGAGGCTAAGACCCCCTGTTTTGCAGCTGAAGTCTATAAACATAAGTGGAGGAATGCCTGATGGGACCACAGACCACCCAGCTCCAGTGCCCAGTCTCTGACTAGCACCAGCGACAAACGCTCTACTGGACAAGTAGGAGATAATATTTGGTGGCAGTCTGGCAATTCACCTAAAATCCTTGTCTTGACACCTCTGACAGCTAACTTATGTGGAGAAAAAGACTTTTTCCTGTTTTGGGGGTAGGCTGCTGCGGAGTTGAATGGTGGCTCTCGTTCTGTGATGTGAGACTAGTGATTTTCTGCATGTCACTCCATGACTGTCCCCACCTTCCCCAGCTGTCCCTCCTCAGCAAAAGTCCGTGTAACCTGTCCTTGTGGAGGGGACCTATCCTTTCCCTGGCCACATCTCTGCCTGTGGTCCCTCTGCCCCTTTCGGCCACCACTGCAGCACTCGGTGGCACATCACCTCATGTAAGTGCAACCACTTCCACTTGCTTTCCCAGCTCTTCATCTCATAGCGTGGCACCTTAAGCATCTTCTTGTTACTTCCAGTCGTGGCTCTCTTTGCTGACGTTGGGGAAGTGATCTTGCAAAATGTTCCTGATTTGCTACAAGCTGGAGGTGAAAGAGTGAATTTTAACTACCTGCTGAATCCAACGGGCTGGACAACCTCTCCCCGCAGCCCGAAATAGCTGTGCCTTCTGTTCTGTAAATCAGGTGCTTTATTAGAAACACTGTAGTGGAAAACGCAATGTAAAACTGAGTGTAGACCTATTTTAGACATGGTAGTAGCAGAATTAAGAAGGGAAATATCTTTGACTTACTGGGGGAAGTCATTTAGAAAGAAATTGGAATGGTTAATTAGAGAAAATTATCTCAGTCTAATACTTTAAGGCTAATTTAAATGCTCCAGTCTCTTTCATGTAAGGAAAAATCTAATAGCTAATTATCAAGGGATGTAAGTTTAGCAATAGCAACAAATTTTTGTAAATTTTCCATCTAGAAATATTGTTAAAGTGGTGCCCAAAATACTGTGACAGAAATGTAAAAATCATAGTGGGCTTCTTTTTTTTTCTTTTTTTTTGGGGGGAGGGTGTGTGTGTGTGGAGGGGTGAGGAGGTGGGGATAGGGAGAGGAGAGGGAAAGGTCTATGAAGCTATTCCAATTTTGATGTATAGCATAAGGGCTAGAAACTTTGAGATCAAAAGCTATACCTGTGTGATTCCTGAATTTTAAACTGTCAAACACTTAATCGCTTGCTAAATCCCAGGATTTATAGGGATGCCAGTAAAAATGCTTCTTTTTCACAGTAGGTATCATATTGCAAATTCCCCAAACATTTTATCTGGCTTAAACTAAGAAATTAAAAAAAGCCTAAGGTTAATTACCTACAGTTCATTAATCCAATCTTTTACTCAGGCTCCCAGTTGTTAAACTAAGATCTTGGGAGTGATGTTTGACAACTTTCCCAATGCAGAATTCTGGCTTTCACCTGCCAAAGACCTGAAGTTTTGCAGGCTGTGCTGCCCTTGAGGTGATAGCAGATGGCCAGCTTGCGACTGTAGAGCTGCTCCAAAGGCATGACCGAAGTGGGAGAGAAAACCGGTTTGTCCCATTACCACTGTGTTCCTGTCTCCTTTGCCTCGGCTTGGGCTGTCTGCCGTTTCCTCGTTATGTCCTTTGCTTTCTAATGCAGTCGTTTTCTAGCTGAAGAGATTCCTCTCCCTGATTGCTTGCTAAAACTCTCATTGTCCAAGAGAAGCCTTGTTTGGATTTTACTGATTTTCCAGTTAGGAGGACAGTACTCTTCTGTCTGCCGAGTTTCCTGTGCTGCGCAGACCGTCCCACCTGATGCAAATGAGGTAGCCTATTAGGGAAACGAGGACAAAAGAGGGCCTGGAGACGGACTGTGACTGCTGCTATTCCTGTGAGAGCTGCGCAGCGTTTGCTGCTGCCAGCACTGTGCTTCTTCTGCAACAGCACGGAGCATTTGGATACCAAATTTTTAGTTGCTGCTTTCATTTACCTTCATTCTCACACGAACTAAAAGCAAGCCAGCTGACAGCTTCTCCCTCACTAAGAAAACCCCCTGCCTTCCAAAATCAGCAAAACCCTGTTGCGTGGTTACATGTTTAGCCTGAGATGAGGCACCAGCCTGTGTGTGGCCATTGGGCTGTGCGTGAGGGTGAGCTTGTATGGGAGACTCCAGAAAATTGCCTTAATGAGTCAGCACCGTACAGCCCACACAGGGGTAGCCCTTTATTTTCTCCTGAGAGGTGGTAACCTATTAAGCTACTCTAAGATGCAGCACTACCCTCACACCTCCAGGAGGGATGAATGCCATTTAGTCACTGCATAGATAACACGTGTCTCATGACAGTATCTGCAATTACCTAATGAGAAGTTGTAGGATATTTTTTCCCTTTGGGAGATACATTTTCAATGTAATTATGCATCTCCTACACCAGGGATGCTTTGCTTCAGCTAGTGTAAATTCTGCTTTTCACTGCAATTTTTGCAGAGGAGTGGGACAGATTCTGTTAGTCTAGAATAAATATGCAGTGATTCATATTTTCAGTAGAACAATTCCATTATGCCAATGTTACTATAATAAACTTGTCATCTTTTCCTTTCTTTCCTTTTTTTTTTTTTTTTGATAGCACAGTTCTGACAGTATTGTGTTTTGAAAAACATTAGAAGAGTGGACTAATTTCCACAGAAGTGGTCAGCACTTCACTTCTTATATAAGCATGATGTGGCAGCTTTGGGACCAGAATACAAATGGCTCCTGAAGGTATCTTTCTACCTACGAATTTTAATGTTAGGAACTCTAATAGCAGTGAAATGTCATGATGACTCCTTTGTGCCACTCTGGCACAAAGCTGGTGAGCAGGGAACATGCTGAGCTGATGACTGCATTCCCAAATGTTCATTAGCATTTAGCCCACAACTTTTGCAAACAGGACCAAAATGGGTATTCACCTTAAATTACAAAAAGGAATTATAAGAAAGTAATCAGCACATTGAGTGCTGTGTGTATGCTTTCAGGCATAGATCAACCTGCAGCCTCAGTGGAGGCTGGGATGAAACAACCTACAAGCGTGTTATTTGGTAATAACCCAATGCGCAAGACTTAAGTTTCTTTCCATGGAGCGGCTGATTCTGGGCAAAGAATTTTAGCTGGGTACACCACTGCAGTTTTCTAGTATCGCAGATGCTGTGTTCACAAGTGCAACTAAAGACTTTTGGAAGAGATGACATAAAAGCACACGGGGCAAAAACCGAAAATATGGCCAGATTTTGCTCTCATTTGGGTTAATTTTAATGTGGAGCAAATCCAAGAATTTAAGCAAAATTAGTTCATGTACAGCTACTGTAAACGGAGTGTGCGTTTGCTCCCAGCTGCCATGTGCCTCGGTCCATCCCCCTCAGCCTTCCTCTCCACGGCTCAGGTGACAAGCTGGCCCCATATTGTGCTGGCCACGGGGAGACATGCTCCTTGGTGCCTCGTTTGCTCTGTGGTTTTGCAGGGGTCCAGACGTCTATGCCAGACCCAGGTTTCTGCCAGCTGTCACCATCAGAAGTCATGGTAGCAAGGAGGCTGTAATCAAAACGATGGTTTCATGCAGCCTCTACCTGCATCTGTGATGCCCTAAACATGCCGGTACAAATCTAGATGGGGAAAGGGAATTGCAGGGGTAGGATGCAGCTGTAGAAGCAAGGGAAGACAGCAAAAGCTGAAGTGGCACAGCAGAGAAGAGAAGGGGAAGCTGGGTATGGAACGCAGGGGCAGAGAGTGGCAGGTCAGAGCTGGGAAAGGCTGGGGAAGGAAAGAAGCAGACAGCTGTTAAAGTGGCTTGAATCAGTGTGGAGAGCTTTCATTGAACAGGCCAAAGGGAGAAAGGGAAGTCTCTCCTCCTATTTTTAGCCAAGCAGCTGGGTTTCTCTACTTCCCTGCCTGTGGGGGTCGGGTGGTAATGGAAGCCACCCTCCGAGCTGCTGCCACGCAGGAGCAGGGCTGTGCTTTGCCTGCAGGTACAGCTGATTTCCAAGTGCTGCGCGATGGCACGTGCTGCAGCACAGATCTCTCCTCAGCTGAAGGCCAGGAAAATGAAAACACTAAGGGATCCAGCCTTGGGTGGGCACGTGCGTGCTGCTGGCCGTCCCAGGGAACCTGGGGGCATCAAGGGCTGTGAGTGGCCCTCCCCTCTCATCTGCTGGGAGACCACAGCTACACCTGGGCCGACATGTGTCCCACCCTGCAGGTGAGCTCCCCATCAACCTTGCGCGGAACAGCCAGTCTCCATTTCAGCATTTGGTGCATTCCCTGTGCCTGGGAGCTTGCACGACACATCATTTTGGGTATCTTTGGTAAATCCTCATCTATCTAGGGAGATTATCTTCCTAATTTATCAGCAAGCACCTTGTACTTTTCCACAATGCAATTCAGTGCAGCTAAATTAGGTTCCTGCCTTGCTTTGTGCTTTGAAAGAGCCTTTATCTCTGTCTAATGACTGCAGAGTACATGCCTCCACCTCACGTGCTTAAATTAGGTGATGCTGTACATATACTACTGATTTCCCCTGGTCCATGTCCAGGAATTAACACCATATATTCCTGGCCTTGTGGGAAGGTATCATCTCGGAAATACAAATCGAGGGTGTGCCTCGCTGAGTAGATAGGACGGGAGATGATGTGTCAGGCTGAGGGCGATAAAGGAAGAGAGAGGATCAGGGCTGTGCTTACATGAGTGTGACTAACACTTACAAAGACCTGCCTGGGTTTCCTTCTCTACAGGGAATTCTTGGTGATGTGTTGTCAGGAACCATTTTCATCAGTGGTTGTCTGTGGGGTAGTACAAAAAATCAGTTCATTGTGCAGATTTTTTTTTAATTAACATTTTTATTTTTACTGTAACCCTTTCTTCTGCCATCACAACCCTGAAGATGGTGTTTGAAGAAGAAATGAATAAACTGACATCATCTTTTTGTCCTCCAGGGGTCTGTGATGAGATGAAATGTAGCACTACCAGGATCATGTCTTTTATGCAGAACTTGGCCATCAGGTTTAGTTTTTGGTTTGTGTTTTTGAGTTACTATCCACAAAGGGTGGGTGCAAGGAGGCTGCAAAGGATGCAGTTCTTGTGTCTGTCCATTGAGATAATTCTTTGCAGCTCAGCCTGTTGCTGGTGAAAAGCTGGGATTTTCTGGGGCTGTGTGGTTTCCCAAATGCTGGCGTGCATGGCTAAATGCATGGCTTGTTGTACTGCTGCTGGTGCAGCAGCAGAGGAAGAGGCAGGCCTGACTCATCCCCTACAGATTAGGAGTGTCGTGAATGTGGTGGCCATAATCTAAAGGGACAGAGCCTAATAAAAAAGTGCCCTATCAGTGTCGCAGGGCATCTATGGCCACAAAATAAGCCGTCCTGCTGTCCCTGCTTAGTTCACACCTGGGGGTACGTATGGCTTATGGTGAGGAGAATAAACTCTCTGGGAAGAAGCTGGTTGGAGGGAAGGAGGATGAGCTGGTGCTGAGTTACAGGCAGCAGCAGCCATCCTCTGGGCACCTTTCTTCCCTTCCACTTCTGTGTGGGAGTGAGAAGCTCTGGCAAAGATTAGTGTTAAGTCCGTGTCTATTCTGAAGTCGGTTTAGGCACTTCAAAGGTACTTTGTGCCAGTGTCTTCAGGTCATTACTTTGTCTAAGTGTCTTGGATCAAGGAGCTGGGGAATTGGGGACTGTGGGAGAACGCAGCGTTAGTTTGTCTCTGACATGTAGGAGGCAGCAATTTGTATGATATGTTTGGCTAACTGAGGCATAGGTGTGGTGAATACTTTCCTGCCCAAGGTGCCTTGAGGAAGCAAGGTATTGATGGCACAGTGCTTTTCCACCTTTAATTACCTTGGCCTGGGGTGGCTGATGAATGTTGTCACCAACATGTATTAAGCTCCATCTGCAGTCTCATCCTTCCGTTTTCCTCAGCTCCTAATGTCCTTGTCCCAGGACACAGCACCTGTGAGGACCATGTGCTTTCCCCCAGCTCCTGCAGCAGACACCAGCAAGATGGGAAGCTGCTGGTGGTACCTTCTCCTCCCAACCAAAACATCTGCACAGCTCTCTCAGGGCAGGGCTATGGGTCGTTTGAGCAGAGAGTGAGGTCAGAAACCAGGCAGGTGATGTGCAATGAGTAGAGTCATACCTGGGCAATTTCTGGGATGCTTTCTGTGCACTTCTTGGTATGTTTCTCCCAACTCATTTGCACATGGGGCTGGGAGTCATACATCCCTTTGTGCTGCTGTTACTGCTCTGGCTGGTGATCTGGACGAAAAGGCTGTTAGGAAAAGACGATAGCTTGGAAGCAAAGAAATTGCCTTTCTGTGTATATGCCCAGTCTTCATAGGGGTTGCAGGAAAAGCCAGATCAGGCAGGCTTGGGTTTTGAAAAACTCTGTGAGTTGGATTTGGGCAATTTAGCCCTGTTCCTGCTCTGGGTCTTTCAGCTGGTGAATGCACTGCCAGAGCCTGAAATGGACCTGAGTGTAGTGGACAGACAGCTCCTGCTGAGCTCAGGGCTGCTGACTGCCTGCTGGCCCCAGAGGAAAAAGGGTAGCGCCCCATGCTCCCTACTGAGCTCCTCTGAAACGTGATCTTGCTGCAGCAGCTGCCTTTTATTGCTGAGAGATGCCACTAGGCTTCAGGTGGTATCTCACAGCTCAGCACCTGCTGGGAGCTGTGACCTGGCCTTCCTTTCCCTACTGCACAGAAGCAAACCAGTCCGCTCTGTCTGGAGTGCCAGCGGGAGCTCAGTGGGTGTTATGGCCAACAGTTAATAAATACACAGAAGCTGGCACGCAGCATACTGCTGCATCCCACCTCTGCTCTAAGGTCTGGGCTTTGTCCTCCAGTGCGGTCGGAAGGTGGGGGCTGGTGCCATTCTTCTGCAGGGTAAGTTGCTGCAAAAGAAGAACCACAGGCAATCCCGTCACAGATTTTTCACCAAAGCAATGCTCAAGTATCAGTATCAGTCACTCAACATCTCTGTCGTGGTTTAGAAAACCACACTGAGTGAGGGATGACACCGCCTTGGTCCCCATCCACTCTCAAGGTGATCTTGGGGACTCCAAGGAAATTCGCTTCTCCTGGAAGGGAGCCAGGAAATTAGTTTTCACCAGGGATGCCAGGCTTTGAGGGTAAGAATTGCATGGCTCCTCCCATTGAATGACTGGAGATGTGCTTATCTGCCTTCAAGAAAGGGTTATGGGTGGGCCCAGGAGCAATGGAAGAGTATCAAAGAGGTTTTTGAGCTGGCTGGTACAATTATTTTAATATTTCTGAGATTTTAGTATACCTGTGATGTGTTAGGGCACTGACAAACTAGGGATTGTGTCCAAGGCACAGACTTGGACAGACATCTTTTTATTATTGTTTAAGCTGACATGATGAATCGCTGTTGGTACTTGATCTCATCTAGATCTGATATAGTGGCTGTCTGTACCTGCTGTTCTAGTCTTGCAGCTTTTTCCACTGTGCAGTTTCTGCATATAAGATCTGTGGTGTGATTTGAACGTGAGGTATTGGGGTACAGGAAAGCACTGAGGTTTCCAGGAAGCTGAAAGGCACGTGAACAAGACTTCAGTGGTGCTGTGTGCTTGAGTTTTGACTCATTTGGAAATCCAATGGGTGAAGCCATCTTCTTCAAATTTTGCTGGCAGAGGAATAACAGATGTGTCTGGAGCATTTTCCATTTTCTGGCATTACTTCATAATTCCAGCCAATTTGGCCTTTCTTCTTCTGCTTCAGGCCTGCTGTTCACCAGAGCCTATTTCAGCCTCAGTCCTCACAGGCAGCACATGGGTCATGGTGGTTCACAAGAGGGTATTTAGCTCTTTTGCTTCATCTCAAACACTAATTCACTGTGCACATTTTGGGGTGCATGGCAGCAGATGCCTCAGGCAAGCAAGGAGAGTGACTAAGAGGCAAGGATGTGTGGTGGATGCACCCTGGAAATGCTGTTATGTTAGGTAAGCATGGAGGACCTGGGCTTGGTGTCAGCTTTTGATCACGGCCTTGAAAACATCCCTGCCTCTCCCAGCAGGCTCAGACTAAGCTGCTGACATGCACAACAGCTTCAGTTCAACAAGGCTCATGGGTGTAATGCTCTTTTGCCTATACCAACCCTTGGCAATACCCTTGTTTTTGGAATAAATCTGGGGTAAAATAAAAAAAGCCAAAAGGAGAGGAGGCAAAAGGAAATGCTGACAGTAGTTACTGTTCAGCTCAGGCAGGTGAGAGCATTTTATTATCTCTTGCACAGTATCCAGGGGAACCTCAAGAGCTCCCTAGCAACAATGCAGCAGGAAAAGGAAGTGTCTTAATTCCTGGAGCAAGTGCGTTTGTGCAGGACTTTTGGCCCATGGGCACTATCTGTCCTGGTTGTGACGGAATAGAGAGATGCTACCTCTTTCCACGGTATTTCCAGGCAGCAAAATTGGCAAAGGCTGCAAATTCTGGAACTGAGAAAGAGGAAGAAGAGCAGTCATGGTCTAAGGGACCATGTGGTTACTCCATGAGGAAGTTATTCTCCAGTCATTAGCTGAGATGCACAGCCAGTCTGTATGTCTTTTAGAGTAAAGCTTCACCTTTTCCTCTGCTCTTGTAAAAATTTACCTTTTCAAGTTCTTTCCCTCCTTTTCTATCTCCATTTAATCATCCCTTCATCCAAATCTAATGTTTCCTTGTTTCTGAAGATGGCATACCTGATCTTGCCATTGTTTATATTACCACTCTGCTATAAGTGGATCATTACAAGAAAATGGGAAACTGTACCATCTTGGTTCCCTCAGGACTGGCTTTATAAAGGATCCCAAATTTCCTTGATGGCAACGTTTTCAAAGACAAAATGCAGCCCTCTGCAACAAGCAGGTGCTAAGGTCCTTTAGGAACTGAAAGACCACTGACACTGGAGACAAAAGGCTCCATGTGTAAATGTCACCTTACAAGTTTGATTTTAGATTTTTAATTTTGATATTGTGCATTCCCCCTTTATTATATAGGCCATCAGTGCATCTTTAATTTCCTCTGCATCTTGGATTTGTTCACCTGATGCAGTTCCCCTGAAAGGCACTATGACAAGGTGCTCTTTGCATGTGTTTAACTTCAGATGCAGGCAGTATCTGAGAGTTGGTTGTGTCCCTCCGGTTCTTCCAGGAGTGTGCTGTGTTTTGCTTGGCTGGACTGGCACATAAACATCTGTAACCAAACCCGAGCTGTTAACAAAAACCCTTCAGTCTGTCCTCCTAAAGTCTTGAAAAAAACACCATGTTACACTTTATCTCCACACGTAAGCTCTGTTCTTGGCAGACACAGGAGTGTCTTGTTCCAGAAATGGGATTGCTGGGAAAGAGTTCACAGCTGGTACCAGGCATCTGTGGGACTGGTAGCTTCTTTCAGTTGCTCACCAGGATGTAAATTCCAGGCATCTTGTTCAGGTAAAAGCTGCATGCACCTGGAACAGAGTTTGCCTTTCTGCCTGGGGAATGTATGTGGCTTTTTGTCTAAAGCATTGTGGTTTTTCCCTAGATTGTCCTGACGATTGGAAAGGGATGGAGCACTCCCTTCCCCCATGGAATGCATTGCCTTCCCTTGCCTTGACATGAAGAGTTTTCCTGACTACAGGTGGCATGGCTGTAGCTGGGTAATTTTGCTGTTCTCTAAAAAAACTTCTGACTAAAACTTGCTTTACCACTGCGGTACACATTGCACTGCAGATACCTTGACATGGTGTAAGTATCTCTCCTTCATTCAACTCTGCTATGGATAGCTGTGTACTATGCCACTTTCCACATCAGCAGGGTAAAATTTTGCCAGCTTCATGGGCATCCATCATTCCCTGCGTTTGGTCATTTGGTGATGAATTCATGTCGTGCCCCCCCCCCCCACCCCCCCATTTTAGTGCTATTGCAGCATTTGCAACCATGATGAGCTGAGCAGAACTTGGGCTGATGATTCATTGCTGGAAGAGTGTTGAGCATACAAATGAAAGGGTACAATCAGCAGTGGAGCTTGTTTTGCATGTTTCTGCTCTACTTTGCTTCACCAGCAGGAACATGTCTAAGACCAGCCTGCAATCCTCTGCTGCCCTGATGGCCTGCTCTCTGGCGACATAGAGCTGTGGAGACTCCTCTGACATGCACAGGCAGTGGAAGGAGTCTTGTCTTTAATGAATGTGAAGAGCTACTGGCCCGCACCTATGCTAAGCACCTCCTCTCTTGGTGGCCTCTGTTAGTGCTTTTTATTACTCAGACAAGTCAGTGGTTCAAACAAACACCAAAAGAAAAATAATGGGTATATGCATCTCACTGCCCTCCTCATATAAATCAGTGTGCAGTGATGAACCCTTATTATTTGTGTGCTTCTAGCTACTTGTAGATGGCCACAATCCAGATTAGATGCACCATGCCAGTACATCTGATTGTCAATAAGAGGCAGCTTGACTCAGCTGAAGCAAAAGCTTTTTCTGCATATGACAGAAGAGTGCTGCTAAAGTTGGCTGACTCCCGGACTGTGTAGGACATATTCCAACTAAAATGTGTTTTGGTTTTGGGTTTTTTTTGATAAACATCTTCCAGCTTCTTTTTTGAAGAAATGCATTCAGAATTTCCTGTAAGGCATTTGGCAAAGCTGACAGTCGGCACTTTATGTGCCCTGCTCTCCTTATGGTGAAAAGAGTCAGTTTTTGGTATAATTCTGTTGACTGCAGTAGTTTTATTTCCATTTGTCCTCATCAGAGAGGACAGAGTCAGGACCTGATATTTATCCATTGGTGGCACAAAGGCCAGTGCTGGCTGAAAGGCAGGTGGAGGTGGAAGGGAACAAGCCTCGGTAAAGAAAACAAGAGGATCAATGCACCAGCTCTGTTGCTGAAAAGTCTCCTGTTTGTGCTGAAGTGGGCAGCAGAAATCGGTGGTTCACTGAAACCAGCAAGTGGTGGTGTGGTAGACCAGAAACACACCTATTATCAGTGCAGTTGCTCATGCAAGCATTTACTGAGCTCCTTAGGGAAGCAGCTGAACCGGGCCATTATGCTGCCTCCCAGGTGCTGAAATAGCCTGTTGTCTCCTTGCATTAGTTATTTGTGTTGAGGTTCTAGTGGTATTTCTAAGCTGAAGTGGGTAAATGTTTGTTCTGGAGATGTACTTTGATGCCCATCTCCTCTGAGCAATACAGTTATTCATAGAAGTGAGGAAATTTAGCACGCAGTAGCTCAGGAAACTCACTCTTCCCTATTTGGAGCCCTAATTAGAGCAATTAATCACTGCTGCTTCTGCGATCTAAGCTTCCAGGATAGAATATATTGTCCTCTCTTGTCAGAGCAGAAATGTAAAAATGGTTTCCCTTTACCTGACACTTTGCCAGTAAAGCCTTTGTCAGTGTCTGCCTCCTACCAGATTGTATCTTGCCTGAGAGCTGGAGCTGAAAATGTAAAGAACAAATTGATGTCACTGTTCCAAAAGAAAGAAGAGGTGTCAAATTTTAAGAGATCAGCTTCTACTCTGTGTGGGTTTTAGTTGGATTTCTCCACTTGAAATACCTTTCTTGGGAATTTCTTGTGGGTTTCCATTTTGCTGTAACAGGATTACAATTTTTTTTCCAGGAATACCTGGACATTTCCACTGTAGATAGGTGTTTTCTTTCCACTTGGTGCAAATAAAACTTCTCCCCACAAAGTCCCTACCTATCAAAGTTCTCCAGGTCCGTGCCCAGGGCAGGGTGAGAATAAGGTTGCCTCTGTGTGTTTTAACTCCATTTCTGCCTGTTGGCTCGTCCATCAGTGCTTAATTTAACTGGTTAAATGCATGATTGTCAATCCGCTACCTCTACTTCCCCAAGTATGAGTGTGCATCAGCTGATGAGCTGTGAGGGGCTGAGAATCACAGCACAGCACCATGGCCCTCTCTATCTCAAATTATGCAGCACTGTAAATTAGGGACATCACTGCTTTAGTCTGTCTTCTGTGTGGTCTCGTGATACTGATAACTCCTTCAGGGGAGAAAGGCATTTCTTGTGGCACCTGACCTCCTGGTGTGCCATGCCCTGTGGTGTACTGGGGCCCTGGGCTACTGAGTATCTCACCGGCCTCGACAGTAAGGCGAGCAGCTGAAGATCTCAACTGTCCTCCCTCTTCCCTCTTTTCCTCATGAGACCTGTGCAAAAGTATGGTGGTACCTTCCAGTCCACAGACCTGCAGGTTTCACTGGGGCCTCCCACAGAATGTGACTGGGGAAGAGCCAGGTGTGGCTGCACGATGCTGGACGTGCCTGCACTTCTGTTGGCATTTAGTGGCTGCGTGGGGGTGCTCTCCCAGTCCACTGCACTGCCCAACAGAACAGGTGAGCTTGCCTCACCAGTGGCAGTGTCCTGGCTAATGAAGATGGCCACCTGCCCACAGCCAGCATACACATTTTAGTTGTACGCACACCAGACTAAAAACTCCCAGTAAGTAGCTATGAACACAGTAGGTGCTGAACTGCAAGTCTGGTGTAGTCATGTATAAAATAGTTTTTGAATAATCATCTGGAGATTTGAAGCATTTTCAGCTGCACGTATAAGGCAAGTTGAAATTCCTGTTGTTGTTAACCTTTGCTGCACATTATGAACAGCGTGACAGCAGAATTGTGAAATATCTATTTTCCTTTGGTGTAAATACCTTCTGCTGCTTCCTTATCAGTCAGCTTCAAAACCTCTTACAATGAAGCAATTCTCCAGATCTGAGATGTCAATGCTAATGTTTGTCTTTTTACTGCCCTCAATGAAAAATTAATGAACAGTTCTGCCCTGTTTATGCTCTTTTCTTTTCATGCTTAGATGCTGAGATGCATTTACTGAAACAGGGCCAGGGCTACTTTTTGACTTTTGAGATAAATCAGTCCAGGAAAACTTCCAACAGGAATCCTCATTCTTAGAGCTCTGGATCTTGCAGACCTTAAGCAGATAAGAACTACCACAGCCTTCAGCGAAGGACGGCCCAGAGCATCATACACCTCTTGTATCGTGCCAAACACAGGACACAGGCAGACGTTTTTCATGCCTTATGGCTTATTTCTATTTATTGCCTCATCAGCTGATGGAACAATTCAGTCCACCATTGGCAGACGCTGCCCCTAAGCACAGAGGCAGTAAAGAGCGTGCATTTTGCCATCCTGAGCCTGCGTGCACGCTGTTCCTGTGGAGAAGCTGCTACAGGGACCTGAGGGGGTGAAAATTGAACCCAACACAGAAGATAGCACCTCTGTTGTGAAGGTCTGAAATTTGATCACTCTCATTTTTCTCAGGGGGGAATAAAGACAGTCCTCCTCTTCCCATTCCACTTGACTTGGGCATTTTGCTTTTGTGAAAGTGACCGGGGAGCAGCTCCCCCCATGCAGCCTGTGCCCCTCTGCAGCCCTGTGTAACCAGCGCGGTGTAGCAAGCCTGGAGCCTTGGCATTGTGACAGCAACCTGCCTTTCCCATCCTGTAACACAGGACAGCGTTTCACCTGGGCTGCAAAGTGTCCTGCCTTACCATCTCTCAACACACGCGCGGAACAGTCCTCGTTTCCAGGGGTTCAGAAGGTCCCTACACGTACCCAGCAGGTGCTGGCACTGTGGTGTCACAAGAGATAGTGACTTGTTCCCACTGGCAAGACAAGACAGCGTGCGGTCCACTGTATATTGGAACATGAAGCTCAATGCACTAAACGATGGTCCAGGTAAGCCTGGATGATGATGGTGCCTTTCAGTATTTTCTGGTAGTTGTCCAAAGGCTTCACTCAAGAAGAAGTCTCTCTGCCAGCCAAATGCATTTCTGTGCAGCTATATCTGCTCCCAATGTGTTCACAGAAGCAACCCTTCTGTTCCATTCAGCATAACAAACTGTATTTCTTAGCAACAGTTTCACAAAGAGCTGTATCTAAATTTCTTTCCTTTTGATTTAGAGCAAGCGACAAGTCAAAAAGCAGTTTATGATTTTCTCAATCTCCCAGTCTTATTTTGGTGGTAGTAATTTTTTTGGTTACTAATAATTTTGACTGCTCAGGTCAGGAGGTACTGATCCTAGAATTAACACAGCTCTTGATTATACGTCAAAAAAATTGTGGACAGATTGAGAGGTTTTCTACACTTCTATTTCCATTTCCTCTGTTTTCCCAGGAGTCTAATTTAGATGATCTGCATATGCTGGTAGCTTCTGGGTCATCCAGGAAGAGGCAAATATTCCAAAATGCAACAAAGTAGAAAATTCTCACTGTCTCTTTCCTTTCCGGTGCAAGCATGAGCTTCTTTTGGTAGGACTTTTCCATGTTTCTAGGAGCCATTTGGCCTAGAGCTAGCGCGAGGAGCCTCTGCTCAGATCCACCACTGATAACCTCTTGTGAATATCTTTGTGAGGGCATTCATTTTAATCATGAATGCATGGAAATTACATGCACCTTGAGACTGCATGTAGCTCATCCAAAATCCATGGCTGCCTGGTTGCCTCGGACTGGATATTATCATCTGGAGCTTTCCTTTCTGCAGCACAACCTTGTGCTATTGCGTCCTTCATTTGGGAGGCAATGCCAAAATCTGGGTGTTGGTTTATAAAGCACCATCTGCACCATGTGCCAAATTCCTTATATGAATTGGTGGCACTCAGTAATTTGTAGCACAGCTCTACTCAATCTCCCTAAATTTAATAATTTAAATGCCTGGATATTTCACTGAGTATTTTTGTGAGATGAGCTTTCATTTAAAATGTAGAACCTGGGAGAAAAAGCAAATTCTGAAAGAACCTTCTCTAGATCCAAGTATTAAGTTTCCAAAAATATATCCCTGGAAAATAATCCTTTCAGATATTGCAGGTATTCTTCCATCCCAAAATCCGGTGTCTTAATATAAAACCAATGAATGCTTTGGAACGTTTAGTCCTCTGAACCCATTAAGATGATCACAATAAGCTTCCTCTCCTCCCACTCTTTATCTTCTGCTAACAATGGCCACAGAGACAAACTGGTGAGGATGCTCGTGGTATTTAGGAGGTGTTTAATCCCTATGTGCTGTAGTGAAACAAACAATTCATTTGCAAAGACCATGAAACGAACTTCCTAACATCCCCATTAGACAGAACCATGCCAGGAGTAGAAATCCAGAAGTGAAATACTGGGAACTTCTGCTGGATTGTATTGCTACTGCAATACATCTACTGGACAGTTTCACTCAGGACATTGAGTTTTCTGTGATCTGATTTCTGATGAGTGAGAGCCATGTAGTATGTGTTTTCACTAGAAGTGTTTCCTTGCATAAAGTTTATGGAGGTCTTCCAGATATCTAAAACTCCACGAGTGAAGCAGTAGCAGTCTGCAATGTCATCTCCACTGCTAACTCAGGGTAAACTGAAGCTTAAGGCAGGTGGGTCTGAAGGAATGAAAGAGGACATCAGGATTTTTTTCTTCTGTAAAGGAAAATACACTCCTCTTAGAACAGTGTTATGGCTTCTTAAATGACTTGATCTTCAGTCTCAGATTATCTAGGATGACCCATAAACTTCAACAGAACTTCACCAGGTGCCTGAACATTGGGTGGAAAGTACATAGCACAGCTGGCCAGCGGGAAGTGAGGCAGTTACTGGAACCAAATTTTGAGAACACCAGTTTGTGAATTTCGCTCTTAGAAAGTGACGCAGGGGAGAAGTTTCAGAACTGATATTGTAATAGAAAGAATACACAACCCCCCTGCAGCCAACTTAAACTCTCAGATTTCTTCTAGTCGCTTTGTTTGGGCAGTGCCTCCTTTTGGGCAGGACATGCCGTACACTGAATTGTTGCAACATGTATTTGAAGATTTTCCCTCAGCACTACATCAGCCTGTGGGCTTCCAGGGAACCATCTTTTATCTGCTAAACTGGTATTAGATCAGCTATTACTGATTCTGGAACATATACTAAGCACTAGTCACACGCCATTAAGTACTGAGAGATAATTAAGAAATTTTAAAACTGTACAGTGACCATGAGGAATTCAATCTTACCCTTACACATTTTAATTGGAAATATGAGCCTGTATTAAGGAGATGTAACTTTAGCACATTTAAAGAGAGCTATCACAGGAAATTAACAGATCTAGATTTTTACCAATGGCAGTTATCTAAAATATTGGAACAGCCTGCAACCGAGAAATATCTACCTTATGGAAACAAACTCGAATTCATGGTAAAACCTGGAATTTTATGTCAGGGTTCCACTTGTACAAATTCTAAGTCCTTGAAAAAAATGTTTTTGTAATGAATGTGGTAATTAAATCCCTAGTTTCAGTTGTACTAGTAAACATCCACCTAAGACAATGAAGAAGATGAAATGAAGAGCATTAGGCTTTTCTTATAGGATATGCTGTGCTTTAAAACGTATTTTATTGATCCTAAAATTACAAGATCAATTACTGACATTTTCTTGAGGATCAATCTCAGATTAAATGGCAAAATGAAGAAAAGGTTTTCATATATACTATGTCCAAAAGCAGAAACAGATTGCCGTTCTCATGTGAACATCCAGAAACCTTTTCTGATGATTAAACAGTATGTCTGAAATATATCTAAGTTATACCAGCCACCATAGCGCTTTTTGGTGAACTAAAGAAGTCCTACAGTGAAATCAAACTTTTGAGTAAAATCTGTACTACTTTAATACAATTTCCCTCTAACGTCATTTTTTCCCCGTTTTTAGATTCATGTATATTCTGTCTGTCAATTACAATGCAAAGTATAAGTAACAGATTTAAGCAAGGATGTTGGAGTGTGAAAATAATTCATGTGAATTGCTAATAGGCTGGTGGGAATACATTTTTTCCACATGAAGACAAATCCTGCCACATCAAGGACAGCAGACTTGATTTTCCACTGTTTCACTCCCTTGACTAGCCACTGTTACCTGCGAAAGGGACAGGAAAGCTGGGAGCAGTCTGCTACCAAATCAGTACTCCACTGTGACCAAAACAGCAGTATCGCGTCTATTCTTCCCTCCCGTTGAACAGATGTGAGTAAAGCTGTGAGCAAATTACGTGGGGCAAAAAGCAGTCCTGTCGTTACTTCAGCTAAGCAAAATGGAGATTTCATAGCACATACACGATGTTTCTCTTCTGTTCTCCCTGGTTTTGCTACTTAAGGCAAAAGCCTTGCAGTTAACACCCTCCAGTGACATGAATCGATCAGGCTTGCATTCGCCTTGACAGTCGTGTGACAGGGAATGGAAAATAAAGGGACAGTATGAGTCCTCTCAGGTAATTAACCTACGCTCCGATGCTTCCCACACCAGCCTATTTTCAATTTCGGCACAGTACAGTTTATACACTCTAACATTATTGCTCAGAAGATAAGAGTGATGATTCAGGTTTACTAAAAATGGCTTCACAATACTGCAATCATGCTCGTGAAGCTTCATCTTGTATCCTGTATTTATAAGTTTCTTCTCACTGAGAAATAAATATGTGTGGTGTTTTATCAGAAAAGTTCGTCACCAGAAACCTGAAACACTTGTATACCATCTTTAAGAAAACATGGCTTGTTTGGTCAATTTGCCTGCCAATTTATTTTTCCTGTTTTTTTTTTTTTTTTTTTTTAAACTTGTCTAATACCATACGTGACCTCCCTTAATACTGCTGTCCATACAAATAATAAATAACTGAGAAATAATATGCCACTGCTGCATCCTGTCATGCCAGAAGATCAATATTACTTTAAAGATTATTTAGAGTAGGTGTTACATGTATATCATTTGTGCCCAGACCCACTGAAGTCAATGAAATGATGCCTACTGGCTTCTGTGGGAGTCCAACTTGGACATTATTCTGGCAATCTGTCCACCACTAAATTAAACTATTACAGGGGATAAAAGCCCAAGTGAAGAAAAGTAGAAATTTGGGAACTAAGACTGAGCCACAAATAAATATCCTAATTCAATGGCATTCTGAACAGACTTAAATAAAACACAAACACACTTACACATGCATGTACGTACACACACACACAGAGAAAAAAAAAAGTTATGAATTTAACAATCTTAAAAATTCATAGTTTAAAATTGTTTACATTTAAACAATTGAGTATAATAGGTAGCTTTCTTGACTTTCCATTTATTTCCCTGAGCACTGATCTTTGGAACATCTGGAGTTTCACAATTGTCTAGTTCATAATTCCTAAAATAGTTATCTTAAGTAAAATACTGTCTTTTAATGTCAAAAATCAATTCCTTAAGTAAAACTAAGATATACCTTTCATGAACTACAACGTAGATAGCCAATTTTTTAAAGCCAACAACTGTTATTACGCTTCTGCATCTGTATTTAGGCACCTAGCTGGTCTGTTTTTCAAAATCACGCTGCAGCCTAGCAGTTCCCATTTAATTCAGTACAGGGTACTATGCTATGTCATAAACTCACCTAATTGGAGACCTACATAAGGATTTAGCCTTCTTGCTTTAGTTACTGATCTTGCAAAATTTCAGCTGTATGAGCAATACAGTATGTTACGGATCACATTCGTGCCTAAATTAGTATTATAGGTAAAGACTACAGGACTTCCCAGTCACTGTCCCGTAAGGGGTTAAGAAGGTGCATCTGCAGAGAGCCAGCATAAAACCAGTCTTCATTACTAAAATGGGACTTAGCTAGGGCATATATTTTGGGCTGGCGTTCTGCACAAGGAAATCTGCTGGCCCAAAAAGAGCTGTATTTTAAATTTCTGCTATTTAGAACTACTTGGCAAATTGGCAACTGCTGCTTTTAACTGTCTTCTCTAGATTAGAGCTTTAATTGTGAGCTTCACAGGCATCAGTAACAATTTTAAGATTTCTAAGGCATTCTGCATTTTAGATTATATAAAGCGTGCAAGTCAAAACACTTCAGAAAACAAAACAGTGCAGAAAGATTTGAATATTTTTAGGCTAAAATCTTCTCTTTCCAGTTCTAAGACTGTAAATTACGTTAGTCTCTCTGCAGCTAAAAATTTAAAAATCATTTCCCATCGACCACAGAAATACCCTGTAACTTTGTATTCCCTTAACACACTCTCTCTCTCCTCTTCTCTTTCTCTCTGAGTAGCTGATACACTGGCATTATGCAGCAGGCTCCAAACACAGGATTAACAGAAAGGTTATTTTGTAATATTTCATTTCAGTATGCCGTAACTGGGGGAGGGGATACTGAACGAAACGCAATCTGAAGAGTCGCTTTTCAGTTCTTTGTGCAAGATGAAATTAAGCCTTTACCTGTTCTCGAATGATGTAATAACATACACCATACCTGCTTCGCTTTAATTAGCACTTTTTTACACTATCCGGTACTGGCATTCCACAGCAGAATCCCAAAGGAGGGTTTAGCAGTTTTTCTCTTTGCAGAAAGCCTTTTTAATACCTCTAAGTTCAGAAGGAGTTAACAGCACACAACCCCATTTTCCCTCCCCCCCCCCCCCCCCCCTCCTCCCCCAACCTTTCAGGAATTAAAGTGGCCTCTTTTTTAACAAAAAAGAAAATTCTTGCTTTGTAATAGGAGTATAAATACTGTTTTGAAAACACATTTGGAAGATGTCTCCCAAGATGATTTGTATCTCTTTTTTTTTTTTCCTTTAAAACTGTGACCACTGCACCAGTTAAGGCTGTTTTACTATATATATATTTCAAATAAAACTTTTAATATTCAAGCTTACCAGATTGATGAATTGTAACAGGTAAAATGGAACTCTTTACAAGGTAAACCATGTAGTTGTACAAAATAGAATTAAACCCTTCACTTGTGTAAAAGAAAAAGAAATCCTTCCTTGCATTAAAAACACAGAACCTGTTTACAAAAAGGAATGTGTATGACATTTGGACTTCCTTTTAACTGCCACATCCTAGCAACATCTCAGTTGTTTTAGTAAAGGAACTAATCATCAATTTTAAACTGCAGTGAATTTACCAAACATTTTCACTATAGACTTCTGAAAGCTTTTACAGTAACAAGTTATCAACAAAAGCAGGCACGTTAGTGTACAAAAACGTTGTTGATTTTTTTTTCCTGTTTCTTTTTCAAAGTGCAGGTTTTTCTCAATGTGCATCTTACAAGACCAACGAATGTTTTAACTCACTAAATCTTAAAACAGAACTCAATTCTCCCGAGGAGTAGTGTAAACGTTAAAGATCCCCAATACACCTCTAGTAAACGTGACACAAATGTCTCTGCGTTGTTTAGAAACTTAGCTCTTTTGAGAGGTAAAGAAGCTTCATGACACCTTTTCCTTACACTGGCTGGTTATCATAAATGGGTAACTCTGGACTGCTAAAGCTGGAGACTGATGAATCACTGGAAGGGAACTAAACTTGGCTGCGGAGGAGAGGCGGCGGAAGGAATCAACCCTCAGGCGTTTCTTGCGCAGCCTTTGGAAAATTCAGCCGCCGGCGGACGGAGGGACGGACAGACGGACGGAGGGTCGCTGTGAGGGAGGGAAGGAGGGAAAGGAGGGGGAAAGCAAGGAGGGAGGGAGGGAGGAGAAGCTTCCGCAGAGCCAGAGGCACGGCGGCTCCCCGCCCGCGGCCCGCTGCGGTGGGGCCATCCTGTCGGTGGTCCCAGGGCTGTCCCCTAGCCCCGCGGCTGCCAGGCGCTGGCGGGCCCGCTCCCAGGCCCGCTCCGGCGACCGGGCCCGCTCCCGGCTGTCAAGGCGAGCTGGGGGCCGGGCGGGGAGCCGCGTGTCCCGCCGGCGTTGGGCGCTAGGTGCCGTGAGCGCAAGGCTCCCCGGGGTAGATCTCCTCGTAAGCGGGGGGCTGCTCGCTGGGCAGCGGGTAGCAGTAGGGGTAGGAGGCGTTGAGCTCGGGGTCCATGGGCGAGTAGCCAGGCAGCTCGACGGAGGGATGCCCGCCGCAGTGCACCTCCACGCCGGCCTCGTCGAAGACGTGGAAGACGCCCACGTTGATGTAGGAGACGGCCTGGAAGGGGCAATCCCCGGAGCTGAGCTCCGGCTCGCCGCCGGAGAAGAGGGAGCCCTGGCTGTGGCGCGGCGCCCGCCGCCCGCCGCCGCCGCCGCCGCCGCCCCGCCGCCGCCGCCGCCGCCCGCCCGCCGCCGCCGCGGTCGGGGCCGCTCGCCGCCGCCGCCGCCGCCGCCCGCGCTGCTGGGAGGCCTTGTAGTTCTTGACGAGGAGCAGGTTGAGCAGGCCCAGGAGGCACTCCAGCGCGTTGAAGACGGTGGACAGCACCAAGCCGCGCTGGTAGTCCCGCAGCTTCTGGCAGCGGAGGGCCGCGGCGGAGCCGTCGGGGGCCGCGGGGCCGCTCCGCGGGCGGGCCGCGCCGCCGGGCTGCAGCAGGCAGTAGTGCGAGTACTTCCTCTCCACCAGCGACACGGTGTCGCCGTCGATGACGGCGCCGGCGAAGGCGCTCAGCACGCCCAGCATGAACACCAGCACCCCCAGCAGCAGGAAGTTCTGCCGCCCCCCGGGCGGCGCCTTCTCCACCGACCCCGACGGCGCGGTCGCCGCCTCCCCCGCGCAGGGGCCGCCGCCCGCCGGGTCGGGGTCCCCGGCCGGGGCCAGGGCCGACGCCGGGTCCGGCGCCGGGTCCGCAGCCGGCGCCGCGGGCGCCTCGTCGGGCGGGCGGCAGCAGAGCAGCGCGGCGGCGAGCAGCGAGAGGCCGGCGGCCAGCAGCAGCCCCGAGTAGAAGGCGCCGGCGGCGGTGCCCAGGCGAAAGGGCTCGCCCTTGAGCTCGGAGCCCAGCGAGAAGCACTTGAGGCCCACGGCGGCGGCGCTGAGGGCGCAGGCGAGCAGGAGGCAGCTGGAGTGCGCGGCGCAGGCTCCCCGCACGCTCCACTTCATCCTCCGCGCCGCCGCCGCCGCCGCCGCCCCGCCGCCCGCCTCATCCTCCTCCCGCGGCCCCCCCCGGCCCCGCGGCGGCGGCGGCGGCGCGGCGCGGCGCGGCCATACGAGCGCGGCGCTCCCCGACGGGGCGGCTGGGCTCCGCTTCCCTCCGCACGGCAGGCAGCCGCCGGCCGCAGTGAGCCGGGCGCGGCGAGCGCACACGCTCCCCCCCCCGCCTCCCGGCCGCCGCCGCCTCCTCGTCCCCGCCCGCCCTCTCTTATCGCGGCGGCTGCGGGGAGGCGATTAATTATGGATGGGAGCCGCGGCGGGCGGGGGGACGGGGGTGCGGCCCGCCGGCCCGCCGCTGGTGGCGGGGGTCGTGCGACCCCCGGCTCGGCCCGCTGCGGACCGGGACGGCGAGGCCGGCCTCCCCGCACTCCCCCCGCGCGACATGGGGGCACGGGGGGGGGCAAGGGGGGAGGGGCAGGCCGCCCTCCGGCTGGCTCTCCGCCGGGGGTCACGGCGAGAGACGCGCAGCGAGGGCAGGGGGCGGCGGGGGTTTGCACCCCCCCTCCCCGCCGGTTCCGATGCGGAGTGATGCCGCTTGTCTCCGTGCTCTCGTCCTCCCTCTCTCCCTCTCTCTGACTTTTATTTATTTATTTTTTAGCGCTGGCTCTGGCAGGAGGCCGGCCGGCCTCCCTGTCACCGCGCTGCGGTGTGCCGGCGGCTCTCATGCGGCGCACCGAGCCCTCCCCGCCGCGCTGCCCGGCGCAGACCCGGCGGCGGCCCCCAGCACTCCTCTTTTTCTTTTGTGCTCTGCCGGCGAACCCCGGTGGGATTGCTCCCCGCCGGGCCACGCACATTGCTCCGTGGGCGGCGGGGCTCGGGGGCCGACTGCCCGCCGGGACGCCCCGTCCGGGAGCGCCTGCAGCGCCGGCGCGTGGAAGACGGTGCTGGGGCGGGGGGAGAGGGGGGAGGAGGCGCCGCCACCTGCACCGGCACGGGGTGACCCGCGGGGAGCGCACGGGATGGCCTCCCGAAGGAGAGGTGGGAACCTTAGCCTTGGAGTGGAGAAGAGGGGGGGATCGTGCCTGTGCCGGCAGCCAGGGTGGGGGGCTTGGGGAAAGCTCTTCCTCGCCTGTCGTTTTTCCTTCCGGGAAGCTGGATCCTCCAGCTCCCCCATTTTCCCCTTGTGCCGTGCGCATGCCAGCCTTGCTGGGTATTTTTAGCCTGCGCCGCTGATTAGCATTCAGGGGAGCAAGCGATAGAGAGGAAGCCGTTTTTCGAGCTGTTTTCCCTTTCCAAGAGGGCCAGTGAACCTCTTGGTGGTGGGAGGTGTATATGGAGCATGATGGAGTGTTCAGTTTTCTTCAGGGATGCCACTCTGCTCCCTCTGTGTCTCTGGCCCCATCAGCAGCTCCCTGAGCAGCAGCAGCACCTTGTTGCAGTCCTGAATTGGGACGGGCAGCTGAGCACGGGACTGTGTGGCAGGGGCTGCTTCTCCCTGAGGGAGGTTTCTGGGCCCTCCAAGGGCCCTTGAAGGGAGGCTGGCCTGCCTGGAGTCCAGCCCTCCCCGGTGGCACTGTCCAAAAGTATCAGCGGCTCCAGTGGGACATGTCATCCTGCTGCTTGGTGCCACACAGACAAGGGAATTTTGCCCTCTCCCTCCTGTTCACAAAGGGCTCATGGGGCTTTCTGACTGTGAGGAGGAAACATTGCAATCCTGGTAGCCCAGGGCTGGCTGACCTGTGGCTAGCTGATCCCCTTGCCAGGTCATAGCCCTGGCTGTGGGGATAGGACCAAATTTCTTGTGTCCTTTGAGGAGGGGGTGGGTGGGCATGCCACCCACAGTCATCATCCGCTCTCCCCCTTCCCAGGCTGTCCTTGGCTCCTCAGGATTAGGACATATGGGTCTGCTGATCTGTGCCCAAGTGAAGATTTTATTGTAGGATCTGGGACTTTGGCTCTGCTTGTGGTGAATGCCTGGGCTGCTAGGGAAGATCTTCAGATGTCTTTAAAAGAACTCACCCTTATGACTCCTAAAAAGTAAATGCATAGAGGGTACACAGCATTTTACAAAATATAGCAACCCATCTCCTGAGGTCTCCTGAGGCTGGACTCTAGACACTGCCTTGTGAAGCACATGTAAACTCTCAATCCAGCTGCCAGTCCAGGAGGGCCCCAGGAGACACGCTGTGTGTGTGGGCGTGGAGGGAAAAGAACTGTAGCTAGTGGGAAATAAACACTTAATGAACTAATTATATATAGAATGGGCAAAGTGCCTTACTCCCTGACACAACATAAACTTGCATGTGAGGGAAATGTGTGATTTGTGTCATTTCATTGTTACTGTCAAGAGCTAAATGGGGTTCAAAAAAGGATGAACTATTTATTATGCATAGTGAGAACATTCACTTAACAGTAAATAAATGCAAAATTAAGAAGAGATCTCATCCTTTATGCATCCGATTATTAATCAGCCTTTAACTGGCAATGGTTAGGTTAGGAAAAGGAAACCTTCCACTGGGGGCAGATTGTTTCTTTATTGTACAGAGAGCTTCTTGATGTTTCTTTCCTGCTTCCTGTCTAGGCAACTGCCAGAAGTGGGCAGCAAGGCTTCTTCAGCGTGGTCCTCACACGCTCCTACAGCTGTCTCAGCTGTTCAGTCTTCCTCATCTTGAATGTCATCATCTAAGGAAAGAACCTTTCCTCCCTTGTGTTTGTGACAGCAGACTGATCTTGGATAGACCCCTAAAAGCTGTGCATTGTGAGAGGCCAGGCTGATGCATCAAGTTTAATAATGTAATTAGTAATTCCACTACACCTTTTTATTCCTCTGGTGGAGCAACTTGCTACTGTTAAACTTTTCCAAACCTTACGTGTTTCTCCCCCCAGTGATTCTCTGGCTTCCAAGTACCATGTTCAATATCCAAGGCTAGAAGTTTCCCTACCAACATGCTTCCCCGTGTATTATTTATTACTCATAAATCTCCCTTGTTTCAGTGTCAGAGTTTGCACAGTTTTTCATATGGTTATTTACAGCTTTGCACTGTGGCACATTTTCAGTAAGAGGATACTTTATAAACACACATGCACAGATACACACAGAGTAACATCATCAGCATATCCTGCGCCATTGAAGTTCAACTATTGTTGGACAAAATGTCTGGAAACACAGTAATGGTGTTGTTACATTAATAATAATAGACATTCTATGAAATACTCTATCACATCTATATCTTACATTGAATAATTTGTTGATGATTGAATTGGAATTACTATAAAAAATTACTGACCTACCAGCCTAAATAAAGGTCACTGGAGAGTTGTCTGGATCCCAAAGGGTGCTGCTGATGACCTGAGTCCTAGCTGGTAGCCCCTTCACATCAAGGTTTGGATGCCCATCTGCGTATGCATGGGTGATACAAATGTGTCTGACCGGTCAGCCAGGTCTGCTGCCTGAAAAAGAGTACCTGTGTGCAACAAAAGATGTCAGAACTGTGAGCCACTCAGCCATATTAGTCTGTCACCCAAACCAGTCACTGCAGGCGAGTTGGTCTGTCAGACTCAGTTAACAGCAACGTCAGAACCTGATGGAACTGTAATACAGCTGCTGACTGTAAAATATGGTAGGTGCCACATGTTTTGAGTCTCTGGGTGTTAGTTTTATCTTCCAGCTTTTTTAGTCAGATTTTCCTTTTTAATTGCCTAATCAAAATTTATTACAGTTGTTTTCAAGGGTTATTTTGGGGGACTTCAGGACAGGTGTGTGAGCCTTTGTGGGACAACACCAGCCTGTAACGTGTTCCCAACACTGTCTTCACGACCACAGAGTGAGCTTTCTGTGTCTTACAGCGGAGGTCATTTATGGCCAGATCTGACCCCCAAAGAGGGGTGGGGAGCTTTGGTCCAAGGCTTTATTTAGCTCCCAGGGGAGCTGAGGGGCTGTGCTTGCTGGGTGCTGGTTGGGAGCGAGCACTGTCATGACCGGTGATGCCGGCTTGCTGTGCCCAGTGTGCACAGAGCTGGACGTTTGCAGAAGGTGCAGATCAACCTCTTAAGTTTTTGTGGTGACTCAGTGGCACAAAGGATGACAGACCTATTAATTATCTGCTCTCCAGGCTGGAAGCTGAACTGTGTGTTTGTAAAATAGATGGAGATCTTCAGCTTATGCCACCAAAGTGCAAAGCATTGCATTATTTTATTGTCTGCCTCTCCTCCCACACTGCATTTACGGTAAGATATATGTGTTGTTATTTCAATGCTAGTTTGATAAATGGGTGTCATAGCTTTGACTATTCAGTCATGATGGCTGTGTAACCTCCCATAACTTACTCTGTTGCCTGCTACTACATTTTTTTTCCTGTTTCTATGGGAGACATTATGGACAATAAAATTTTTTACAAAAAATTCTTTACACATGGTTAATAAGAATATGTTATAAACTAGAAATTTGAAACTCTGAAGACGGAACCTATGATGTTTCTTTCTGGTCCTTCTTCTCTTCCATTTACAAGGTCCACCAGGATGTTTCTGTGTGCTTGAAGCCTTCTTTTTTGCTGCTTTCACAGTATTTTATATGGAAGACTCATCTCTGCAGGGATGTATGGAAAACACTTTAAGGAAACACATGTTGGGAAAAGCCCTACATCAAGAGACAAGTTTGTAGCTAACTGAGGGCTGGACACTGATGAAAAAACAATGTTGGAGACCCTGCTTCAATGGGTGAGATTTGAAATAAGAAGCAGAGAGGTTGGGAATAAAATGTAAGGAGTTAAAATAGAGAAAGCAAATCCTATGCTACAGGCTGGATAGTTGTGTTGGCAGCTGTTAGCTCTAGGAGTTTTGGATTAAGGGAAGAAGGGCTTGAGAAATTAGGGGTATTAACACAACAAGGTCATTTGCACTGTAAACACATGGGATAATTTAGGTTGGAAGGGACTTTGGGAGGTGTGTAGTCTGACCTGCTCAAAGCAGGGACGTCTCTGGGGTCAGACTGGGTTGCTCAGGCCTTCGTTCAGTTCGTGTATCCTGTATGAGCAGCATTTGCCAGTGTTTTGTTAATCTGAGCACTTCAACCAGTTTTTCAGAACTTGTTTTTTTCTTGGCTGTGTTCCCTTGTCCTGGCTTCAGGTGATGCTGGAGCATCTGAGAAGACCTGTTCAGGGCCCTGTGAATAGTCTTTATTACCATTTTAGTTTAAATGCTCCAGGATATGAATGAAAAAGAATGATTTCTCTGTGCAGTAGGATTTAATCTGCTCAGTCAAGTGGTAATTATGTGAGGAACATTCATTGTTTACAGGGCTATAGAATAGGGCACAAAGTATTCTGAGGAGAGGTCAGATGTTTGCTGTGGCATTTTTAAAATTGGTTATTTGGTATTATTTGATAAATGACTTAAACAAGGTTGTCTTTCCTTTGTGTATTTCACAGAATTGTTCAATTATGACCAATTTGCAGAAAATGTACCTGATGCTTTCCTAACTGCTGCCCTAATGGCGGGACCTGGATAGTATTTTATTGTGGAGGTTCTTGGAAACTGCTAAGTTAATGACAAAAGATTGCTGAACACTTTGCCAGCCAAAAGGGGTCTAAAAATATTTCTCTTTGGGCTTTCAGATTATTTTGAAGCGTGTTTCAGTTTAGTCTGCATATTTGATGTGCTACCTCATCCTTGAAATCAGCGCCGTGCAATGGCTTAAGGCTAAGACATCTCAGGTTCTGGTGAGGCCTGCAGCATAGGACCTGATCAGCACTCATATGCCTGTGCTTTGCCTTCTGCTGAATCATGAACGTGCTGCAGAAAGATACCAAGAACTTAAGAGGTCAGCAGGCCCTGTTCCAGGTTCAGGGGAAGGGGAGCTAAATTCCTTGCTTGGGTGAAAGAGTATTGCTTAGCTATGTGTCCTGTCATTTGACGTTGTACGCTCCAGTGAACCTGTGTGCATCTACGGGGTGAAGGATGGTGTCCCAGGTGAGTTGGGATGGATCAGACGTAATCTTTCTTCTTCAGTTATTGAATGAGGTGTCTTGTCAGTCTCATGTGCCCAGATCCATATTTAGGTACTGGGCTTGACACAGGGATCTTGAAAACTCCCTACGTTGATCCTACTTTGTCTTAGAGGAGTCTATCCTCAGAAGATGCCTTACTTCTGAATTTTAAAGTTTTCCATGCACCTAAATTGTATTTTATCCAATGACTGTTTCATATCAAGGGCATAACCTGCTCTTGAAGGAGGGACTGGAAGTCACCTTCTAGTGAGTCCTCTGCTAAACTGTGGTTCCTCTTTGGGTGCTTCTTTTTTAGCCTGAGCAACCTTGAATTTTCTAGAGGAAGAAATTGCAAGGCAGGAGTGGAAGGGGAGAGCAGATCCCCACTCAAACCAGAGCTGTGATACTGGGAAACTGTATCTTAGGATCCCCTCTGATCCCAATAATATGGGAATCATTCTGCCTGGGCCTGGCCTGTAGCAAAAAAAGATGTGGTGGGAATGTATAGCTCACTTGCATCACAACTTCTTCCTTTGGCTGCATGTTGGGACCAATCTGGCTTGGTCCTTGAAAGCAAAGGCCGTGGTGAGCCTGCCTTTACGGCGGGAGATTTCTTCCACATAGATCTGCAGCCCAGGAAGTACCTCCCTGCTGCCTGAGGGCTTGGCATGGCGAGCTGTGGTTCCTGCGCTGGCTTGGTAACAAAACTGCTGTCCTAGCTGCAGGACGCTTTGTCCCTCTGAGAGGTCTCTGTCCCTAGCTCAGCTGCTTGTCTGATCTTTCCCTACCTTGTTATTGCAAGCGATCCCCCTCAAAGTGCATCCTTTTCCATGTCAGTCAGAGGTTTAGGTTAGTGAGTGCTGAGCAATGAAGCTGACAGAGCTGAAGAAGCAGCAATAGCTGGGGCAAGGGATGTGCTGTCCTTTTCGCCCATGGCAGCAACTGCTGCAGAGAGTTGACTCTCCAAGGAGGGCCAGGCTTATACAGACACAGCACTGCCCTTGGCGTTTCTTGTTGGCTACTAGATTGCTTCCTTCTCAGCCCCTTGCCTGGCTACCAGGGTCCTCAGGGTGGGCCACTTGCGGAGTGCTATATGCTGGCCAAGCCAGCGTGGCTACAGCAGCCCTGCACCTCCATATGTGCACCAGAGAGCTGTTTTGCGTGTAGTCTTTAATTCAGCTCCTGTCAGAGCTGCATTCCTTACTCCCTTGAGAAGCCAGTATTGCAGCCAGCCACCTCCTCTTTCAGATCCTGACTTGCCTGATCTCTGTGTTAGAAATATCATGGGGTGATAATGGGGCAGCACTGGGCTTTTCCTGAGTCCCTGGGACATTTGAAGAATGCTTGTAAAAGGCTGGTGAAAGGTAACCTTTTGCCAGGGGTCTTCAATTCACTGTATAAGAGTCTGCAGAACCACTGGAAATATTTTAAGGCTAAAAAAGGGTGGAAATTGTTAGCAAATAATGGAACACAAGGAACTTCATAAGTCAGCGCATGAAAGCTGCTGGTCCTGCGCACATCAGGTCCCCATCATGGCACTCATGAACAACTCCTACTTTTCTTTTCAAGTCTTTGGCTGCCTGTTGGAAGGCTGTGCTGAGTCTCGTGGCTCTGGTGGTTAGAAACCTCCTGACTGTTGCAGTGCTAAATGTATTTTATGGCCAGCCTGCGCGCATTTGTTCTGTGCCAACATTGTCCTTTAACTTAAATGGCTCTTCTTCTTCTCTGATGTTTACTCTCTGGATGTATTTATAGACAACAAACATAACCTCTCTGAGCTTTCATTTTGCTGAACGAAACAGGCAAATCTTTTCTTCCTTTTTAAGAAAAAAAATACTCTTTATGCTCTGACGTTTGAGTTCATCCTTAAGCACATAACCAGGACAGTATGCTGCATCTTTCATGGTCTTACCAAGGCCTTGGATGATGGTATTAGAGCTTCCTCATCCCTAGTGGAAAGTCCTTGCCCAGTTATCTAGAAAGCCTTTGCCCAGTTATCCAGAAAGTCCTTGCCCAGTTATCCAAGAATTTGTGATTGCTTTTTACCCAGATCCTTCCCATAGGAGGCTATATCCATACCTAGTGCAGATTTAGTCTATTTATTCTCCACTGTTCCTAGCTGTGGGGCTGCCAGTTGGTGGCACTTCCGATCTTTCCCCTTGTTTGACTGATTTTTTTGACACAATTTCTCTTATTCCAGTCCTTAAGGTAATTCAGCTTCTGCCTTTCTGATATTTTGAACCTCCTCTGTGTTAACAATACCATTGTGCTGCCTTCTCCTCAAAGAACCTTATTTGTTACCTTCACTTGGCTTGCTCTACAACCTGCTGTTGTCTCCCTCTTAGCAAGCTCCTTCCTCACTTTTCAGCTCTTGTACCCATTTCCGCCAGTTTAAGAGTTAGCTTCCCACACAGTGCTGTTTCACGTGCTTCGTTGAAGTCTGGATGGAGACAAAGTTAGGGATACCACCAAAGGAGAGCGGAGTGTGCAAACTTGGGGAGGCCTGTGCTGTGTTTTATCTCTGCTAATTTTAAAATCCATCCTTTGATACCTTCCTCGCCTTCGCCCCACCCCCACTCCCGCACCGAACTTGTTGTAGTGCCTGGTATAGATCTAAATAATGTACCCAGACTTCTCCTTAATGTATTTCAGAAGGGGCAAATGTGTGTTTAAATTTGTTTTTCTCCACCACATTCCAAATATTTTGTTCTATGATGATTATCCCCACTGTCCAGGTTTGCATCTGCTGGTCCTCCTGTAACACTAGGTTGGAGGTGTCCATGCATCTCAAATTGTGTCTGGGAGGCTTTGTGAGTTTAGGCTCCACTTTGGGTGAGATAGCACATTGAATGATTCTATGGGCTGCCCTGCCTTTGCTTCAGACTTCGTGCCATCTTTATGAAAAGCTTGCCAGGGCATTCATGCAGGATGCTCCAAAGTAATTTTTTTTTTAAATTTTCTCTCTCTTCAGTTTACTCTCTAGCACCTCAAGATTTTATTTCTTTATCCTTCTATTTACATAACAGGGAAGCTCTTTTTCTTTTTAATCTTTTGTGCAGTGTAGGTCTGCTTGATTCTTGGTAATTCTCACTTTGCTGTCCAACTCTTGGCCATATTTGTGGGTGAGGTTTTCTTCCATTCTTGCTCTTCTGCTCCCATGTGCCTCATTTCACTCTCTTCTCTGCATCATAGGTTGCTCCTGGCTGACTGCCAGCGCTCTTGTCTTCAGGATTTTCCCCTCTAATGACAGATCTTTCTTTTTTTTTTTTTTTAATAACTGACTCCTCTGTCATGGAAGTCTGTCCCTCTCTGCTGGTTTAGAGGTGGATTTCCAGTTCTCTCCCTTATTATTCTTGTGCATTTTCTATATTTTTTTTTTCCTTCATGCAGCCTCTTTTTCTCTTTCTTTCTCCTGTTAGGCTTGCTGCTCCTTTCTTCCTGGCCATCCCATCTTCTTGTCCTGCTTAGTCCTCCTCCTCATTATCTGGGTGCAAACAGTATGTCAAGTCTAGTGGGAGTATCTCATTCCTCCAGTGGAAGTCTGTCTTTGCTGCATCTTTTTTGCCCTTTGCATTGACCAGTGCTAAAGATCTGTCCTGTTCTGTATATCTCCATGCATGTTCTCCTTTCCTTTCTTTTCTTCTGCTATGGCTACATATTCCTACTTGAATTCAAGGTGCTTTTCTCAGGGATTTTTTTTTTTATTTCAAGAAAACTGTAAAGGATGCTCAGCATGCCTCATCCTTCTCATCTGCTGTTGATGTCTACAGTTTTTCAGGTCTTCCCATTACTGTCATAATTTCAGATTTTTCTTTCCTGCCTTCATCTTCAAAAGCATGAAAGAACCTCCCACTGCACTTAGAACTTATTATTTTCTGTTTGCTGGATCCCTTCATTCCTGCCTATTGACTATTTAAATTCCTCACTCAGTTGTCAAGCTAATACTTTTTTTTTTGCTTCAGTTGCTATGTCATAGTGGTATCTGATGTTCCAGAACCTCTTTTGTGGGTTGCCTTTGGGAGCAGCAGAGTGTGAAAAACAAGTGAAAGTCTTGTCTTTTTTTTTTGTGTTAACACTGGGTTATTATTACTAGCTGTCTTGTACCAGAGCTCAGGTTATCAACATTTATGGCAAAAGCTTTGTAGCTGGGTGCTATCAACCCTTAGAAAGATTTGGATTTGCTATTTCCTATTACTTGAAGGATGTTCAAGCTCTTTATGTCTATTCTTGGTGAGACGGTGATATTAAACTTTGAACTAGAATGGGGGAAGAAGCTCATATAGATCAATAGAAACCGGTTAAGCAAGATCCCAGTGTGCTTGAATTTCAGTTCTTTCCCTAAATCTAATCCTACTGTCTTTCAGCATGGGACTGTGTTTTAAGTGAACTATCCTTGCTATCATTTGGTAGGCAGTGGTCCTCTCAGATGGCAATAATCCTGGATGAAGTTGCAGCTTTCAAAAGTGGAATGCTCTACAGATAATTCTTTTTTCTTGGGCAGGAGAAAACCCAGCTGCAGTCTTGGAGATGACAGCCAGGGAAGACCAATTGATATGAGTCCATCATGTACACTGACTATGCCTTAGAGGAAAAGAAATGTTTTTAAGTGCAGGGAACCCATCACAAAACCCATTTCCTATCGGAGTCACAGGTGATTGGACACTTAAATGTGGGAAATGCTGGTACTACGTTGATATTTTCTGCCGTTAAGGGGCTCTGAAGTAGCCTCCAGCCCTTACCAGCTTCTCAGGGAAGTGCTGAGTTAATTTGTCTCTAAGAAGCTCTCAAGGCACAGCAAGGTGGTCTGAAAATACTGAAAAGAAACAGTTAACCTCTGACTCTTTACTGGTTTATTCTGTATCCCACTGTTACCATTTAGAGAAAAAAATGTCTTTGGGTGGTGGATTTGATTTTTAATTTTTCTCTTCTCTTAAGCCCTCCCTAACAATGACTGCCTTCTCTGAGCCTGAGACAGCTTCCTTGGCAGTCCCAGGCCAGGTGCCTGTGCTGATCTACAATTGTTTTCCTGATGCAGCACATCAGGCGGTGGTTTTGTGAGGTGTCTGGACCAGAAGCCACATCTCCCTTGGTGACCTAGAGCAGGACCAATTTGCTGACACAGACAAGATAGTGTTTCTTGGCCTCTTTGCCCAATTGATCTCACCGGCGGGGACATTTTCTGTGAGCCTGTGAGGGATGCAGGTCCCTATCTGTGAAGAGGGTTCTTGTCCGCGGGGCACAGCTGGGTGGTCAGGCCCATCTGCTCTCTGTGGGACACGGCTGGAAGGAGGAAGGTGGTGGGTGTCTTTCAGCGAGTGAGCGTGGGGGGAGAAGGGCGTCCAGCGCAGCCCCTCACGGGTGCTCTCAGAGGGATGCTGTGAGCACAGCTGGCACTGTCCGCTTTTGCCTTCATGCATATGTGATGTGCTTTTTCCTTAAATCTTCATCATAGTGCTCCACATTATACGTGCTGTTTGTAGCTATTAAACATACTTGTTTTGAGATAACTCTGCAATATGGCACATACATAATTAGGTATAATTAACTCCAATTAACCATATTAAGTTTTGCAACACTTCTCCTGCCATATTCTGAAGCTGGCTTTAAAGGGTTTTGTGACTAACAAACCCACATTTGCAGGTTCAAGTTATACAAACTCGTCCATATTCCAGGTGTTCCTTTTTTCATTGCAGTCCTGAGCCTTTGAATCCGATTATTGCTTGTTCAGTTGTCTGCATAATTGACTTGCAGCCTGGAGGACTCTTTCCCTCTGAGTGCAGGATCCTCATAGTGTGTCTTTGGTGCTCTTCACATGACATTTCTGGGGAGCTGCTGATCACAATGGCATCCCAGTGCTCAGACAAACTCCTTACCTTGCCAAAGCTAGTTAGGTGATGACACGCTATGTTTGACAAAGGATAAGCGCCTTTGGTGAGTATGGTGAAGAACCATACTTATTTAAACACTAGGCCAAAAATTTGGCTTTTATTCTTTTTAAAGTCTGTTTCTCCTTAATTTTTCCTTTTACTATTAATTTTGTGGTTGCTTTTGTTGTTCTTGTTGGAAAGTGCTCTGAACTGTCATGCATTAATAAGTTGTATAAAACAGGTGATTGGTTGAAAGACAAATGCAGTTTGTCAATAAGAGAAAGAGGCTAATACCTAACTTATGTGTGAGGAGCATATTTTGGTGTGCTGTAGCACCCGCTGGTGCCCAGCACCCCACATCTCCAGTGAAGGAAAACTGGCATTTTCCTTTTCAGCTCAGCCGAGCACTTGAAGGTGGCTCTTGGTCCTCTAGATGCTGGATAACACATTTCTTAGCATATTGCCTCCTAAAGAAAAGCTGGAAACAGTAAGACTGTTAGTGTATATTGCAAGGTCTACCCCGTGTCCAGTTCATGAAAAGCATAAAGTGCACGCACAGTAGACAGCAGAAATGCTGACACTGGCACAAAAGGGCCTCTCAGTTGGTCCCCATACAAAACAGTTTCTTGACATCTATGAAACAGTTCATCACTCCCCAGTTTTTCAAGGGTGCATGGATATTAATTTGCTTCAGGTTATAATCAAGCTGTCACTGATTTTAATGGGCCTTGGATCAGACAGGCTTTAGTTTTTATATGGTTTCCATTACAGTGTTAATTAACTTAGCATGCAGATTTAGCTATGAAGCTTAGAGATTTCATTTAGTTTTTATAATTTAATTGTGGAAACGTGGCAGTAAATGCAGATGAGACGTTATATGCGATTAATATTGACCCAGGACTACTCAAATGTCAGACACTTGTCTCTGAAGACTCACTAGGAAATCCAATGTGTTAAATATTGATTTTGTAACGTGGGGTTTTCAAACAACCTTGGAACTGGCCTATTCTTCCAGAAGCTGTATTCTTCCTGAAGTCAGGACTGTGTGAAACCTTGATGTCTGTGAGTCAGACAACGCTGAAAGTCAGAAAATCCTGTCACTTGATGATGCTAACAGTAGTGTTATCTCCTGCAACTGTTTTTCAAAAATGCTGAAACAACAAATAGACAGAATTAACCTCTGTGTGGGTGTGGGTATGTGTCTGTGAGGGCAGGTAGTATTTGTGGCTTTTAAACGAATATAAATTAGAGCCATTGATAAACAGCTTGCGGAAATTTTGAGGAATGAATGCTTTTATCACAGCAGTTGGTATGCCTTTGCCCAGCCTGAAAGAATCCACGCAATGGTGGGAAGGGGGTGTCAGTTTCCATGCTGACCTTGTCCTTGTCATAGCCCCCAGACTGAAAGATATGCTGACTATTGTAAGTTGTATTGATATTAGACTGCTGAAATGTCCATCTGTTTTAGAGAAATGGCTCAAAGAGGCACTGGGATTTGTACTGTAAGTGTCAAACACTACCATATTGAAGAAATGAATAACCTGTTGTCATATCTGCTGGCAAGATTAGTAGTCACAGGTTTGAGTTAAAACTTTCTAGCTACTGAACTGGGGAACACTGAGCTTGACAGGTTGTGGAAAAGACATTGTTGGAAGTGTCCAATAACAGATTGGGAATGGTTGTTCAGGTAGAATTGGTCCTGCCGAGATGCCTACTTAGCCTGATTTTCTGAGATGTCGTTACACTGCTGTACTTTTGATTATAGCTGGTGTTTGATATTTCAAGGAATGAAAAGTCCCTGCTCTGCTGTGGACCTGGTGTGGGTGGAAGAGGAATTATTCTCACCACAGGCATCCTCAGACTTCTTGGATGGCCCGTCACCTGGGAACCTTCACATGGCACTTAACATAGCACCTTGTGGACACTGGGTGGGAGGGTGCAAGACCACGCCTCTTGTGCGGCACTTGAAATGTGAAGTTTAAAAGCCCTCTAATTACTGAGGGATGTGTGGCTACAAATGTCATTAATAGCTTAGGCAAAGAGGCAGAAAAAAAAAATTCCCAAAATAGTTGCTCGATTTATATTGAAGGTAATGGAGACTGTGCAGGCTGCTTCTTCTGTAGGTTCAGGGGGGAGCAAGTAAGGAAGACAGATTGGAGAGATGTTTGTGCATTGCAAATTGGAGGGGTTCATTGAGTTCAAAGATGCTCTTAGTCTTGTAGGTCAGCAAAACTTTTTTGTTTAAAAACAGAACACAGTCAGAGACAGTGTTAAAAGCATTTCAGCTGTCAAAAAGGGACAGAGACAACAAATTTCACAGGCAGACTGCTAAACTGCACGCTAAAGGCACAACTGAATGGGCAAGCTCAGGGCTGGGCATTTCTGGAACACGTTGCTCAGGTCTGTTGTGCATCATGATCTGCACAAGACTTGGACGTTTGACTGCTACTTCTTGCTTCCTTTCTAGCTCACCTGCAACTTCCTCATTTGTGGTACTTCAGTCTTTGGCCTGCCTTGGGAAGCTCTGTGTTGCAGACAACAAAGACTGTGTGCACACTGTAGCTGCTTCACCTGCTTGAGGGCATCTGGCTGTGTTGTGTTACATGTAGTGACTCAGAGGCCTTTCCCTTGGTGGAACACAAAAGTTCACTTGCAGTCCATCAGCTTATGTAAAAGTCTGAACTATTTTTGTTCAAGTGCATTGCTGTACATTTTTAGACTAGCTAAACTTCATGCACACACCGTGTGCCAAGTCCACCACTTTGCTACATCCTGTGAGAGGGTATCAAAATCCCTCTGAAGCTTTTAGGGACTGCAGTGGTGCAGAGCGCTCTGTGAACACAGCCATATTGCTTGTGCATCCAAATGTCAGGGGGAAAACTGCTAATTTGTGCATGGCATAATTCCCACTTTCTAAAAGTTACCAAAAATATAGAAAAAGTCTAACTCAGGAACTACTGCTCAGATTTGGAGTGTATTGAAATAGACTAGTGTAGATCCTTATAGATTGCAGTAGTTAAAACCCTCATGATGTAAGTGCATTGAGTCTTATCTTTGCTGTTATACAGAAGTAAAGCTGTACATGTCTCTGCCTTTTCTTGTTTATCCTCTACTCCACTTCATGCTGTTGTCCATTTTGCTGTGCTTTAATTCCTGGGTCTGTTTTGTCAGTTCATAGAATTATAGAATGGTTAGAGTTGGAAGGGACCTTAAAGATCATCTAGTTCCAAGCCCCTGCCATGGGCAGGGACACCTCCCACTAGACCAGGTTGCTCAAAGCCCCATCCAGTCCGGCCTTGAACTCTTCCAGGGATGGGGCATTGACAACCTCCCTGTCCCAGTGTCTGACCACTCTCCCAGGTAAAGATTTTCTTCCCAATATCTACTCTAAGCCTACCCTCTTTCAGTTTGAAACCGTTACCCCTCATCCTATCACTACACTCTCCTGCTTTCCTGTAGGCCCCTTTTAGGTACTGGAAGGCTACTCTAAGGTCTCCCTGGAGCCTTCTCTTCTCCAGGCTGATCAGCCCCAACTCTCTCAGCCTGTTTTCGTAGGAGAGGTGCTCCAGTCCTCTGATCATCTTTGTGGCCCTCTTCTGGACTCGCTTCAACGAGGTGCATGTCCTTATTTTGGGGGCTCCAGAGCTGGATGCAGTACTTCGGGTGGGGTCTCACCAGGGTGGAGCAGAGGGGCAGAATCACTTCCCTCGCCCTGCTGGCCATGCCTCTTTGGTTGTAGCCCAGGATGCGGTTGGCCTTCTGGTCCAAATGCACATTGCCCAGTCATGTTGAGCTTCTCATCAACGAATACCCTCAAGTCCTTCTCCTCAGGACTGCTCTTAATCCGTTCCCCACCCAGCCTGTATTTGTGCTTGGTATTGCCGCGATGCACACGCAGGAACTTGTACTTGGCCTGGTTGAATTTCATGTGGTTTGCATGGGACCACGTTTCAAGCCTGTCCAGGTCCCTCTGGATGGCATCCCTTCCCTTCAGCGTGTCGAGCGCACCACACAGCTTGGTGTCATTGGCAAACTTGCTGAGGGTGCACTCAATCGCACTATTGTGAACAAAGATGTTAAACACCACCAGTCTTGGTCCCAGTACCAACCCCTGAGGAAGCCACTCTTCACTAGTCACCACTTGGACATTGAGCCATTAAACACAACTCTTTCAGTGTGGCCATCCAGCCAATTCCTTAACCACCAAGTGGTCCATCTGTCAAATCCGTGTCTCTCCAATTTGGAGACAAGGGTGTCATGTGGGACAGTGTTGAACGCTTTGCACAGGTCCATGTAGATGCTGTCAGTTTACTCTTGCCTTATCAGCCAACACTGTTACACCATTGTAGAAGGCCACCAAATTTGTCAGGCATGATTTGCCCTTAGTGAAGCCATGTTGGCTGTCACCAATCACAGCCTTGTTTTCCATGTGCCTTAGCATAGTTTCCAGGAGAATCTGCTCCATGATCTTGCGTGGCACAGAAGTGAGACTGGCTGGTCTTCCTTTTTTCCCTTTTTAAAAATGGGGGTCATGTTTCCCCTTTTCCAATCAGTGGGAACTTCACCAGACTGCCACAACTTCTCAAATATGACGGATAGTGGTTTATCAACTTCATCTGCCAGTTCCCTCAGGACCTACAGATTATCTCATCAGGTCTCATGGACTTGTGCACCTTCAGTTTCCTTAGATGGTCTTGAACCCGGTCTTTTCCTACAGTGGGTGGTTTCTCATTCTCTCAGTCCCTGCCTTTGCCTTCTGCAACTTGGGTGGTGTGGCTAGAGCCCTTGCTGGTGAAGGACAAGGTCTTGTCCATGTCCTGGGTGACTAGATCTCCTGTTTCCTTCTGGAGAGGGACATCCCTAGTCTTCCTTTTGTCAGCTACGTACTTGTAGAAGCTTTTCGTGTTCCCCTCAACGTCCCTGGCCAGATTTAATTCTATCTGGGCTTTAGCTTTCCTAACTTGATCCCTGTCTGCTTGGACAATTTCTCTGTATTCCTCCCAGGCTACTTGTCCTTGCTTCCACCGTTTGTCAGCTTCCTCAGAGCTCCTGAGAGTCACCTCTGTGTCTTTTTCCATGAAAACTCCTAAACCTGATTCAGTTTCCCTGAACCCATCTGCCAGGCCTCTGGACACACTTATTTCATTAGGGCTGCTGGATGCTTGAAACATTTCCTCTTTCTTCTTTCCCTTCCCTAACCTCTGTTCTTAAAGTGCAACATTCTGACTACAGGAGCCATCCTTCTATGTTGGGAAGGAGCTTCACACATACTTATATTTTTTCTGTGCCTAAACTCCCTCAGAAGAAAAATAAGAATGCCTGCATGGTCTAGGATTTTGGGTTTTTTTAAATAATTTTTTTTATTACACTGGAATTGTTACTAGATATGCCTTCTTGTAAAGTGTTTTCCAAACGTCAGGTTTTCTATGAATTAATTTGGCTGTTGCTCCCTGCTGTGTCCCAGGACACTTTGAACATGAGAGTTTTTCTCGAGAGTTTTATCCTGCTGTGAATATTTATATACATCAAGCTGCAATAAACCCAAACAATTTTCCCATTAGCAATGCAGTCAGCAGAAGTCAAATAATTTCTCCTGTGGCTGTCAGGGACACCGTGCACTTGAAGTAGGGGAGAGGGAAAAAGGTTTCGAAAAAGATGGCTCAAGATTAACATCACACACTCTAATAGAAGTTTTTAAATTAGCCCTTTCATCATACCATATTTATTGTATTAATTTGCTTTGGTGGCATTTAGTATTGGTGCATGAGGTATGGATGTCCTTGCATGCTGCATGCATAGGCAGAAGGATTTAACAGTGCCCATTCATATGAGGAGTACCTGAACCAGAGCATGGCCCTGAATGAGGTTAAGTGAAAGCAGCCCTAAAGGGCTTCCAGGAGGATCTCCCTAAAAGCTGAAGTGTACCTGGTTTTAGAGAGGTGTGTGTTCAACAAGACAGCTGACCTGGGGCGTCACTCTGGGAATCTTTGTTGCAGAGTTTAGAGCAGCCTTTTGGATATGCACCATTATGCTGGAGGAAAGCCCCCATAGCTTTGGCCACTGGAAGAAGAAGGAGCTTGAAGTGGTCTTTGCTCCCCATGTCTTCAGCTGGGCTGAGCAGAGCTCTAGTGTCTGTAAAACTGGGTTTCCTGGGTTTCCTAACAGTGAAGGGCTTGTGGATGACAACAGACACTGCTGCTAGATCAAAGGTCTGCGTGCTCCCAGCTCCGTTGAGGCTGTGGGGAAGTCAACAGCTTCCCCTGTTGGTGTTCTGCACCTGGCAAATATCTACCATTCCCCCCGGATCAGAGCTGCAGGGGATGCAGAGGTGGGGTGTTTCTGTCGGGGGAATTTTGGAGGAGGAAGGGGAATGAAGGAGACAAGTCATGGCATTAACAGGGAAAGAAGGCAATAGCCACCAGTGGTCTGTGGCACTGATAAAGGTGGCACAGTAACTGAATCAGCAAAACTATCACGACTAACCTGGATGCTAGTCACTCATTAGTCGGTGTCTTGTTCCCATCCCACTAATGCAGACCAGCAGTTCAGAGACAACTGGAGATACAGCATTTGCGTGTGGGTGAAGAAGGTGCATAGTTTTCCTCCAGGGGAGCATATGAGCTCCACAGACCAAATAGAAGCTGGTTGTGTATTTCCTTTTTACCTCTCAAAAAGGTGACAGGGTTGCTGCTGGTGCTTTTCCTTGGGTGCAGCTCTTGAGACCTGTGTTTGTTGCTACAGTAGGGTGCCTGTTTCTGTCCTGTTAGTGTGTCCATCACTATCACTGCAGCACCAGATCTGTGCCATAAGCAAAGAACAGGGCTAATATCTGTTGCGTGTGGATCTTCCCTTGTTCTCTTCCCTGGTGGGGAGATCTCTGTGGTGGTTTATTAAATAGCTGATGTTCTATGTGCTGTTTCCTCTCCAGTGAACTCAAGCAGTGGAGTTGGAGTTTATAAAAGAGATAGCATCTTTTCCCCTGTTGTTTGTCTCACAATGTGCCCATTTGTAAGTATTTAGCATTGACAGGCTCTACAGATGTGCCATTATTTCCTTTAGATGAAATCCTGCAATCATACAAATGTCAAAACCTCACACTTGCTCCCTCTGTGTTGCAAGAGCCTTCCTGCCATAGTAGCGATGATGTGCACGGGATATCTCATCTCCAGAACTGCCTCTCCTCAAAAGCTGGGGCAGACAAACAACTCTGAGGAGCAGAGCAGGCATTCCCCAAGAACATTTTTGGTTTTGTTTCCTTTTCAGCAAAAGGATGTACTAGTAGCCCTGTGAAGCTCACTTCTTTTTATATCCATTTTGCTCATTCACACAGGCACTGCCATAGCAGTCACTGAGTTAAACCCAGTGATTGATGAGTGTGCTGAGCTTGCAGGGGAAATGCTGTCCATTTGGAGTCTAGTGCAAATACGGAGGAATAATTCTAGGATTTTTTT
This sequence comes from Alca torda, assembly GCA_008658365.1. Lineage (NCBI taxonomy): Eukaryota > Metazoa > Chordata > Aves > Charadriiformes > Alcidae > Alca > Alca torda. Next base: position 51,848,085 of record CM018101.1, on the reverse strand, counting down.
CAGTGATGCAATTGGTCCTTTTTGCCTGGACCCTATGCCTGTGTCGCAGCTGTCATGGTCTGGGGAGTGTCCAGCACAGCTTAGAGCTACGATAATGGACATCTGCATGAGTGATGTACATTTCTGTCTCAGATTTTGTTTCCTAGTGGGAATCGAAGTGGGATTAGGAACTGAAATAAGAGGTGAACAAGGGATGTGATAAAAAGAGGAAAAAAACTGTACTGAGGGGACCTGGGGATGCAGGGAGAGGATGAAGTGGGGAAAGGCAGGCAGTTTAGCGAAGAAATGTGCCACTGAGAGTGACAGGCACCTGGTTTAGTATTTAATGGTGAGCAGAGGGTGCTGGAAATCTGACTTTCTACATGTGGAAAGAGAAGTTACTTGACATCAGAGTTTGTCCACTGTATATTCAGAATAAGCTGCTTGCTAGGTCCGCTTTTCCAGGTTCATGAAGGTACTCGGGAGCTGGAGCTGGTCAGAAAGAGGAGTGGATCTGGACCTGGGGCTGCAGGGTCAGTAACGGCAGAGCACCTTGATAGCTGTCCTGGACTCTAAGCTGGATATAGTGCTCAGTCTTTTTCAATTTGGAGACTATTAGAAAAAGGTGGAAGTCACCCTCCTCACCTTCTGCCCTGTGTTTGATGATTCCTTGCTCTGTGTGCAAAAGCAGACTGGGTCTTGCAGGAGGGGAAGGCAGATAGCAGTATTCTCCAGATGAAGCCCAGGAAATGGGACGAGACCAGCTGAAGGGCTGGTTGGAAATGCAGGCTGTGGTAAGGATCTGCACCAGCGGGTGCGTCTGCAGAAGAGAAGTGGGAGGAGCACCATGAGATCACTGCCCAGAAGGCAAAAGGAAAATCAGGGTGCACTGAGGGAAGAGCAAAGAGTGGAACAAGCAAACCTGCCATACGGAAGCCCCTAGTGCAGTTCTTGGGTCCCTGTTCATTGTAGAGAGAAGCAAATTGGAGGTCCTTCAGAGGGCAGCTGCAAAAATGAGAGGAGTTTGAGAAATAAGAGAGAGCTGGGGCAGTAAGATGTGCTCAGTCAGGGGAGAAAGACAAGACAACCATGTTCATCCATACATAAAAGGCTGCTGCAAAGATAAAAGAGTTAGACGAATTAGTTTTAGTCATTGGCAAAGGCTATTCAAAGAAAATGGATTTTGAGGGCCAGCAAGGAAAATCATTGAAATATTCCAGTGAAACTTGTAACCTGCCAAGTTTTAGTTCTCTGGAAGCAGCAGGAAAGGATTTCAGTGGGCATGGGATCAGCAGTGTAACCAAGACTACAGCTGGCAATCAGGCCCAGCCGTGCAATAGCCAGTGCACCCACCTTTCAGATTAGAGAGTTTGCAGGGAAGAGCTGAAATAAACTGCTGTGTGAAGGGATGCTTTCCTCACAAAGATCCTGGCAGAGCCCCAAATCTCTGACCCTGTCTTTCCAGAAGAAGATACAGTTGCTGCAGTTACAGAAGGGCTCTTTTAAAATGGTGAAGTCAGCTTTGCTTTTATTTATGTGGTTGGATAATTATTAATAGAGAAGGTGGTGATATGTACTTTAGTCCAGGTTACGAGTGCAGTAGCTACACCTTATCACTTTATATGGATTTGCGCTATGCATGTCACCGTGGTATAGTGCAGGTGAGTCAAACAGTATGAAGTGCGGAAGAGGAGTTGTCTACAGAACATTTCCACCTGGCCTATACATTTCGCATAAACGCCAAAGCATATGGGGGAATGGTAGAAAATTAAGGTCTTGGACTGCAGCACCGGACTCCAGGGTCCACCAGGGTGCTGCGTGTGCACCTCCTTCCTTCTCACACTCTGGTGATACAAGAAAATAACTGTGCAAAACTTCTGAAGGTAAATTTACCTGGATTGCCAAACCAAGGCGTTAACACCTAACACCTCTGGATGCAGTGGGTTGACTCCAGCTGTATGAATGCAAATTCTAGACAGACAGAGAAAGTCAGCGGTAAGAGCAAGTTGTAAGTGGTAAATCCAAATGAAAGATCCAACTAATCCTCGCCTATATATCTTAGTAACTTCTGCTGAATGGTTTGTGACAAAAATGCTGGAATATTAAACCAGGACTATGATGTAAAATGCATTTCCTATCTCTGATGAGTAGAATTTCAAGCTAGATTCTGTCATTCTTGCTTATATTCAGTAATAATTTTTTGGGTTCATGTAAATCCATTTGCTTGCTAAGAGACAGATTACTGTATAAAGGTCCAGCCATATACTATGGAAAAATTATAGTCTGGTTTTGCTTACACCTAACTCTGGCCCCATCTCCATTTTTGGCATGCATTGTAATTTATTCTTGAATATTTTGTTAGGCCTGCTGACATGTCAAACTGGATATGTAAGGCCATTTTCATATGGTCTTTGTTTATTTGATCAAGCACTTGATCTAGTACTTGAAATTTCTTGCCTGCGTGGCCTCTTGGAGTATTCCGCTGACAACTAATTCACTGAATCTGGCGTGCAATAATTCTTTAGCACTAAGCTTCATGTTTTTATCTGGTCCAAGGTTATTTTCCCCCTTGCTTTCTGCCTCCCTTCACTGGCAGCAGTTTTCACCCCAGCAGAAGGATGCTGCATGGAAGGCATGCCTCCTGCAGATACCCTGTGGGTACTTCTTTCTTGACGTTAGCTGTAAACTGTGGCAGCAGGAGAGCATGTACACAACCCATTCAGCCACCCTCGTCAGCTGGCAGAGGGAAAGGAACAGAAACCTGCAACCTGCAGCCACTCTAGTAATCCTGCACCGAACCACCATGTGAGGAGAGCCTGCTGCCCACTCTAGGATAGTTTACTGAGTCTGCAGGAAACCTTATTGCATATAGAAGAGAAACTGGCACAGTAACTGGAAATTAAGTGCATTGTCCCTACATCACAGGGTAAGCAGTGTTTGTATGTGTCTGTATAATCTAGCGTAGCAGCGTGCAGCAGCCTGACCTCTGCACTGATTTTGCAGTTGGTCTTACATCACCAGAAGCTATTCTTAATTTCCACAGAAGAGCATGAGGGGAGAATGAAGATGCGTTAGTCCCACAGAAAGCGTGCAGTCACAGTGAATAATGAGTGAAGTCTCTGCAAGTAGCCCTGCAGTCCTTTATGAGGTAACGTGGTCTTTGACGTCAATAGGAAGTTTGCTTCCACAAATGCTAAACAGGGACTGCAGGATTTGGTTTCATGGGGTTTTATGAAGCACAGCTGTCAGACCCACTGAAAGAAACCAGGATGTATTTCACTGGCAGCCCTCCTGGTGTATCTATTCATGATGCTCTTTGCTGCCACCTTGGTTTACTGCTTTGCTTCTCTGGTGTATATTTTTGTGTTCACACTCTTCAGTCAGTTTTTTGTCACCTACTCTGTTAAGGACATCAAGTGGGGGATTAGGCAGGTTTGTTCTTCACCAGCTTCGCTCTGAGTCACTCTTGCAGGAAATGCAGGCAGGCATACACTTTTGGGAATTCAACAGGGTGCCAACCTGCTGCCTTCCTGTTCGATTTGTGTAGAAGCTCACTGTTTATAGCCTTTGCTTGTAGTACAACCCCAAAGCTGGTAACACCCAGTTGTGTGTTTGTGCTGCTCTGGAGGGTCAGTTGTGTTGGTTTTTGTCTCCCTGTGGGGGACAAGGTCATGAAAGCACAGGGGAAAACACACCTCTCAAACAGAAAAGGCTGAGGGCTTAAGAGAAATGTGTGCTTTTGGACAGCAGGGCTTTTGGTGGAATTACATGGTGTGATAATGCATAACTCTCTAAGAAAGGCAGTAGGTACAAGAGAATAGACAATTTCGCCCACCCATTTGGGAAGCTCTGATAAGAACATATCATCATGAACCCAACTTAGTTCTCCTGCCTGGCACCTTCCAATTATATCCCACTTGATTTACTTGTTTAGTGATGAACTTCACTTCCAAATCAGGATAATGTTCACATTCTCTTTGATAGGTTGTTATAGGTGTCTTTGTTCTGGGAAGCTGATTTTAGGCAAATCCTCCCTCTCCCCTCCCCATAGTATCTCCTTTCAAGCTGGGAACTTCCCATGATCCCAGCAAACAACTTTCACCCATGTATAAACACTGGGAAACAATTCTCTGACCTTGTCCTAAAGCAACTGTCGGAGATGAGCAAAACGTCAGTGGGCATATTTGTGCGTGAAGAGAAGGGACATGCGGTTGAAGCCAGCAGCAGTCTTAAGACCTGTCTTAAATTTATGAAATGCATTTTCAGAGTTGGGGATAAAGGTAGTTATTTGCAACACAAGGGAGGTTCATGGGAGAGCGATCTGTTTTGGGGCATGGAGCTGTCACAAATTGGTGATTTAGGTTGCTTAAAGAACCACAATCAAAGACATCAGCAAAACAGTTTTAATATGATTTTATAGAAGTGTCACTTAACAAAGTTCAATGGCAAGGTTGACTCTACTAATTACTGCATGGAAAACTTACAAAGCAAAATTGAGTTACACTCAAATTAGAATGATTGACAGAGAGACTGGGGACACAAAGGGCAAAGGAGGCCCTCCTGTTGAATCGTGATGTTCAGAATGTACCCCATTGCTTTCTAAACTCCTCCTCAGGGCAGAGCCTAGGTACGGCTGAATCCAGACTTAGTCCCAGACTTGGTCAACAGTTTATGTCTAAAGGAAGAAAGAGTAAGGAAGACTCCCTCATTGAGTTACAAGGTTCAGAATGGACCCTCTTGCTTTCTAAACTCCTTCTCAGAGAGGAGTCTAGTGTGGCTGCATCCAAACTCAGTTCCAGACTTGGTCAACAGTTTATGTCTAAAGGATTGTGTATGTTTCATTAGTATCATTTCAGCACCCAATCAATGTTACCAAGGCAAAACCAAAGTTATCATACTACAGGATTATGCGTGATATTGGTCACTTACCAAAGATCTGCCATTTGTGAAAGTTCGCTCTGCCTTGAGGAGCAGCCTTGAGAAGTGTCCCAGCTCAAGGGAGATCACCACCATGCAGCCATGCTGTCTAGCTGGGACAGCTCAAAAAAGGCTCACTTAGGCTGTCATATTTATGGGATAAAGTGGTTGGCTCATAGTCAAATCACATATGATAGAAAGATAGGCACAAGACTCCTTGTACCCACAGCTTTCTTTGTTCTTTGATAAATAAATCTTGGAAAAGCCACCTTCAGGTGTTGATCACATGATCAGTGACCCAAGTCCATATTCATGGATGCTCATTGTGTCACTCTGCTCCTTTTTGGGTTTTCAGAGAACAGATTGAGGTGTTCTTGGCCCGGCTGTGGATCATTCCTTTACATCCTTTGGAGCCTGTGCCAAACTGCCACTAGTTTGGTCAAGGGGTCAAGTGCATTATCCCAGGAGCCCCATGGGGAACGTGGTGCCTGAGGAGAAGCCCTTGTCTAAGTTCACCTGAAGGTCACAGTGGTGCTGGTGGGTGGAGGGAAGCATGCAGAGGAAGAGCAGTGGGCACCACCAGCCACTTTTCTTGCAAGACTTACAAGGCAGGGAGCAATGCTTGTCACATTTCAAGTGGGCTATGACTGAACTTCCCAGGTTGTGAGGAGGGCATAGCTGTCTGGCTTTTTGGTACCTTCTGTGCCTTTATAGCTTCTGTGCAAACCTACAGCTGCATTTATGTCACTTCCTGCTCTCCTCCCTCCACCCCCCCCCCAATTCCCTGTAGTGTAGTGTTGGGGAGGGGGTTATGCTTTCCCTATTCATTCCTTTATTTTAATGGAAGAAGGGAATAAGGAACATGCTGGTTTGTTGCTACCTGGCATTCCTTTCCTGGTGGATTGTGGTTATTTCTGTAATATCACACTCATTGATTTCACAGTTTCTGAACACTGCTGTCGTTACAGAGCACCACCAGAAACTTGTCTTTCTATGCTAGAGCAACCTGAGTACTTGGGCTTGTAAATACCATCCATTTCACCAGTGTGACAGCTAGAAAGCTTATTTGTCCAAAGGCCCACGGGAAATAAGTGACAGGAGGAGAATAAATCTGTGCTGGTCTTTGAATTACTACTCACCATATAACCAATTAGATTTCTCCTAGGTGAGGTCCTTACCCTGGTTTTTTTTTTGTTTAGCCATATATAAAACCTTGTATCACATCAGTCATTTTCACTTGTGCTGCTTAGTAGTTTTTGAGCCTGTAGACCTCAGGTTTTTTCAGACACATGGGAAAAATCGTGCCACTTCTAGATTTGCAATGAAGTTAAGGGACATAGAGATGAAGTGAAGATCATGTTTTGATGCTGAATGCAGTGTTTGGGAATAACTGTTCTGAGTCTGGCCACGCTGACTGAAATACTGCCCTGTGCAAGGGAACAGGGGCTGGAGATGAGAGGCTGAGACTCCAGCCTGAAGTCATTGTGTGTGAGGGATGCTGATGTCCTGTGGTATGAAAATCACTTGCCAGCTAACAAACACACTGGAGCACAGAGTGAGTGAAAGAAGGGGTGCTGCTCTGTGGTGGCATCCCTCTGGTGTCTTACTGCCTGAGTACTCCCTTGCCAATTAAAGCAATTACAATGGAGAGTGCCGGATTATCTGTAGCGGTGTGAAAAGATTAGGGAGGTCTAGGGAAGGGCCGGGTCACTGTGGAATATGTTTGCCAACAGGATTTCCCAGGTGATACATGGGATTCGGGAGAGATGCCAGCCTCTGGCAATTCTGCTGTTTTTCATTATATTATGCCTTTATCTGAAACTGCTGAGGACCCAACCTGGGTTCTGCAAAGCTAGGTCACTGCTGTCAGAAGATCACGTGGGTGGTGTGGGTCCTGGCTAGAGCGCTAGTGTGTTGATGGGGTTGTCCAGGAGGGTTGAGACAGGAAGAGGTCAGGTGCAGACTGGTGACAACTGGTGTTGCTAGTGGAGGCTGTGTTATGGTGTCCTATGAGAAGAAAGTGTCACATCCTTCCATTTTGGAAGTTTTCTTAATAGGACTAGGTGGCGTGCTAGGTTCTTGGTGCCAGTAATTAGGGGAATTGGTACAGCCATATACAGACTGGATAATAAACTGGTGCTCGAAAAAGCCTCATTAGTTAAAGCAAATCTGACCAGAGTTCAGCACAGCTTGTGACGCAGATTGCTAGAGGGATGTTTTCCTGCACTTACTGGAGACTTTGTGTCTCCAGTGTATCTGGTAATCAAGCTGATCTTGGTTGATTTAACAAAGCATGTAAAGCCGTAAGCTTTCAGTTAGTTTCTAGCAGTGCAATTTTTGTTCTTTGAACTTGCCACAGACTCGTCAGGTCCTGCTTCTGAAGAAAGCAAGGCTGGCTCGCGACATCATGTTCCACTGGGCTAAAAACACTGGATGGGCAGTTTCTGTGACGATCTAAGGACAAAAGGCAAGATTTTCGGCATGAGTAGTAAGTTTTACTAAATTAGCCAGTATAATGGATAAAACAAAATACATAGCTGTGTACTATCTGAACTTTCAGACACATGACTTTTCTTCAGGTGCACTCTAGTTATTAGTGTTTGTTTTCCAGGCTTGCTTGATCATAGCTAGAAACTGTTTCAGCTTTGTTCTGCAAATTATTTTTTGTTTGGCTTCTGTGCCTTTTTTTGGAGGTTGGGGTTTTTTTTTGCTATTTTTTTCTTCTGAGTTTATCTTTGCTAGAAGTCTTAGTCACAGGCAAGAGTGTAAACTCATGCCAGGCAAGTGCTACTCTATGTGAATATATGCACACAAGATATTAGAGATAAAAGTGTCACTCCGTGTCATGAACAGTCATTCTTCTCGGTGGCTGAATCATTTTTCAAGCTATATTTTAAAATGTACTTATGTGATTGCTCTGCTTTCTTGAGCAGGCCTCTGCAATTTTATGTAGATGAGTTTTCTGCTTTACAGTGGGAGGCACATGAGATGAAGTCTGATGGTTTTTATTTAGGTATTTGTATGCAACTCTGGCGTTTCATTTTGCAAAAAAATCCCAGGTTATTTTTATACAGAAAAAATGCACGTTGTTCATTTAAGTGACTGCAGCAATTCTGCCAGCTCAGGCATTAAGAATCCTTTAGTAATACTGAATATTTTCCAAAGGACAACATAAAGTGACAACATTTACTTCAACTGCCAGAGCTGAAGTTGTGAAGTTGGCCATGCTTTTAACCTGAGTTAGTGCATCTGAACCCAACCGCTGTCTTAGCTAGTGACTACATCTAGGCCTCTCTTTGCTTTAATATAATTTGTAGTAAGAAGCAAGAACAGATATGTAAGTCACTAAGAGAGCTGAAATATTTATAGCATAAGTGATAAGAATGTAATACTTATTACTTTTTCCTAATGTGCTCTATGGGTCTGTAAGAAACTACGCTGGGTAAGACAGAAGAAAAATAAATGGTCGATTTTGGGATTTCAGTGTAAAACGAGGCCACCAGTGGAGTCAGAAAAGGGCCTATGCTGTTAAACGTATTTATAACTGTTATGGCAAAGGAAGTGAATAGTGAGGAGAAAAGTTTGCTGATAATATTAACCTTATTCAGAATTTTAAAGATAAGGACTGTGCCAAAGAAGGATCTCATGAGACAGAGTGAAGAATAAACAGACAGCTGAAATTCTGTGTAGGCAAATGTAAAGGAATACACATGGGAAGGACAATCCTAGCTTTACACATAAAGGGCTCTGAGCTGACTGTTTCTACAGAGGTGTGAGATCTTGGGGTTACCGTGGAGCTATGGAAATGTGAGCTCAATGCGCAGTAGCAGTAAGCAAACAAGCAAGGGCACAGAACAATGTAGCACTGGCTAATACTAGGAAGGGAGCTGGAAACCAAATGAATAATGCCATTATTTCACTGCACAATTTCATGGTGGTCCCCGGGTAGTCCCTGCCATGCACAGTCCTGATCAGTGATAGAACAGAATAGTTCAGAGGAAGGAACCTACAATGATCATCTAGTCCAACTGCCTGACCACTTCAGGGCTGACCAAAAGTTAAAGTGTGTTGCTAAGGGCACTGTCCAAACGCCTCTTAAACACTGCCAGGCTTGGGGCATTGACCACATCTCTAGGAAGCCTGTTCCAGTGTTTGACCACCCTCTCAGTAAAGAATTGTTTCCTAATGTCAAGTCTGAACCTCCACGATGCAGTTGTGGACCATTCCCATGCATCCTGTGACTGGATCCCAGGGACAAGAGATCAACTCTTTTGACTGGTTGGTTATGCTGTATTTGATGCACCCCAGGATGCAGTTTGCCTTCTTAGCTGCCAGGACACACTGCTGACATAAATCTTATGAGGAGCGATTGAAGGAGCTGGGACTGTTTAGTTTGAGGAAGAGGAGGCTGAGGGGAGACCTCATCACTCTCTACAACTACTTGAAAGGACATTGTAGAGAGGTTGGTGCTGGTCTCTTCTCACAGGTAATTAGCGATAGAACAAGAGGGAATGGGTTAAAGCTGCAACAGGATAGGTTTAGGCTGGACATTAGGAAAAAATTCTTCACAGAAAGAGTGGTCAGACACTGTAATAGGCTGCCCAGGGAGGTGGTGGAGTCACCATCCCTGAATGTGTTTAAGAGTCATTTAGATGTGGTGTTAGGGGATATGGTGTAAGGGAGAACTTTGTAGAGTGGAGTTGATGGTTGGACTCGATGATCCCAAGGGTCTCTTCCAACCTAAGTGATTCTATGATTCTATGATTCTATGACTCATATTGAGCCTGCTGTCAAACAGCACCCACAGATCCCTTTCTGCAGGGCTGCTCTCCAGCCACTCTTCTCCCAATTTCTACTTGTGTCCAGTATTACTCTGTCCCAGGTGCAGAATCCAGTATTTATTTTTGTTAAATTTCATGCCATTGATGATTACCTAAATCTTACAGGGGTTTACAGTCAAAGATGAAAAGGTACGGTAGGTGGTAGTGTAGATGAAATACGGAAGAGCTTCTACTATCTTGGCTTCTTCAGAGTTGAAAACCTGTAAAAGTACACAAAAGCCTATGAAGTGATAAATGGCCTGTAGGAAAGAGAAAAGGAAACTCACTCTTGCTTTTAGTCCCAAGATTAGAGGGCTTGCAATGACACTAACTAGTAGTGTCTCAGACCAAACAAGAAAATATATCTCTCCAAGGGGCTTACACCTGTGGAATTCTTTGTCACAGGATGTTGTGCATACTGTAAGTTTTTATATAGTCTCATAAAACAGCTGGGTAAAGTCATGGGAGAAGGGTCCATTGAAGACTGTACAACAGCTCATCATCTCTGGCTGGGGAAGCTACTAGGAGAATATCACATCATGCTTGCTGTCTTCATATGCTTGTGGTCACAGCTCTGTTGTGGCCCATATGTTTATTCTTCAGTTAGAAATAACGTTCCTTTCTGGCTGCTTTAGCATCTCCAAATACAACTCAGCAGGATGGTATTGGTCTTCTTGAAGCTCCATTGGCAGCCTGAGAGGGAATTCTTGTACCTTTGTGCTCTGTACCACTCCAGTTGGTTCTGTCCCTTGTGGACCTCTCACACCAGCTTTTGTGATGATCTGATGCCAGATAAGAAAAAAAAAGCTCTGGGAAGAATCCAAGTAAAGAGGTGTCGCACATTTGCAGTTCATCCAGTTCGGTGAAAACGAAAACATTTCATACTATCATGTGCTGGTGTTCTGGGACCACACTGTGTGTTGGGATGGAAACAGATTCCAGATTCCTTGCCCAAGAGCAGCCAACTTCTGTTCCCTATCCCACAGTGCTCATCTTAAGATGGAAATGGGAGGTCTTACTGCTTAAAATCTAAAACATAGACTCAGAGGAACACAACACTGAAAGGTACTGAAAGTGCCTCCAGCCCATCAGTGGGTCACTGGTGATTATCTAGGAGAAAGGCAAATATACAGTGAGCTTTCTTATCATGGTCACAGAATCACAGAACAGTAGGGGTCGGAAGGGACCTTTGGAGATCATCTAGTCCAACCCCCCTGCCAAAGCAGGTTCACCTAGAGCGGGTTGGACAGGAACACATCCAGACAGGTTTTGAAATATCTCCAGAGAATGAGACTCCACAACATCTTTGGGCAGCCTGTTCCCGTGCTCCGTCACTCTTAAGTAAAGTTTTTCCTCATGTTGAGATGGAATTTCCTGTGTTTCAGCTTGTGCCCATTGCCCCTTGTCCTTTGGCTGGGTACCACTGAAAAGAATTTGGCCCCATCTGCTTGACACCCACCCTTTAGAAATTTATAAGCATTTATAAGATCCCCTCTCAGGCTTCTCTTCTCCAGACTAAACAGACCCAGGTCTCTCAGCCTTTCCTCATGAAAGAGGTGCTTCATTCCCTTGATCATCTTTGTAGCCCTCCATTGGACTCTTTCCAGTAGTTCCCTGTCTTTCTTGAACTGGGGAGCCCAGAACTGGAGACAGTTCTCCGGATGCGGCCTGACCAGGGCAGAGTAGAGGGGGAAGATAACCTCCCTTGGCCAGCTGGCCACACTGTTTTTAATGTACCCCAGTGTACCATTGGCCTTCGTGGCCACAAGGGCACATTGCTGGCCCATGGTCAACTTGTTGTCCACCAGAACTCCCAGGTCTCTCTCTGCAGAGCTGCTTTTCAGCAGGCCAACCCCTAACCAACCTGTACTGGTGCATGGGGTTATTCTTCCCTAGGTATAGGATCCTACACTTGCCCTTGTTGAACTTCATTAGGTTCCTCTCCACTCAACTCTCTAGCTTGCCCAGAGCTCGCTGAATGGCAGCACAGCCTTCTGGTGTGATAACTCCTCCCAGTTTTGTGTCATTAGGGAATGTGCTGAGGGTACCATCTGTCCCCTCATCCAGGTCATTGATGTGCCCTCATCCAGGTCAACATCTGCCAGCTCCCTCAGGTCTTGTGGGTGCATCCCACCAGGGCCCATGGATTTGTGGGTGTCAGGTTTGCCTAAATGACCTCTAAACTGATCCTCCCCGACCAATGGAAAGTCTTCCTTTCTCCAGATTCTGTCTCTTACCTCCAGGGTCTGACATTCCTGAGGGCCAGCCTTAGCAGTAAAAACACTATTCAGTAACTCTGCCTTCTCTGCATCCTCCATCACCAGGGCACCTACCTCATTCAGCAGCGAGCCCACATTTTCCCCAGTCTTCCTTTTACTACTGATGTACTTGAAGAAGCCCATCTCATTGTCCCTGATATCCCTTGCCAGGTTTAATTCCAAGTGGGACTTAGCCTTCCTTGTTGCATCCCTGCATACGCTGACAATGCTCCTATGCTTCTCCTAAGTGGCCAGTCCCTTTTTCCATATTCTGTAACCTTCCTTCTTCCATCTGAGTTTTTCCAGAAGCTCCTTGCTCACCCGTGCTTAGTCCCCAGCTCCCAACACAGGGTCTTCCTGAACCTGCGGAATCCCTGAAGTTAGAAGCTGGATTTTCTTTGATGGATTTGCCTGATTTGCCTAGATGTGCCTTCTTGCTAGTCCAAACTGGTGTCACACTTTGAGTTTGTCCCTGGCACAGGCAGGCTGAGAACAAGACTCAGCTCCACAACATTTGCTGATGTCTCTCCCTGTGTTTATTTGGTAACATATGTATTCCTGTCAGTCCCTCCATGCCTGCAAGGAGCACTGCCTTCTCTGCCACTACTTGGTGGTGGGGCAATGAGGCATCCTCAAACTTCTCATCCCAGAGCACGCCTGGTGGGTAAGAGTGTGCCCCTGCTTTGAACCATGTTAGCATGTACACCCTGGCAGGACTTATCATGTTGATGTGATTATGGATGTGCTGAATAGCATCAGGCGTGTGGCCCAGGTAATAATGAAATGTCACGCATGCATATCTGTACTGAAAAACTGAATTAAAAATCTTAACAGTGCTGAGACAAAAACAAACAAAAAAACCCAAACCCTCAGAAGAAAGCAGGTAAAAGAAGGTTGTGTTCTGTGAATCAGAATCCAGTAAGGATTGTCCACGGATGAACAGCAAGAACTATCTGCCAAGTGGCACTCAGAGATTTTGCTCAGAGGGTCACTGTGTCAGAGGAGATCAGAGTAAGGCCACTGCACTGGAAAAGGTCTGAAACTGTTTCCAGAGAAGGCTAAGCATTTTTCCTGCTGACTCCTCACACAATACTGCAAGAATAGCTAATGCTGCTTGAGCCTACTGCAAACTGCCTATTTTCTGTCCATTAATAAATTTCCCCCTGTATTGCAAGAATAAATTTCATGCAAAGGTCCACATTGTGTCATCTTTCTCATATTGACAGTTCTGCTATGCCATTATTGAATTAGAAAGTAACAGAGTTACTTTCTCCCAATTTCTTCTTGCTTAAGAAGATTCCAAAAAAAAAAGCTTTGGAAATGATGTGGACATGGTTGCCTATAAATATGAATATCTGAAATGTTTCTAACGCCTAATTTTTCTCAACAGAAATATAACATCTTTTTTCAGAGTGGGTATGCCGGTGTTACAATTGTGACATCTCTGTTAATAAATTATTCCATTTGAGAACAAAAGAAACAAGGGCAAAAATTAGAAGTCTGTGAAGAGTTTTTAAGAAGAGGGCAAATAACAAATGCGTTGCAGATTTTCTTCTAACTTTCTTGTCTGATGCATTCTCTTGAAGCATAAAAATCTTTTAAGAACAGTACGTGGGGAAATTATGAATCTGAGCTCTGCAAAGAGGAAAAAGAAGGCTGGTGGGTACTTTAAAGAGATAGGCATAGTATTAAAAGTGTCATTATATATACTGAAATAAGTGTATCCATACCCTCAGCCCTAAATTATTGGAATCAAATCACAAAATCTTTAGCATATAAAAACAAAGTTGAAATATAATTTTAGTTCTGGTGAGAAACGAAAAAAATCAATAACCTTCAAATCACTTCTTACATGAATGGAAGTCATAACATGAAGCAAAACATTATCATTTATCCTTGAGTCATGAAATGGAAATAAAAAACAACTGAAAGATTTGAGCCAATCTCTGCCTCAGGACACATCACCAGAACTTCACTGAAGTTACAGCTGTAACTGTGGGCTGAATTAGACCACAAATACAAGGCTTAAGCAGTATAATTTCTATTGATATAGACTGTAGCTTTGTACTCATCGTAACTGTATCCTGTGTAATTCTTCTATATTGCATGTGTACAATTGCTCTTCCTCAGTTCCAAAACAGAGTAGAGCAAATCTGGCAGAAGTGCATGTTGATGATGGAATCAGTCTCTTTCACCTCCATCACTGCTTACACCTATGTTCTCTGACACGTAAAGAAAATATTCTTTTATTCATAAGGCTGGTTATTGAAAATCACAATATGAAAAAGTCTTTATTTGTGGAGGGGAATGCTCTCCAAAATCTTCAGAAAAGGTTTTCATTATGCATGCATGGTTATCATTATTATTCAAAGCATTATTATTTTATCATTCACATATTAGAGTTACTGAATAGTTAAAACAACTGATGGAAAATTTATGAGTGGAAGAGGAGAACCTCCCTGTTTATTAAGAAGGTCACACAAGTAGACAGAATCATATAAATCTTAAATGACCATTCAGGAGGAACAAAAATTTGTATTTGTTATGTCATTTTAATGAACAAGATCTAGGTTCAGATTCACTGGCACTGCAGATATTATTTGCAGATGTTGTGATTTTTAGTAAAGATTTATGGCAGTGACGTTGCTAAAATTCACAACTTTTTAATTTTATTGCCAAGCAGCAGACAGAAAGAGGAGCACCACTCTGCACGATGAATCTGTGCTCATTCAAGCAGGTCTGGTCACGGCTAACAGGCAAATGCTGTAGGTTTCAGTGTTCCCTCCTTAGTCAAACTTTGTTAACGTTGCAGTTCACCAGAGAACCAAGTTAGGTGGCAGCGGAGTCTGGTGAGTGCAGGGCTGGTCAATGCCTTGCCCCTTGGCTTTTAACTGTGGATGAACTGCTCTCAGAAGTGAACAGCTGGGAGTAAAGTTTGAGACCCATTGCCCAGTACTACATTAATGCTTCAAATGATCAAGGGGATGTTAGGTGGGAAGGGATGCCAGGCAGCGTACATACTCTGTGTGGTTACAAATAGTACCAAACCTGTGCCTCCACGGATCCACAGAAAGGCTCAGGAGATAACTGAGTCCTGCGCACACAAAGCAGTGGACTCATGGTTGTAGCCCAGGGAAAACAGTGTAGGGATCATCTCTTCAACTATTTCTTCTCTCAGATAGCTGGGTGCAGAGGGGGGTGTTAGTGTGGCATCACCTAAGTGAGCACCAGGGCTGCCTGGTCACCTGGAAGGTGGCCTTTGCAAGGGCAGCAGAAAGTCTCCAGAACCGTTTGTGTCTTTGAGGCTCCATGGTAAAAGCACTGCCAAGTAGCATATAGTTTCAAATATTGGTTATCTCATGTCAGAGCCTGTGCACAGAATTCTGCACAAAGGGGATGCTCAGTGAAGTAAGTGGGAGCACCCTAGTACTTCCTATGGCCAGGACTGCCTTAGCATGCAGAGCTACTACATGTGTTCCTTACCTTGGTGGAGCCAGCGCAAGACTTTGGTAGGACTCTTAAGTGATTAATTGTGAAGGTCAAAAGCTTTCGATACCTTTCTCATCAAAGCCTGTTCCTTCATCTGGGAGAAGTTCCCCAGGAATGCATATGGGCAGGTGCAGACAGATGAGTCCCAGTCTGGGTGAATGGACTGGTACAGTGCTGTCATGTCTGTATGTGTTTACTTTGTACCCAGGAGCTGCACTCCCTAGGACAACCTTTAGTTTCACGTTTTGAGTGCATTAGAAACTGCAGGTAGTAGTAGTACCTCCTTAAATTTTTACCCAGAAATGTATTTGCACTGCTTCAGCCTAATGTGAGTTCCCCCGACAGCCTGAGAAACCATTTATACTCCTAATATGACCACTCACTGGTGTGAAAGATTGGCTTTGCTTTGTATCCTCTGTTAGAGAGACTAATGCACAAGCTGTAAACCAAGTTGAAGATGTATTTGGAGCAGCAGACTGTTCTGATTTTTTTTTTCAAAAACTGCAAGTAAAAACTGAGTTCTGTCCCTAAATCAAGCAGCTTCACCCCTTCTGAATTTTTTGACATTGTAATCTTTGAAACACCTTTAATTAGGGCTATGAATTCAAAATAGTTTAGATTGGAAGTGATCTCCAGAGATCTTCTAGTCCATCCCCCTGCTCAAAGCAGGTCTAATGGGATCCGATTGCTCAGGGCCATGCTCAGTTAAGTCTTGATCACCTGCAAGAATGAAGATCTGACATCTCTGGGCAACCTGCATCAGTATTCAACCACCTTCATGGCAAAGATATTTCCTACAACCTAATCAGAATTTCCCATGCTCTAACATGGGAAGTTAGAACATGGGAAATTCTGATTAGGGTGCAGGAAATGTCTTTGCCACGGTCTGCTGCTGCTGTCGCCGGCCCTGCCTGGGGTGTCTAGCTTGTGCTGCCTTCCCTTGCAGCAGAGCTTCTCCTCCGTAGCTTGCTCGGCACCTGATGCTATGTCCTGCAAAGAGTGATGTGCAAAGTGTTGGAGCTAGGCTGGCAGAGGGGGCAACCTTTCTCTGCCTTTGCAGTTCTTGTGTTACCTAACTACAGTGTGGGCTGCAAAGTCCGGCAGTGTAGGGGTGTTCTACAATCCTGTCTTCTCAGTGCTTACAGAAAGGATTAGGGGTTATATTGCTGCTGGTGTCAGTGTGGAAGAAAAGATGGTTTAGGTACAAAATTCCATTTTCACTAAGAAAAAAAAAAAAGGGAAGAAGAAATGGGACTCTGCTGTTTTATTATTAAGCACTTTCTCAAACTTTATAGAGAACATTTGTGAAGCATGTAAGTACATTTCTGAAAACAAATGATGTTCTGATGCCTGTTAGGTGTTGAAATGAATACCATTAATGCAGAACCCTATCGCCAAAGTTTTTACATTTTAAAAAACTCTGTTTTGCACACTTTACTAATCAAATGACTGTGTTACACAGGCTGTCTGTCTGCAATGTTCTCTGTCTACAAGATCACAGACACCTGAAATGAACCTCAGAAGAAGATCGTTATTGTTATCTAAATTGCAGAAGAAGGGAATTTTAAGGGGCTTAGTAAAATATACAGTTATTACACATGACCAAGCTAAATTATTCCATTGGAGAAGAATGCACATATTTTAGGAAATGATTTGACAATGGAGAAACTCAGAGGTGCAATCTTACTAGGCAGCACCGCATTTTGTGTGATAGCATGATATGCCTCGACAAATGAGGTCTGCTGAATTTGCTGAACAGAAGCTTTGAAATACTTTCCTGGGTTTCTTAATGTCCTCAGCTGATCAGCCCAAAAGAGCCACTAGTCTATATGTGTGGATAAGACCTCATTCTGCTCTGCTTTGCTCCTCGTGATGTCATTTAAATCTGTGCAAAAGGAAGTAAAAAAGATTTAAAGATTTAGCTTTCCGATTTGTCTTGTGCTTGCTGTAAGTAATCACTTGCATAGTATGGAAAGGAGCCTGGTCTTTTGTGATGGAGTTCCAGTCGGGTTTCTGTATAGTTGTTTAGTGCCTTTTCCTGTTGTATTATTTAGACTGATATGGGGCTGGTATTTCAATGTCACCTTAATAACAATGAATATTTGTACATAATGTTTTATGTAAGTGATTTAGGTGTTGCTCTTCTGTCATCTCTCTGCAATATTATTTTGTGTTCTCCTAGAGGAGGAAAATATTCTAGCTCTTGTTTTTATCTACAGACTAAAATAAATGACTAGAATTATTCAGAAAGAAATAAATTATTAATGCCCGATGTATTGTCCCACTTTCATTTGTCTTGAGGATATATTTACATTTTGCATGCCCCTAGATGAATTGATGGATTTTTCTTGTGTTTTTTAGTTGCTGTTTTCTATGAGGAAAAATTATAATGTTGAGGACTAGAGACTATTATAAAGCGTAGCTGCGTAGCTGCTGTAGTCAAGAAGTGTGCATTTTCTCTGGAATGAAATGAAATGTCTCCCTTATTCCCTGTAGAGAAGGGAGTGAACATAAGCAAAATGTAAGCAATTTTTACTTCTGCATACTGTATGGAGGCTGAATCAACCTGGCTGTGGAGTTGCATTCTACTTGTCTAATAGGTTATGGGTTTGTTTTTTTTCTTTTATGGGTTTGTATTTTAATGCATTTCTGATGAAAAAGGGACATAAAACACGCCTCTGAAGAAATATTTTCTTGAACAATGACCTCTTTTAACAAATCTGAAAGTTCAGGTTGTTATGCAGATTGATATTGTCATAAAAGAACTGTTCTTCCATAATGAATATTTCTACTATAGATGCACCTTTGTAAGGTGATGATTTATATTTACCAAAAATGGGTTTGATATAAAATATAGTTCAGAGTAGAAGGGATAAGAATTTTTTGAGTGATTTTTGCAAAGTTCACTTCTGGAATACAATTCAGTGTATCCCATCATTCAATGGTCTATGAGCTCAGCCCGCTTCCATCGTGTTTGGTGGAAAGGTTCCCATTCACTCAGTGGGATTTCGTGTGTGGTAGCAGAAGTTATGAACGTGCCTGATTTGCACCTGCACAGTATATGCATATAACTACAATTTCCCCTGTGCATATGAAAAAGATATGAAAAAGAATTTTTTTATAACTACTGTTGGAAGAAGGACGACAATCTTTCTCCTGCTGCAAGAATCAAGTAATCTGACTAACAATTGGTGCCAGTTCTTAGGTAGTTCTTTTGGACATACTAACTCATACTTTGGTATTTTATGCACACATTGACATATGGCTAAGGATTTTGAAAATGACCTCTTCATGGCTAGGAAGGATTTATCTCTGATTTCTTTGTGTTTCTGATCCTCAGGCTGTAAACTTGCACTTTAGGGGACAATTTTAGGGAACCACCTTATGTTGTGAATACAAACTTGAGAGGTTGCACAATTTAAATATTTTTTTTTCAGCTGCATTTTTTTCCAAGTAGATGATAATGGAATTTTCTTCTTTTTAATGGCTCTTTCTTTGAGTTACAAGACCATTATCCTTTAAGTACAGGATTCATTGGGATGGACTATCTTGGAAGGAGTTTATCCTAAAACTTAAAGGATTTGCCCAACTTGCATTAGGAGTTGCTGGTATAATACAAAAATTGTTACCTGAAAGACTCTTCATCTCCCTTTCATGTATCTTTTTATATAAGTTTTTGTATGTTTTTCTAATAAAAGACTGATTGAACACTTTTATTTTTCTATTTTGAAGCAAACATTTCCTTTACTTCTCCATCACTGTTTTTTTGGGAACAAGAAATGCTTTTTGATTAAGAATCTTCATTGCTTGTATTGCCTGTTTTTCAAGCAGTCAGATGTTAAAGGTCTATCACAGGCTGAAAAGTTGAGGGACTATTGCAACGTCCTTAATTAGACACTTACTTTTCTTTCTGTAATGCCAATCTCTGTCTTAAAATACCTTAACTAAACTCTAGGCTGTTGTGTCCATTGTGTGCCTTTTGACTGCAGCAAAAGCATAGCCATCCAAAGAGAAGCTGTTTTAAAGCCAGAAAATCAGTGTCAACAGAGTTTACCCTTTGGAGAAATGGGCCTGTCCTACCATGAGGAAGATGCAGCCTCAGAAGATACTTGACCAAGCTCTCCTCGTGTGTGTGTGTGAGGTGTGCAAGGAGTTTCAGTCAGCTCATCTGAAATACAAAGCCTCATCTTCCAGCACCCTCCATTAAATTGCCTTGCCTCCTCATTGCCATTTAGTGGTGGTGCAAAGCTGCATATGTTGGTTGGGCTTGGAGAGCAGGAGCCATGAGGGTGGTCTGCACAAGACTGCCTATTTAAAAATAGCTGCTACCTTCTGGGGCTGAGTGTGTTTCCCAGGTGAGCTCAGGACATTTACCATGGGGAGATGGGCTCCAGTCACTGCTGGTGTCAGGCAGCCCGCTGATTTCTGCAGGGATCTGCTCCTCTCTCCCCATTGCTAGAACAAGTCTATATTACTGACCTGTTCTCTGAGGAGCCAATATCATTTATTCATGCCAGTTTGCATGCCTGTAGGGTGGCAAGGCACTTTTCACAACTCAAGACAGGTCAGCACAGGAATGTCAGAAGGTAATAAGACATCATGAGGTTCAGAAGGTAATAAAAATTGCATTAAAATAGTCTGCAAGACTCAAAAGCTCATCCTGCCTTTTCTTAGCCTTTCCACAATCCTGGACTTTTAAAGCAGGAAATGTTTTTTGTTTGCAGGTGCTTAGTTCCTTTAAACGGTTCTTTTTCTCCTTGATGCCTGTAGGTCAGAAGAAAAACCACCCTGAGGGAGACAGGGTCACTGAAGCTGCTTTCTGTCTGGATTTATTGTCCTCTATGCACCCTTAAATCTGCAGTCAAAGAGCTTCAGAGACAGCTCCTCAAAAGCAAAAGGGTGGTTTGCAAAAGCCATAACCAGCTCCCTTTCCACCACTCCCTCCACAGCACCTCAGCCAATGCAACCTGCACGTGAATGCTTCAGGGTTGAAAGCCTTCATCTTCCTCTTGTGTGTGTTCAGCTCTACCTGGTAGAGATGAAAGAGGCTCGCTGCCTGCTCGCAGCACTAGCCATCCCTCCAGTGCAACAGGAGCACCACTGTGTCCCTAGGCGTGTTTTATGGATTGAGGGAAACATACGCCCCTCTCCCCTCCTTCCTTCCCTCAGCTGTTGTGGGAAGGCAATTGTGGGTCCATGAGTCAGGCAGTAGCTGTGTTACTGTGACTCAGAGGGAGGTGGTGTGTAATGGCAACAGGGATGCCAAGCTGTTGCTTGCTGTGCCCTAACACTTCAACAGCGTGGCTTGTAGTGCATCTTGCGAAAAAAAAGCCACAACTCCATGCATTAGGGCATCTCTCTGCCATACTCTGCCCTTCCAGAAGCAAGGGGAAAAGGCTGAAACCTAAACTTAAAAACAACAACTTTGGTATTATTTGTTTAAGTTATATAACAGCGTTAAGCAGCTGCTATGTCAGGCACACCACCCATGTGACCAGCGTAATACGTTTCTTGTTAAAGGCTGCTGCTGCATAGCGTCACATTACCTTAGCCAGTTGTGTGGATGTGAGGGTCTAGAAGCTTGTACCAGCAGCATGCCACCTCCACAGATAGCTACTGTCAACCAAAATGAAAAAGTGTTTACTGGGCCTGCATGGTCCATAACAGCTTCAGCCCTCTGGGGAAGTGAACTCCTGCTGAGGCCTGGAGTCTAATCAGGAAGGTGGCAGGTTTCTGTCTCTTCCTCAGAAACATGAAGAAACAGAGATGTAAATTCAGTATATGAGGGAGCACCACCAGCCAGGGCTGACACAATGACAGGAGGAATGTGTTGAAATTTTAAAGGGAAAGTTTGCAGCCAGGAAGAAGTAGGTGAGACTATTTGTAAACACTCCATAAGTGCACCTATGACCAGGTGCTTGGCATGCACAAGCAATACAAAGCTATTGGCTTGCAAAAGGCTTTGTCTATAGGCAAAAAAAAAAAAAAAAACCAAAAAAAAACCCTGAAAATCTGAGCAATTAATAGAATAATCATATAGCTTTTCTTGAAATTTTTTGCAACTGACTCCAGGGGTTGCAAGGGAGAAGGACTTGGAAGTACTGGTGGATGAAAAGCTGGACATGAGCTTGCCATGTGCACATGCAGCCCAGATGGCCAACCTTATCCTGGGCTGCATCAAAAGAAGCATGGCCAGCAGGTCGAGGGAGGCGATTGTCCCACTCCACGCTGCACTGGTGAGATCCCACGTGGAGTACTGCATCCAGCTTTGGAGCCCTCAGCTTCCAGCAAGGAAGACATGGACCTGTTGGAGCGAGTCCAGAGGAGGACCACAAAAACAATCCGAGGGCTGGAGCACCTCTCCTCTGAGGACAGGCTGAGAGAGCTGGGGTTGTTCGTCCTGGAGAAAAGGCTCTGGGGAGACCTTGTTGCAGCCTTTCAGTACTTAAAGGGAGCATATAAGAAAGATGGGGACAGACTTTTTAGCAGGGCCTGTTGTGATAGGATAGGGGGTAATGGTTTTAAACCGAAAGAGGGTAGATTCAGACTAGATATAAGGAAGAAATTCTTTACTGTGGGGGTGGCAGGACACTGGAACAGGTTGCCCAGAGAGGTGGTAGAGGCCCCATCCCTGGAAACATTCAAGGTCAGGTTGGATGGGGCTCTGAGCAACCTGATGTAGTTGAAGATGTCCCTGCTCATTGCAGAGGGGTTGGACTAGATGACCTTTAAAAGTCCCTTCTAACCCAAACTATTCTATGATTCTATGATTCTATGATCAGTGTCATGTCCAGCTAAAAGCCAGTCTCCACAGCAGTACCCCAGGCCAATCCTGTTCTACCTCTCCATTAATGCTTTGGATGGGGGAGAGAGGGCATCATCAGCAAGCTGCAGACTAGCCAGAACAGGGGGGAGTGGCTGATAGACCAGAGAGCTGTGCTGCCATTCAGAGGGGCTCAACTGTATGCAGCCCTGAGAAACCTGCTCTAGTTGACCCTGCTTTGAGAAGGGGTTTTGGACTAGATGGTCTGCAGAGGTGCCTCCCAGCTGCAGCCATGAAGTGGCTCTGATTTTCTGTAAGAGTTTGCTATATTTTTTAATGAGTTTCAACAGATGTTTGCTTTTTTCTAATCCTTAACCACTTTGCAGACCTTTCGTGTGTCTGTGCACTGGGGGTTTCACTGGCTGTCTCAAGTTCATAGTGATGGGCATGTGACAGCTCAGGCTGAGCATGAGAAGGGGTGTGTAGGAGAAATTTACATTGTCATGGCTATTTTTTCTCTTTACTAGTATATATCAGGCTGTTGTACTCTTTTTAGTATTGACAATGAATAACTTTTACTATATTTCATACAATATTGCTCTTGTGAACCTCCACACATTCTGCCTTACACACTTTCTTTCCTTCTACTACAAAATTTTCTTTTCTGGAGTCCCAGCAGCTAAAAAGCATTATGGCTGCTACAGTCTTAGAAGACTGAAGGATAGAATCACAGAATCATCGAATGGTTCAGGTTGGAAAGGACCTTAAAGATCATCTAGTTCCAACCCCCCTGTCATGGGCAGGGACACCTCCCACTAGACCAGGCTGCTCAAAGCCTCATCCACCCTGGATGGATGACATGGATAACATGTTTTCATTGGCATAATGGACCATGGGTCCTTGCACAAAGGGACACATTGTGCATTGTGTCCACTGCAATGGACAATGTGTTTCCATTGCAGAAGCAACTTTTTTTTTTTTTCTGGAGAGCTCATTTACCGTATAAGTCATAAAGCAATGGTCAGGACATCCACATGAAATGGCCTGTTTGCTTCACAGGTGTGTCGCTGACTTCCTGCATCCCTGCTACTTTATGTTGTGGTGATTGTAGGGTTAATTTAGGATGGTACTTTTCAGATGTATTGTCAGACCTTGCTTATCATTAATTTCTGAAGATATCTAATGTGATTTTTTTTTAAAAAAAAGGGGGAAAAAAAAAAGAAAGGTAAAAAAAAGAAAAGTGGTAAAGTGAATGATGAGTGGTTCACCACAGCTGGGTGATCAGTTGACTTTCTAAAAAAATCTAAATTATACTAAGTATAAGCTTGGCCTAGCTCCTTACTACGGGGGGGGAAACAACATGTAAGTGAGTGATTTTGGCTGCTACACATATGGAAAAATGTTATTTTTATTTTCTGCCTTATTTGCCATCACAGAATCTGCATTACAAACGATACCAAGGGAGGAGGGTACTCTGGTGTCTGGTGGGGCATGGGCTGTCTTCTTCTGCCTGGATTCTTCAGTCTCTAACAAGGATCAAGCTTATATTGTATTTTCCTCTTCAGTGAAGTACTGATAGGATCTCTCTCTTCTGTCTGATATTTCTGAAACTTCTCAAAAATTATATTTTTTACCATATTTTGCCTACTGTCAAGTGTTGTTGAACTGCGTTGAGAGCAGAATTTTTTTCAGGTGCAGAAGAAGGAGGACGTCAGGAGGCAAGAAAAATGTGATCATGTATGCTGGATTTTAAGATGTCATTAGAAATGCAGCTGGGTTTAAAAACACAAAAAGTTCATTATATTTGCTAGTCTCTCAGGATCTAACAGTCTTTTAAGAGTCACTTTGGACAACATTTCATTATAAGGAAATGGGGAAAGTATCTTTTATTCAACAAATGTAAGGGGGTTTTGTTGTTTTGCATTTATTTTGGGTTGGTTTGTTTGGTTTTTTTTGTTTGTGAAAAAAAGGAAAGGAATAGATGATTGCTCTGAGTTTTGCCTTGGCAAATCACAAAGCTACTTTACTTAATGAAAACCCAGCTGTCCCCAAAACACGTGTTCTGCACTGTCAACTGGCAACATCAATACTTTCCCATGTTTTAAAGGCCAGGTTGAATGTTTTGGTAGTGAGATACTAGAACTGAATTTTGCAGAATGGCGTGATAATTAACAACCTTTCTTCTACCAATCAAAAAGTTTTTTACTGAATTTGCATTTTCTAGAAATAAATATGCTTATTAGGAAGCAGGAGATTTTTAGTAGTACGAAAGTTATTAAAGGCAGTAAATTAAAGGTCTTAAATGAAAAACTTACCACAATGAGAATATATAACTCGATACTAGAAAATGGAATTTATCTGGAAGACATTAATGTTTGCAAATCTAAGGTATTCTCTTTCTATAGGTAATTGGGTTTTGCAGACAATTGATGCAACATACACATCTTGATTTATTGATGTTTAATACTAGCAGTATGTGAGATGTGTCCAAGATGTAGTGGTAGGAAGTGTGAAAGGTTATTGTTTATTAGCTTTTTGCAGGGCACTTGTTCCTAGCTAAATATTTTTATCTGTGATGTAATACTTGCTCTCCTTTCACTTTCTTGCTAATGGTGCATCCTTTGCAGAAGACAAATCTGATGCATATGACTCTAAGAACCAGCAGAATACATCTGTGTCCATTTAGGTGTTGGCAAAACCAGACAGACTGAGCAATAGATCAAGCAGCATTCTTGGAGCTACTGAGCAATCGTGGAGAAGCTCTTTTCTCATGGATAGAAGACCAATAATTTGCAGGATGTTTTCTCCTTGCTATCTCAAAAGGAATACTGTCAATCTGAATCTTTGAAATACACTAATTTAAACTGTGAAAGTTGCTGGTTGTTCAAAGTTGGGTAAAATGTGCTGGATGTTGAAAAAAAAAATTAAATTAATTTTATGTCCCTTTATTCCTGTTCATGAGGCTATGAGGAGGACAGGTCTGGTCTTTTGCTATTATGAGACAGATTGCTGCACTACCACGGGCTTCCCACCATAGTTAGTATGCAATGGCAGCCAATGCCTTACTCTTCTGAATGCTCACGAATAAAGTAAGTCAGTAAAACTCCAGTAGCTGAGGAACTACAGCAGAACTGAACAGGTATTTCTTTCATTCCTGGCTTTGCTGTAGATTGTATGTATGACCTTGGATGGAGTTTAGTTTCTTTTCTATGGAGATAGAAGCCAGATAACGTGCTCTTTCTCCTGTTTATTTCAACTGGAGCTTCAGGGCAGGGTCTGGCTTTCAGTGTGTTCTGCAAGATGGAGGATGGAAGGACCTCCCCACCCACAAATTTAGGGCTGATATGCTTTTGCAGTGTTGAGGAGGCAGTGGCTCCTAATGCTCACCAGACGTGGCTGTTCAGCTGCTTGCTATGGAGGGGTCTGCAGTCACACTAGATAGCGTCAGAGCCCCATGAATGGATAGGTCTCATTCTTGACAGCAGCCACACACAAGAGAAGTGCTAAAGGTAGTCTTAGCTGAGCAATGAATCAAAATGGTTATCTTGCTACTGGATTAGTCATAGGTGTGTCACAGGGGGACAATCTGGCAGAACTATGTTGTACTTATTTGAGGAAGAAAGTGGAAAAGCATGTTCGACAAAAGGAACAGAAGCCAAGCCAAATCCCCAATGACCTATTCTTCTTCCTGCTAAGTGGTTACATATGTTTTATTGCTGAACATCCAGCTAAAACTTTCAGGGCAATTTTGGTGGGGTGTGCTGGAACTGCTGACTCAGTGCAGCTCTTGCAGCCTATTCAACAAAAACATCTGTTAGAGCTCTGATTTACACTTGTTTGAAGAGAGAAAAGCAGGTGCATCTATTGCTGCAGTGGGAGGCTGTCAAAAGAAGGGACCTTCTCCCACACCACCACTCATCAGGGTGATTCTGCTGTAGCTTGAGAGCCATCACTTCTGTCACTGTTATGCTTCAGAAGCCTCATAGTCGATCTCAGCACATAAATGCTAGGCATCCCTCAACCAACTGACAATGAGAAAACACTGTTTCCTCCTTACATGCGATAATTTCTATCACTAATTAAGGATTTCTCTGTTTGGTGTAAGTGCGTGCCCTGTTTTCAACTGGTGGGGTGAATTTAAACTGATTTAAATTTGGTGGATTGATTTAGCTGAATGAAAAAAGATCTTACAGTGAAACAGAAATCTTCACCCAGGAGCTAAATGACTGGTAAAAATTGTTCAAGTTTTCTCCTACAAAAGAAGTCTAACGTAAGAGATCCACTTAATAGAAGTATTAAGCGCTGCTCACTTTGCCACGCTACCCTGCCAAAATCCAGGACGACGAGAAAGACTTGTGCGGTGAGTCTGCCCCTCTGGTGTTGGTGCTGAAGAAGGTTGAAGGCCAGCTCTATGATGGGTGTAAGGATGCATGAGCACTATTTCAACTGTCCTGTTTTATAGCTTTTTGGGCACTAATGTAACCATCCATGAGAAACACTGGGATATATTCCACCTGGAATGCTCCTTTTCCAGAATCTGGCACAAGTTTGAAGTGTAATGCATTTGTAAAGCTAAACTTAATGAAGTAGATAGTTGGGCTTAAAGGTTGCCATTTACCAGTGCATGTCTCCAGGATTAGGCTGGCATAGTTTCTTTGAAATCACTGAAATTAACACTGGCATGAAGTTGGAATTAAGTGCCAAATGGAACTCTAATCCTCTGTCATCAGTCAGCAATTGCTGCTCTTGTAGCAAAGTAGGTCAACAGCATCCTGGGCTGAATTAGGAAGAGTGTTGCAAGCAGATCGAGGGAGGTGATCCTTCCACTCAGCTCAGCACTGGTTAGAGGTATTTACAGTGCTAGCTCCAACCCTGGGCTCTCTGGTACAAGAGAGATATGGACATACTGAAAAGAGTCCAGCAAAAGGCCACAAAGAGGATGAAGATTTTGGAGCATCTGACATAAGAGGAGAGGCTGAGACAGCTGGGACTGCTTAGCCTGCAGAAGAGAAGGATCAGGGGGAATCTCATCACTGTGTACAAATACCTGCTGGGAAGGAATAAAGAAGATGGAGGCAAAATCTTTTCAGGGGTGCCCAATGAAGGAAAAGTGGCAATGGTCACAAAGCATGTTTTGATTGGTGAGGGTTTTTTGGTGGTTGGTTTTGTTTTTTGTTTTTCTTTTTTGTTTACTGTTATGGTGGTTGAATACTGTCACAGGATGGCCAGAGAGGTTGTGGAGTCTCCATCCTTGGACATATTCAAAACCTGACAGGACGATATCCCGAGCAACTTGCTGTAGGTAACACTGCTCTGAGCAAGGGGTTTGGACTACATACCTCCAGAGGTCCTTCCCAACATGAACCACTCTGGGATTCTGTCATTGAAGAAAGTCTCAGTGTTACAGCCAGCTGCAAAATGGGTTCAGAACTGCTGTGGTCTTTAACTCACCTTAATTGTGTGCAGATCCAGTTCATGTGCTGCCTAAACTTCACACGTCAGTCTCTCAGTCTTCTAAATATGGTTCATACTAATTCAGATAACATGGAAACACTGTGACAGATTCTATTAAGGGACAAAGGATTGTCTAAAGAGTAACTAACCCTGAGAATTACAGAAACATCTGGGGAGAAGAGTGAACAATGCCCTGACTGTTACTCAGTGACTGCTGGAGCCAGTGAGCTTAGCTAGCAGACAGAAAGTGCTCCCTTGAGGCAGTCAAATGAAGGTGGGATCTGCAAGTCAAACAGTGATTCAGTTTTGCATGTCATTTTGCTATATAAGGGCTCGTGTGTTCAATTCCATGTACAGTTTTCATGTGTTTTTGTGGTTACACCTATGGGATTAACCCAGCAACTAGTACTTCATTAACAATGCTTCAGGTCATGGTTGAGCTGAAGACAATATGGATAAATCTTCCACAGTTGCTTGAACTCCGCAGGACCAGGAATTAGTAAGAAACGTGATTAACATTGTGACTAAATTTAGTTTTCACAGGCTTGCTTTCCCAATAAAATTTGAGGTGCTGGTCCAGAGAAGGGCAATGAAGCTGGTGAGGGGTCTGGAGAAGAAGTCTTATGAGCAGTGGCTGAGGGAGCTGAGGTTGTTTAGTCTGAAGAAAAGGAGGCTGAGGGGAGACCTTATTGCTCTATACAACTACCTGAAAGGAGGTTGTAGCGAGGGGGGTATTGGTCTCTGCTCCCAATTAACAAGCAATAGGACTAGAGGAAATGGCCTCAAGTTGTACCAGGGGAAGTTTACATTGGATATTAGGCAAAATTTCTTCACCAAAGGGGTTGTAAAGCATTGGAACAGGCTGCCCAGGGAAGTGGTTGAGGCACCATCCCTGGAGGTATTTAAAAGATGGGTAGACGTAATGCTTAGAGATATAGTATAAATTAGTGATGTTTTTTTGTTGGAGTTAGGTCGATGATTAGACTAGATGATCTGAAAGGTCCCTTCCAACCTAGGCAAGTCTATGATTCTATGACTCTAAGATGGCATTTCTCTTCTCCAAAAGACAAATATGGGTAGGATAAACTTGGTCAGATCAGGAGTCCCACATCCAGCCTGTGACATGTGTGGTGGAAGGCAGCCTGAAGCATCCAGCTAGCCGCTAAAATCCCAAGGAGTCTGGCCAAATCTCCTCTGTGGTTTGGGAACACAAGTTCGCCTTAACCTCAGAATAGTGTTTGTTACCTGGCAAAGGCCTTGCAGAGGGCTTTTGAAGCCTTCCGGGATGGAACAAAAGCACTCCATGCTATTCTAATATTTTAGATCTATGTGAGTGATCCCTAAACTTCTGAGAAGCCCCAGTGTGAGGGGGCAGCCAGGCTTTATTAGTCTTTAAAACACTATACTATCGGTGCAAAAAGGCTTCCATACTAGCTATGCTGAAAGGAAAAAAAAAGAATCTGCATGTTTTGTGGCAATGACAAAGAGTGCAGGGGATGTAGTTGCAGGATTATGATGTTGTGAGAAAACATTTTAGCTGCTGGAACCCATCAGGTCCACTCAACCAGTGCTCCTTTATGTTTGCAGGTGCTTGCTGTATTCCTGTTTGTCTGTTGACTGCTATTTTCTCATTTCAGGTACATTCGCTCTCTTGGAAGACTGAACGTGCTTTGGAACACAGTTATTATTTTAAATCACCTACTCTCACCCACGATGAACAAACAGGCTTTAAAAACAAGGATGACTTTTTTGTTCATGTATGTGATGAGGTCTCTTACCTGGAAATTGACCTTGTCACACATTGTTCTTCTCAGCTTTCAGCTCAGCAATCACAATTTCTGTCAACTACCAGGCAATAGAACATATGACTGTGGCATAATTAGGTAATGAAGAAACACAACACTTTCTTCCCGGATTCAAGAATGCGACTGCGGTGTTCAAAATGCTTTCATATATGTCTTGGTCCCAGGTGCAGCATGGTGCTAATGGTGCTTAGGGTTGCAGGATGCAGAGAGGGCAGTGGCAAGGCCTTCACACCCTAAGGGTCCAATGGTGGGTACCCAACACTACAAAAGGAGAAAAGGTAGAGCCAAGTGAGGTCTGTCAGGGTGCTTGCCTTTGGAGTGTGCCTTCAGCAGCAGAGGGGCTAGGATGCCACTGGCCCTGCTGATGTCCTGGTCTTGAACCTCCCTGTAACCTGGCTCAATCTTCTTTATACACAATTTAAAATCCTTAATAATAATAGGACTGAAGGAAACTTCAGTTTGGAAGAGACCCAACCTTTGGCCAGTCAGGTCTTGAAAAATAGGACTGACACTGCACATGCCCTTTGGGTCCCACCTCCACTGCTGGACTGTCCATGCAGGGAAAAGCTTCTGCTTATACCTGGTCTGAAGTGCTCTTGTTCAGCTTTTGCCCATTGTTCCTCATCCTGTGAAGATGAGAAGAACCTGGCCGCATCCCATTGATCCCTTCCCCATAGGTACTGCGGGGCTGTTAAGCTGTGGTGTATTGACTGCTCCCTGCAATTTGGTGTCAGCTGAAAACTGCACAAAAGTCTGCTCCGCCACGTTCTCCAGCTCACTAATAAAGATGTTTTCTTCTCCCTGTCTGTGCTTAAGGTATTACTATTATGCTAAATCAGACTAGCCTAGCTAGCCTGAGCAGTGCTCTTTCACCCTGAGTTCCGACCCACAATTACACAGGGAGTGAACAAGTATTTTATCGTATTTGGTTTTGAACTTCAAATGTAATTTTCTTGAATGTCCTTTTGAACTTGTACCCTGAGAGAAGCAGGATGGCATACTGCTGACTTATTTTCCCTGTTCGCTTTTAAAAAGCCTTTTTTTTTTCTCACACCTTACTAAAGTAATCTAATCTTGTCAGTGTCTTGAATCTTTCTTTTTAGTCTTTCAGTGTCCTCTGGGAGATGGGATGACACCCCAGTTCAACTGTTTCCAGCCAAGGACAATTGATGGATACTCTTTTTCTGTATTATGATTTATTTCTTATGCATCCTATTAGGTGTCTGACTTTGTAAATCACTGTTTCATGTGAAAGAGAAATTTTTATGGAACTGATTTTTCTGGATGCCTTTCTTGGGCAAAGTTGGTGAATTTTAAACTATAGAGAGTGAGCAAGAATGTTTATGTGAATACACATATACACACATGCAAGCACATATACACACAGGAGTTAATTTTTTTCCTCCTGCAGCATAAAATTTTATATTTAGGAATGTTTTCTCCAACTGGCATATTATTTCTGCTTTTGCTTTTTAGTGTTATAGTTATATAATGGTCATATTGCCCTTTCACATGGATTTAAAGACCTCAGCTGACTCCAGTTTCCTTCCTTCACAAAGGTGCTGAAGAAGGTGGCTGGAAGTGATAGGGCTACAGCCAAGGACAGCACGTCTGTTTGGGATTACTGACCCACTAATACACATTCCGGTTAATTGGCTTGATGAGCTAGTTGTGTAGTGATAGCAGGGAGCTTGATCCGGCGAATCTACCAGGGAGGCTGATCCAGGCAGTCGCTGTAGAGTGAGGAAGAATGCCTCCATGAAACGAGTAGCAGTAAGTCAGACTCTCTGCTGCCAGAAATCAGCACAGCTCCAGTGAAGTTAAAGGTCTTCTGTGCTGAACTGCAGCAGACGAAGCTCTGGCCTGTTATTTACTTATTTACTTTTGCTTGTCACCACTGAGGTGAAAGCCCTGGTCCTGGGACATTCCAGTAGACTGACACAGATGTAAGAAGTGTAACAAATGAGACCCAAGCTGTGTGTAGGAAGGGAAATACAGATGTGATCCCGTAGCAGCAATGCAATGATGTATGAAGCAAGACTTAAAAATATATTGTCCATAATGAGGAGAGGGGAGGAAGGAGTGAGAAAAAGGAAGGGAGGAGAGAAGGAAAAAGCGAGGGAGGGAGAAAGGTGGCTTTGGCTTCCCTTACACAAATGCCTTTCTGTTTGGTGCTGTATTGACCAACCTGTGGCTCTTAAATGAGCAGTTCGAGTGCACCTATACGATGGGGCTACCTCATGTGTTGAATAGCTGATGCTGCTGTCCTTACTGATGACCTCGAAAGGGAGCACAGCACTTTATGCGAATGATGCTTATGGCTGGTCCAGTGTAGAGCAAGGATGTGAAGAGTAACGAGGACAGGGAAATAGCATCATGCAGATATTGTAGAATCTGGGGAAAAAAAAGGAGAAAAAATTTACAGAGTGACACTGAAATAGGGAAAATATAAAGTAATCTGAAATGGAGCGCACACATTCTCTGTGGGTGAGAACAATGTGGGAAGCATGGAGCTAGAGAAGTGAGTAAGGCACTGTTGTCAATGCTGAATTAGCAATGACTATGCTGTATTCCCTGCACTGCCTAAGCAAAGAACTGTGTCTTGGAAAGAGGAGAAAGCAGGCACTGCCTGTACCTACTCCAGGTCAGCTGCTGCATTCAGGGCTTGGCAACAAACTTCTAAAAGCCTATTAAAAGGATGGACAGAACAGCCAAGTGATGAGGGTCTTTGAGGACAGGCTAATGTGGAACCTATGAAATTGTGACGGCTGAGAGCCTGGTTAAGTACAGGGGCGTGATTGCAGCCTGTCTGTCTTCAAGACAGAGGTGGAGGAGCTTGGGGATGAGTTACAGACTTCAGGTTTACCACTGACAGCTCTCAGCTCATGAATTTTCCGCATTTATTATGGAGAACACTAAAATGTGTGTTCACACTTGGTCTGCTAAAGCCCTGCTGGGCTTTCAGAAGGAAAAGCTGATCCATAAATAAAGAGAAGTCCTTAGAGGTTGTGTATAGAATAAAGAGACAAATATTTAAAACAAAGCAAAGCTGAGCCTTCTGGAACTATTGAAAACATCCTCAAGCCTTGGGTTTTGCAAGGGACTGCAATAGATGATGTGGTATGTCTGTCTTTAATCTGTACAGCTTATTAGCAAATGCAGGCACAATATGAAATCTCTGCTGGTTGTTTCCATATGGGAAACAAGGACGGTGGTAAATTTGTCAGAAGATTTTTTGAGGCACTGACAGCCACGGGGTCTCAAAGAGATTGGCTTGAGCAGCATGGACTCTGTGAGGAGTCTAGCAGTTGCACTGACCTGAATGTGTAAGTGCATTTGAGAGCTGCCCACTCATTTCAGAGGGAGGTGAGGTCAACTCTGGGTGCCACAGGGATTGCTTCTGCAACAGACGGAGATTGTTCCTGATCTGGCATTCTTTTCTACCAAGAGAGAAGTGTGGTAGTTTGGTACTGAGCCGGAATAGTGTTGCTGTCTTCGTACCATTTCTTTCACATCTCTCAAATGTTTCTTGGACTGGATTACGAGACACAAAATTTGTTTGCAGACTGCAGCTCTTGCTGTATCACTGTGCAAAAGATGTTTACCTGGTTGTCTCTTTCTGTATAACCCATTTTAACCACCTTGCATTAGGATTTTGGTGTAAACTGATGTATGCAACATCTCATCTTTGGGCTGTCTCTGTTAAGTTAGGCTCGTCCAAGCAAACACTTTACTATGTATTTGAAGATAAGCCTCCTGCCCTTGCTGAAGTCATTAAGACTGCTTGGGTTATTAGTTTTGATGTATGTATGCATACACACAAATAGCAATATTGCTTAGTGGCTATGAGAAAATATTTCCACCTAGGTAGATTGCTGACAAAACACAAGACAGGGGGCTCTGTCTGTAAAAATCATATAGTTACAAAAACTCTTCCCCTTCAGCTTAGCCTGATGAAATCTGTGGCATCTCTCCAGATGAAGACTGGAAATGTTTTCCTTCCTTTTTTAGCTCACTGGGTTTCTATGTGTGCCACAGACACTTTATATCGTTCTAGTATATTTATACTTTCAACTTATTGATTGGTAGATGGGACGATAGCCCTTTGGATTTATTTTGCTGCTCATTTATAATTAATTTGGCACAGGCATAAAAAATCAACCATCTATTCACCATGACTGTTTTTTAGAAGGCTTAAAAATAGAAGAGCCATGCATTAGGCAACTGGCCGACATGTGAGTGGTTCCAGACATGTTGCCATAAGACCTGGACGTAAATTTTATCTGCATTTTCTGAAAAGGGGGTGTAGTCTTAGGCCACTTGTACAGATGTGAGGACCCCCAGCCATCCTGATGAATACACGTGCAGGGCTGATGACATGTTTGTCAATTTGGCTTCCCCCAGTGTGTGGTATGCTCTGCTGGATGGAACCGAAGGGTGAAAGCTGTTGTTTTGAGGACATCTCTCTGTCCCTTGCAAGATCGTGAGGAGGATCTGCACTGGGCGGAGCAGGAGGTCATGAGAGAGGGATGGCCAGAAAAGTGAGTTTAGGGTTCTTGGAGAGAAGGCAAACCTGCTGCTTTGCTCATTGGCAGTCCTGTCGCTGGAGCTGAGTGATGGACTCCTAGAATAACCACACTGCTCCTGATTCCGGATCACTCATACTTCACTGGGCTGATCACACACAGTTCACAGGGAGTATTCTCTGTATCACTTTCCCCAGCTGCCAGTAACAACTGCCTGTAATTTACCTTGACAAATACAGTAGGTATGAGCATTTAATTCAAAATGACAATTTAAGGTTTCAAAGCAGTTCACCTGCTCTGCAACGCTTTAAAGATCTCCCAAATGCAATCTTTTGTATGTGCTTAAAATCTGCCTCTGCCACTACTCAAATATATTTATAGGCTACTGGTGGGCTGCCTATGAAAATTCTCATCCCACAGTTTTTCCTTCAGGTTGGTGAATGCTTCTATGTTTCATGAAGGTTAATGCTACAAAGAGAGAGAAGCAGCTGCTCAGGACAGAATTGTAAATGCCTGCTAACCCCCTTAATCTGTGATCTCAGTAACGCATTCACTGCACACTGGAGAAGCACAGCTCTGTATCGCTCATACAGAATCAAAGGGTTGTTTCACTTTCCTTGATCCCTGCAGTATATCCACCTATGACTCCTTTGAATCAGTCCTCCAAATTATCTTCTGCAGTATTCCAATCCTGTCAAAAAAAAAAAAAAAAAAAAGAAAAGGCTCAGTTCCTCCTATTTTCCTGCCCCCCTCCTCCCAGTGTGCATGCATGCCCAAGATGAATCACTGCATAATTATATTCCT
Source organism: Alca torda (assembly GCA_008658365.1). NCBI lineage: Eukaryota > Metazoa > Chordata > Aves > Charadriiformes > Alcidae > Alca > Alca torda. The sequence goes on along the minus strand of CM018101.1, from coordinate 51,813,270 downwards.
ATTGCTTCTATCCTTCCGTTGGCTCTCCCTTTCCGCTCGTTTCATGCTCGCTTGCCAATCAAGCCTAACATTTGGGGCCTGGTTGTTTGCTGGCATTCATTAATCCCAGTGAAGACCTTCATCAGCAGTGTAGGGGACACCGGAGGGCCTCCAGCCCGCTTCATGGTCCTAGAGGGCAGACTCTCAACAGCTTTGTAGGTACACTATCGCATAATTTGCCTTGAAAAATTGAGTCCTGCTTGAGGCTCCTGGCCACACTGTGGCTTTGAGATGGTGTCTGAGGTAAGAGAAGAGTTTACCTGACTTTCCAACTGTGCACGGGGAGGCATGAGCCATGGGGGGCACTGACTGTCAAGGGCAATAGTGGGTGGCAGGCCTGCGGTGCAACTGCAGTCTCCTGTAATAGTGGGGGCGAGGACAGGGAGGGAGCCAAGGTAGGCCAGCACTTGGTAAATGAGGTGAGGATTTGACAGAGGGATTTTGGGCTTCAGGCTCACACTGCATTTGCTGCAGCCACGCTACTGTAGCTGCTGTGGTGGGAGCTAAGAAGAAAGCCATGTGTGCCCCATGGGGAGTCGGGCAGAGCTGCAGTTTTTGAAGGCTTGACACAAGGGTGCCTTAAGATCTGTTGATCAAGATTAAATATCAGATTAAGCAACCAGGGCTGGACACTCATGGGTGTTGGAGGCCTGACCAGATAGACTTGGTCCTCAGCTTCCCTCTCTACTAATGAGTTACTTGGGTTGAAGCTCTCAGAGGGACCCCAAATATGTCAGGAGGCTAAAGCTGCTGGGCACTGTTACCGTGTCTTCCTTCAAACTTCCCAGCTGCAGAGCTGAGACACATAGCTCCATACAGCAGGAGTGAAAAGCCTGTGGTGTGCAATTATAATCTGGTTTATATGGCGTGAAAGTTGCAGGGACACCTTACTGGTGACCTCTCCTCTTTCTCAGTGCCCTCATTACTGACTCAACCTGTCTGTGAGCGTATTGTAACCCATCTCTGTTCTTTGAACTCCCTCTTCTTTGGATTTCATTTCAAATTGATGGCCTGGATAGCCACAGTATAAGCCCATTTGACCAACTAAGAACACAGCCCTGCTTCTATAATAAATAATGTTCGCCTGCAAAATTTTGGGACTGTAGGTTACAAATCGTCACACTTGCAGAGTCTGCCTATTAGATATATGTACGTCAGCACTTGTGTGACAATGTAAATTAATTCCTATAGTGATAGTGGTACAAAACAGTGACTGGAAGGTCCAGTGCCTGCTCTGTATTTCTGCATGCAGTGTTTCTCCCAGGATGTTTAAAGGAGCCATGCTTGTGTGCAGTGTTGACATGTAAGCCCTATGTGTTGCTCCTTCTGGCTTCTATGGAGGTGGCATATGCCTTCTCTTTGTATTCCAGGCATGTCTCACTCCACTGTGAGTATGTAATATTGGTTAAATCATAATTCTGTTTTTGCACAGGGGAACGTCTTGTGGGAGAGTGAGCAGTATCTGTTTCTGAAAATCTGGCACTGGGTCTGGCTTGTTGTGAGGAAGAGCTGAGATGTAACACTGGTTTACTTTGTGGAGATGCACTCAGCCGGCACCCTATTTGCTTTGTAGTTCCTAAAGAAAAATGAGACATGCACAATGGGTGTTTCTTTCAGTAGTGCTGAGATACTGCGTTGAAAAGGTAGCCTGAAAATATACTCACTTCAAAGAAATACCAGCCCAAAATGTGCTCTTGCAGAGTTTGAAAGTTAGTCAGCTTAATTAACATTTTGGCAGCTAAATACTAGCACTTGCATTTACAGGGACAATAGCCAGGAAATAGGATATTGAACGCTGTAATTCTGACCTGTGGTTTGTGCCCTACCTCCATTTCCACCCTCTCCCTTTGGTCCCGCTACTTTGCTCAGCCTGTAGTGGTAATAAGGGTATTCTTGCAGTGTTGGCGGACATCATGTAACACAGGCAGGTGCTGCTGGAATACCACTGCCTGTGGTTTTCAAAGTTTCTTAATACCCTGGGATCCCCATCCTTGCAGAGCTGTGTAGAGCCACCAGCGCCAGACGGCGTCCCTGCTTTCAGGAGGGGCCAGGTTTCCTGGTGGAGCTGTGGCCTTTTTCTCTCCCTTCTCTGGCTGTGCCTCACTTTCTGGTTGACACTGCTTCCTGCACCTGGTTTCAGTCATCGCTGCTGCATTGCTCTCTTTTTTTCTGGCCCTGGGCTTTGTGGCTGCACTCCCTGTGCTGCAGTTCGACCTGCTGCTTTCCCCTGGCCAGCTCTTGTCAGTTTTAGCTGTGTCTGGGCTGCTTGTTTTTCTGTTTAGGTTTATATGATGACTTCTTTTCTGTTTTTTATTTTTGTGCTGCAGAGTTCCTAGTGCTTGGAGACCCTTTTACGTGTTTATTCAGTGTTTTAGCTGCCATTTCATAGTGTAAGGTCTTGTAACCCCAGCTGACCATGCGACACCAGCCCCTCTGCCATCACCACACCTAGGCTTTCTGTGGAGCGGGGGTGTCTGTTTCGTGGAAGGCAGGGATGCTGCTTTGCCTTTGCTCTTTGGCCGTTTCCAGCAGAAGAAGGCAGGGCATGGGAAGACAGCAATGCTCAGTTCTTCCTGCACTGCTGTGCCCTCTGCAACACCCCGCAGAGCTGGCTAGCCGAGAGGAGTGTGCTGTATCCTCCTCTGCAGCGCATGCTCCCTCTAGGATGTGCTGGGCACATTCCTTCCCCTGCTCCACCCTCCCCAGTGTACAATTTTCCCAAATAGATACAATACGGTTCTTAATACCTAATTCTTATTCAGAGAATACTTTCCTGCTCCTCGCTGGAAAGATGATTAATACTGCATTGCCTAGCCAGTCACACTATCCCCAGTAGAGCTATAAATAAATACCACCCAGCAGTTGCATACAGCAAGCCCTATTTTATTATTTTCCATTCATAATACAAAACATGAGAAGCGACTGCCGTTTAGAGAAGAGGCTGAGTAACAGCTATAGTTTAGTAGGCACCTCACTCTTTCATCCTCCAACATCCAGGGGGCAAAGAAATCCCACACTTATTCTTGTTTAGGTTTTACTGTTCTCCAGTTATGATGGTTATTTGTCCGTCTAGTTGGCTGGGAGACATGATTAAATGTGCAATATGCTTCATGTGGCCCTACATAGGAAGGTTTTTCTAGTTCAAAATGAGGTGAAAACCCTCCACCAGGACTTGCTATGTTCAGTGGAAAATGGGTTTCTTATCCAAAATGCAAACAACTATTATGGTTGCCATGGTATCTTCATTTCTTATGAAACAGAAGTCCCTTCCAATGTTGGCTAAGCAGTTTTGGTTCAAAAAAAAAGATAAAATACTTTAAAAATACTCTAGGTTTGAATACTAAAAATGTCAAGGAAGGAATGAAGCCCTTCACAGGAATGGTTTCCACTGACGTTTTACTAATTTATTTAAGATTTGGAGTTTTCATTTGAAGAAAACATAAACCATCGAAATATTAAACCCCAAGCTTTAAAGATTCCCACCCAAAAGTAATTTTCAGCTGGCTTTATTAATGACCCTGCCTGAGCTCTTCAGCTGTGACCCATTCCAGAGGGCAGGTGGATGGGAGGAGGGCTGTGGGAGAGGGAAGGGGCTGGTGTGTCTCCCATGTGGGATGGGGCGGGTGAGGGGGGTGGTGGTGCAGATGCCTTCGTGCAGTGGGAGGGTGAGCCAGGCTCGGGCTGCGCTGCTGGGTCCCTGTGGGCACTGGGGACAATCCCCTGCCTGCCAGAGAGCTGCCTTATGAAATCTTGGGCTGCTGAGTGCTGTATACCAGCCCCTTAGGTACCAGCCCCTCAGTGAGACTGCAAAGCCTTGCAGGGGAAATGCAGTTTTTCTTCTCTCCCTGTCAGTGTGTGGCTCAGGGACTTGGGAAAGGCTTTGACTGCTGTTACATGAACACTTCCAATTAGGCAGGTTTTGTTTTCATACAGCTGCTAGCTTTCTGAGAAGTACTAGGAAAAAATATCTGCCATGATGGTATTATTCACCAAAGCCTAGTTTTCATCAACTATAGTACACAATAACCTTGCACTAACTATATGATTTGTTGGAAAAAAGTTCAAGGCACTTAATAAGATTCTACATAGGATTCACTTCTTTCTTTGTTACACAAAAGCCTACACCTCTCTAAAAATGAAATCCCCCCATACCACTTGAACACAAATTGTTTTATGATCTTTTTGACTGATAATTTCTCCAGCTCACTAAGGCACTTGCTTAATGATTAACTGAAATGAGTTAATTGGTCTCAGTAAAGACATGCTTTCTTAGAAATCAGCTTATGGTATGTGCATGTATGATTGTAGTCTTTATGGTTTTGCTGTAGGAAGTCAAACGCAGAACTAATAAAAACACTGTTGAAGAAATAAATTAGAATCAAGGTGAGGATTTACAAAAAAAAAATATAGGAGAGTATTAGCCTGATTTTGTGAAAGCCTTTGGATGGCAGTCATATAATTAATTGCTAAATCCTCATTGCTAGAAGCTCCTTCTTGGATAGCTTTTGGTGAAAGAGGATATTTTTTTACAGAATGCCAAGTAAACTGTAGAGCAGTCATGAGCAAAAACTGGAAACTTTAGAAAAGCATAAGAAAACAGGCCCATAGAGACAGAACCTAATGAGTCAATAATCACTTATTCAGCTCTTTGGCCCCCTATTCTGAGACTGGGGCGAAGAAGGTTATCAGTTGCACATCCCTACTATGTTCAAAAATCACAGCTGTGTCTCTCTAGATTTGTAAGACTTTGTTAAAAGTCATGGGCTTGGGGCTGGAGGGGAAGGGGATTTCGCTCCTAAGTTCTCACACTTTTCTGATTCTCTTCCCTTGATTTACTAACGTAAAGCACTGAGGTTTCCTCCCCACTGCACAGACTTCAGGAACTGTTGCTGCTGAGGGCACTGCGAGCCCTCAGGAAGACCAATGCTTTTGTAGGGGTTAGTGGGATGGCTGGGATGCATTACTCCACGTCACGCACAGCAGGTAACCTCCTCACGTTACTGCTCTCAGTTAGGGTTTATCCTGGTACTGTTAAAAGGATTGCCATACCAATACTTTGGTCTGCAACTCCAATCATCAAGGTGCAAGCCCATCTCCAGACAGTCCATACAAAGATCCTGATGCAGCAAACCCTACTGCTTTCAAAACTTTAGCTCCCACTTGGGTTTCACCTGCTGGCCCTTTTTGTGAGATTTCTGCTGCTTCCTGTTCAGTAAATGGCACCTGTCAGAAGAAGAGGCATGATCCTGCATAGGGATTTTCTACCTTGTCAGCAGGGAGAGAGCAGACCCTGCCTAGCTGGACCCTAGAGAGCACCCAGCTCTTCTCCAGTCATTGCTAAGAATTCTCATTTTCTGTGTGGCTGCAATGTGAAAACTCCCCACATCTGTGGTGAAACTGGTCAGGTGTAGAGTGAAGACGACACCCTAACTTTCCTTTTCTTCCCCACTTGGCAAGAAAAGAAATACAATAATCCTGGCTGAGCACTAAATAGTATTTATTTCTGAATGTGACAAAGCCAGCAATAGTAAGGTGGCCACTTGAAGGCCACTCACAGAGGACATCCAGCTGGGCTTGGGAGTCTACTTAAACTATCAGATCAGGCTACCAAAATGAACTCCCTGCGTGACAGACAACGTGCCCTATGCCCACCCTTTTCCCTGTTCACCTGTGACAATTCTGTGGCTTGCCTTCCCATCGAGGGACTCCTTCCCCTGGAAGGCAGAGCAGGGAGCTCTCTCTCCAGCAGTAAGCAAGGAAAGCGTGCAACTGGAAAAACTTGAGAAGTGGGAAAAACAATGGCATAAACCAAGTACTAATTTGCTTGGCTGAAGCGTTGTGCTGATTAAACAAGCAAAACCTTCTGAAAACATTCCCAAGTGCAGGTCCAGAGTTCTTTTTGTCAGACCACATTTAAAATTAAAATCACTAAGTCCAGCACAGGAACATTTTTGAGGGGGTCTGCTCTGTTTTTTCAGAGGCAGGCAGAGAGTCCACAATAAGAAACCTCACCTCAGCTGTGGGCTCAAAAACCTACTCATGATCCAGGTGACATTTTTTGTTGTTTATCCTTTGTATATGCCCAAGGATATTAACCTAAATTATTGTCCAAGGCAAGACGCTGGTAGGTGTCACTTGTAGAAAAACGCATCAGCTGGGTGTTTCCCACACTTGTAGCTGTAGGTTGCATGTCCTTCCTTCTTTGAAGGCAGGAGAAGGATGCATTGTCCTGTCCTTTCTTAGGATGCTTATTTAATTCAAATAGGAAAAGAATCAGGATCAGGGCTGAACTGAGCGCTTCTGCTAAAAGCAGCTTTGTGCATAGCAAGTGCATGAGTGACGCGTACACAGGTATGCAGATCAAGACTGCAAAATATTTTTTGTGGCTCTTTCCCCTTGTACTCCAGCCTGGTTCCACACAGGGACACACATATTTTATTGCTAATGTTATTTAGTAGACTATATACAGGTCAGAGTCTTCAGCAACCTAAACATTTTACTTGACTTTACTGGCGGTCAGCAGATGTTCTTTTTTTCTTCTCACCTTCTGTCTGTTCCATATGTTGGCTGCAGAAATTTGTGAGTGTGTATTACATCTGTCATGGTAGATCCTATTCCCTGTTCAACCTACTATATGCTATTACAATTCCAGTGATGGCTCTTACATTTCAGCTATAGAGTACTGCAATATTTATCCTCAGCTGTAGGAAGTAAAGCACTTCAATTTTTTATCCTCTAAAAACCTGCATATTACAGGTGCAGTACGTATTAAGCATTAAGCAGCCAAATATCCAGTGTTTTCTAATGCTTAAGAATATGTGCTGCACCTGGCCAATTAATTTTTTAAATGAAGATTTGGATCAAATAACATACTAGAAACAAAAGACTCTCTGTTTCTGTATCTTTTTTTCAAAAGACTGATTATCTCCCTTGATATTACATTTTAAGAATTTAAAAGCAAAACGGCTCAGTCTGGAGGATCATAGCTTTGTATTTGATCTCTGACCATGCATTATTGATTTCCAGTATGTGAAAAATATCCAAATTGTCTGCAATAAAAATGCAAAGAATAAAAATGCTTTCACTGCTTTTGAAATTAAAATCAATGTTATATGCATTATGTTGCAGGCAGTTGAAATTTGTTAAGTAGGTTAAGTAGTGGGAGGAATATTACAGAAAATGATTGCATTCCGTTGTAAGATAAATTAGTACAAAATATAGTATAATTAGTATAGAAATAGAATAATTTCTGCAATTAAATACCAAAATACACTTATGCAATGTTGTTGCTAAGTGCTGAAAAACAGGTAAAGCAAAGGTTAAGTCTGACCTATAACAACCACCTCCTGTAAACCCCTGACAGTAACTCTTCCTTTGGTTAAGGGATCACAGCTTGCATCCCAGGTAACAGTGATAGTATCTCAGCCTTTAATTCTCAATTAAAGTGTCTTTTTGCATCCTTAATCCCAGACTGATAGATGACAGCACAAGTATTTACAATCATAAAATCATAGAATGTGTTGGGTTGGAAGGGACTTTCAAAGGTCATCTAGTCCAACCCCCCTGCAGTCAGCAGGGACATCTTTAACTAGATCAGGTTGCTCAGAGCCTCATCCAGCCTGGCCTTGAATGTCTCCAGGGTCAGGCCCTCCACCACCTCTCTGGGCAACCCGTTCCACTGTCTCACCATCCCCACTGTAAAGAACTTCTTCCTAACATCTAATCTAAACCTACCCTGCTCTAGTTTAAAACCATTGCCCCTCGTCCTATCGCTACATGCCCTTGCAAACAGCCCCTCCCCAGCTTTCCTGTGGGCCCCCTTCAGGTACTGGAAGGCCGCTATAAGGTCTCCCCAGAGCCTTCTCTTCTCCAGGCTGAACAGCCCCAACTCTCTCAGCCTGTCTTCATAGGAGAGGTGGCTCCAGCCCTCTCATCATCTTCATGGCCCTCCTCTGGACCCGCTCCAAGAGGTCCATGTCCTTCTTGTGCTGAGGGCTCCAGAGCTGAACACAATGCTCCAGGTGGGGTCTCACCAGAGCAGAGTAGAGGGGGAGAGTCACTTCTCTGGATCTGCTGGCCACCGTTCTTTTGATGCAGCCCAGGATGCAATCGGACTTCTGGGCTGCAAGCGCACATTCTTGGCCCATGTCCAGCTTTTCGTCCACCAGTACCCCCAAGTGCCTTTCCACAGGGCTGCTCTCTGTCACATCATCCCCCAGCCTGTATTGATAACGAGGATTGTCCCGACCCAAACGTAGGACCTTGCACTTGGCCTTGTTGAACTTCATAAGGTTTGCTCAGGCCCATCTTGCTAGCTTGTCCATGTCCCTCTGGATGGCATCCCATCCCTCTGGCCTGTCAACCATACCACTCAGCTTGGTGTCATCATTTACCTATTTGTAGTGAGCCAGGACCAGGCTGCTACTCCGGGGCCAGGAAGGAAACAGTCTCTGTATTTCTCCCTGCTGTCCTTCACTCTGGAGAGGAAGAGCTGCAGAGGGGCAGCAGGGAGATTGCAGGTTTGGGGTGCCTGTTGTGGGGAGAGCCACGTCCCCCTGCAAGCTGTCATGGAAGACAAGGCAACAGTCTCGCATGTCTGCCTAGGCAGTGCATCTGGGCAGTGCATCTAACATCAGTGTCCCTCTCAGGTCAGTGTCCTTGCTTTGGGTTGCTGCTCATGAAGCCCAGCTGTCCTGCACTCTGCTGGCAAAGCTGTGGGTGCGTGCCCCTGCTTCCTGGACAAGAGCCACATACGGGCGCCTTGGGATGTGTGGGGTTTCCCCAGAGACATGTATTGGCTCTTTTTAATCTGGAAAGGTTTTCAGTTCTGGAAGAACCTGTGATTTTGCATGTTTGTTTGTTTTCTTGAGAGCAAACCTGTTTTTCTTCTTTTTCTCCTGAGAGCAGTTCTAGTTGGTTTTGCTATTGCACAGTGTAGGATATTGCCCCTCTATCCTGGTCCTGTCTGAATGGAGTTCCCAGGGGAACCAATCTTCTCACTGTCTGAGCAATGCTGCAGGCAACTTTCTAACACAAATCAGTGCCTATTTCCCTCCTCCTCCTCCCACCCCCTCAAAGTGCCATCTCATGCACATTCACATTCATGTTTCTCCTTATTTTCATTATGTATTGGAGACAAAACAACTCTTGCCCTGTTTGGCTTGGATGTTCATATACCATGGGAGCAGTAATGACTGGGCAGTTTTGATTAATTCTCAGTTACATGCAGAGTCCTTTCCTAGACCCAAAGAAAAGCAGACACTAGCTTGAAGCCTTTCTTATTTGCTGCCTTACTCCTAGGTTCTGCTGCCAGCTCTGCCCAGTACAAGAGAAATTGTGTACTCTGGATTTTCTGCCTTCACAATATTTATTGGCAGTCTCTCTCTCTTGTGATCATAGATAGCAGCCTGTCTAAGGGACAGCTGAGCTTCCTCTGGGGTGTCTCTATACCCCCAGCACTAAAAAATTCATCCTCATTATTGTGTAGTTCACAGGAATTTTTAATATATATTGAACTGGAAAATACCTAACAGAAAGTATTTGATTAGCAGAGGGTAAACACTTACTCCCTTGCCTTTGTGTTGACCATATCTTGTCTCCATTTAGTACAGAACTTAATCCGATGCAATTGCTTTTTTGACATTGTTTTCTTTCTGTTATTCTCCGTAAAGAAAGCATAGTAGAAGTATATACCTGTGCATTTGTGTAGCTGGGGCTGTTCTGACTTCTGAGGTTTTCCACTCATTTTTGAGACACCTTATGATTTTCAAGGAGATACAACGATGCCCTTGGTTTTCCCAGGGCTTGACCGGGTGTGTATTGCACCAGGTTCCAAAAATGTGTGATTTGTCCCTCTGCCTTTGGTCTTCTTTTGTGGGTTTTGTTTTGTTTTTCCCAAATAAACGGCACTTTACCATCTCTAGCTTGATTCCACCAGCATAAGGCACTTTTTATTAGATTAATAGTAGTATTAGGAGTAGTAGTAATCATAGTAGTAGTTGTAGATGTTTTGCTTTACTTGGCCAAGGAACAAGGCGGGTGTTTTGTATGGAGCAATTTTTGTGGTGGTTGCTCTTTTCAAGGTGAAAGGGAGATCTGCAGCTGTGTATAATTGACCATATTGCATCTCATTTTCTTGTTTCTGAGAAGCAGCTAAGAGAAAGAAGCCACTGGCCTGCAAAGTTATGATAAAGAAAGAAAATAAAACTAGCTGTTTTCCTTGTCTTAATGCAGTTAGCTTTCTTTAGCTTTGGGAGTGTGTGACTCTGTAAAATAAAAAGATCATACATAGATTAGCAAAATAACAATTGCAACAATAACGTTTTTTAATAGATCATTTAGTAGTGCTTTGGTGTTTTTAACAATCCCTAATGGTGCAGCATTAGAAATGATTCTCTAAGTGCTCAGAAATGAGGCCTGAAAAAGGAAAAAAAGTTGCTGTCATTATAGAGAAGGCACCTATTGATCCCTGTCACAGAACCGGGATGCTATCTCACTCTGTAGTTCTGAATAAATAATGGTCTTTGACATAATGCAGCACTGGACAGGTTAGAAATAGCAGCTAGCCTGTGAGAAAGGCTGAGATATAACAGCTTTTCAGCTAAAATGAAGCTGAGAACTGCTAGGGGTGGGATCTTTTTTTTTTTTTTTCACTCCATTTCTGCCACGGGATCTAAGCAGAATGACATTTATTTGAAAAATTACCTGAGAGATTCTTGCTGAAGAGGTTCTTATAATCAGAGAAAAAGGGATCTGAGACTCCGTGGAAGTCCCCAGACAGACCAAATCCTGCAGAAGTGCCCAAGGTTCTGGGGCTGGATTTACCATAGCATGACTCCAGTGACAGAAGAGAGCTTCATTACTTTTTCTGCAGCACACCCAGAGCCTTTTTGTACTTGCGCTTGCCTTTTACAAACACTTAACCAGGATCTTTGCAATTTCTTCCCCCTTTTCCAGACCAGGATGTGCCTTTCTGAGCTGTTAGCAAGGCAGTCAGAAATGCCATCTGACAGGTGTATTTATTGATACAAGACCTGTTATCCTCTAACACTGGGGCATGCCCTTCACATCATTTGGTTTCTGCTGAAATCCTCCAGATGAAGCCTGCTGATGAGCGCAGGCTGTGCAGTGTTGCCATGCACAGAGATCTCCAAGGGAGGTCATCTGCAGGCAGCACACTGCTTGTCCCTGTGTGTGGTGAGAGGTCCCTTAGCTTCTGGAAGAGAAGCGATCATGTTGGCAAAGCATACACCCAAGATAATTAGGATTTGCTGAGAAGGTCTCCTTAGGGCAAGAGGATCACTGGCACAGCAAAATCTGTGTCTATTTCTGCAGCTGTCTCAGCCCAAGCAGGTCAGCCATCGCTGTGTGGTACTCCAACGCAAGGCACCGCCGTCATGCAAGTCATAGGCCCTGCCCTGCGAGTTCCCTGTAAACTCTGGGAAGGTGGTTTGTGTGGAGATGAATGTCACCTTTTAGGACAAGCTTCAGATATAATCTCAGACTATTAAATACTGCAGTATGCATTTGCAAGTCACTGCCAAGGTTATAATTTTGCTGCCATCCATGTTGCAGCTCTGTGTGCTCTGGTGGTCCCAGCTGAAAGTCTTTGGGCTCTTGCTCAAGCCATGGTCCCTGATTTTTTGCTGACACAGGCCTGTAATCGAGACGTCACATCAGTCAGTAGTGGTGACCCTGCATATGTCTGACAGGGCATAATAGTTTATACTCTTCCCTTTGGAAGCAGAAGTATCACTTTTTCTTAACAGAAGGATTAAGGCATTGAGAGAACAGGCTTTCAAAGTATCAACTAACACAACAGACTAGTTCCTTGAGGCACTTGAACAGTCTGTGTGGTGGTCTGAACCACTTCCCCCTAGGCTTTACTCTTTCTGCATAAACTAGCTTTCTATCCCTCTACCATGCAAAGTCTGTAAAAGCTGCACTGAGATATTAATCACAGTTGGCTCTTACCAGAACAAGGAAGTCTCATGTATGCAGAGATGAGTAGGTCCAGAGATAAGAAATTAGTAAAACCCAGTTGCTAGGAATGGGATCTTGGGACTGTGAATTTCAGTGGTGAGCCAAAGCTGGTGGAAGGTTGGTAATTTCCAAGAAAAGTAGAAAGAAATGGTTATGATTTTTAATTACTTACATGATGTCTCAAAAAACCTGATATGCCAATGTCTTTTCACTATGTACTTGGGCATGAACTTTCATGAAAGGTCTCCGTAGTCCTCACAGAACTGAAAGCCAAGCTCAAAGTCAGACAAGAGTTCATATGAGTTTCATCAAGAAAGTCACGAGGCTCAATGCGGAATCCTCTGAGGACATGAATTTTCTATACTAGGAAGTTTAAAATCTAGATTTAAAAATTATACATACATTTTTTATACTGGTTTCATCACCAAAATGTGTCTCCACAGCAGCAATCAAAGCCTTGGGAGATATATCTGTAAGTCAATGTTGGGAATCATTTAAAGAAAAAGCCTCCAAATGTGATATTTATATCCTCACAGACTATCTTTAGGTGCCATTTGTCATGTTCTTGCACAGTGTCTCACAAAACTCCTTATTCTGAAACAGCAATATTCCACACATCATTCTTAAACTTTGGGAAAACACGGAAAGCTCCTAAAGTAATTTTCATTCACTTCATAGAGCAATACCATCAATGCCAATAAAATTAAGTCGAGCCATCTTGTGCTTCATCAAAGATGCTTTTGGAACAGCTCTTTCACATCAGCTGCGAAGTGCTTGCAAAGACACTACGTTGCCAGCCTTATTGTTTTTTGTGAGATGAGCAGAGGAGCACACCATTCTTGGGATTTGCTGCATGTAGAGATAATGTCTCCCTGCGTCACAGTGTCTCTGTGGGGTGGCAGAGAGTGTGCATGAAACAACAGAAAGGGTGAGTGAGAGTCTGAAATCATAGCTGGGCTGATCCTGAGTCTGTGAATGAGAAGGAGACACAGCGAGGAAATGCCAGAACAGATGTAAGGGAGATGATAGTGCAGCTGTGCATGTGTCAGGGGAGAGTGTGACTTTTTATGGAGTGAGGGGAGAAAAACAGAGAAAAGCACATGCAATAATTCAGCATGGAAAGTATATTCTTGCTAGTGCGTAAGAGGGGAAAGAGCAAAGATCTTTCCATAAGAACAATCCCGGGATGAAGATCAGCACAAGAGTGGGGAGAGAGCTGTTAATGAGTGTGTGTTGTCATCTCAGTAAAAGATATTTGCTAACCCTCAAAGCTGTGAATCCAGGATGGTTTGTGTAAGAGTCTTTCTTAATGGCAATGAGTGAGGGACACAGATGAAGATAAAACAGAAGATAAAAACTGTATGGGAGAGGGAGGAAGACAGGCAACACTGTGTAAGTGGGTATTTTGAGCGATAAAAAAGTTTATGAGGAAGACCAGGGTCATCAGAACAAACTTCATGCTTAGTTGGACGAAGGCAGTTTGGGGCATATAAGGCCAATAAGTTCCTACCTGGGAGTGGTAAAGATGTTGATAACCCAGGAGAGGTAGAAGTGTTCCAGTTATTTCTATCTTCTGTGCTTGGAAGAAGCAGCATGAATTGCTGCCTACTCATTGGGAACCAAGGATAAATCAACTGGGATTTTCAGTCAGCAGTCTAAGTAATTTGCTCCCATGATCTCAAAAGAAAGAAAGAAGCAACTCCTCTCCCTCATTAGAAAAAGAAAGTATTTTATTGATAGTATAAAGAAATTCTATTAAAATAGTTGGAAGGCTGATGAAATATCTGAAGATTGGAAGCTGGCTATTAGTAGGTAAACAAGATGACCCAGAAAATTATAGACCACTTGACCTGACATCATTCCTGAACAAAATAATGGAAAAATTGATACAGGATTCAATTAGTAGAGAATTAAACATCAGGAATATAATTAATGTCAGTCAACAGAGGAAAACAGGACTTGTCAAACAGAATTTATGTCATTCCTTCAGATCATAGGCTTGGTTTATGAAGGCACCTATGTAGGTACATCCTTTGTAATGATTTTGATCTCATACCATTATCTTTCTGATACAGAAACACGTGCTATTCGACACTGAAATGTGTAGGCACTAGGAACCGAACTGGCTAGCTGACACAACTGGTTTCTAAGGGAAATTATCATAAATACGGGTTGTTTCAATTTGCTGTTGAGCCTATTCTGTATCTTTCCCAGTATCTGAAGGAAAATACAAACTCACTGAAAAATACAGTTGACTCAACGTGAGGCACAATGGCTGAAAAACCAGGGGGGGAAACTGCTGTGCAAAAGGAGCAATCAGCTTTATTCAGCAAGCCATTTGAAGATAAATGGGTTGGTACTGTTCAGTGGAAGGCTGTGCATGTATGGACATGGAACGGTGGTGTGACCTGCAGAGGGTGGGATTGCAGCCTGGAAAGTCATTTGGGGATCAGAATGGATAAAACAGCTGGAATACGAACATGCAGTTGATGCCACAGCAGGTGGATCTAACGTTGTCTTTGGAGATATATGCAATTGAGAAATGAAGACTAGAAATGTGGTGCTGAAAATTCAATACAGGAATACAACATTTGTCCATGACCACAGGAAATACTGCAGAAAAGAGATAATGGTGTGGGAATCAGGGAGGGAGAGAGAGGCAAAACTGTCTTGAAATGCAGAAATTGGGCATTTCCATTGTTGCAGTGTTTGAAAATGTTGTTTGAATTAGCTGCAGGTATGAATTTTAGAAAGGCTGAGCTCTGCTGAGTTGATTTTTACAGGACCTCATTCAGAAAGTGTGACCTTACTTCATTACAAAATAGTTCCTTCTTGCAGAAAAGGAAGAAAAACTTGATTGCCTTTCACTCTGACTGCTGATTTCCAAAAGGATTGTCACTTTAAGCATTAATTCAGATCATCTTGTCTGATAGTCCCTGTGAAGGCAAGCTTGGAAAGCATTCAAGAGGTCTCATTTGTGTCCTCCACACAAGTGACATTAGAGCACAAGTACCAGAATGGAACTCAAGGGAAGAGCTATGAATATCCTCTACCTGGACTTCTGTAAGGCCTTTGACAGAGTGCCCCAAACAGAGAAGGTCCCTTCTCTCTGAACTGGAGAGGTATGGATTTGATGGATGGACTGAGGAATTGGTTGGATGGTCACATCCAGAGGGTAGTGATCAGCGGTTCAATATCCAGACGGAGATCGGTGACAAGTGGTATTCCTCAGGGGTCCCTATTGAAATGAGTACTGTTTAAGATCCTCATTAATGACATAGACAGTGGGATTGAATGAACCCTCAGCAAGTTTGTGAATGACACCAAGCTGAGTGGTGTGGTTGAAACACCTGAGGGACAGGATGCCATCCAGCAGGATCTGGACAAGCTTGAGAAGTGGGCCCATGTGAACTTCATGAGGTTCAACAAGGCCACATGTAAGGTCCTGCACCTGCGTCGGGGCAAACCTTGATATCAATACAGTCTGGCGAATAAAGGAATTCAGAGCAGGCCTGCTGATGAGGACTTGGGGGTACTGGTGGATGAAAAGCTGGACGTGAGCTTGCCATGTGCACTTGCAGCCCAGAAGGCCAACCTTATCCTGGGCTGCATCAAAAGAAGCATGGCCAGCAGGTCAAGGGAGCTGATTCTGCCCCTCTACTCCGCTCTGGTGACATCCCACCTGGAATACTACATCCAGCTTCGAAGCCCTCAGCTTCCAGCAAGGAAGACGTGGACCTGTTGGAGCGAGTCCAGAGGAGGACCACAAAAACAATCCGAGGACTGGAGCACCTCTCCTCTGAGGACAGGCTGAGAGAGCTGGGGTTGTTCGTCCTGGAGAAAAGGCTCTGGGGAGACCTTGTTGCAGCCTTTCAGTACTTAAAGGGGACTTATAAGAAAGATGGGGACAGACTTTTTAGCAGGGCCTGTTGTGATAGGATAGGGGGTAATGGTTTTAAACCAAAAGAGGGTAGATTCAGACTAGATATAAGGAAGAAACTCTTTACTGTGGGGGTGGCGGGACACTGGAACATGTTGCCCAGAGAGGTGGTAGAGGCCCCATCCCTGGAAACATTCAAGGTCAGGTTGGATGGGGCTCTGAGCAACCTGATGTAGTTGAAGATATCCCTGCTCATTGCAGAGGGGTTGGACTAGATGACCTTTAAAAGTCCCTTCTAACCCAAACTATTCTATGCTTCTGTGATTCTATGAACTAATATTTTTAAGTCAGATTGGAATTTCAGGCTAGAAGAGAGGTATATGTGTTTTTAACTGTGTTGGAACAAAGCTGTGAAATAAATTATGTCTCTCTTGTGCTGTCTTTGAGCAAAGATGGGAGGCTTTTCTGGAAAAAGTGCCAAGAGTCAAAATAGTTTGGGGGGCTCTGTATGAAGTTAAGTGTGAAATACTAAGCAATTTGAGATAAGATCCTGAACATGTTTAGTCCTAAATGGTGTAGCTAAAGAGAAGCTCATTGGCCAGTGAAGCATGTAAGAAAAGAGAAATACAAAGAAACCCAGTCAGATGTGCTGAAAGAGATGCCATAAATACTAAAGCCATGCTTTTGCTTATATCAGGGAGACGGGAGTTCAGCAAGGATGTTCAGCTGTGTTACTTCTGCTCAGTCACAGTTTGGTGTGTGACATTGACCACGGCTCAGAGACCGACCATAATATTTGGGTGTAGCAAATTCCTGAGAGGGCTTCACTTTCACCTGGAGCGCAAAGAAAATTTTTCACCTACTTGCCCATGCCTGAACCTTATCAAAAGCAGGACTGTGGGAAGCCTTATGTGAAATACCCCAGAAACTGTCCATTCCTTGTCCTCAGACAACACCGGTCACTCTGCATTAGCCTTTATAGTTGCTAGTTTATGGCCTAGTGTGGTTAAGTGGGCATGAATATTTTCAAGTCATTACAGTGCTTCTCCAACACCTGCTTTGTTGTTTCTGTTTGGTGTTGAGCTGTTCCCTGTTACAGAAGGGAAATTAGATTGATGTTTGAAAATATCCTCTTCTATTATTCTCAGCAGCCATGAAAAAACCCTTTTAACAGGTTCACATAATAAAGAATGTAGCCTTAGATTGCCAAGAGTAATTCCTTCTGCTAAATAAATGTAATGTCAAGCAACTCTGTTTTTTCCTCATGTTATTCCCTTTGCCTTTGTCCCATAGGTACTACTGACTCAGAATGGAAGCTTATAAAATATGAAGAAGAACATGCAAAGTCTCTCAGAGAATAAACAGTATTATTTCCTGACAAAACTGCACACTGACAATTATTGAGCAACAGCATGACATGCAGAGGATATAGAAACCATAAAAATGGAACCGACGTGATTGTGAGACTCCCACACAAACCAAGAGCACATGAGATTCACAGGTAGGACTCAGACTCTCCTCAACTATGCTCCTCACAGATTACATCCCCAAGGAAAGAAAATGGTTTTTGACAGAGGTTAATGACATCAGTTGGAGCGTCTCGATACTAGCAGTCTATTGCTTGTGGGAGCAGGGAATGTATGGTTTAACAGTTAGATGCTTCTTAGAGAAGTTCATCTTCCACGTGGAAACACACAGCAGAAGAGCTTAGGTATCCAAGCGTGCTCAGTGCCTGGCACTTGCCATCTTCACTAAGATTTCTATTGCCTGATGCTGCTTGTGGCTCTCTCCTCTCCCTGTGTCTCAAGCGGATCTTTTCTTTGTCTTGTCCTCTTCTGTCCTCCTTCCTCTGAATGTTCATGGGACTTTCACCTCTCTCCCTATGCTCTGTTGGCATAGATTTATCTTTAAGAAAGATGTGGGTTTTCAGTTTTGTGATAACTCTCTTCTACCTCTCTACTTTGAATCAGTTGCTTTGTATTCTTCTTCCCCCCAAGTACCTCTCCATGCAGGCAGGCATTTTGTTTTTTCTTTCTGACATCTCCTTGTGTTGTCAAACACAACATGACCGAAATGGAATTCCAGGTATCTCCCACCAGAATGATTCCCTTTTGGTATTGATGTTGGGGGTGGCAGCAGTATCATGTCTAATTCAGTGGCTTCAGAGAATAATGTTAAACAAAAGCCCCTACACTCCAAACCCTGAGCACCAAAGCCAGTAGGTATGAGATCGTGATAAATTGAGAACTGTTTATAAATGAGGAATGTGGTTTTATCTGTCTTTTCCTTTCTGCCTCTCTGGTATACTAAGCAGGACAGCTTTTCACTGCCCTCTATTGTGGCAAGCACACCTATTCTGGCTTGTCTGTCTCCCATTTTAATGCTCGTGCTCCCCTTTAATCACTTCACAAAACGCTGCACCCATTCTCTATAGCTGCCCCTTTTACTGTCCCACGTTTCTCCTCTGATACCACCTCTGTGGGCTCACACCTGGTGAGAATGAAGCTGGTGGCAAAGCACAGGGGCCAGTTCCCCCTCCTAATATGCCAGCAGTACTTAGCGCAGTTGAGAGCAGATCAGTTCCCTGTCTGCAGCAGAGAAGGCAATTATTGTCCTGTACTCAGCACTGATGAGGTCTCCTTTTAGGAAATCAGAAACAAACTGGAGAGTCCGCAGGAGGAAAAAAGAGCAATTAAAGGTGAGAAAATCTGCAATCAGAAAATGTTGATAGAACACAAGTTCCTGAGACAGGGAAAAGGAAAGGATGAGATCATGTTTGTTTAACATGTCTTCCACTGCCTTAAAACATGTTTCTAAAGATGTCAGTGAATAATTGTTACCAGGCCCTGGGAGGGTGAGGCAAGTAGACTGCAGGGAGGGAGAGCTACCCTCACTTTCCTCATCACCACTGTGCTTGTGACAGTGGTGGTGGGGTTGGAGCTGCCCTGCAAGCTGGTATTGCAGGAGGACACTGATTTCCAGCAGGAGTTTCTTGGAGACACATTTGCTGCAGAACAGGTCAGGTTTCTTGTCCTGTCACCAGTGAGCAACCACCAAAGTAACAGGTGCAGACCAGCAACATCCATCCTTGGGCAAGCTGTAACCAAGCCTGACAGAGGAAAAGCACTTTTCTGTCATGCTGTGGGAGCTTGTCACCGTGACAGTGACACAGAGGCTGCTTGTGGGCTTGAGTATCCAGGAAGGTAGTGGCAAGGTAGGGTTGTTTTCTGACCATGTCTGGGTCGCGTGGCCTGGATCCTGTCATACAAAGTGGCAGAACTTTTGGATTTCCACCCACATGCAAATCTAGTGAGTACACCTTACGCTTCAGTTTATTTGGAGAAAACCTCCTATCTGAAACAGTGCCTGTTTTGAAGTTAAGGCATACCCCCAGTGTTTCATAACATGAAAGCAGAGGCAGTATTTTGACAGGGTTGACAGTGGCTTGGTCTGATAAAGGTACCCTGACCTCACACTTACTTTCTACTGCTAGCCTGTTCTTTCATCACCTCCTCAGAGAAACTTTTGTGATTTGTCTGAGTGAGTCCTTTTGAAGCCTCAACGCAGCTCACCCCTCTCTGACTCCAATGAGAATGACAAAATCTGCTTTCCTCAACTGCAGAAAGAATCCTCCTGTGCTTTGTTAATAGGTCTCTGGAATAAATAGCCAGGGTATCAGGCTGAAACTCAGCTTCAACGAGGAGCCCTGCCTTTGGAGACTTTCTGTGGAAGCACTGGTTTAATTGGATGGGGTTATGAACTTTCAGAAATCACATGCTTCCCACAACCAGTTAATCAGTCGCACCTTTTCTGTTGAGATTGTTAAGGCTCATTTGAGCATGGGTATGCACAACTCTTGAAGGTGCTCTGTGTGTGTAGGTTGCTTCACCATCAATTCTTCCACAGCTGTGGAGAACACAGGGACTGCTTCTAGCCTGCTGTAACATCAGCAAGAAGGAGTCCTGCTCAGCTCTGCTTGATTATTTCTGCAACTCCAGGGCCCTGAGCACTTTCTGCTGTGTGCAGAGCAAATGTAGCTGTCATGTGTCATGTTATGCCATACATTGAAGCACAGCCCTGTTACTTAACTACTTGAAAAGGGAAGGAGCATTAAAATCTGAGAGAAAGGGAGAGAGCGTGTTGACTTCTGCTGTATTCATTACCAGCAAGGTTGAAAGAGATGTTGATGATCATGGTGTAGCTGATGTGTGGCCCCATGCTAGCCATATGGGATTGTTTGATTGCTCCCTGCCTAACTCAGATCACTCCTGCAATTAAAAGTAACAGAGAAAGCACAATGACCTCCTTAGGCCAGCAGCATTCCTGGTAAAATTAACTCCATTTTTAGATTTCAGCAGGAGAAATGCAGAAACCAACCTTACACATAAAATGAGGACTCGCTGCATCCAGGGTCAAGTTGTCTGATATCTCTTGGCCAAAGGTCTGGTCTTTTATCCTCTACCTTCTCCCAACTAGTATGGTACAGTATGGAGGGATTTCTGAACTCTTTTTGCTTCTCTCTTATGGATCCTACTGCATCTTCTGTAGGGGGGGTGGGGGTGGGTTTGTTTGATAAAATCCTCCTTTGTTGATGGCAAACGGAGCGTAAATCTAAAAATCCAGGGAGCTTCTGTGGAAAACGGTTGGTAAATGTTTCCATATGATTTCATATGTTCTCATAATACATAATTAAAGGCAAGTGGAAGAAAACAGCAGGCATTTTCCTTTGCTCATAAGAGACACAGGTTAAAGGATTAGCTATCAAAAGTGCCTCTGAGAAGTAATGACTGTTCCTGGTATGCATGTGGTAAACTATAATTAAGGTATTTGGGGAATTGAAACAGATTTTGAGAAGAATGGCTCATACTTTTACATTAAGTAAGAATATAGCCTCTGTATAATTAAAAGTAAGCACTTAACTGCTGTTATTCTCTTCCTGTCTACAAAAGCTATCATTTGTTTAGAAGTGAAGAAAAAAAGGAGGGCCTGGGAGCTGTGTACATTATTGCAAAACAAAAAGACAAATTGGAGAGAGTATGTTTGCTAATAAGCAAGATGTTGAGTGATGCACAATGGTAAACAGTCTCAGTTCTCCTTTCACGTGGAAGAGGCCCTGTTAATATGATGTCTGTGTGCGTGTGTATTAGTAAGAGTGGGGAAGGGGACGCATGCCTTTTCCCTAAGAAGAAATATTATGAGTTCCCAGCTACACTCAGAGTTTCTCATAGGAATTCCTGGGAATAATTACTCACAAGCCACTGTGTTTGCATATGTGTTTCTGCAGTTCAGAAGACATTTCTCACGACTAGGAGCCATCTTATATGTGTTTCAGCAATGTACAGGAAAATTTGGTTGGATTGTGTTGGATAGGACTCCTCCACTCAATAGCAGAGCTTTTCTGCAAGGACAACTACTGCACTTAGAGCGATAAGAGTGACATGATCCTCTCCCACCTTCCTAGCGACTGTGCCGCAGGGTGGCACTCGAACTGCTGTTACTCTGCCGAAACATGTCCTTTACTGTCTTCCAGCTGCTGGGAGCACCTGGAAGCTTTAGCTTCCTCGGTCTGCTAAGGAGACAAGACGGGGAAGAAATACCATCGACTACATTAGGGGACATATAGAGTCACTGTCCTTTTATATATAATTAATGTCTGAGGGGTAAAAGTGGGTTTTGAGAGCAAATGTTCTAAGGAGCCAGACATCATTCCAACTGAATAGCTACACCATGGCCTCTCTCCTTCTGCTGAGTGACTTCATAATGATGTTTTGCAAGCCCTGAAAGGTGTGAAAAGCAACTGCCCCTCCCTGACATATTTTTCTCTATGAGATATCTGCCAATCACTCTGAGGAACCTTATGTGGTGAGTGAACAACATGTCTTACACTGCTTGTCCTGATAATGAGTGCCATGTTCACTCCAGACATGAACAACCAGTGAGCACTGGTGGTTGAATCCAGGTCTGTCAGAATGCCAGGAGGACGTGTGCTGTTGGCTTTTGAAAGGATCCGGCATGGGTATGCAGACCTCTGAAAGACGAAATCTAAGTCTGATGGCCTAGCAACATTATCCTACAGTGATGAGCCCACACATTTTTCTGAAGTAGTTGGAATTCTTCCTCCTCCTCCTCCTTCTCTGTGTCTTAGATCTAACAACCCATTTTCAGGACATGGAGCATTTGGTATTTACCAATGCCAAGTTGCTCATGAATGAACTAAGAGTGCACTTTTGTCAGGAATCTCAGCCATCCTCCATCAAATGGCAGGCTCACCTGTGCTGAATATTGAAGGTCATGATCTCTGTCGCAATTTTTGTTTTCTCATAAAAAATCCTTTACTACACAGCTTGAAGCTGTGCTCATGCTCCAGCTTTCCCCTGCTAGTGTGCAAGGACCCCAGGGATGGTCATCAAGCCAGCGAATTTGCTTTGGCTCTTCCAGCCTGACTGTGGGGCTCTCTTCTACAGGCAGGAGGACTCACCTCCTGGAGATCCAAGGGATCACACAGTTGAAAAGAGAGAATGCAGGTACCTGTTCTCACTTCAGTCAGAGGGCAATGGCTGATGGCTGTTGCCTTCACTTGCTGGCTGGCAGCATGCTTTTCTACTGCCAGTCTGTGCCTGCTGTTGTGTGCACCGCTTACACCTCTCTGCACACATTTCTAGTAGCTGAGTGGATTTAGAAGGCAGGATGGGATCCAACACAACCTGCCTTGCTTCAGTGTACAATTTCAGCAGCTGGATTGGGATTGTTCATGGCTGGTATTTATTTCAAGTTTAGAAATGTTTTTTTTTTATCTGAATGCTGTTACTGAACGGCCACAACAGAGGGACAAATTATTATTTAGTAAGTACTCAGATATGCTGCTTTCTGCTGAATGATACTTTAAATCATATTGATAGAAGGACTCCACTAATAAGTGGTGCTGAATAAGCCACCTCACTGGAGTCCTCTGCTCCCTGTAGGAGACTACTTGTAACTCCCCGAAATGAGGACTGAGAGAAGCAGCCTGAAGGAAGCTGGCAATGAGCTTCCTTCAACAATGGCAAGAGGCGAAACTTGTTAGAGATGAGGGGACAAGGCAGAGGCCCTCTGAGCCTTTCCAAGAAATGTCTCAAACACTTGCAAGTACCGTGAAATGAAACTATAGCCAGGGGTTGATACTGTGGAGTCTGGATAAATTAGGCCTTGTGCTCAATGATCTGATAACACTAACACTTGCTTATCTCTTGTGTGACTCATGCGGGAGGCAACTCGCTTGAATAGCACAGGATGGGGCTGGAGGAGGGAGCCCTGTGCAGGCAGGACAGCCCTGCTTTTTGTCAGCAAAGACAGTAAAATCGAGGTAACAGGAACCTCTTAAGTTCTTTGTTTCTTCGATGGGCTACCATGCCTGATGACTGACCTTTGCCTCATTACCTGTGAAATACATATTAAAATTGACACCCCTGCGTAGGCTAATGCAGGTTATAGAGATCATGCTAAACATATATGACTGTAGCACTCTCCCCCCAAATCATGCTCTATATCACCTGGGGGCCGGGGGGGAAACCTGAGACGAAACTGCCACTGTGGCAGTAGGGCGGGTTGTACTCATAAAAGGGAGAAGATAAGTGCCACTGGGGGGGATCCACAGAAGAGCACTCCTACCAGAGACCCCTGTTGTCTGGACCAATGTGGTGATCTCTTTATCTTTCCTTCTCTCTCTCTCTGTCCCCCTCTCTATCCCTGTGTTTCTCTTTTCTCTTAGAGTTGTTAAGTAATGCAAGGCGTACCTTAGCACTTGCCATAATTTGCACCTCATCAATTGTCATGGACCTAGTTAAGACATATATTAATCACTGTGGGAATCTAGTAAATGTTTTTATATGGACCTTGAGAGTTGTCTCACCTCAGTCCACGCTGCTGAGGAATTGTGAATCTGAGTCACTCACCCCCACCTCTTCTGAGTGGGGCGGGACACTGCCCTCCCCTTCTCTTCCTATCCCCAGCCCCAGCTTCATCATCAACCTCCTTCATCTCTTCCCCTTCCCCCTGCTTTGGTGGGAAGAAGCACAGCTCTCACAAACTTGGATGGTAAAATCAGATGCAAACTTTACACTGTCCATTGTGTTCACCACCTCCCTTTTCCTGTCAAGGACAGCTGCGCGAGGTTAAATTAAGAAAATGGGTGAAGAAGTGGACGTGAACAAACCTCCCTAAATTTGTTGTTGTTGTTGTTGTATGGCTGAAGAATCCATGGCTGAGTTCCTGGTGGAGCCAGATAGTCCGTTTGTATTTAATGGTTGTCTTTTCTATCTGTGCTGGATGCACTACACTGCTCGAAGCACGGCTTCTCCTCTTGCAATAGGGACAGTATATCTGCTTGGCTATGGCAGTGGGGTGGCCAGGGCAGAGGCTGCCAAAACCAGAAGATCAACTAAAGGCGAGAGAAGCTGTCTGTCACACAACTGTCTGCACTACCCAAATGCGATGGGGACTGGGAAGCAAACATTTTGGCTATTTTTGTGTGTCAGGGTAAAATTTATGTTTCCTACTGTGTCTCTCTGTCCATCTCTTGGATTTAACACAAAGGCATATAAGAGAGTGCAGTGGGAGAGAAGTGGTCTCTGCTAAGAAAGAGCATGCTCTCTAGGCAGCAGCAGCCTTTGGAGACTAATTTCCTGGCTGTTGAGCATGAGTGGAGATGAAGGATGATAATTTCAGCCATTCATCAGATTATAGCATGGCTGTATGATTTGCAGAGCATCCAGATTTGTTGCGAGAGATGGGAAAGAAAGTTTTCTTCCCACTTTGCCTGTTCTTATCCTAACATCAGGTATTTTCCCAGACAAACAGGGAAACAATGCTTACAGGAGTATCAATGAGGCAGCAGTAGATGCAAAAGCTCAGGGCAATTCCAGAGGAACATGACACCCACTTTTTTGGGATGCTGACCATGGTGTTTGATATACTTAGCGTGCCGTGCCACAAAAACCTCTACTTTCCAAAGATGCTGGACTACTAATGAGGGGTCCTTGGGTACCTGTCTTCTGCCAGCCTTGCTGTCTCAGACGGTTTGTGTTGGTTTACCAGTACTTGAACTATGATTCTTGGGTGTAACAGGAGTGCTGTTATCCTAAGAAAACAAACCATGGGCAAGTCATACCTTTTACTGAATATTCCTGCCATAGCCATTTTGTAGCAGAGTTGCATCACCTGTTTTTAGAGCTGGTCCACATTTTAGGCTGGTGATCTCCTCTGAGGCTGGGAGGAAATGTACCAGAGGCATCTCCCATCTTGCCAAGCAATGACCTTTGCGTGCCTTGGTGATTATACTTTCCACAGTGAAAATATAATCCCTAATGTAGTGAATGTTTTTACAATCCCTAAAGATATGCAATGGCCAGGGATGCTCAGGCAGTACAGTCCCTCCCCTCTGTAGGGCTCTCATGGGTTTTCTGATCCCTTCTCTTCCATTTCTCCTGGGCACTTTGAAAGTCTTTAGTTTGGCACAAGAATTACTTTAAAGAGAAAAATAGCTACTGAATGCTCCTCACCTTAATCCTGAGTGGGAAATCTGGGCTCTCTGGTGATGTAGGCAATTTTTTCTGTGGATTCTCTTGCCTGAAACTGGTCAAGAGTTAAAAAACAGTACTCTTCCTCTTAAATAATTTTCACATCACAGTCATTCACCGCTCCAAAGCCCTGCAAAGCTTCACAGAGTTGCATGTTTAGCAACAGACAGTACAATCCTGTTGATGTTAGCTGCCACTGCACAGAGATCCCTAGAGAAAAGCATCATCAATTTTGCTCTGTGAGTCTTTATTCAACAAACACCTCTTGTAATTCGTTTACCTCCTCTGTGAGTAGCACGTCCATGCACGATGAGGTGTGAGGGTTAAGCAGCTTCTGTCTGCAACATGCTTCATAAGAATCACTAGTGTTCCAGCTCATTTGGACAAGATAAATATAGAGCTGAATTTGCAATGGGAGTTTTAACCTCTGCAGTGTGATATTCAAGGAGATCTGTCTTCAGTTGCAGATGTTTTGTGCTTCCAGCTTTATTGTGAAGTGTCTACAATTTACTCTGGGATAAAAAGTCTCGTCATCCACTACCCAGGAAAACTGCTGCAATGCCTCCTTTGAGTAGTTTGTGCTTGCTTTTATGGTTTTTATCTTTTCCTGGAAAACGTGATGGTGTATTATCATGCTGATTTTTCAGAAGGGAAAAAATGCTGTTAGAAGTGAAGGAAATATCTGTCTTTTTAATACTTTTGTCAGAAACACATTGTTACTCTTCCTTTATCTTGGGACAGAGATTGTCAATAACACTGAAAAGGAGTAAAGAAATAATGCAGACTTGGATCAGGTTCAGTGTTTGTGCCTGTGTTTCTTTTGGAAAGACTGCTGGAATCTGTCAGTAGAGCATCTCTGAATAAGAGACATTTTTACTAGTTGCCAGGAAGAATATGCTTGTATGAAAATCACAATTTTTTGAAACAAATAGCTATAGTGTTAACAAGAATCAGTGAAAGCTCTCTCAGGTTTCTTTGCTATTTTGTTCTGACTGAGTCTGCATCAAAATTGGTATCAACAATTTTTAACGTTATCATAATCTTCATTCTTATACATAGAGCACTTTGGGTAAAAATGTTGAAAAAATTTTGTTTCACAAAGCAGCAAGACCTGTTTCTAGCTCTTCTTTTTCCTGTCATCCGCTGAGCGGCTTCTCACATTCCCTTTAAGCACTCAGCCTTATGTCAGGGCATATGTCAGTATCTCTTCAAAGAGGTGGGCTTTCTGGTCAGTGTGTGCCTCAGGGGTACCTTCACTGAAATATACTTGGGCTGCCTGGGCCTCTGCTCTTCCTTGTCTCCAGTTGCACATTTGTGCTGTGATGGGACATCAAAGCATAGACACCATTGCTCCCTAAGGGTCAAGTAAGAGCTGAGAGAGCTATCTTTTCAATCCAATTGGAGGTGCTTGCTGAGACAGGGACATGTGCCTGTCCTCCTCCTTGAATCGTCCTGAACGTCACTGAATACTGAGCCCTGTTTCCCATGGCCATCCAAGCTGGAAGTATAACCAAGGGTTGACTCAGCAGGGTGCATGCTCTGACACTGTTCATGGTTACAGAACCTGTGGTGTCTTGGGTTAGATAAAGGGTTCATAATAATGACATCATCTCTGCTAACACCCTGTTGTTGATGCCTGGAAGCATTTTCTGTATCACTTTCCTTAAATGTTGCCTGCACTCTCTAAAGAAACGTTGCAGCCCTGGAAATATGTGTGGAAGCCATCGTATGTTGCTGTGTGTATACATCTGTGAAGTGTCTCCTCTCTGTTTTTTTGCTTGTTTGTTTGTTTGTTTGTTTCTCTCCCTTTACATAACCTGAGCTATTGTAGTGTCACTTTAAAAATGTCTGTGTAAGAATATATGGAGGGATATATAAGGACATCTGGTTTGTGAGCATATCCTTTGAATCGCTATTCAGTGTAAAATCAAAGACAAGAGATGGGAAAAGTAATCAACCACACCTAGATACATACACCCTAACAAGCGGGAGCTCACTAGTTGGTGGGCAGGAGCCACTCAAAGCCTTGGAGAAGGTCAGCCAGGAGAGACAGGAAAGGAAGAAAGGAGGTTACTGTGGGTCACAAGGGAAAGAGAAAACTTAGTGTAAGATGTATTTGAGTGTTGTAGGATTGTGTAAAACTTACTATGAGACTTTTTCAAGGTGACCATGGGAATGCATTTTACTTACCACGGAATGTTCAAGGAAAGGGCCAAAGACAGGAGTGGGGGGGATTATGGTGGATCCTGGGGGAACAAATGTGGAGAATGGGTGGGGTGGGAACAGTAAAAGAAGCTGGTCACAGTGTGAAACAGGTTGTTGGCCACTGTCTTGTGTTGCTGAGTCCTGCACCTGGTCACTACAGCCTGCCTTGTTACTAAACTGCCTTTTCCTGTTTTCTTCCACAATCTCACACTATTCAGTGTGTGTTTGTGGGTGGCTAAGACCCAGCAAACAGAAAGGGACTGCAGGTCATAGGGGCCCTTGTGTCTGAAGTGTCAGCATCTGGGAGAGACCAGCATGTGCTACCTTTTCTGGGCAACTTCAGCTCTGTGTGTGCGTGCGTGCACCTATACTGTGTGTGCAAGCAATCTGGTAGTGAACTCCAAGGATGGACTTGCCTGTGAGCAGGAGACCTGCACTGGGAGAGACCCATGTTGGAGATGATGACTAGGTAAGAAGCCCTTGGACTCTGGATAGTCTTAAGGTCTCATCCAGGGTTTGAGGGACCTGTGAATTTGAGGTTGGCAGTGAACCATGAGAGTGAGGGTATGGGTAGGTTTGCAAGTGAATGTCACTTCCCACCTCCTGGAGAGGAGTACCAGGCCTGGTACCACGCCTGGCATCACTGCTTATGTGGTCACCCATGTGTGCACTGTGTATATGTTTGCCTAACGGGACGGCATGCCCAGCCTTGCTACTGGATGCACCTACAAATGGCAGAAGTAGGAAAAAAAAATAAATTGAGAAGAGAATTCCCCACGCATTTTCTGTGGGATTTGGCTGCTCTGAACAGTTGTTATTGTCACAAGTGCCACCCGGGGCAGCCCTCTGCCTCCTGGGCTATGCTGCACAGGATGCAGTATGGGACAGGGGCACAGAGTGTCCAAGTTATGAGTCTGTGGTCATATGGGTTGCCTATGTAGAGCAGATTAGCAAAAATACTGCCACTGGGTTATTCTTCCATACCTGGGAGACCAAAGTCTAAGTGGTAAATACAAGAGCTTATGTTTTCATCAATCATGTAGATGATGGGACGAAGTGCACTTTGTGTGTTTTGTGGGTGACAAATTGGGGATGACAGCATATCATTGGTACACTGGAGGGCAGGCTTGCCTTTCGGAGAATTTTGTAATCTGAAGAAATGAGTTTACAGGACCTCAAGAAGTTCAGCAAATGGGAATGTGAAGTCCTGCCCATGTGATGGAATAATCACAAGCAGTAACACAGACTGGGGGCCAACTGGATAGGGAGCACCTTGCAAAAACCAACACAATGGTGGACAGCAAGTTGAACATGACTCAGCAGTGTGCCCTTATTGCAGTTAGGCAAAACCACATATTGAGCTACATTATGAAAAGTGTAGTCTGCAAATGTAATTATTCCCCTCTGCCCAGCAGATTTGAGGCCTCATCTGGAATACTGTGTAAAATTTTGGGCTCTTTGGTGCAAGTGAAATTCTGAGACACTAGAATAACTACAGCAGAAGCTAGGGATTAGGTTGGGGAAGCTGGCAGAGAACATGGTTATCTATTGGGAGAAGATGGATTTGTTTACCCTGTAAGAGAAAATTTTAAGAAGGGCTCTAATTTTGGGGGCATTGGTCGATAGCCGGCTGAGTATGAACCAGCAGTGTACCCAGGTGTCCAAGAAGGCCAACAGCGTCCTGGCCTATATCAGAAATAATGTGACTAGCAGGACTAGGGAAGTGATCATCTCCCTGTACTCAGTACTGGCGATTATTTACTGGGGATCCAACTATGCCTGAAATGTATTCTCATAAAACATTTTTGCTATTTAAAATAAAATTTAAAAAAATTGTCATTGATTAATTTCTGAAGGTAAGTCTACATGGTATTCTGGTCACTTATTCCGTGCTCTGAGACAAATCCAGCGTAGAAGCTGTATCACAGAGGCTAGATAAACATCTGCCTGAGGGACGGTCACCAGGTAGGCACAGGACATTAATTTAGCCCCAGCACCACCACAATGCAGTTTCAGGCTTCCAGTCAGCACAAAAGCTGAAAATCGACCTCTTTCTGCAAAACTTGATGAAGGTATAACTCATCTCCTTCTCCCTAAGCAGGCATTACAATATCTTGCTGGCGATATCTGCATGTGCACTTGTCCCAATATGCAGAAATTCAGTGTCTAAAGTTGAGGGAATTGAACCAGTTTCTAAACCAAATATTTCTCTCAGGTTTTTGTCATCTCCAGTATTCATAGATATTTACTGAAAGTGGCAAATCCTACAGAAAAATGTGTCAGGCCTTCTCAGAGAGGAAAGGGTGAAGAAAGAGAACAAGCAAGCAATTTTTAGCAACATTTTTTTTTATTTGATTGTTTATAAAAGATGCAATACTTTTATTTAGGTTTTATTGTTTATGGTTACTTGCCATGTTTCTAAGATGCTTTTCAAATTATAAATAGCTCATTGCAAGTATTTGGTGTTAAAGATTAGATTTGGTGTGCACTGGTTAATTTGGAGTGATGACATGTGGGACACCGCATGTTCCTGTTCCTTTTTATTCTCTAAATTGGAAATGTAGAAGAAACACTCACCATTCACACTGAACTCTCAGTGTATGTTCTTCAATTTTCACATAGATCTGGCTGACTCCTTTTATGTTCCTGCCAATAATTGTTCAGAATATGCAGAGAAAGCAAGTGCACAGAATACAAGTTCATTTGTACTGAAGTTATTTACTTGCTCTGTAATGGCAATACCGGTGTCCTGGTAAATGAAGATGGATTTTTAATATTAGACATTATATGCTGTGCTATCACATGTTGTGCAAACTTTGGTTGATTCAACAAAAGTCTTTCAGGCTGCTGAGAATCATTGGAAAAAAATGTATGAAAAAAGATTAAGCTTTATGTTAAAATTGTTAAAAGAGGCAACATATTCTGAACTGCATAGGTTTTGGAACGAGCTTGCAGGAAAGGTTTCTCTCACACTGTACTGTAACACCACTGTACTTCGATTTGATAAGACTTGGGGTCAATTGATGACTTTAATATTAAGGAAAGGAGTTTTTGTTAAGCGTGATCTCAGTTGCTAAGAAACCATCTCACAACACTGCAGTACAGCAGAAAAAATGGGCTATTGTTAAATGATGCAATGAAATTAATGACCTAGAAAAAACATAGTGCCAGATCCTCAGCTGACGTAGACTGAAGCCATTTTCCCTGGAGAGCTATTCTGATTTGCACAAGATAAAGATCTAGCATGCATTTCCTAAAAACAAAAGGTGATGATTTTTTATGTCCCTTCTCGATCCAGATTGAGACCTACATGGTTTGCTGCTGCTGGGCAAGGCAGAACTCATGACCTGCTAATCAGATCTGTCTTTTCACTAGCCCATGGGATAGCCCAGAGGAGACCACTGATCTCCATGTTGCAGTTCCCCACCTGGCAAAAGGCAGTGGCTAACCTGGTTTTCCTCTCTTCCTCCCCCTCCCCAAGGCTGGAGCTCAGCTGCCACATGGTGCAATGTAACAGCGGGATTTGTTATCCCATCTGTAGGGTTACAGAAGTTCATTTGCCACTACTGGCATGGTTCTGCTTCTCCAGCGCTAGTATGAATAAATCTTATGCAGATGATCATAGCTCAGACAATGAAACCACTTACATGGATGAGGAATTGCCTCCAAGTGTGATCCAAGTTCACATATTAGAGGCACAATAGGAAAGTCCCCTCCTGACACTTGATGACTTGGACCTCCCCAGCAGTCTTCTCCAGCCTTTTCAAGGTATTTTCTGCCTTCTGAGTGGACAGAAGTACTCTTTTCCCATAGGAGAAATAGCACTGCTTATTACTATTATTACTTACCTGCATTTTCTGTGCCAGAAACCAATTTCTTATGGATCTGAACTCCTCTAAAAAATCTAGCTGTTTGAAGTTTTCCCTGTTTGGTGTTAGTGTTAGGGGGTTCATTTATTTTTAAAAAGTCACTTAGATTCAGGCTGCAGTAGGTCCAAATAACGCCTAGAGGGAAAAGACACTCCAACCATCACAAAATCCAATAGATCCAGGTGATATTTCATTTGCTGCACTTAACATCCCCGTCTTCTGGTATATGGGTCTAAATTTGGCAGGATGAGGTATACCTCTCACCACTTATGTGAGTGATGTTTTAAGCTGCTATGGGTGATGTTTTAAGCTGCTGTGAGAGCAGGCCATCATGTGGTAGTAAGGTTGGTCAACATATTCCTCTATAAGCACCTGTTTTAATTTGTTTGTAACTTTGTTTTCCTGGTGGGAGAACAATGAGGACCTAGTTGTGAGATTTTCCCATGTTTATTTTCCTTCCTCAGACTGGCTGTTTTGAAATGTTATTTAGTTTTGGCACAAACTTTCTTGAACTTTATCTGAGACAAGATGTGTTAGGAAAGGAATCTAGAAGCATGTTTACCTTTAAAAAATTAATGCTTTAACTATCTCAATTTTTTCTTGTGTCTGCATCCCTAACTTAGGTAAGGAACTTGTTCAAGACCAGATTCATGTTTTTCTTAAAAAACCCAACACTTTTATGTCAGTGTCTTTATTTCTTCCTCATATGCACCAAGTTGTTTTAAGGAACTGGAAAAGTGGTCTGAATCAGAAAGAAGAAATTCAGTAATGAAGGAGAAATCAAATGCACAACTACAACAGAAGAACAAGAGGTGACACAAAAGCACTGTGGAAAAGGATGAGGAGAAATCAGGGCCTTGAACTGAGTTCATTAGAAGATACTGTTGTGAAAAAGCAAAATTTGGTTCTTGAATCTATTACTAGGAGCATAGTCTGAGACAAAGAGGCAACTCTTTTGAGTTTAAGGTTGATAAGGCTATATTACAATAATTTTTGAGGTTGTACAACAGGCTTTAAGAAGATAAAGACAAATTGGAGAGACCCAAGAGGAGGATGATAAAAGACTTAGAAAACATGAGCTCTCAAGAAAGGCTGAAGTACTTGAGTTTGATCTAGAAATAGGAGTGGTTGAACAGGACTTGGTAAATCTTCAGAGCTATTAAAAAGATTGTTTTGAAGAGGATGATCATCAATTGTCCTTTGTATCCAAAGAGAGCAAGACAAAAAAGTAGTTGGTTTAATTTGTAGGGAGAGAAATACAGGTTAGGTGTTGAAAGCCTTTTCATATTTTTGCATCATTACACACTGTAATTGAAGCAGTCATTAAATGGGTGTGCTGAGGAGGTGGTGGACCCTGACTCACTACATGCTCTGTACGAGCAAACTGGAGGAAAATTTGTCAGGGGTGGTTTAGATGTTGCTTGTTCTGCCATTTGGCTTGGTCTTCTTGTGGCTGTGTTACTGTGTGTATTGCTTAAGCACACCACAACCTTCCCAAGGTAGTCCTGTAATAGTGGGACTGCCCCTTGACCCCTTCCTAAGACCAACTTGTACTTACACAAAAACCTTTTCCAACACCTTCTGGAGTGTCAGGACTGACAGCTTGGCCACACAATTTAGTTGGATCTATAGACAGCAAAGCGTGGGTGCAAACAAGGCATGAAGAGTAGAAATGCAGGAGTTATCAATAATAATGGTCACTTGTCCTTGTTCCCTTAAGTAAGGTGTCTTTTTCTTGTACTGAGAGCTTGACCTGTCCAAATTAGCCCTGCTTGCAAGTCAAGGCATTGCTTTAATTTAATTTATTTAATTTAATTTAATTTAATTTAAATTAATGCTATAAGCCCCTCATCTGATGAAGTTAGCCGAAATAGTAACTTGTTTTTCTGATCTATGATTTATTTTCTTTTACTGACATATTGATTTTTCCTAAGACACCTTTTTCCTAAGTATTTTTTCTTCTTCCTCTATAGACTTTTAAAATCCAGTCTTTCTTCTCAGTTTCTCCCACTAAATCCCTTGTTCGTTTCTAATGTCAGCTACTGTAGGATCCACCTACCCAAGCCCACCCAATTGTTAGTCATCTCCCCACCCCACCATCTGCAGGCCATGCCATTCATGGCATCAAATCCCTGCTCATCCTATTTCAGTTACTCTTATCTTCCTTTCAAGGCATGGTTTACTTGAATGCTGTGCTTCTACTTCCTCCTTCCTGGCCACCTCTCCTACTTAACCCCATTTCAGGCTTCCAAGTTACAAGCAAAAAGATTTGTTGGATAATGAGAGACATGGTCTAGCACCATGGTGTTGTACAGCTTTCATCCTTCATTCCTGACATCCAGGTGTGCATTTATGGTGATGGCTGTGGAGTCCTCCTGTTAATAGCCTTAGAAATGTATTCATTGCTGGTTGCTATCCTCATACCGAAAGACAATGACCTTTCCAGGACACTAGCTCAATGACATATCCCTATCATGTTTGCACCTTGAGAGAGAAATTTCATCAGTAAACTCAGAGGCCAAATGGTTTCCGGATGCTGAGATTTTGGGGCAGGTTGGACCCCGTGCTTTACAAACCTAAGTGGAAATTGGACTTGTTGGGAAAAGCAGTGCTGGCTACAAGTGTTGACCCTGGCATGTGTGGCATTTCAAGGGCAGGCGTGACAGGAGCAGGCCAGGCTGTAGCTTTTTTTGATTACTGGAAAGACTGTGCCATTTCTGAAAGGGAAAGGGGCAAGGAGGGCAGAGCTGCCACTCATGTAATGCAGTGGGAAGAGTGCCAGCAAGTGGCAGATGTTTGCTGCACAGCTTCACGCCTGTGGCATTAGGCAGAGGGGTATAGCTGCAGCCAGTGGGAAAGTCAGATGGACCAACACTTATCCTCCACCTTATCACTCCACCAACAGTGAGAGACAGGCTAACAGTGGATTTTGTCCATATGTGGTGAGTATGATGAGTTTTGCTGGAGAGCTGAGCAGAGGGCCAAGCAACTTCTTCAGTCTCACTAGCTTATTCTTCTTGGCAGCCTGACCCAAGCCATGTGTCCCTTGTGCATGCTTGTTGAGACCAAGAGCTCTCCTGGGACATCTTAGCTGACTTTCTGGGAGTAAAGTCATGCAGGGGCATCCCAGGCAGCACTGCTCAGCAGGACCACATTTAACCTGAATGCCAGCTGCTTACAGGGGCGTTGTTCATGATAATGCAAGGGTAAGACCCTGAGGATCAGAAATAAGAGGAATTTAGCAACATGTGAGTTTTCTTCTTCTGGCTGTGGGAGGTAGGGTGAGCAAGAGAGAGCTTATTTTAAACCTGAACTAAATGATTTTTAGCAACTTCTTTGAGGAAAGAAAAGACACATTCTGTAGTCTTTCTGAGTAATTTAAAGTGACAGAATCCGGCGAGAGACAGCAACATTTTATTAGGCATAAAACCCTGAAAAATATCTCACAGTCGTAACCCTGAGACAGAAATAGAGGTGCAAAAATTCTGTAGTGTTTTGAGTGGCTTGGTAATATCAGCACATTCAGTCCTGCCTTTTCAGAAATATGTCAGCCATCAGTGAAAGAAGGAGTGTGGCGGGTGAGAAGCCTGGTTCGATCAGGGATGGAGAAGCTTTTTCTGAAATTTCTCTCTACAGCAGAATCCCCTTTACATCTCAACCTGGAAGAAGACAGAGAAAGAAGGGAGATTTCCTGCCCATTTCTGGTCTTGTACTCAGAAGTCATTTTCCAAACAACCTGTGTATTTACTGAGAACAACATCAAATGCTGCCCATGGGGAAACAACACAATGTTTTAGAAAAGCAGATTGTGAAACATAGTGCGTTGCAATCTTAGAAGCTCTCCAGTATGGTAAAGAAACAAGTACCAGGTAATAAGTCATGATAGGGTACACAAAAAGGAGGGCATGAGACCCTTTTCAATGTGGAGAGGTTGGAGCAAGATTCAGTCCAAACAACATACAATGCAGCTCTATCTGCCATAGCATGAGGGACACTGAAGGACACTTCTGCTGTTGCTTCCAACAAGGGCAATAACCTTTCAGGCATGCTGCAGGGAAAAAAGACTGGGTAGGCCAGTGTTCTGCAGTTATCTTTGGAGGTGGAGGTTATCTGCAGTTATCTTTGGAGGTGGAGGTTAAAGTGCTTTACAGCTGGGTCTCTAGTTGGTAAGTGGCAATAACACAGCCAGGCAGGCCGTTGAGCATAAACTGTGAGCCATTGTTCACACTAATGGTACGAGCTGCTCTGTGCACATAAAGACTTTGTCAAGAACGTGTACCAGGATCTCTGAGGTAGCAGCTTGCAATTAGCACCATGAGGACCTTAAAATGAGTTCTTGTCATGCAAACTTGTCCAGCCATGTGTCCAGCATCCAGCCTCTCTGCTCATGGGTCCCTGATGAGTTTTTAGTCCCATGACGTTTCTATATTATGGGAAGCCTGTCACCCTTCCTGACTTAGTAGAGGTATATGCAAGTGAGCCTTTTTTTCGGCACATTCTTGGACTAAAAGTAGGCATTGCATGTAGTCAGACCAAGACCAGTGCTGTTTAACACCTTTGTCAGTGACATGGACAGTGGGATTGAGAGCACCCTCAAAAAATTTGCTGATGACACCAAGCTGTGTGCTGCGGTTGATGTGCTAGAAGGAAGGGATGCAACCCAGAGGGTCCTGAACAGGCTTGAGAGGTGGGCACATGCAAACCTCAGGAAGTTCAACCAGGCCAAGTGCAAGTTCCTGCATGTGGGTTGCGGCAATCTCAAGCACAAATACAGGCTGGGTGGAGAATGGATTGAGAGCAGTCCTGAGGAGAAACGCTGGGGGTGTTTGTTGATGAGAAGCTCAGCGTGAGCCGGCAATGCATGCTCACAGCCCAGGTGGCCAACCTTATCCTGGGCCGCACCAAAAGAATCATGGCCAGCATATCGAGGGAGATGATTCTTCACCTCTACTCCATCCTGGTGAGACCCCACCTGGAGTACTGCGTCCAGCTCTGGAGCCCTCAAAATAAGAAGGACATGGATCTGTTGGAACGAGTCCAGAGGAAGGCTACGAAAATGATCAGAGGACTGGAGCACCTCTCCGATGGAGACAGGCTGAGAGAGTTGGGATTGTTCAGCCTGGAGAAGAGAAGGCTCCAGGGAGACCTTATAGCAGCCTTCCAGTACCTAAAAGGGGCCTACAGGAAAGAAGGAGAAGAACCCTTTATTAGGGAGTGTAGTGATAGGATGAGGGGTAATGGTTTCAAACTGAAAGAGAGTACATTTAGAGTAGATATTGGGAAGAAATTCTTTACTGTGAGGGTCTTAACAAACTGGAACAGGTTGTCCAGGGAAGTTGTGGATGCCTCATCCGTGGAAGTGTTCAAAGGCAGGTTGGATGGGGCTTTGAGAAATGTGGTCTAGTGGGAGGTGTCCCTGCCTATGGAAGAGGGGTTGGAACTGAATGATCTTTAAGGTCCCTTCCAACTCTAACCATTCAAAGAGTTTCCATACACACACGTGTTCACTCCACCTATTTTGAAAGTGCACTTTTTTTTTTGTAGAATCTGCAGGAAAGCAATGATTACATGAGAGATATTTGGTGTCAGCTGTCATGTAATTGCATCTGTGTCCCTTCCATCTGTCTTTTATCTCCTTCATCCCACTTTTGCTTACCAGACCAGTGCATAATTAAGATGCTTATGTCCTTCCATGGAAATTTTTATCAAGATAAGGTTTTCTGCTGTAAACTGGGCTTTTCCTCTTGGGATACTTTTCTGTATTTTCAGACCCCACTGGAAGCATTTTGGAGTTTGCATAACCTGTGCAATGAAGAGGCATCAACATTATCTCTGGTCCAGAGGTGTTATGCAGTTTTGTTAGTACAGAAATCTATTTGAGCCTAACTAGTCTAACCACAAAGTAGAATGGATTACCCAGTGTGAAGCACCAAACTAATGTGTCCCTCCATACTTCTGTTTTCTCAGGTTTCTTCATATGCTACTGCATCATGCTGCATAAGCTCACTCCTGTGTGAGTTTGGTGGGAACTGGGTCAGACCAGTACACCAGCTTGAATAATTTCATTGCAACCTGTGCAGTTTGGGGCTGTGTTTTTGAAGCTTCCTCAGGAAGGATGGGATGGAAGGCTGCTGCCTCACAAATCTGCCCTCATTTGAAGTCTGTCGCCTTCTGTAGCTGCCTGTAAGACAGAGCCAAACCAAATGGATGCTCTTCTGCACTTGTATCCTGAAGTGAAGCATCCATTTTCAGCTGTGTTGAAGGCACAGGCAAGAAGGCAGCTGCTCCAAACTTAGGGAGGGTGAGGTGCTGTGGGGAGCCTGGCATGGAAAAGTGAGAGAATGCAAGTAATACTGGTGGGGAGAGCCATGACAGAAACAGAAGTGTTGAATTTGGAAGAAGCGCTGAATGCAGCAGGGCAGGTTGTTGGGCTCCTGCCCAGAAAGGAAGGACAGAAAGGTGTCATTGCCATCATCATTAGCTAACTGAGAGGGGATTTGGTGAGAGCTATAAGAGCTGTTATAGTGACGTGAGGAACTCCTTCAGAGCCAAAATTTTAAAGAAAGGGGCAGAACTCTGGGGGAAAGCATTCACAGGGACACACAGCAGCAAGGCATGCCTTCCTCAGGAGCTGAGTGTCTCTCTGTGGCAAGGTCCCAGATGAAGGATGTAGGAGGGATGCTGGCTCTCACAGCAATGGGAGGGGAAAGATGAGGAGAAACAAAACGTCTTTTGTTCTGTTTGGGAAATCGTAATTCAAAGATTTGAAGCAATCATTTTGAAGTTCAGATAAATACAAATTATGTGCTTTGAAAGTATAGGAATAGAAGATTAAAATTACCCACAGACTGTAATTACAACTCATGCCCTCTGCTCAGATTAATGTGTTTCCAACAGGTAGAAAAGAGGGAGCTGTTATAAAAACACTGTTCTAGTCTTACATGTGAAGAGCTGTGCAGTTCACAGAAGTCTTAGCAGAAAACTGAGTTGAAAATTTGATACATATGGACAGATATTTCTTATGGTAGTTATGGCTGTTCATTTTATTTCTGCTCTCTTTGTACTGGAGGGAAATTTGAAGGTGGGGTGAAATGGGTAGGAAATGGAAACTGTAAAAAGTAAAGGATGCTTTTTCCTGCAGTTATGGAGGGTAAGTGGAAGGAAAGCAAATTCCATAACCAAGCTGTCAGGCCAAGTCACGGCTACTTGCATATCACTTTCGGCTGACTTTGCAACTGAAAGTATGATACATGCTTTGTCTGAGTCATAAGGAGGCATAGCCATTTTAAAAGCTAGGATGAGGACTGTGATTTGTGTTTTCTCCTGCTTTCAATCCCACAGTGATGATAATGTTTTCATGACATCTTTTCTCCTTGTGGAGAACGATCTGGGTAGTTGGCAATACTAAGGATGCCACAAAGATGACCTTGGTGAGGGCAGTGTTCTTGGATCTTTGCAGAGATCAGACATGTGTACTCTTCTCCCTTACTTGAGAGCCTGGCATCACCCTGTATCTGATTCACCGTATCTTCCATGCTCCTGCAGGAGAACCTGTGTTTCCTCCTTCCTTTTGGATAGAATTGGCAGTTCCTTACCAGGGGCAGTGCCAAAAGGAGCAGGCATGCTAATTCCTACTATATGGACCTCAGTAAAATTACCCTACAGGCTCCATGAAAAGCAAATGAGGTAGCACTCATCTAGGTACTTGTGCAGTCCAGCCTCCTCACAGAATTCAAGCTCTTCTGTGAGGGACAGCCACATTAGAAAAGTGAGATCTGAACACAGCTTTGCAGGCAGTGCAGAACGTGGGTCATGTGAATCTTCCACCTGAATATCTCCCATTATGTGTGTTCAGTCAGGGTAAAGGAGAAAGTGAAACTCTGACATTGCCAGTGTTATGCAGATTGTGTTTTCATAGTTTTTTCTTCTGAGAGCGGAGTGACTTGCCAAACCTCTGATGTGACATGTGATTTGGAGATAAATTTCCATACGCTATTTAAACCTTGTTACTATCACAGTTCACTTGTCATTTCTACAAAGAATACGTGTACCTTAAGTGGAAATATCAACATGTAGAGTTACTACCCTGTAGAGACTGTCATCCTTCAGATCTCTTTCCAATCCACTTTAACTTTGTTGCAGTGTTAGGTGTAATGCCGGTATGTAGTGGCTAACCTGAAGTCTACTAACAGGGATTTATGAAGGTCTCAATATTTCTGAAGCATTTATACAAGAAAAGCAAGCTCCTTTGGGTGGGCAATTGCTCAATGACTTTGTGTCTGGGTAGCCACATTTTCATTCTTCTTAACTTTGTCATTCCACTTTTCCCAGATGTTCCATAAAAGTGTTTATTATGTCTTGACCTACTTGATCTTGGTTTTATATTAACGTTGATTTGGGTATTACAGGAACCCTGTTTCTGAAGCTGGTTTTCACAGCAGAACATTTTTAACAACCATAATACTGAGTTACAAAATAAACCTTTTCTTGGATAAGGATCTTCTTTGTAACTCTGGGTGTATCTCAGAGAAGGAGGGACAGTTGTTTGATGTTAAACAGAAGAGACAGTCACAGAAAGATTGACAGGAACAACATGAAAGGCCTGTGAAATATTTGGTAGGTCATTGTTTTTATCACCATGATGCTGTTGGCACTTCCTGGATTTGTGCCCATTCAACTATTGGACTTTCAATTTTTCTGTTTTGCTTTTATGACAGCTGTAGTGAGACAAATATGCCTTTTAGCCTACTAAGAGGAAGGAAAAAAATCAATATTTCAGCATTTAATTATGATTATATACTTAAAACTACTTTTGCCACCCTTGCTCTGGCTTTCCATTCTGGATGCACAGAATATATTTTTAACCAGAGGATAAAATACAGCTTTCCCCTGAGAGATCATATTTCTGATATACAATTTTATTGTTGCACTTGCTTTTATTTCCTCCCTTAACAAAAGTTTAGCATCAGTATTTTCTCATTTCTGTCCCATAACTCCTAGGCAGAATGTTAGGTCTCTAGGGAAGGATCCACGTTGTTCATAGAGCACTATGCTAGATTATGGGGCAAGAAGCGGGTGGGAATATGTGCCATTATTTAACTCTTGGCCTTCTGGGCATTACTGCAGTAAAATAAAAAAAATGACAACTTCCAGAGTTTCACCAGCTCTGGGAACATTAGATAGACTCTTGCCCCAAGTCCCTAAATCCCACTGAAAAGGGGCTAGTTCTGATTTTCTGGCCGTCACAGAACAATTAGAAAGCAGTATGAATGTTAGGACCTTTCATTTCGCTAGTCTAAGACTGCAAAGGCATTTTCAGCTCTTCATATAAATGGCTCAGTTATTTCCTGCCATGTATTTATAGTCAGGTAATTATTAGCAGCAAGTTTTATTTGTCTCGATTGCTTGAGCAGAAAGGAGCCTTGTTCACATGCTTGTTGTGGGGAGATGAAACAGCCATCTGAATACCCTCAGGTAGTCAGCTTGAGCACAGAAGGTCTTTGCCCATGAAGAGGCAAATGTGTGCACCAGCTGGGAGGTGGTCTCACTCCAGGGGAGTCTCACCACATGACTGTGTGGCAGGAGT
The DNA here is from genome assembly GCA_008658365.1 of Alca torda. Lineage (NCBI taxonomy): Eukaryota > Metazoa > Chordata > Aves > Charadriiformes > Alcidae > Alca > Alca torda. Next base: position 51,772,155 of record CM018101.1, on the reverse strand, counting down.
AGGCAATGGAGCCCTTTGGAGGACTGCTGGTGTTAAATAGCCACCAAAGTGAGGAGCACTTGTTCCTGCAGTCACACCAACCACCCTAGAGCCATTCATAAGACATTGCCCTGAAGGCAAAGAAGCAAATGTGGAAACGGTGGCAAGGGGTGCTCCAGGAAGGATGATTTCTGGGATGGATCTTTACAGGTCAAGGTCAGGTAAAGGATTACGGACACGAACGACATATTCAACTTTCCAGGGTTTAACCAGCCTCTATGTACTACTATGCCTATGTGGGCGCAAGATCTCATCTCTACTAGGATACAGACCCCTCACCATACTGCCAGCCTTTCTCGGTTGCGTTGCATCTTGTCCTGACCGACTCTTCCCTTGTATGGTCAATGACAACATTTCCAACCTTTTTGCACAAAGACATGGTGGCTGAAAGGTGATGCCATTGCACCCCTAAAGACAATGACTGGATGGGTTTTGACATCCTGAGGGCATGGTAGCATGTCTCCATCTGCTTGTTGAGACCCACTGGAGGGCAATGTCAATACAGTGTGGGCTTTGTTCTGCACAGTGCGTCACTACTTGATGGGATATGTCAGTCTGTGTTACCAGAAGAAAGTGGGAGATAAGGATTTCTGCAGAAGGCAAGCCGGGTGAAATAATAACCAGCAATCCTGAATGGTCATTGCTCATAGGAAAAAAAAGGGGTCTGCGTGGATTTTTCTTGCAAAAAGAAATTGGGCCAAAGATACTAGTGACCCTAGGGAAGAAAGAAAAATGAGTGGATGAAAGCAAATGCAGAAGGTCACTGTAAGGGTCCTCAGAGGAAAAGGGAGAGATATATGAAAACCGTGCAGACTATGTGAAAATCCTCAGCTGATTTTCATAGGAGGGATCTTTGTTGTGTTGCAGTGATGGTATTGCTTTGGAGGTCATGTCATGGAAAGTGAGGCAGTTTTGTGGGAGTAATATTGTGATACTGCTGCACCTCTGTAAGAGGCAAAAAGTAAAGGAAGGACAAAAAAGCTGGTTTGGTCTGTGGAGAAACCTTAGGAGGCTGAGGGTATTGGGAAAGTGGTATGTGTGCCTTAGCATTACCACATAGGGATCTCCTTCCTCTGCCAAGACACCAGAGGACTGCCTCACCAGGCATGCAAGTGAGGTGAGTTGCTTTCCCTTGCTCTGGTAGCCTGGGAGTCTGGGATGGATTGTGTTTGAAGATAACAAGACTGTCTGTGCAAGTTGGGTGGGTCTTTGTCTCACTTTCCTCTGCAGAATGCAAACCCACCCTTTGGGTCCCAGATGTCTCTCAGGGCTCTGGTGCTGGGCTTGAGAGTTTCATCTCATGATTTCTGACCCTGACCTTTATCATGTCAAGGATTTGAGACATCATCATATATGCTCTCCGTTTTTTCATCACAGTAAGGACCACAAAAGGAAAATTAAGGCAGAGGGAAGCTTCCAGTAAGTCATTACTTTGCAATCATTACCCTTTTTTTCAACTGTGCAATGATTGTTTCCATGGAGACTGGATCAAACCAGTGGCTATGAGCATGCATTCTGCTGGTTCCTGTTTCCACAGAAACATGTACACTGGATTGCCAGAAATGAAGTTACTGTTGCCCAGCCAAACTCACCAAGTGATGCAGCTCAGGAATAACAAGTTTCCTTCCAAATTCGTGCTCAGGTGGTCAGTCGCAGGGAGTTTGGCAGTGTCAGAGCAGCTCATGATGATCCTTTCACGGGTTCAGGGTACTAATCCCAGGACATCCCAAGGAGATTTGCTGGCTGTAGGGTGGGATTACCAAAACAAAGACACCACACAATACAACCTAGAATACATCAGTAGTGTAATATGGTAACTAATTAATGCTGCAAGGAATGAATGCTGATTTCTGTGCAACTAGAGACTGCCCCATCATTGCAGTTTGGTGCCATCCTTGGTAGAGTGTGAGAGCGGGTATAACTGCCTTGTATGCATGCACAACATACATGTGCTGTTGTGAAGGGCATCCAATATACATAGTATAAGGATTTCCCAGGGACAGATGCTTGTTCTCTCTAGAATCTGGGGGCAGCTGCTCCTTTACTGTCACTGCAGATGCTTTTTGGTGACCAAGCAAATAATCTGCTTAGATGATTTGTGTTTGCTGCTACAGGAAGCTCTTCCTCTGTACATGGTATAACTGCTCAGGTTGTCTTGCTGCTTGGTACAAAACCGGCCTGAATTTAGGAAGAAGATGTGGTAGCCGATGTTAAGTTCAAGTTGGATAATTTAGGGAATACAGTGTAGTGCACAACATTGTCAAAAATGGAGTTCATTTAGGTGTCAGAAAAAAATAAGGTTTGACTTAATTTTGTATCTGTCTTTATACAGATTACTTATATATGTAATAGAGAGCTAATAGAAAAGTTGGTCCCTTGTGTGGCTATAAATATATGACATTTACTGTGCTTTTGTTTGCAAGGTTTCTGTCACTGACATTTGTTGATTCTCTCTAGAAGATGCACGTTTTTGATTGCAGTTATTCTGCTCTTTAGACAAATGCTAAGTATAATGTTCCTGGCACAGCAGGTCACTGGAAAATGGCTTGAGAAATGATACCAACTCCAGCTAACATTGCCTTCAATTGGGGCATCACATCAATTTCATGTTGATCCAATTGCATTTCTTTGGGAATAAAAAAGGCATTTATTTTTAGTTTGGAGATACGGTTTTAATATGCTGGATTGTCATTAATAGCCAGATTAAAGGCCATTGTGAGATAAAAATTATCTTGCACGTCTGATCCTCGCCTTCAAAACTCTATTTGCAGTAACCATCAGGTCAGGTATTTTTCAATTCATTCCAGAGAAGGCCAGAAGAGACATCCAGCCCAACCTGCTGCAGTGGAGATGATGTGCTTTCATCTGTTACTGCAGAATATAGGACCATAACCTTGTGGAATAAGTTTCCCTGCCAAGAAAATATTCTTGCTGAATTTGAAGCAAAAAAAGAATCCATTGCTTTCAGTAATGGCTTGTCCTAATGGTTAATCATCCTTTCTGTAACAAATTGCTCCTTGTTTCTAATTTGTCTGGCATAAACTCCCAGCCAGTGAGTTTATGCATGTTTTTTTTTCATCTGTGTTTAAAAATCCCTTTAATATTGGTGATTTTCTCTCTATGAATCTGCCTGTACTCTGTAATCAAGTCACCCCTCTATCTTCTGGATTTTTTTTATTTTTTTATTATTTTTTTGGTGATAAGATAAGCAGCTCAGGCTCCTTCAATCACTTACACAATAAGGCTGTCCTCAAACCTCAATTTCTTCTCTCATGACAGTCTCTTCAATTTATTTTTAACACCCCTTTAAAAGTATAGGGCAATCTATTTTTAACATCCCTTAAAAGCATAGGCATTTGAACAATTTATGGGATTCTGATTTTGAACTCATCAGTTCTCTTTAGAGAGCAGGAAAGACCTCAGTGCCAAATCCTATTCCCTCATTCGTACACCTGGAAACCCATTTACTTGTTTAATATCATCATGTTGCACTAAGGGCTTATGTATAATTTCGTCTGTTGTGAGTCCTAAAACTTTTTTGCCTCTCTTCAGCATACAGTTCTGCTCATGTGGCTTAGCGTCTTTCAACTTGTTGATGCTGCCTGTTTACATCAGACAATAGCTTACAGCTTTTAACTTGCATATCTTAGTGGCCTTACAGTACCTGAACGGGGCCTGCAAGAAAGTTGGGGAGGGGCTTCTTGCAAGAGCATGTAGCGATAGCATGAGGGGTAATGGTTTTAAACTAGAGCAGGGTAGGTTTAGATCAGACATTAGGAAGAAGTTCTTTACAATGAGGCTGGTGAGACAGTGGAACAGGTTGCCCAGAGAGGTGGTGGAGGGCCTGACCCTGGAGACATTCAATGCCAGGCTTGGTGAGGCTCTGAGCAACCTGATCTAGTTAAAGATGTCCCTGCTTACTGCAGGGGGGTTGGACTAGATGACCTTTAAAGGTCCCTTCCAACCCAACACGTTCTATGATTCTATCTAATTTTTGGCCAACCAAGCCTCACTCATTTGTCCAGTTTTATGAAGAATTATGGGTGTCTGGATGTGGGACATGCCCACAGAGCTGTTCCTGTGCAGTCAGTGTGATCTGGGTGACCAGATGCTGCCTGTCACAGTCCAGCTCCAGAAACTAGGTCTCCCTAGAAAGTGCAAGGCCTGGCAAAGAAATTAAAATGTGCATAGTACACGTGCTCTGTACTAGGGAGTTGTACAACTGCAGCACAGGGAACTGGAAACACTCTTCACACTGGAGTGGTTACCTTCACTGGAACCATTACTCATTTATTTGCCTTCCCATGTGTTACTCTGTGCAGCTTTTCATCTTCTACAAAGAACATTTATTTCTTTAAAAGATATTAATTTTAAGTGGGTGTATTCTATTTTTGACGCATCCATTTCATATCATTAGAATATCACCCTGCAGTTCTGGGGCGTATTTTTCTTTCCTTCTTCTTTTTTTCCTTTTTTTTTTTTTGATTTTCAGTTTCTCATATCTGCGACTGACTGTCACTATGGCATCTTTCCTCCATGTGAGTCAGGAGAGGAGCTGATTTCTCAAGTCATCTGTGCCTTCCATGTGTCAGCTGTCAGCTGTACGCCAACAGGGATGGAACAAAGCAATCCGCTGCAAATTGGTCTGGGGCTCCGCTGGCGGGAGAGGCACAGGGATCTCCCATACCCCTGAGGATGCTGGGGAGCTGAGTGGTAAGCAAAGAAACAGATCTCTACCTCCCGCACCCCTGAACACAGCAATAGCTGAGGGCTGAAACTGGACTCGGGTGCCTCATGCTAGGCTTTGTTTAACAACCTGACTGTCAGGAGACAAATAAGGGGTGCCCAGAAGGGCAGGTGACCTCGGCCATAGGTGCAGAGTGGGACTAGGTGGCCTTGACCCGAGTGGAAGCGGGATCCGGTGCACAGGTGCTGCAGCAGAGAAGTGAGCTGCTGAGGGCTGTCTCTGTCCACCCTTCCCGCATCACTCCCTGGGACTGCAACTCCAGCAAGGGCGGGTAGGGAGAGGCTCAATTTGCCAGTAGAATTCTTCAGAATGAAAATAACCCTTTCCTTCCTGGATCTCTGGAAGGAATTGCAAAATACTTGTCCTGATGGTTACTACAGGTGGCGGCTTGAAGGTGAGGATCAGGCTCGTGAGATAAACAATTTTTAACTTGCCTCTCCCAGGTGGGCTTAGTGTTCTCCTGCTGGTAATTGCCCGAACAAGATACTTGGCCCAATCACTGTTGGCTTCATTTGCTGGAAGTAACCCTTCTGTTCATATGAAAACTGATATTATGACAAGAAGAAACAAAGATGTTTAAGTGTCATAAAAAAGGTAATAATGGGGACTTTTTGGATCTGAGTTTAGAATCAGAATGGGAGAACAGTTGGAAACAATTTGTATATGTGTGTATGTGCATGTACACATGTATGTATGTGTGTGATGTGAAGTGTTTAAAGTAGTTAACGCAGTAAAAACATGGTCAGAGATTTACCCAATCAAATGATTCCTTCAGCTCCAGCAGCTGGGCAAATAATTTTTTTAAAAAACTGTTAAATAACTTATTACAAATCTACTACCAATTCCAAAGCACTGCTCTCCAGCGCTTTTCCTTCCCTGGCGGGTGCTGCACAGTGGCAGGGCGACACAAGCCACGGTCTGTCCGCAGCCAGCTTGGCCTGAGCGTGGGGCAGGACTCAGGGGGATTCCCAGGCAGGAGGGGGCAGAGCTCAACAAGCAAATGAGTCATTGCTCATTTGGAAGGAGCATGTCTGGGACTGACAAAGGCAGGCATCAGGTGAATCAGTAATGCGTGACAGCCTTTAATTTAACTCTTGTTCATGGTATGGCAGGTTTGTCTCGGAGCAGGAGAGAAACAAAATACGGTGAAGCTGACAGGAGCATGTCTGGCACCCAGGGCCATCGCTTCAGCCTGTTTCAGACTATGCCTCCCTTGCAGGCTGCACTGCTGGGTACAGAGCTGACTTCAAGGCTACATAAGTCTGCATAAGTCATCTCTGTCCTGCTGCCAGGAGGTCAAGCAAAATGCTAATTCATGAGACAACAACAGAGCACCCATGGAGCTGAGTGTAAATCCTGACACAATCTCCAAATTCTCTGTATCATTCGGCATCCAGGCAACAAGTTTTGTTGCTTCACCAACCTTCATCTTTGCCCTGCTGGTAAGCATGTAGCATGCTACATAGATTGCACGTGTCTGTTTACGGGCCGAGAATCGTAACAACACAGCAAACGACTGCAATGTTTTCAGATCTCACTGCCCTGATAGCTGTCAGCTGTCAGCGGGTATCGCGTCCCCCACTCCGGCTGCAGGATGGTGGTTTTGCCCGTCATGGGCAGTTTAACATGCAAGATGGCAAACTGGGCACTGAGACAGCAGCAACATCCTCTTCTCCCGACTCCATGGCGCCTTCTAGTGGGCAGCGGTGGTGGGAATGTCTTAGCCTAGCGCAGCCCGAGCCACAGCTCTCTATCAGGCAGCTGGATCCCTGTTCGAGATGATGCTTGTGCATGTTTTACGGCGACGTCTGACACATGTCACCACAGCACTGTAGTCCAAGCAGGTGTTACTAGGTAAACCAGGCCCCTATTTTCTGCTGAGCTCCGAGGAAAAGAAAGGAGCAAGGCTGGATGCAGGATTGCTGCAATGATGTCAGGATAAAGTGGTGGCACATTTGCCACCCACTGTCTCACAGACCATGAGTGAGAGGCTACTCTGTATGTCACTGGAGGTCTGTGTTCCCTACAACTGAAGGGAAGGAGAAAGAAAGTCAGGAGCAAACCTGGTGCAACCCTGGTCCTTTAGTCTTGTGTTTATGTGAGAGATATTCTAGATACATTGCCAAGCAGCACAATGTCTCTGGAGTTTGCAGCAAATTCATGGCAGTCAACCCATCAGGTTTACTGAGGAGGATTTACAGTTATTGTGAAACTTCCCAGGAGATGCTGTTATATATAGGCTTAAATTCTTCCTAGTGTGGAAGCAGGGTACAGCCCTCAAAGGAACACTTGTATTCTTAAATTTTTGATGTAGCAACTTCTCTGAAATATATCTGCAGTTTTCCTGTTTCTAGCTTTCTCTGTGCTTTTTTCTGTGTTTAACATCAATTCTGGGGAACCAGACACTTCAGTTTTGGGTTGTGATTTGTAAGAAGTGTTCTTTCTGTGTGAGGGAACTAGTATCCTGACAGAAATAAAATGAGCGATATGATATTACACAAACTCTGTATCTTTGATTTCTTTTACTTTACAAATTCATCCTACAAAACTTTGACACGTGCTGCCTCCCAGGAGAGAGGCTCCTGTGACAATTACTAAATGATATGTAGTAGTAATCACTTGAGTTACTTCATACACTCACTAGCAAGTCAATACTTTCCTGTTTCCTAGCAAATATGCCTATTGATTATACAGACTGGCAAACAGGAGACAAGTGCAGAGACTAAAAGCTTTTGAGAATGGATTTTTCTAAAGACGTCAGATATTGATCAATGTTTGCTGAATATGTATCAATAGATGGTTAATAAAATACATTTGTGCTTCTGTAACAGCAGAGGAAATAGAAATGTTTTCATTTATAGGAAGCCAAGGTCATATTAAAGAGACTGAGGTACCTGTTACCTCTTTGCTGAACGCATCTGTAGGATAGATATATTTCCAGTGCTGATACTTATGAATACCAGGCTGAGAGGGACACTGTGACATAGGACAGGGGAGGAGAATTAATTTCTTGATGGTTCAAGTGTCAAGAAAAAAGGCGGATAGGAAATGAAGAACATTTCTCTTATGGGAGGCAGCTGAAGGACTGATCAGCTCTAGCAGCAGAGGAATTTTCACATTTATGCTGTGTGTTTGCATCGGTAAACACAGACAGGGACAGACCGGTGCCTTTATGCCCTGCCTTTCTGAAGTCTGCTTAGCTTTAATGAATCTTTCTGTGAGAGTATGTCTCGGCCATGATTTACATAGCCAGGTTCACCCATGAGCTGCCGGCCCCCAGGAGCACCTGTGAGGCTGTATCCAGAGCTGCAGTGAGGGCTGAGCCCCAGCTGGTCAACAAAGCAGAGGCAGCGGGCACCACGGATGGGTGGCAGGGAGTGGTCCCCCCTCAACCAGAGACATCCAGAGTGTTGTGATCAGGCTTACAGAGAGAAGGCTCCCTGCGAGGAGGAAGGGGCTGCTGAGCTAGCTAGGCACAGAAGACCAAGAAAACACCTCACAGAGGCAGTCTGTCCCTGTAGTGTCTGTCTTTTCTGTCTGAGGAAGCAGACCAGCAGCTCTCAGTTGCTCTCTTTGATCCCATATAGGTGGTCTGCAGAATCACATGATCCTCACACGCTTTTGTAGCAGCATCTTAGCTGGAATGATGTCTTCTTTCTCAGCTGGAGCTTTCAGATGAAATGGACAGTTTCCAGAAGAGTTGCTGTGCGCTACGTACTTGGAAGTGGGAATGCTGGCTGGGAAAGCTGTCCCAGCCTCGGTAGGGGGTGGGGTGGTGGTTCCGCTGCTGCTGAATTTGATGGCTGTTATCTGGCCTTGCAGACAGCAAATAATGCTTCATTGCCTGGTACCAGTTTCATTGTGAACAACTCGTTGGAAAATATTGTGTTAGCTGTATATAAAGTGGGGTGTTGAAGTTTCTATTTTAGATTTAATTTTGCTCCTTAATAACAACGTGCAGTAGATTTGCAAACATAGCACTCTCCAGGCTAAATTGTACTTGCCCAGCCTGATGCAGAAAATCTTAAATGCATCTAAATAACACCCATTTGGCATAGTTCAGGCTCTAGCTTTTTGGGCCACTTTTATGTATAGTACAGATGTGACAGACAAATCTAACAGATTTTGGGGGGAAACCACAGTTGTGAATTAGGAACAACTAACAATAAGAATGGATAAATTCTCCTTGAAATAAAAATTCTGTTCAGAGAGCGAGTATGTGTGAAAGTAAGTATCCACCACTGGCCAGGGGAAGGTTTAGGGCTGATTATGTTTTAAGCCTGAGAAAACCCATTCATTAGAGATAATATAGTTTTAAATATGCACCTGCTTCTCATGCTCATGCACCTGTCTGTTTGCAGAGGTAGGTTTTGTAATCTGCCACTGGAGACAGTGTTTCCACATACTGTTGCAATTCCAGGCTGTTAATTGTCACTGCAGTGCCAAGGGATGAGGATTAAGAAAGAGCCTGGGCTGTGAAGCAGGCACACCAGGGGGGATGACAGGATACCTGGTGGAATTGGAGAGTGAATTTGTGTACTACCCCTTCCTTCATTACCTAGGTAAATAGACCTGGGTTCAAAACAAGATAAGACTCCTGTCTTTGAGCAAGCAGCAGCTTGGCAATCAATGCAGCAGCTCCTGTCTGAAGGCTGGCAGTGACTGTGCAGCCAAGGGCCACAGGGTGGGTTTGTGTCTGTAAGCAGAACTTGAATCCTTACACCTCTGCTGTACCCTGGCACGTCTGTGCCATCTGATCACAGCAGGAACCCGCTCCCTGGGATCTCCTGTCTTCAAAGTTGCAATTGCAGAAGCTTGTAGTTAAACCACCCAGCAGAGCTCTGCACCTTTCCAGCAGAATCCAGGCAGTTCACTGCTTAAGAAAACTGCTAATGCAAAGGCTACTGATTTTAACCAGAAGAGCAAAGTCAAACCCCAGAGTGTCGCTCAACATCCTCAGTCCCAAGAGAAATTTTTCTTAGGTGGATATCTTAGGCCCAGTGCCACCAGTATTTTCTGGGCTGCGCACCAGTTCCTCAAGTCCGCCTGACCTTGGAGCGTCAAATGGGCTCGCCCCTGATGCAGCACTGCCTCGGTCCGAAATCTCATATGCTTTTTTGCTGTAGTGTGTATATGTGTGTGTGTGTATATATATATTTTATATATATAGTATATATACATAGATGTATGTATATGTGTATATAAATACATTGCATGTATATATATGTGTGTATATACAGTATATATACACATATGCATGTATATGTGTATATATATAGTATATATACATAGATGTATATATATGTGTCTATGAATATATTGTAGATATATATACGTATATATACATCTATGTATATATACAATATATATACACACACAGATATAAACATCTATGTATATATACTGTATATACTATATGCTATATATGTATACACATGTATATATATGTATATATATAATATATACCACATATATACACATATACATGTATATATACTATATACATGTATATGTGTATATATGTATATATACATATATACACATATATACATATAGTATATACAGTATATATACATAGATGTATATATATGTGTGTGTATATATATATTGTATATATACATATATATTTATATATATGTATATATTTTTATATATATGTATAAAACTCCTTGCAGAGGAACTGGGATGAACAGCTATGAGAAGACAAAGAAAAGTGGCAGGGTAAACAGGCAGTGAGTCCATGCTGCCTGGTAGGACTGGACTATGACTTCGTCCAGGTCGCTGCCCTTGGGACTTACCTACACCACTCATCCTGTGTTCCTCTGCTGGAGCAAAGGGGCCTACAGCTAGCAGGCTATTCCTTGGGATTTGGTTCCTCCTCAAGGCTCTCATTCCCTCTTCCTGCCTAGCCCCAGCCTGAGTGGCAGAGCTTTGCCTCTGCTGTGCCTGAGCAACACTGCAAAGGGTGTCACTGTGTTCAACTCAAGGCAGGTTTTGCATCGCCAGTCATCTCTCTGATTAGCTCCCAAGTGAAGCTAATTCCATGCACACGAGAACATCAGCAGCAGAAGAGAAGGCAGCAGTCATTGTTAAAGAAATGAAAAAAACCCACACGTTTGGCACCCTGTGTCAGAGCAGCTGGGGCTCATCTATCCCCAGTCTCCCAGTTTCTGGAAGAGATACATATGGATCTTTGTGCAGTGCAAGGGGTTCATAAAACAGTAAAGTTCCTGCATGAATATTTCAGTTATTCTGTCAGATTACAGATACAATGATTTTTATTCCCTATAGTCTCATCACTGTACCTTTTCCTGTGATTGCAGATGGTACATGGTACAGCTCTGTTTTTCTTTGTGATTCTGGGCAATGGCTTTCTGCAAGAATTAGTGATACAGGTGTTTCTGTTTCCTAATTTCTGGATGAATTAGGATCCAACTTTCATTGGTCAGTTCCTTGGCTTGTTTTACAAAAGCAGGTATTACTTAGTGTCAATTCCAGCACCAGAAAAAGCTTCTTGCTTTCAAAAGCCGAAACATCTTCTTGCCTTCACTTTGGCAGTTATGGCCTTGCCAGAGACATTGGGTCCTTGTGATTTTTTTGTGCCAAACTTTTTTGTTGGGGGAAGGTAGCTGCAGCCTTAACATTCTCGGGTAGTGTCCATGCAGAGTAATTTTCAGCAGCACAAAGGCCACTCTCATCTCTGTCTCTGTTGCTGATTTGCATGTTTTGTTCATGGCTGAGCTCTAGATCCGCTACTTTTCACACCACTCAGCTGACAGTTTATACAGACTTTTCAATACTTTGCCCAGACATTATCACTTTTAGCATTGTGTGGCTTCCAAGTCCTGGCAGATGTCTATTGCTTTTTTTGCAAACGCAAATCCGTCTCCCTTAATAACCTCTCTCCCAGCCTTTTGTCAGTCACATGGAACACAGTTTTGTCTCTAAGCATGTAATTTTCAGTAATCTCAGACTCCTGCTTCTGCTCGTCCTGTTGCAGTTTGGCTGCGTACTTGTCAATCCCATTTGTTCCAACGTGATGAGGCCAAAATTGGTGCTGCTCAAATACAATTTTCATTTTAGGGTTACAGGGTTTCCTAAATATTTCTAAAGTGCCCAGCAAAATACATTTGTCTTCTAGCTGCTTTGCCGATAGTGTGTGTTGGCATACTTCAAAAGCTTCCTCCCCCACTGCGCGTGGGGAAAAAAAAAACAACACTGCTTGAAAATTTTCTTCTATTGTACTTAACTTTCAGGTTTTTATCACACAGGTGAAGGCATCGATCTCCTTTCTCCAGTTCTCTGCTGCCACCCAAGAACCGTAGTGGCTGCCTAAATAAGCCTGGGATACACCGCTTTACCTTTGGGGTACACAACTGGTTATGTGCCTTGTGCCCTCTCTCCCTCTGTTTTCTTATTGAATCAAATGTTGGAATCCCACGGTGCATACTATGAATATTGCCAGTATGATAATAATATACAAATTAAATTTGGATCTATTGCTGCGCTAAGCTTTTACTTATGCTTCTTCAGTTTTTGATTGAAATGTAACATGCCTGTTTCATCTCTGGTCATAATCCCCCCTCTCCTTCCCACCCCCTGCTTAGCATCTGCAGGGGAGCTGTGAGTAAGGGCCGCCACCGCAGTGCTAGGGTGGAGCGCCCAGCCATACGTACCCTATAGCCTGTAGGCAGCAGGGTGGGAACACAGCAGAGCACAGGCAGGGTGATGGCGATGGTTCAGTCTCCAGCCAATGCTGCTTGAGCAGGTCTGTTGGAGAGCAACATGCCATCCAGCTGTACCAGGATGCAGAGTGACACGGAGGATGCAGGGTGGGAAGCAGAGCACAACCACATCTTCACTTGCTTCCCAGCTGCGGAGGAAATGAGTGCCAGCAGCTGAGTATTGCACCTCCATTGATTCTTGAGGCAATCCTGCCAGTGAGACCTAATGGGTGGAAATGCCAAATCCAGAGTTTCTGTCTAGGGTGCAAAAAGCAGAAGTAGCACTTGCAAACTAGAGAAGTGCAAGTGCCTTTGGGCAGGCAGAGGAGGAAGGCAAACATTAACTTTACCAAAAGAAAGCGGTGCCAGTGTACAGCTCTGCACACACACTTTGCTGATAGCAAACCACAGATCCTGTCCTGTCCCTGTATTGTCAATGGCCTCAGCTGTAGACATAAGAAAAACAGCCAACAGGAACAGTAACAGAACCCTTGTTCCATAATAGATTTGGCTGTATTTTGAAGAAATTTAGTTGAATCAACTGAATACTGAAAAATAAAGGTTGTGGGAAGCAGAGGTGCACGTGCTTGTTTTGGGAAAAGTCTCGTGTAGGCAGCGGTCCTGTTTTTACCAGTGGGTTCACTTCATGCCTCGATGGCTCTGAGAGCTCTGGCTGAGGCTGGTGGCAGCATGGGAAGCATGATGCAACACTCTTGGCATGGCTGGGCTGGTGCCAGGGTGGCCATGGTCTTCCTCTGTGGTCATGGTCTTCCTTCCTTGCAGCCTCACTGTGTGGGGATGGCTCCAACCAGCACGGCAGCCACAGGGTGAAACCTTGGCAGCGGCGGCCATGTTCAGCCACTGCTGCCACTCAGCTGTGCCTGGGGCACCGTCCCTGCAATGGCAGGACCAGCTCCCGCAGTCTCATCCTTCCCACAGCCGGGTCTTTCGTAAGGAGGCATCCAGTGGGATGCAGTCCCACCTCCCCAAGTAGAAACACCAGCCATGCATGAGTGAGGCAGGTGACCAGGGCTATGTTTTAACTCTGGTAGGAGATGATAAGTGAGGTCAAGGTTTATGTCAGACTGCCGCTCAGTGCTTATCATGTGTCAAGGAAAGCTTTACATGAATGGAGTCCCAGCTGTTAGGTATTTCTTTTAGGTGTATTCAGACAGCCCCACCACAGCCTATGATTAAGTGCTGTGGCAAAACTAATTAGCCTGGAGGAAATGCTCTGCTAAGAGATCATGTTAGTATAGCACCCATGCCCTGGCTGTTTCACTATTTTGAGTAAGTTATAAATTTGTATTAAATGTGTTACTGGTCCTCTTCTCCTCCTTTTTCCATCTCCCTGTGTCTTCCTCAAAGATATACCATGTGCACAGATAAGATGTTACCCTCATGTTACAGAGGTTATCTGCAGAAATAAAGGTTGGTGTTGGCAGCACAGGAGACATGGTGGGACAATACCTTCCAAGTGTTTTAGATCTCTAACAAAAGGCTTATAGATGCAATTTCCAATAATGACATATTATTTAATAGTGACCTTAGTGATCAGTTGAGGAAATGAAAATCAGTATGAGGTTTATGGCCTGGATTTACAGATCTACTTTTTTTGTTTTTGTTTGCAATTCAGCTCCTGTTTTCTAGTCTCCTGACTATCCTGTACGTACTTGTTTTTAATTTTTTATTGATCTTAAACATAACATAGCATTTCTGAACTCGTGGAGTAAAAAATAAAGAGGGAGAAAACAACTTAACTGGAGCTACCTTTGAACAGAAATATTTAAATAGCACCCAGAGCAAATGTATTCATGTAACATGAGGTGACAGGGCCATGAGATGACCTGGGATCTGTCTACACAGGGAGCAGAAGATGGCTCTCCCTGCCTGAGTTCAAACCTCTTGGGAAAGCACAGAGACAGGTAGCCTAGATTCATGGTGGTGCTAATATAACATCAAGACTTTTGGGTCAGAGGTGGCTCTTAACCAGATGTCTCAGGGTGCAGACAGGCATCAGTTATCTCTGCTAAGTCCCTTGCAGGGCATTGTTTCTACCTTTCTGTCTGATAAGTGCCCAGTTCCCTCACTACAAACCAGGACCGACAGAGATCTCAGACAAACTCTATCATCCTTGGGGTTGTCTCTGCTGCCCTTTTCCCCTCCCCACACACTTTCCCTCCTGGTGAAGAAGTTGATGCTGGGGAATACGTATTATATAACCTTGTTCTGCATTCGTGTTGCCAGTGGTTACCTTCTCAAGTCTGGTATTACCATACCCATTCTAAGTCCCCTGGCACCTGTATAGTTGAAGTGGAATAAGGCTTTACAGTATTATCATATTAGTCACAGAATACATTTGGAATGCACATAGATTAGTCATTTAATAGCTTCAGCTGTCTGGATGGGTCAGGAGAACCTCCATGTAGATGAAGTAGCAGCAGCAAGCTTTAGGTGTCTCCAGGAACAGACATTGGGAGTCTCATGTGTCATGGTGCTTTTTCCTGAAAGAGCCAGCAAACACCAACGTTTCATCTCAAACCGAGTGGATGAAATTCAGATCAGCTCTGGCATCACTCTAAGTGGTCCTTCAGAAGTGACTCTGGATATGATAAGGCAAATAGTTGGCTCTAAGGACACTGGAAATAGCTGTGAGCACCTAGAGGAGAGGCGGATGGGAGGGATGGCAGATGCACCAACAGATCCTTGAGCATGGAGACAGAAGCACCTTCAGCAGCAGCACTGGTTCAGCTGGAAGAAACTATCTTAATGGAAAGCTTCATTTCCCTTGCCTACCTCTCTGATAAATATGTCTTATATTCTTTGCAGTGTTCAAGCACAAGGAAGAGCCAAACCCATAACAGAAACCCAAGCCATAAGTCAGCTTGCAGAGACTGGTGATGACTGCCTGCAGTTGAATTTCCCTCCTTGTCCTGCCTGTGGGCCACACAACAGACTTCAGTTGGTTGGCCTGACAAGTGGAAGTGGACAAGACACGTTGCAGCCAAGCTCACCACAAGTGTCTGTAGCAGCTGGTCCTGTCAGAGGATTTCTCACTGTGATGTTCAGCAGGAAGCCATGTATACTAGTGATCAACCTGCTATTGGCTGTTGTGTGGCATGTTTTGTCTGGCATTATCTGCTGCTGGTCAACAGTGTAGGACATTGATGTAGAACACATTCAAATTGTTTGAATTGCTCTGGTTTCTGTTCAGCTCCCTTCTTTCAAGCAAGCCTGTCACTCAGAAACAAGACATTTTATTTTTACTTTGTGAAGCACAAACATACAGGTCTAAACTCTCCAAATTCTGTGTTCCTCCATCACATTGCTCTAGTGTTGCTTCTCTTCCTACTCTATTAAAAAGTCATTAAATGACTTTACTCTAATTACCTGCAGTGCTTCTTTTCTCTAGGGCTTCATTTGCTACACTTCCTAACTCTGGATATATGGAGGGAACTGTCGGGTTTCTAAGTGGTGATATGTTCTGGGTGGGAGAACTCTGATTCTCCACATCCAGGTTTTTGTGGTGGTGTGCCTAGATGTCTCACTGGTATGCAAATGCGACTATAGGTCAGTCGTCTTACTCTATAGATACTGGACAGTCCAAGGACCTCTCCTGCATGGCAGCAGGCTGCATGCCAGCAGGCTGCACGCCAGTATCTCCCTTTGAGCAGGGACACCTCTCAGGGTTACTCCTCAAGATTAAGAGATTCCTCACCGCAACAGATTCTTGGTAAGTGGTTAATAGCATGCTAAACTTTGAAATCTTAGCTAAGTGATACAAAGGACTGATTTCACATATATAATTCTTCAGACATAAACCACTGACCAAGTCTGGGACAAGGATTGGATCCAGCCACACCTAGATGCCTCTCTGAAAAGGAGTTTAGAAAGCAGGGGGATCCTGAACCTTATGACTCAATGGGAGGGTTTCCCTGACAGTTCTGTCTGACTCTGTCCTCTATGTAGCAAATAATTAAGTGTGCCTTGCCATCAAATCTTGTTAAAACACTGTTGTATTTACTATCAAGCTTCGTTAAATCCCTGTTTAATATCAATAAATACCTCATTGCTTCTCTCTCACAAGTGAAAGGAATCAGTTTTTCAGGTTCTGTTTGACTCCTGCAGGATGTTGTAGAAGGAGGAGAAAAGAGTGTCCCCTCAAGGCTTTAAGCCTTCTTCTGCTGGTCTACTGACTAGTCTATGGTGCTGGGAAACCTTACGTGTACAGGGCACATCCCATGACTCTGTATCCTTTGCATGGTGCTCGTGTTTGTGTGTAATAGATGTGAAGCTGAAGAAACCTTTGCAGTCCAGATAGTCTCCTATTTGCTGCAGTTAGCTGCAACATGAAGGGAATTGTTGAAGAACCTTTCAGTGTTGTTCCCAGAGTGCTTGTGAGGTGGCCAGCATGGCTGCTATCCTAGATATACTTACTGAAGTTGCACTAAGCCTTGATACAGTGAAATTCGCTTCAGTGAAATTCGCTTACAGTGAAATTTCAGGGTCTCTTAGCTGGGTGAAACTCTTACTGTAGGTGCATAGGTCTTGCCCTCACTGAAGTTGATATCTTCAATGGATTCAGGCTGTTAAGCTACATTTAAACAGTGTAGTTTGGACAAATTTTCCACCAAATTTTTCCATCCAAATTGCACATTAAGTTGCTGAGTCTTGGAGTCTAGTCTTGGAGTCTAGTCAAATAATGATTAAAAACATTAAAATGTCCATTAAATGACGCTAAGATTTTTATTTCAAATTATATGCAGTTATTTTTTTCAAATTTATATCTGATTCCACTATTTATGGTGACTTGTATATATGAATGCCTGTTCCTTGCTCTCTTTGCCATGTCTGAAGCTGACTTTATTCAGATGCTAAGATTGCATTCATTTACTTACCACTAGTTGCCTTTGGTGAGTTTTAGTAGCCCTCATATAGTTCTGGTTATCTTCCTATGATAATATTTTCAAGTCTTCTGCTCTTTTCCCATGTCTGCGCACCTCTATGATGCATTTTCATTCTAGGGTGAGAGTTACACAACGTAACTACTTGGTATTGCTATCTATCTTTCAACAGCAGAAATAACATTTGGAGCCCTGTCCTTGTGAAGACTGTACAGTTCAGGCACACAGCTACCATTTGTGTTTGACAAATTTCTCATTTATCAATATAGTTCCAGAAGACCTCATTAAAAAAAACAATATGGCTATTCATTTCCTTTATTTGCTTACAACCAACACTGTGTGAAGCATCCTGAATACCTCTGTTTTTCGTGTCCTTTGAAAATGACCTTTCATGCTATTTTAAACTCATTCAGTTCTCTTTTATTCATTGCTGTTTTAAAATTAATTGTTCTCTTCTAATTACTGAAAAAATTGCTGAAAGTCTAAGTCGCTTTATTTTAAAAAGATAACCTGTTCTAGTTGGTTTCATCTCATTTTTTCCTTTCTTTCTCCAATAACCCTCCTGAAACAGACTCGTCTTTTCCTCTTGAAAGTAATTGTGCTACTGTATTACAAAGATTTGCACTTAGGATATCATACGTACTAGGGGTCCATATTTGCACAAAAGAGGATTTTTGTTTATTCCATTTAAGTTACTTTTCTAGTGCAAGAAAAAAGAAAAAGAAAAAAAAGGTTGCAGATTTTATAAGACTTGACATTGTTATTCTGCTTTGTAATTCAGTTCTGTTCAGCTGAACTAGAAAAGCGCCAGCAGCAATGCAAGACGGTTTTCTTGCAAGATGGAAGGGAAAAGTAGATGTTCAATATCTGAAATGGCAGAGAGAAGAGCCTCAGTTAGGACACAATAATAATTTCCAGGGAAAGAAAACAGCGCAAGAACTGCACAGAAAACTGAAGAGCACCAGTTGTTTACAAATTGCTAAATGTGTGCACAGCTGGGCAAGCCAGTGTTCATGTTCAGAATTGCAGCAGCTAGAAATGGCTACAGCTGTGTGCAGTACTGTTTTGGGACCTTGCTTACTTAGACAGAGTGCTGTTTGCTTAAGCATTTCAATCCCATTTTTTTTTCCTTAGGCATAGGATGTTTGTCTGGATTGGTGGGAAAACACAGTTTTCTAGCAAACACATTTTAACTCTTTATTGCGTAAAAAGGTGCTATCTTTGTTCTTGCAGCTACCTTATATTAGAGAACCTCTGATGAAAGCTTGAGTTGTATTTTCCTGGCCTGGAAATTCCATTGGGTGAAATGGGTCAGCTTCACTGATAATGTCTTCTTCTACCTATGGCTACAGTGGCACCTGAGCTCAGACTGACCAGAGGAGCTGCTTGCCAGGTTATGTTCCCCACAGATTTTGGGAATTTTCCCATCTATGGAAATGGCAGGTGGAATTTGCCATTTTTTGCCAACATTTTGATGGTTTGGGTTTTTTCACATTCTCTGTAGGGTGAATGAAAATGTTCTTTTACTGTCATTGACTGCAAAGGAAGCTGACATGGCCACTGACTCTGAGTTCTGCATGCACATAGAACTGCAGTAAGTTGTATCTGCACAGAAGACAAACCATTGTCACTTCTTTTTTAAAGGCAAACTATTCAAATAAATATAGAATTAGGCTGGATACTCCTCTCAGTGGGATTTTATAAATAGTTTATTCCTTTTGAAGTTTAAAAAGACCATATCAGGAGCTGTTAAATGTCCTTGGTTTCTCTGCTTTTAAGTAAAAGTGTGTAGGGTTGCACATCAACCATTCACAGAGCTCTGATTAATGTGACGCCTAAGTCAGTAAGAATCAAAGGGAAGTACCGTGTTTTAAATCACTCTTCCTTCAGACACTGGAGTTCAGCAGTGCCTTGAAAGCTGTGCTGTCCCTTTGGAAAACCAGAATTTCTCTTCTTTCATTTTAGACTGATTCACAGATGTCAGTTGTTTGTACAATATACAGCAATATGAAACTGAGCAAATGTAAATTCAGGAGAAGAGGTTGCACAAGTCTTGGGTTGGAGCTGCAGCGGGAGCTGGGTCAATGTTGCACAAGTTGGTTTCTGCAGCTCAGAGGCACTGGCGGCTCTTGGTGGGTTCCCCACTGGCCAGCTGCAGTTCACTCTGAAGCGGGGAGCAGCCTTGCTATGGTTGGAGCAGGGAACTGCGCCAGGGCTGCATGCTCCAGGGAACACTAGTGGGATTGCTCAGTGTCTCAGAGATTGTCAGCTGCAGCTCTGCCAGCAGAGCTGGAAGCAGCTTTCTGGAAGGGTTTAAAACAGCTGATGGAAATGTTATAGCTTAGCTATGATGAGATCTCGCCTTTGGAGCGATCCAGCCCTCAGCCTGACTGTCGCCTCAGAAATGTAGGGAAGATGCTAGATTCGCATTTCAGCACTGTCATGATTGTTATTTCAACCTTGAATATCCAGGAACTGGTGCAATATTTGCCCTCAAGGGAAGATGGGCCCTGCAGAGGCACACATGGAGCTGGAAGGCTGCTCAGTGGGTGTGCTGCCTTACTCTTGCACTGCCTGCTTGTGCTCCTCTGCAGTAGGGTGGAGGGTCCTCCAGCACCCAGGACAGGCCTGGTGGGACTGTTGGCAGAAGACATGGTGTGCAACATGCACGGAGCAGCCCCACACCTCGGAGCAGCCTTTAGAGACAATAAAACACTAAAAAGATAATGAAAGATGAATTTGCAACATCATCTTAAGTTTTGCAACACACTGGTTTTCTGGGGAGGTCCTGGTTCTTCCTCATGACCCTCCTCATCTGTGTTGAGAAGGATGGAGAAAGGCAGTTTGGGCTAGGTGGACCCCAAGGTGGAGGTATGGCTTGGCAGGGTAGTCTTCAGTGCTTTCGACTCTCACGCACAACTGAGCTACACAAAGAAGATGGAGCATGGTTGAGCATCTGGCCTGACCCTCGCTGTTTTTAAGAGTAATCTCTGTAGAAGCAATTTGTTTTCATCCTAATGAACTTATTGGTAAGGCTGAGAAACTGCTTTACTATGAAATAACTCAGTAACATTTACATTTTCTGTAAAAGCGAATTCTTTCTCTGTATAACAATTTCAAGGTTGACAGAAGGACTGATTGCTGCTGAGAAATGGATAATTTATCATTTTAACCTGTAATAAAGTATTAAGCAGGTGAATCTGCAGTAACCTTAACTTTGTCCCCTCATGCATATGGATTATGATTTAGTCTATAATAACACTATCAATATTATTCAAACAATACACTATGCTACCATATATTCTGCAAATGTATTCTGGCCATTTGCTGTAGTTACATCTTGATTTAGCTCTCTCCCTCCCCACTATTATCTTTTGTCTCTACCCTGCTTACTGTAACTATTTGGCTCCAGATTGTGTCTTCTGAGAGGTGGTACTGTGCCCAGGAGGGCAGTGCTCTGCTGTCCCAGGAAGAACAGGGGGGAGCTTGTGGGCATTTTAGTCTTTTTCAGGGCTGTGAGTTTAAGTGCTCTGCTGGGGCATAGAGGTGGAGACCACTACTGTGGGCGTTAGGTGCTGATTACTGATGCCATCTGGTCTGTGTATTCATAGAAAAATTCATTCCCTACATGAAGTAACAGTGGGGCATGCAATGCATAGGGCAAAGGCTGCGTACCTCCCATGTGTCCCCATGGCATCAATCCCCTTTCTCTCCCCTCTCCCTCATTTTGGTCCAGACTGCAGGGCTACCAGACAGTAGTTTCTTTCTTGAGCCTGTCACAGTGGTGATTCCGAAGAGCATTTTTCTTTGTGTACCCATACCATTCCCTCTCCCCTTCCCTCTGGATGGTCTTCAAGATCAGGGATGGCCCATGGGTTGCTTGGGAACCAGGGAAGTTTCCTCTGGTCCCTGGCTGTGTGGCCTAGGTAGCATGGGTGGGTCGGGAGTGGGGAAGGGAGCGGTGCATGGGCCCAGGTTGCAGGATTTGTCAGGATAGGTGATTTAACTACTGTGAAAACCCTAGTTCTTGCGAAATTAGTCTTGGACTAAAGATAGCTCCTAACACTGAGGGGTCAGTAAGGCTGCGGTATCTGCTCCACAGAGGCTGAGAGGCAGTGTCCCCAGGAGTCCTCTCCTGAACACTTCTCTTCCATCTGCTAATGCTGGGAACACCAGCATGTGGTTAGCTACGCATTGACGTGGGCAGCATAATAGTCTCCACACTTGGGGACACACTGCGGAATCGCACTTGCCCCAGTTGCCCTGGGGCAAAAAATTTGGCAAGAAAGAACTTTTTTTTTCCTGCTCATTTTCTAATAGCAGCCTCACTTGGGACAAAACCTGTGTGTTGCAGTTACAGGGCTTCAGCGATGCAATGCTGGCAATGACAGTGATGTGCTGTATTCACTCCTGCTTGCCCTGGCCAAAGGGTTAGCTGTTGAGAACATTAGGAGATTCTTGCGCTACATTTTGTTTATTCTGTTGACATTTCTGAGTACTACCGTTATCAGTATAAGTACCCTAAGTGGCAGCTGCGTTATCTGCCACGATCTTCCACCGTAGCAAAAAACACTCAGAGACAGAAAAGCTAGGAGCATATGATAACCACAGATTAAAACTAATATCCGCTATTCTATTTCAAATTTCCCTCTTTTTCACACCCTCCAAGTGTTGCTGGAGGTCCATGGCAGCAGGGCTCTTGCTTAGACTTAGGTTTGGCTTTTTCACAGGTGACTGCCTTCCCTGCTCATGGGATTGCGGTGCGTTAGTGGGGTTCCTCTTTCTGTGCAGATGGAGCCTGATGGCAGGATCCCTGTGAAAACTGTTCTGCTCTGATGTCTTCATTGCATATGCTCTGCAAGTTGCACTGTCTTGCAATGCCTCGAGACACCTTCTGCAGAAGGAATATAAGCACCTATATGGCTGAGAGGCTGATATGTTTTTCTAAAACATTTATTTAAACAAATTACATGGCCATAATTATAATTTTCAGGAGCACTTCAGATGTGAGATTCTCTGCTTTCCTTTCCCATCCCTTCCATCCTCCCTGAAGAATTCAAGCACCTTATTGTGTTGCACTGAGCAGCATGTTACGTCTGCCTAAGCTATGTCAGCATCGTGCTGTTTTCCACTCTTTTCTGGCACCCCTGGGGAAAATGGTTTATGTAGCACAGTACTCCCAACAAGATACTGCATTTCACTTCTTTCATGGAGGTATGTGGTTCTGTGTTTGCTGGCAGGACTGCAAGCTGAGGAGGCCTGGGGACACCATTAGTTCCCATTTTAGCTTTTAGAGGAGCCCACTCCATCATCTGCGTCCAGAACAATTTCTGTGCACACTTATTCTGGGAGACTGTAGCAAATAGCATGATCTAGGGCAGCTGGTGATGCTCTAACCTACACAGGTATCTTCAGCTTTGGAAAAGCCTTGCCAGCATGTGAATCCTTGCTCTGGCCCTCACAGCATTTTTGCTTCAGAGGCAAGCATCAGCAACTGGTAACACCGGTCTGCTTGGCTGTTGTAATTGGGTGGACAAGCTCATTTGAAAATGAGTTGCACCCCTAATTGTTTTGTCACCATAGGAGCTGGAAGGAGTCATAGTGCATTTTTAGGGCTTTGTAGAAGCTGGGAATTCCTCTGTACTGGTGTGAAAGCTATTCCAAGCAGAGCATACACTGTGAAGGTTGTTGCTTTTCCCTGCACATGATCTGTCCAGGCAGTTTGGCACTTCCAGTGGTGATTACATTGCTCTATGATAACTCTGTATTCTGTTTAGAGCCCTATGAGAAAAGACTTAACTGTATTAAATTTTAACTGTAATTAAATTAAAACAGATTCAGTCCCCAAGATTTAACTATATGAAAAAAAAAAAAAACCACAACAAAACAACGAAAGATTATGTTTAGCCATAGCTTGCACAAAATGGACTAGTGCATGTTGCCTTCTTGGCTGTTAATGATGGATTTCTTATGATCCTGAGCTTTGGATTGTCCTTTGCACTAGATATCACCTCTGTGCAGTACCTCACAACATGCAAACCAAAGCAAAGTCGAGAAACAAAGAAACAGTGGCCATGTGCTGTCATGTATGGGTTTTGCACAGAAAGCTGTAGCAAGGCATTTTGTTACAAGCAAATCCTTTCTGTAGTTAAGATGTCTGTGGATTGCATCCCATTGCTTATCATTAAGGGCTTGTGTTTCCGTTCCTATAGCAATGGCAACAGTGGTGTTTCAAATGACGTGTCTCCTCACCTTGATTCTACTGTGGTCCCTCTCCACTCTTTGTGCCCACCCAAGGTTTTTGTTAATGGAAAAACATTCCTCAGGCTATGAAGTAACGCATAAACTGGGAGGTGCCGTCTGACAACCAGAGTTTTCCTGCTGCCAGCCGGGGAAGCCTGAGAACAGACACATCTGGCTGTGATTTATAATACACTAATATAGACTGAACATGGGACATCCTATAGTTTTAAAGAAAGTGGGTATTGAATTTATGATGCTATTTGGTGTTCTGCTTAGAAAGTATGAAGAGGAGGCCTCATGGCAGATAACACCTATCCTCCCTACCCCTATTGGTTTTCCAAGGGTAAAAACTTTTTGGTTCATTTTACAATCTATACTGGAGTTTAATACACAATGTATCATGTGGGCCTGCTTGTCTTGCACATACTCTTCCTTGTGTATCAGTAAAGTGGATGGATGGGTACACTGTGTAAAGTACAAAGAACCTTAGTGCAAGTTTTGTCGGTGTTGCTAAATGTCAAAGTTGAGACTTCTGCAAGCCCAGATTCTGAAAGCAAAGCTACTGCTTAACTCAACATTTACATTTACTAACTGCAATTGCAGATGTCTTTCACGCTCCTCATGCATCTGGATCAGAATCACCACATTTATTTATATTTAAGTTAAATTCAAGTCATTAGTGCCCAGCAAATATATATGGTGCTACTGATATCCACAATATTATTGTAAATTAGAGATATCCAGGCACTATACTACATGTAAACATAAAGAGAACAGCTGCACTGGGTGACACACAGAGCCCCTCGATCCTCTGTCCTCTCTCACGCAAAGCTCATAACTGATGTGTAGGAAAGAGAAGCGTAGGGCAAGTGTACGGTAATGGTACTTCCTTGGCACAGGTTCCCAGATTCCAGTCATTTGTAGCTCAGGAACTTTTGAACAGAGATTTGGATCCCCTCATTAAATCATGACAGACCCTCTAGATAGAGTCTGGTGTCCAGCAAAGATGTAGTGGGTTAGGGAGAGGCTAGGCAGCACACTGGAACTGTTGAGACTGCAATGGGGGTGTAGCAGTATCTAGTCATTAATCCTGGGGCTGCAGGGAAAAGTTAAGGGGAAATGCTCTCTGTCAGATAAGGATTATCTCCATTTCATTCTGGCTACATCTGTAAAACTCTGCTGGGAGCCTTTTGGAAACAGAAGTTCCTGTTTCACCCAGTCTGGACACACTACTAGGACATGATGGGAGGGTAAGCAAGGGATACATGGTGTTAATAGACTCGTCTTGGAATAATATTTACAGAAATGTCTTTATGGTTTTGAGAAGAGAGTGAAGACACAGAAATGCTATGTTACACGGACTGAATTACTTTTCTTTCAAGCTATGATTTTTTTTTCCCAAGCCAAGAGCTGGAAAATCTTGCAGAGATATTGAAAAATCACCTAGCATTAGGATACGGCTTTGGATGACAAGAAGAGTGATACTGTCTCTGAATTTGTCCATGATAATGTTGGTGATGCATGCAGTGAGAGCATTAGTGGTCATGATTGTTATTCCATCCTCAAAGCCTGCAGAGTGAATGTGGTGGCCAAGACTTTTGTAATGAAATCCTGGAAAAATATTAGCATTTTCTGAACCCAAGTGTAAACAAGAATCTCCCTCCTTGTGCTGGATGTAGTGATTCTCCCCTCTTATCTCACCCCCCTCTCCTTGTTTCCTAGAATCTTCTTATCCCCTGAAAGGAGGCACAGAAGCTGTCTGATGATTCACAGTATGTGATTTGTGTTCAGGCAAAATGGACATAAGTCAAAGGGGAAAAAATGTAGACAACCCTAACTTAATCATGAGTCTGCTTAAACCACTTGGCTCTGCTTCTTCACATGATAGGGCTCCCACACTTACCAGGGAAGTGCTGTCCCTGAAAGAACCACCAGGAGTGGAGGAAAGAGAGCTGTTTCTCTGTGCCCATTTGCTGTGTTCAGCAGCCCCTGTTATCCCATATAGGCACCACCAGTGTGTGCCTCACAGCATGCCAATGGGTGCCTTGCACAGTGGCTCCCAAACCTCTCTGTCTCCTGGTCCTTCCCTCTTCCCTTTACAGCCATGTGAGAGGTTGGAAAGCACAAGGATGGAGGAACAGGAACCGTAAATATGTTCACCAATGGCACCCAGTACCTCAGATAGCCTGTCTCCACTGTCTTGTTCTGGTCTCCTATGAAACAGGAGCTTGTTTACAGTGAAAGGTATGCTTGTATCCCCAGACTTGCTTGCACATGACCTGATTTCCAAAGGCGCCTGAAAGACAGTACTTCATTTTCCTGTCTTCTCTCCCAGAAACTTCTGCTACATTCGTCTGCTTAGAGCATGTGGATGTTTATCTATAAGTAAAGTTTCCTCTGAAGGCAGGTGATGGGGAAGGGCACAGATCATGCCAGTGGCTACATGTCCCTTCCAGTACAGAGAAGTAGTGTCCAGCATGAGATTTGGCACTAGTAAATATTGCACCCCACTGCCTCTGCACTCTCCTTTTCCCAGGTGCCCCTCAAAGGTGTCACTGCCCTGAGGGGGTTCTGAGTTGCTGTCCCAGCACATCATGGTTTCTTGTGAATGTACCCTTCACTCCATGAGCTCTTTGACTTCCATAGACTTAATTTCTAATGGTACTTTGGCACGACTTTTCCTTTAATACTTCACCTCTCTCCGTTGCTTTTCCTTTCTGGTCTCCATTCTGGTCTTCCTTTCATTGTCCTCCATCCTCCTTCTAACATCCTCTGACAACTGCAGCTGCATGTCACACATCATCAAAGAAGGCAGCAACCAAAAGGCCTTACTATGCCACCCTTTCATAATTAAAGGCTTACAGGAAGGACATAAAAGGCAAAATAGGAACTGGGAGAGGAAAAGATTACCTCCAGGCAGAGTGTGAGAGTGCAGAAAGCCTTGATGGGTTTCAGCCTCCTTTCAGACACACCATTGTTCCTGGGGGACATAAGAGAATCTCTCTCAGGGTGGAAGTTTTCCTCAGGAGAGCAATGCCTTGTGAGTCTTTCTTTCCGACATGCTGTTGGCCTCTTGGTGCATCCATCTTCAGCTTTCCTTGCTTTCTTCTCCTGAACAGTGCAAGAAAGCAAATGTTTTGTTTCTGGACAGGCTATAGATCCTTTTCAACACCTGGATGAGGCACACTTTCGGAGGTTTGTCTGGGCTTTTAGTAACTTCTCATTTTACTTATGGAGCAGGGAGGAGACTGGGAGGTACCATCATTGTGTAGACATTGGTGTAGACATTATTTCTGCTGACACACCACTGCCAGCTCTCCCTTTCCCACTGCCCCAAGCTATTTTCAAG
Organism: Alca torda; assembly: GCA_008658365.1. Lineage (NCBI taxonomy): Eukaryota > Metazoa > Chordata > Aves > Charadriiformes > Alcidae > Alca > Alca torda. The sequence goes on along the minus strand of CM018101.1, from coordinate 51,745,149 downwards.
GATAATGAGTGGGCTGTAGCATTTCTAAAATTGCACCTGTGATTGCAGCAGGGGAGTATGTTTTCTGAGTATGTTGCCACCCACAGGAAATGACACAGTTTTTTTGTTGCTAGTTTTTTTTGAAACTTGGTTAGAATGATGGTGTACCTCTCTAACGGAGACTGGAATAAGCTCCATGCTTATGTTTGTTGTGTAATTTGTGGTGGCGTACAATACACCTAAAGGCCCAGACACATAACTGTGGCTCAGCCTTCTCTGTAAATGTCTGTTCTCTTCTGAACACTTTTACCATGACACCATTATCTCTCCCTGAACCCTGGCTCCCTGTTGTCTGTCATCGAGATTCAATCTTAAAAATACACAATCAGGAAATAAAGATCAGCGGTAGCTTTGAAACTATCAGGATCTGTGGAGCAAGAAACATGGTGTTCACCTCACTCCAGCCCCAGAAGCCAGGAAGAAATTGCATATTCTTGAAGTTTATTAGAGCAAAGGAGCCTCTTGGTTGTGTGTGCATGCAGAGCATGGCATGGACAGGCAATGCTGGAGAGCAGGGGGTGATTCTGCTGCGTGCATGGCAATGATTTATGAACCTAAGCCCTAACTGACCTTAGCACCTTGTAGGGTTGGGGCCCAGAGACAACAGAAGCTTTAGTTCTGGCTCAGACACCAAGGAATTAATCCTGAAAAGTCCTCTGAGTACAGCAGCATCCAAGCCTAGATGCGAGTAGGGATTTGCTCTGAATCCCGTTCCTGTTCCATGGGGGTTCCTGATTTAAGCAAATTTCTAATAGCTCCTCTGATGGAGCAAAGACTTTCAGGCTTAGCACAAGGATCATCCAGCTCCTGACCCTACCTTGCCCTGATGCCAGTACACCATGGCTTCACTGTGGCTTTTCCATATAGCAGCCTCCTGCCTGGACAGGAAGACAACTCTGTCCCTGTGGCCTCAACATCTCTGACCCTGTTTCTAAAGAGGCATCAAGGCAAGACCTGAGTAGGGAATAGAATAGCTCTCTCATGTCTGTATGGGAGGAGACGAGCATCTGTTTCCTTATCTGCAAGCACCCCTGGACTCTTTACCCTGCGAGGCTGTTTCAGAAAGCCTCTGAGTTGCTTTTGCAAGGGACCTGCAGAAACCTTGAGGAGGGGATTTCAGTATAACATGGAAACACTTAAAGAGATGAGGAGAATATGTAGTCCCACAAGGCAGAGCATGTATTTGCTCTTTATTGCTGACTTGCTGGTTTTCCATTCCTTCAGCGTTCCCTCTCCACATCCACCAGCCTGTCACTAACAGGAAGTGAACCACTGGTACTGGAGTGACGAGTATTTCAAGGATCATTAGCTATGTGCCAAAAATTCAGGAGATCACCTTTAAAATAATGGGATTTTAAAAAAAAATTATTTCTATGTGATTTACTTTCTGGTATCTGATTCTGTAGTAACCTCACATTTTGAAGCTTCTCTCCCTGGAACTTAAAAGGCATCTTTCCCTTCATGAAAACATAGCTTTTACCCTGAAACCAGTATCTGGGGCTAGAACAGAGGAAAAAAAATCTATGCCAAATACTATAAAACTTTTAAGTATAGTGATTTGGCGACTCTGGACTACTGATGAGATCAGTGTATGTATAGGCACTGGTAGTGTAGCAGTCAGGGTAGTTGTCAGCCATGCTCTCAATCTAAAGCAAACATGAAAAGATCTTTTGTAGCATTGGAATTTTGTAGGATATACAAATACCTAGCAGGCTTCAATTTGTTTGCAAAGTCTAAACAGAAGTTTAGACTTCTGTTCTGCTTCCCTCTGCTTCCCTCTGTTATAGGTCCAACATAAAATACAATACAATCCAGGATCAGTCTCCAAGGGTGAAGTATCAGAGCGGGATCTGGTATGTATGAATGATGTAACAGCACATATATTTCTGAGCACCTCAGTACCAGGAGGCTTTTGGCAGCAAAGGGAAACTGGATGTAATAGTACAATGATGATGGAGTATTGTGAAAGCAGACGGATGCAGGCACTACGGAAGTGATAAGAAACACTGAAGACAGAGTTTTCAAAATGCACATGTAACTCCTTACTCATGCACACAAATAAATGACTTGCTATGTCCCTTCTCTGTCCCAGTGGAGCTATGGGAGGTCCTGGATGCATGATGGTTCTTTAGTTCTTCCCTTTCTTCTGGTGCTGCAAAGTGATGTAGGGGCAGAAAAAAAGGGCCCAGGTGGGTGCCGTCCTGTCCAGCCTCCAGCTACAAAGACTGTAATAGGTTTGGGTTTCCTGTTGTGTGCCTATAACACAACAAGGCAGTCTTGCTCAGGATGATGACTTCTGAGAGCCAGTAGCACATGCTATGGCGAGAGAAGGGAGCGTGCTGCTCGTTGGGTGGATGCACCCCTGGCCTGCCTGCAGGTGCACTGACTGGCTCTGCACAGGTTTTCCCTATTCACAGGAAAATAACAAGTGTACTTCCTTCTTTTCTGCTCTCCTTCCTCAGGGCAAAGTGTTATGTACACAAACGTGGGATATTTTTGCAATGCTCCTGTCCCACCTGCAGTGACGTTTTTTCTGTCTGTCACAACCTCTCTCCAACCTCCTTGTTTGAATCAACTATCTTCACCAAGGTTTGGCAGAGGACCAAGGTTTTTGGAGGAGATTAAGTGAAAAAAAATTAGGCAAAATCTGGGTAGAAGAGAGAGGAGAGAGGTTCTCTGTTTGTGTGCCAAGCAAGGGAAAGGCAGCAGTGCTGCTAGATCGGCCTCTGTGCAGTGCTAGTGGACCTGTGCTGCAAACAGTGGTGATGGGAGCCAGGCTGCATTCATTGTCCTGCGTGTGGAACCACATGTATGAAGCAAATTACCAATATTTTTTAAACAGGTTTTTATTGACTTTTCACAACTTGATGGGATGTGCAATTTTTGCTGTCAATCGCTGAAGGGGAAAATCAAAACCTGGTGCTGAAATGAACTTTTTCCTGGGAGGAAATTTTTTAATTTGACTAGGACGCCACTAGGACCTCCATGCATTTCGAATGGTGGCACCACCTTCAAAACCGATGTGTTAACAAAACCTGGGAGCTCAAACCAGGTGGGACTGGCTGGATGAGGGAGCAGAAGGTCTAATCTTATTATTGAGTATTTGGGAATGTCTATATTTTGAGGTTTAAAAACGCTAGCTGGATAAACAGCAGAACAGTTCATAATAGCATTACATGGAAAAAGGGTTCAGGTGTTACATCTAGCATGAATGTGGCCCTTTTCTGGCTTTGAGTTCTTCCTTTTGCAGCTTAGATGCAATGGAGTTATCCACTGGGATTTCTGAACTGTGGTATTATTAATTATTTTCATTAGTGCCCAGAAGTATCCAAGATAAAAGCTGCGTTATGTTATGCACTGCTGACGCCTGTTGCAAGAGACAGTCTCTTCTCCAGAGGTTTTTCAATTTAAATAACCAGGCAGGGCTGAGAGGAGAAGGTGGAGACAAACCTCTGAAGTGCAATTTTTGATAAACAGGGGAAAGAAATAAAAAATAGTTTTCACAATTAAACATTTGAGATTTTGGTGACCTTGTTTCAGCAAAACACCACCACGTGTTAATTTCACAGTCAGAAATGACTGAGGGAGCTTCCATTAAAATTGTTTCTCTCCACCAGCTTGGTAAGGGCATTTCTTCATGCAGGAGGAATCACTGTCTCAACAGGAGTCATCCCTCAAAGTGACAGCTGCAAGGCCACGGCCAGCTGGTGGTTTAGCCCACAGCTAAGCCCGGTTCGGCACATCTCCCACCCGCCCTTAGCGATGCCCTTACCAACTCTGATGAGCACAGCACACACACCATCTGCCTCTGCATTTTATAAAAACCAGCCTTCTTTTGCTATTAAATTTCACTTTCCTGGTCCTGTTTTGAATGGAGGCTTCTCAGAGCATGTAGCATTCATTTTTTATCATGGGAAAGTGTATTTTATCCATTTGTCTTGTATACAAAATGTCTGCGCTGCTCCAGCTCAAACTTTCATAAAAAATTTACCATGGAACCAAACTGAACATGAAAAAAGTGAGCCTGCAATGGAGGTCCCTGCAAGTTGCAGCCAGGTAAAGCCCAGGGTAAGAAGGAGATGAGGTCTTGGTTGAAAAGGCACCCCTGTACTGAGCCATTTAGCACGGCAAGGTGAGGACAGCCCTTATGGAGGAGTTCCTCCAGTAGTTATGTGAATCATCCCTTTCAGCCCCATTTGCATAACTGAGGAGCAGCATGGAGGGACTGTGTCCCTCCTCCCCAGCTGCTGGGAGGGTTGCTTTAGCATGTGTTCTGAACTGCTGAACTGACAACCGCTTTTCAATGTGATCCTGTTTGCTTGTAAGCCCACTAGACTGTGATATTTTTAATTCTTTAATACAGGATATTATATAAAAGAATACAGAAAGAGATTGTTAGTTACCATAGCAGGTAGCCTCTTGGACTGCAATCAGTGAAGAAGATATTAATATGGAGAAAGGCATGTTAACTTTACTAGAGAGCCAGAGAGCCTATTTACTTGCAGCTAAAAAGTGAGTTATGCAGGTACATTATTTCAGAAGCTGGATATTTTTTGCATCACAGGCAATTGAACTGCCCATATTTTATTAAGCCATCTGTATGCTTGGTGTGTGTGCGAACTGTGTTGTTCAATATACTTTAAAATCCTAGCTTCCAAAAGCAGAAGTAAGAATAAAGGATTTGTTTATTCATCAATATGTCTGTGAAGGATAAGATAAAATCTTCTATGTAGCACAGCAGTATTGCCAGATATTGCTATCATTTATGGAGCTGAATATAGCTTGTGTCGTATAAACTGAGTTAGTACATTTTTATCCTGTGATACAGATTTGAACTGTGTATCTGAGGCTCTATCTAATCTCACGATTCATTGGCCATCCCCTCATCTACCCTTCACTCATTAGCTGCTGCCTGACAGCTTTGCAGCTGTCCCCAGCTTTGGGAAGGGGCTGTGATGAATAAGACTGCTCTGTGGCAAAAAGTGAAATGATAATGTTTTGTTCAGGGCTTCTTTGCTCTTGGGGGGGAGCTGCAAAGCCTAACAGACACCTGATAAACTCAGCCCTGTGAGGTCAATCAGGGCGCTGTGCAAAGCATATCTCATATTCCTTACCTGCCTCTTGGTCAAACGTGAAGCTTTTTTGTGCTATACCTTCTCTGCTAATACTTTTTCTCCTCTTTCAAAAGTAATATGAAATTTCTGAAGATATAATTGATCACCACCATGTATACCAGCCATTTTTCAGTTAGGGAGGCAATGAGAATACGTAACACTGTAAAACGCAGGTCTTTGCAAATCTTAGAGTTTGGCCCTCTAAGAGGATTTTGGAGCTGAAACTGATGATTTCTGTGGTTTGGCACTGAATAAACAAATAACATGTTGTATCGTAGCATTCACTTTGTGCTGTTGCTTCTTTGCATCTTCAGACACAGATACTCCTTTTAGTGTCCTGACCTGACACTGTCTCCTGAAAGGAGAGCAGCTGAGCTCCCAGGTTTAGGCTGGCAACTCCAAGGCAGCTATGGTCAGAGTGAAGGCTTCATGTAGCTGAAGAGGTTGGACACTAGCACTTCAAGTCTGACTCATTATTATTTTGGTTAAACAAGACCTGTTGGGTGGTACCTGACAGCTGTTGGCTGACAATATAGGGAATTTGGGATTAGGTCCCACACTATGAAATTAAAAGGTGTCACAGCCACAGGATGCATCCAAAGTCACCCTGCCAATTCAAGATTACACCAAATATTTTGCCACATTGTTTTTTGTGCCAGAAGGCTTCCTGTTTGTCTCCTTCTGGAGAGCACATAAAATTTGTACTTTTGGTTAGGCTGGCAGCAATCTGTTGCTAGGGCCTGGGGAGCTGTGGTCTGGGTTGTTTACCACCTGGGAACTGAAGTATTAGACACATACCCAAGGAGTGAATCTCAAGACAGTCTAAATCATGAGTAGACCCTCTCTGAATTACAAAAAAAGAAAGATATTAGACTCAGCAGTGACCAGTCCTTTTTCTGGTATGAAGTGCCCTATCTACAATGTCCTGTGCCCCATTCAAAAAATGATGACCGGACTTAAAACATGTATGCTTTCCATGAGCATGCTGGGGATAAGTACTCAGCATTTGACCCTCACAAGGTATAAATTGGTCTCACTTAACTGATGGCAAGAAGAAAACACTTCTATAAACTGCTGGGTATCCAGTCTTCATTATTCTACTTTGGATTTTTGTCCAAGAGAGAAAATCAGAGAGATATCAAACAAAGCATGAGAAATGCATGGACCTGTTGGAACAAGTTCAGAAGAGAACCACAAAGAGGGTTAGAGCACCTCTCTTATAATGGACAGGCTGAGAGAGCTGGGGCTGTTCAGTCTGGAAAAGAGAAGACTCTGGGGAGACCTTATAGCAGCTTTCCAGTATCTGAAGTGTGCCTAGAAGAAAGCTGGAGAGGGACTTTTTACAAGGGCATGTAGTGATAGGACGAGGGGTAATGGCTTCAAACTGCAAGAGGGTAGATTTTGATTAGATATTAGGAAGAAAGTTTTCACTATAAACATGGTGAGACACCGGAACAGGTTGCCCAGGGAAGCTGTGGATGCCCCATCCCTGGAAGTGTTCAAGACCAGGCTGGATGGGGCTTTGAGCGACCTGGTCCAGTGGTAGGTGTCCCTGCCCATGGCAAGGGTGTTGGAACTAAATGATCTTTAAGGTGCCTTCCAATCTAAACCATTCTATGATTCTATGAAATCAATTCACAGCAAGGACGCTGCTTTGCAGAACTGAAATTCACGTTACTACTACCACTAGAGGCAACAGTCCTCGCAAGTAAATTGACAGGGAACAGGAATCATTCTCTGCAATTGAAGTCGCCTTTTTATTTCACTGTTCACATAAGGAAAAAAAAAATCCATTTTTTATAAAATTGCAGGCACTGTCATTTCAGTATTCAGTTATAAATTATCCTTTGAGCTAGATGGATTATTTCAGCAAACAAATGCATTGCACTCTTACACTTGGTATGCTTAGATTAATTAGATCCTCCTTATTTTAGAATAAGAACTTCTTTATGCTAGGAAATGCAATAAAGCCTATTGATTAACTAAACTAACTTATCAGATATACATGTGGTTGACAAGAGCCACTTAGTATTTCCTGAGCAGAAAAGAGAATTCAGCATTTTCTTGTGGCTTCTGTTAGTGTCTTCATTAAACATTCATGTCATTTTCTTTTCTTTCCCTTACTTATCTAATAAATATACCATTAGGGCCATTAACTGCCAAGAGTTAAGTTGTTTAAGTGCTATAAGATATGCCCAGCAAATGTTGGCTCCTGAGGTATTGGTTTTCTGTCTAGATATCTGGTATTTTCACAGTCCCTTGAAACTCCAAATCCAATCATCTCTGCAGCAGAAGAAAGGTAATTGAAACATTAGGCACAGCTTGGTCCCCAAGGTAACGAACAAACAAAAGATAGGCAAGCTTACTGGGACATTCTACAAAGGTGGGTATATTTCATTTCAGGGGAAAAAAAAATACTACTGGAATCAAAAAACTGCTGCAGCTAGAATTTATAACGCTATTGGGGTAGTGGAAACGGAAATAATATTTTCCCTGTTGCACAAACATGGTGTAATAAAATAGTGTAAGTAGTCTGGCAGGTACATGCACATGGCCTGTGGGAACTTTGAAATCCACAGCTCAGGGTCCCTGGTTTAGGGAAATCTGGAAATGTCAATCCTCACCTTATCATTGCTTTAAAAAAACACATTTATTTCAGTTCATGACTAGCCTGTGCAAAGCACTTGAAGATCTTCAAGAAGGATAGTCCTGACGTGAAGGAGCAGGTGAATACGTCAACACACATTAGGAAAAGAGGACAAGAGGTGATTCATACACAAGTCATCTTGAGTGACTGTAAGAAATAGGCTGCTACTGCTACTTAGGAGGACCATGAAGTGCAAGAGAGAGTAGACTCTTTGCAGATAAGCCCAGACAAAAGAAGCCCTGAGCTGCCTGTATCACAGACTTGTAAATAGGTAAGTAAAGCAGGGTTAGGCAATGGAGACTCAGACATGTCAGGTGAGTAAATGGAGAATGACAAGAAGCTCTGGAGGTAGCTCCAGGAACAAGAAGTGAGATGGCAATTAGGGAGGCAGCCAAGGGAATGGATGTGCGGAGGCGATTGCTTTTGGCACAGGCCAGCAGAGAAGAAGAGGAGATTGGAGCGTAGGAGAAGCCAAAAATAGGATATGTTGGTCACTGAAGGAAGATTTAATGAGATTGTCATCAAGAGAGAGTACTAGCAAAGGGTGTAATTTCCAGAGACACTAGTTGCCTACTGACTCCTTCCAAAAAGCTGAAGCCCTAAATTGACCTGCTACCTCTGGCTGAGTGAATCACAGAATAGAATCATAGAAGAGTTTGGATTGGAAGGAACCTTTAAAGGTCATCTTGTCCAACCCCCTGTGCAATGAGCAGGGACATTTTCAACTAGATCGGGTTGCTCAGAGCCCAGTCCAACCTGACCTTGAATGTGTCAAGGTGAGACGTGGTGGGATAGCGTGCATGACTGAAATGCTGTCGTGAATGGCTCTACACTTTTCAGGAAAGACAGGCCAGTGGGGCATGGTGGTGGAGTTGCTCTCTACGTGAGAGAGAGTAGCTGGAAAGTATTGAGCTCTGCCTAGGGATGGATGAAGAATGTGTTGAGAGTTTATGGGTAAGAATTAAGGGGCAGGGTAATGTGGGAGATACTGTTATGCGTGTTTATTACAGACCACTGGATCAGGAAGAGGAAGTTGATGAGGCCTTCTACAGACATCTGGAAATAGCCTCACATTCACAGACCCTGGTTCTCATGGGGGACTTCAACCACCCTGATATTTGCAAAGACAACACAGCCAGGCATGCGCAGTCCTGGAGGTTTCTGCAGAGCATTGATGATAATTTTTTGACACAGGTTGTGGAGGAGCCAATGATGAGAGGTGTGCTGCTGGACCTTGTGCTGACTAACAAAGAAGGACTAGTTGGGGATGTGAAGGTTGCTGATAGCCCTGGCTGTAGTGATCATGATATGGTGGGTTTCAGGATCCTGCATGGAAGAAGCAGGGCAAATAGTGGAATTACAACCCTGGACTTCAGGAGAGCTGACTCTTCAAAGATCTACTTGGAGGAATCCCGTGGGTTAAGGCTCTAGAATGTAGGGCGGCTCAAGAGAGCTGGTTAATAGTCAAGAACCACTTCCTCCAAGCTCAAGATCAGTGCATCCCTGGGAGTAAGAAAACAAGAAAAGGAGGCAGTTCCTTCCAGGAACTCCTGGAAAAACTCACACGGAACAAGGAAGTTTACAGAACATAGAGAAAGGGACCGGCCATTTGGAAGGAATATAGGAACACTGTCAGAGTACGCAGGGATGCAACACGGAAGGCTAGGACCCACTTGGAATTAAGCCTGGCAAAGGATGCCAGGGACAATAAGAAGAGCTTCTTCAAGTACATCAGTAGCAAAAGGAAGAACAGGGAAAATGTGAGCCCGCTGCTGAATGAGGTAGGTGCCCTGGTGATGGAGGATGCAGAGAAGGCAGAGTTACTGAATGCCTTGTTTGCTTCAGTGTTTACTGCTAAGGCCAGCACTCAGGAATGGCAGACCCTGAAGGTAAGAGAGAGAGTCTGGAGAAAGGAAGACTTTCCATTTGTCATTGACAATTGGGTCAGAGGTCATTTAGGGAAAATAAACACCCATAAATCCATGGGCCCTGATGGGAGGCATCCATGAGTGCTGAGGGAGCTGGCAGATGTTATTGTGAAGCCACTCTCCAACATCTTTGAAAGGTCATAGAGAAAAGGAGAGGTGCCCAAGGCCTGGAGGAAAGCTAATGTCACACCAGCCTTCAAAAACAGCAAGAAAGAGGACCCGGGAAACTACAGGCTGGTCAGCCTCACCTGCATCCCTGGAAAGGGGATGGAACAGCTCATGGTGGATGTCATCTCTAAGCATACAGAGGAAAAGAAGGTTATTGGGAGTGGTCAGCATGGATTCACCGAGGGGAAATCATACTTGGCCAATCTGATAGCCTTCTGTGATGGAATGACTGGCTGGGTGGATGAGGGGAGGGCAGTGGATGTTGTCTACCTCAACTTTAGCAAGACTTTTGACACAGTCTCCCATAACATCCTCATAGGTAAGCTTAGGAAGTGTGGGTGAGATGAGTGGACAGTGAGGTGGACTGAGAACTGGCTGAATGGCAGAGCTCAGAGGGTTGTGATCAATGGTGCAGAGTCTAGTTGGAGGCCTGTGATTAGCGGTGTTCCCCAGGGGTCAGTACGGTGTCCAGTCTTGTTTGATATATTCACCAATGACCTGGATGAGGGGACAGAGTGTACCCTCACCAAGTTTGCTGATGACACAAAACTGTGAGGAGTGGCTGATATACCAGAAGGCTGTGCCACCATTCAGTGAGCTCTGGACAGGCTGGGGAGTTGGGCAGAGAGGAGCCCAGTGACGTTCAAGGGCAAGTGCAGGGTCCTGCACCTAGGGAGGAATAACCCCATACACCGGTACAGATTAGGGGTTGACCTGCTGGAAAGCAGCTGTGCATTGAGAGACCTGGGAGTCCTGGTGGACAACAAGTTGACCATGAGCCAGAAATGTGCCCTTGTGGCCAAGAAGGACAATGATATCCATTAAAAAAAGCATAGCCAGCATGTTGAGGGAGGTCATCCTCCCCCTCTACTCTGCCCTGGTCAGGCCGCATCTGGAATACTGTGTCCAGTTCTGGGCTCCCCGGTTCAAGAAAGACAGGGAACTACTGGAAAGAGTCCAGTGGTGGGCTACAAAGATGATCAAGGGAATGGAGCACCTCTTTTATGAGGAAAGGCTGAGAGCCCTGGGTCTGTTCAACCTGGACGAGAGAAGACTGAGAGGGGATCTCATCAATGCTTATAAATATCTCAAAGGTGGGTGTCAAGAGGATGTGCTCAGACTCTTCTCAGTGGTGCCCAGCGACAGGACAAGAGGCAATGGGCACAAATTTGAATACAGGAAACTCCATCTCAGCATGAGGAAAAAATTCTTTACTTTGAGGGTGGCAGAGCACTGGAACAGGCTGCCCAGAGAGGTTGTGGAGTCTCCTTCTCTGGAGATATTCAAAACCTGTCTGGATGCATTCCTGTCCAACCTGCTGCAGGTGAACCTGCTTTGGCAAGGAGGTTGGACTAAATGATCTCCAAAGGTCCCGCCCAACCCCTACCATTCTGTGATTCTGTGGTCCTGTGATCCTGTGATACTGTGATCCTGTTTCCAGGGATGGGATATCTACTGCCTCTCTGGGCAACTTGTTCCAGTATTTCACCAGCCTCAGCAGAAAAAATGTCTTCCTTATATCTAGTCTGCCCTCTTTTAGGTTGAAACCATTACCCCTTGTCCTATCGCAACAGCCCCTGCTAAAAATGTCTGGCCCCATTTTTTTTGTCCCGTCTAACTACTGAAAGACCGCAATAATCTCCCCAAAGCCTACTCTTCTCCAGTTTGGACAACCACAACAGTATCAGCCTTTCTTCATAGGATAGGTTTTCCATCCCTCTGATCATTTTTGTGGCCCTTCTCTGGACCTTCTCTAACACATTCATGTTTTTCCTGTGCTTAGGGATCCAGAGCTGGACACAGTACTCCAGGTGAGTTCTCACCAGGGCAGAGTAGAGGAGCAGAATCACCTCCCTCAACCTGCTGGCCATGCTTCTTTTGATGCAGCCCAGGATACAGTTGGCTTTGTGGGCTGTGAGCGCACATTGTTGGCTTATGTCCAGCTTTTCATCCATTAGTATCCCCAATACCTTCTTGGCAGGACTGCTTTCAATCCCTTCATCCCCCCGCCAGTATTGCTACTGGGGGTTGCCCCAACCCAGGTGCAGGACCTTACACTTGTCAAACCTCATGACATTCACATGGGCTCATTTCTTGAGCTTGTCCAGGTCCCTCTGGATGGCATCCCCATCAACCACAAGACTCGGGTTGGTGTCATTCACAAACTTGCTGAGGGTGCACTCGATCCCACTGTCTATGTTATTTATGAAGATATTGAACTGTACTTGTCCCAGTACAGACCCCTGGGGACACCACTTATCACTGATCTCCATCTGGACATTGAGCTGTTGATCAGTACCCTCTGGATGTGACCATCCAACAAAATCCTCATCCACCAAACAGTCCACCCATCAAACCCATATGTCTCCAACTTAGAGAGAAGGATGTTGTGGGGGACCATACCAAAGGCCTTACAGAAATCCAGATAGACGACATCTGTAGCTCTTCCTTTGTCCACTGATGCAGTCACTCCATCATAGAAGGCCACTGGGTTTGTCAGGCAGGACTTGCCCTGGATGAAGCTATGCTGTCTGTCTTGAATCATAGAATCATAGAATCTTCATGGTTGGAAAGGACCTTTGAGATCATCGAGTCCAACCATACACACGCAAAAAAACCCAAACCCTACAATCTCTGTCACTAGAGCATGCCCTGAAGTGCCAAATCTAGACGTTTCTTAAATACCTCTAGGGATGGTGACTCAACCACCTCCCTGGGCAGGCTGTTCCAGTGCCTGACCACTCTTTCAGTAAAGTAATTCTTCCTAATATCTAATCTAAACCTCCCCTGACACAACTTCAGAACATTTCCTCCGGTCCTGTCATTATTCACCTGGGAGAAGAGGCCAACACCCACCTCTCTACAACCTCCTTTCAGGTAGTTGTAGAGGGCAACGAGATCTCCCCTCAGCCTCCTCTTCTCCAAACTGGCCATATTGCTAGAAATAGGAGAACGATTTCTTCATTTCTCAGTCACTGATGGTGTTTACAGGAAGGATATTGTGCACTTGTTGCACTAAAATATTTCTTTTCTCCAATTCATTCAACTTATAAGGTCCCTGTTTTCTTACAGAATAGGGATGAAGATATTTTTCATGTGTTGAAGATACAGTCCCCTTTATGCTCCAGTTTACCTCCAGCTAATTATGATTGTGTTGCACTCCTTGGGAAGGAAAGAGCTTGACTTACTTATTTATCCCATTCTCCATGCAGAAAATCCTTCTGTTTAAGGGGCAGGATCCCCTGCAGCTGACCATTTTCCACCAGTATTTACTCAGGCACGAGTCAGCAGGAGCCTTTTCAGCAACTTCAAACAGCTGCTGGATCAGTTCCTGCCTGAGCGTGCTTGCTAAATAGCAGGGAGCAGGAAGCCTTTTGCTGCCTGTGCCGGCTGGAGCCTGTCAAAGCAAGCTGACTTTTACAACATACTTCCCTCTCTGCCTTGAATACTCTTCTCATGGAAAGCTACACTGGGCACCTCATGTTCAGAATGTACTAGGTACATTTTACTTGGTCTGTCTCAACAGCAAAGATGTTCTGCTACAGCTGAGTTTGAAGCCGCACGCATGGGAGGTGGGTGTGAGGGATGCAGTCAGGTGTAGGTGCAGAGGGATATGACAGGGCTGTTCCCAAAGCCCTGTGAGGAACAGAGTGCCCCAGGCATCGTTCCCTTCCTGCAGTTCATTGACTCCTTTGTCAGGCATGTTGTGCAAGCAGCATTTCAGAGAAAATCTCTGCTTGTGATTAGAGATTTCTAACATCCCTAGCCTGTCATCATTAAAGGTTGCAATCTACCTTTTTAATGAAGATTTTTTTAATCAGTTATAAATATTCAGCAATGACTAAATACTTAGGAATTACTTTTTAATTCTTATAAAAATTCCATCTTTGCATTTCCTATCAATAAATTAATGCATGTAGGAACTATAGGTATCTTGTCCCAGGAGATCTCTGTCACCACGTGCTGCTGAACTACAGAACTGAATTAAACATTCTCATGTACATAAATTAGTTTCACAAGCAAAATTTGGCTGGTGTTACAAATTATTGCTTGAAGAACACAGCCTGACAAAGCAGAGATAACATCACTGGAATAAGGGGCAGGATCTCCCAAAGCACATAGCACTTTGATTGTATGTCTTGAAGCTATTGTAATGGAAATGGAGTAAACGTTTGGCCAATTCAGAAAATGGTCATATCTCCATTTATGAACTCTGCTGCCGTTTCTGCGTTCACTTAGGAAGGGCTGTGGGATTGGTTTCCATAGCAACCATGGGAAAATGAAGGAAAAAACTTACCTAAAACCCATCTGCATTTTAGCACTGTAAGACTCTAGTGGGGCACAGGGGTACAGACCACTGGCACTGGCCAGACCCTTTGAAGGAGGCTGGGGATTCTACCGCAAACTTAGCATTTAAGATGCAGATTGGTGTCAAAAACCAGACCAAAATTCTCAAATTCTTACTCTCTGAGCACCATGAAAATAAGTTGTTTTAAACTCCTATCTCCATTTTTTTAAGATCAAAAAGAGTCACTAATGTAATTTTTTGCATCCCATTTCAGTGGAACATAGCTCTCTGAAGAATATTAAGAGAGCAGTAAGGAACTACAGTTAAAATCTAAATGGTGGTGTTTGCTGCCATACTCCTCAAGGAAGCAGATCACTGGGAGAGCTACTTTGCTAAGATTAGAAAGTAGCCGGGTTTTTTTTGAAGGCCATGTTTCTGCAGGTCCTATGAAAGCCTACAAATTGGAACTTAAAAAAATGGTCCTCATAAAATCACGGGATCTATGCCTCTGTTTTCTGCAAATGCCTACAGATTGGACTATAGCTGAGATGAACATAGTTCATGCAAGCCAGAAATGAGAGAAATCCCTGGTCCCTCCTGTCACTTTCTCTGCTAGGTTGCTGTTTTGATGGTGCGTTATTAACAGCACTAAGTTTGTTGAAGACTTTATATGGTGAAAGGCAAGTATTTCATTGCTTGAGGTGAGCTGGTTTGAGCTGTTCCCAGGAGCTATGCTGGAAACTACACTTACTGACCCTGGTAGTCCTGTAAGTTGTACGTAGGCCTTTCAATTAGTCTGGCTACTGCTGATGACATCACAGGACCTTAGTTTGTTTACTTGCCCCTATATACTCTGCCTACATAAAAATTTCTGTGGGAAAAGAGATGACTTGGGCATGAGAGAATTCAGACCGGACACTGAATCTGCAGGAATTTCTAGCCTAATGACTGACAAATGCAGTAATGTTATCATAGCGACTGCTTCAGCTGTTCTGCCCTAATCGTATGTCCCGGCATTACTGTTCATGCATAGGTAGCAAGGCACCTTTCCTTGTATCCTGTATTTTTCTCCAGCAGGAACTGTGTGACTAGTCCTGGATGCATGCCTAGATTTGGGGCTCATCATTATGTGAAGAGAATATTCGCCCCAGCATGCAGCCTGATGCATAAGTATTTTGTTTGGGATCCTAGGTAGTCGAGGTTTCTCAAGGGGAAAGGTATTTAAAAGCACTTGTCTGCACTGGGTGATGAATGTTTCAGGAAATTTAGCATATCAGAAATTTCCTACCGAATATGCAATGCAGAACTTTTTTCCACAGTATGCTGGAACAGTTTTTGAGAACAGAGAAAATGGATTTTGCATGTAACATATTTTTTAATATTATATATAACCTGCATTGATATACACACATTAGGCTACAGCACACGTCTGTGGCATTAACAGCCTTTAGTTAACACAGAGAGTCACCAGAAGGATGCATCACTCGGAAGGGAAAAGAGGAAAAAGAAAGCACTCTGGCTAAATGGCAAAGAGTAGGAATATATTCATAGCAAAAATATTGCTTAAGAAATGGAAATCTAGCTCTTGTAATGCTAATGGTGTGGAAACTAATCTTGTTCTTATATCTTACCTGCCAGAATGGAAGCAGACTAAAAGGAAATTTGAAGAGCAAGTAGCCAAGGATACCAAGGGCAATAATAAATTATTTGAAGTATATCAGAAATATGAAGTTTGCAAGACAGTCAACGTCTGTATTAGACCATTAGAGTGTGAAATGGTCAGCCACATTGCCGGGATGGTAAATGACACTTTTGCCTTAGCCTTAAAGGCAAAAGTTATTGGAAAATAAGTATTCTGAATTTATTTTCTCTTACAGCTATAGCTAGTAAGCATGAACTATAGAGCCTCAAAAAACTCAAAATATTCCAAGGTAATAAATTGTTAAAATGAGACTATTGAGGCAGGAGTTACATATATGAAAAAAAAGAAAGGTAGCAGGCTGTAGCCCACCTGTAGCTGTAGCAGTACCAGAAGGTGCTGAAAGAGATCCGAATTGTACAATCCAAGCAGGTAAGACAGAAGAAGAGAGAGAAGAAAGCTGCTTACCCCTGCGGGAAGTCATCAGCAGGCAGGAGGCATGGGAGGGAGGACTCCTGCCCCCTCCCCAGCCCTGTACTTTTGGGACTTTGGGTCTGCTTCGTCCTCTGCATGCCCAGTCCGGCCACCACCTCCCTGTGCTGTGAGCTGGGATGGCAGACCCTCTTCCTCCTGAAACACCACCTGCCCCTTCCCCAGAACTAAAAACCATTTCCAAAAAAAACCTTTACCTTTCCCCTCCTGCTTACCTGAGTACTGCTAAAGAGCCCCACAAATCCTGACAAATCAGATTTGAGGCTTTTAAATGTGGAAATATCACTGGACTCATTTTTTGAATGCTTGACAAATTCTAATATAAACAAAGACTCAGGAGTTCATGGGCATTTAAGACTGCAGAATTATTTGGGATAATTAAATTATTAGGCATAAGGGACCCCTCTACTTGTTAACTTTTTCATGCTTTTGAGCCTTATAAGTCATACATCCACATACTACATCTTGTCACATCAAGCCATTAATAAAAGTGTGGTCTTTTCTGTCTCGAAACATGGTGGTGATGAACAATGCACATACTTGTTAAAAAAGATGCTCAGCATTGAAGAGTGTGCTCTGCATTTCTTTCCGGGGAAGGGAAATGAAAACACTAAAGGCAGAATTAGAAATAATCTAGAAGTGCATGGGAGAAATGGGTAGGAAGGGGCTGGTTCTTTGGAGGAGGTAACACAGTATGAAGGAAAGGAGGAGAAACCCTGATGTTAGCTCAGGATTTAGAAGGTTTTGATCTGGGTTATTAGATAAGTAGAGGTGAGGTGCAGGGGTCTTGTCATAGTTTAGAAGGTAGGAAACAAAGAGCAGATAAGACCAGCCAGTTTTCAGCACAGCAAGCAGTTGACAGTGAGGCGCCCTAAGGAGAAGAACCAGGGCAGCTGTGCTTCAGCATGTTTAGTAATGACTTAGAAAAGCCGGGGGGGGGGGGTGGGGGGGGGGGGTGGAACTGGTTGGGTGGCAAATTTCCTGATGTTACAGAATGATTTAGATAGGAAAAGCCTGGAGATCATTATGAGAAACAGCAGAAAACCCCTAATTATTGGGCAACCCAATGGTAGTTGAAATTCAATTTAGGGAAGTGCATTGCAAATTGTAAGTGCATAATGAAAGCAACAATTGAAGCAACTTGAACATACTGATGGGTTCTGAGCTGGTCACAACCACTGCTCCTGCCCAGGGAGAGAAGGGAAAAGAAAATAGTTTTCACTGTGGATAGTCCATTTTGCTGCAATGGGGAAAAAAATGAACGATCTGTGTCAGACGTGTCAGGAAGAGAATAATAATCTGAAAATTCAGACACAAACCCAATAGTCTCACAGTCATCTTGAAGTTTCATTGGAGTCTGGTCACCTTGTCTTGCTGAATCCAGAAAAAGGAGGGGTGCAGGTAATGAAGGTGGCAAATATGACAGACACAGAAGGAAGGAGAAGGAGGATTGCCTTCTGGAGGAAATTTTAAGATTGAGGGCTGTAAGACAACCTCCTTCACAGGGAGAAGCTAGATTGAGATATGGTAAATAAAATAGAAGTACAGGGTAAAACCACAAATGTCAAGAGCACCAGAAAGACCTGCTCAAGCGGTCTCTTGGGTTGACTTTGCCTGGCCAGAAAGGCTCAGCCCTGCATCCACAGCTTGTCTGATCTGGGGAAGGTGTCCATGGCAGCTGCCTAGGGTGCTCGACCACTCATTTCCCACAGCAAGACTGAACTCATGTTTGTAGGTCCTCAGGGCAGCACTTACTAGTTGAGGGCTTGTCTGCAGGACCAGAACAGTGGTTGTCCTACCCTTCAGGCATCAGCACCCCTGCTGCTTTGCACTGCCTTTCCAGAGGGCATGCATGACCCAAGAAACAATTCAGCCACAGCAAGCTGGCATTCACTTAGAAAAGGCTAGGTTCATCTTACTGACAGAAAAATGTCAATTGGAATCCCTCTTTGCAAAATCCCTTGTCTCTTCCTGACCTGGACAGACTGGATCATTAAAATTGCACAGTCTGGGCCCTGTGGTCACTCACTGTATCCTCTTGTCTGGTCTTTTCACAGTCCTGAACAAGATACGTAAGCAATTTTCTCCTTATTGACACCTTTTTGTTAAATAGCACAAAATTCTGTTGTTGCTGAGGTGCTCTCATTAGTCAATTCAGTGGACAGCAGAAGTGGTCTGACAGGCATGGATGGTCTGAGATGATTGCAAGGTTCCTCAAGGAGCTCCCTTGGGCCTCATTTGTGGTGATGGGAGTCCAAGCAGCTTCAGTTCATGTAAAGCAGGAAAGCTGGCTCCTCATTTCTTCCCCTTTGGTTTGAACAAGGGCATTTCTGGCTCAGCTCACAGACCAGGCACATCACTGAGTTCCCTCTTTCATGGTAACAACAAGGGTAGTCCATTCCAACGAAGTAACGTGGTCTCAGCTGAGTATTGCCTTTCAGAGCTACATAAAAGTCTTGAGGTAAAGACTTCAGCTGGTTTATATTTTTTAGTGTTAAATAATCCTAATTAGGTTTAATTCACTTGTTAAATGTACTCAAAATATTTCAAGTGTATTATTAGGATCCCTAGACAGTGGATATGACAATGAAGGTGTTTTAAGGACAGCACTCTGCACAGATGTCGTACCAAATGAGCAGGCGAATGATGTTCTGCTTTCCTCCTTGTCCCATCGGTCCCTGAAGAGTGGACTCCCCTCTGGGGATGTGATGGACTGATGCAGGATTTGTCCTGTGGATATGTTGCCTTGGGTTGCCTTGGCTACATAGCTGTGCAGGACACTGTGGATGGCAGCCTGGGGTTTTGTCTTGGTGATGCCGTATGACTGCAGTCTGTGCTTAGTGCACTGTAATGCTGGGTATCCACAGCTCTGGTTTCTGCTTTTCTTCTGCCGCTTATTTTCCGCCGCTTATTTTCCTTTGACAATTCCTTCCAGAATAAACTGTGGTAACTGTATGAAATGGATGGTTTTACAGGAAGATCCATGTGTGTGGAGGCTTTTAGATAATCAGGCAGCTGGTCTGTTGTACATCGTTTTGTTGCACACGGTGTGCTGCTCATTGCATGAAGGTTTGTTGGGAGGGTTTGTAGCTGATGGCTTACATTGATTCTAATATTAAAAGTTACTTTTGGTGCAAAACAAAAACAGAAGCAGGGAGAGAGAAAGTAAAGGCAAATTCAGCTAAATATTAAAAAATACTTCAGGAAAGACTTTCTCCATGAGACATCTGTTTTCAAAACTGGCTGGGTGCATCACTCTGGTGGGACTCAACACCATTCAAGCACAAATATCAGGAGACAATTCACTGCCCAGGACAAGGGTGCTGTGGCAAAGAACAGCCATCCCCACCCTGCCACCCCCTTACTGGAGAAGCTGGGGCTGTGGCCCGTGTCAGGAACGTGGCATGCTCTGCAGGGCCTCTCCTGGCGCTCTGCTAAGTGATCTGATCCCGATTAATTCCCTGAGCCTGGACGTGATCTTGACCCTGGCAGAAGACTAGAGGTATGAGACCAATTCCAGACACTGCCTTTTCTGGTCTGACAAACTGATTATTGAAAATGCAGTGGTGGTTCTTTTGTGCTACTGTCAAGCATCAGGTATTTGTGTTTCTTTGTAGCCTGACATAAAACTCGGCTCATTCCTGTTTATATTCTGATTTTGCTTTCTAAAGGGTCTGATAAGCTGTACTGTTCTCAGTGTTATCCAAATATGCTCTAGAATTAAATTTGTGTTCCCCTAAAGGAACACAGGAATTGGGAGAGGTTTTTGCTTTGTGCTGGGTCATACAAGGGAAATTCTCATCACTTTGTACATTTAGCAGGTTCTGAGTTCTGATTCTACAAGAAAGTAGTAACCATCACAGGTACTAAATGCTTCTGTGATTGAAGACAAAGAATTACCAGTGGGCAGCATGATTCATCTCTGCCCTCAATGCTGAATATATGAGACAAAAATAAAAAGCTTCAAAATCATATATCCTAACCTATAAAGAAATGTTTAAAAAATCAATACTAAAATAGTACATTCTGGGCAAAGTTCCCCTAAAAGAGTAAGACAGCACTTTCTATTTTTAAATTGATTGTCTGATTTTATTTTTTTCTGTAGCACAGGAAACAGCAGTGCTTCGCCATAAGGAGGAAAACCCAACCAAGTAAAACGGGAGAGAAAAGCAGCTCATCTTTACATTAAACACATCCCAGAGGTTCTTCACTACCACTCAACTGCACTAACAATTTCTCATCATCGTTGCTGCTGACGCAAGAGCCATGATCTCATTTTGGCTCAGTATGCGCTCTGGGAGAAGACATGGAGCAAGACGACAAACCTGGACATCCTCCCCCAGTGGAGTGGCATCTGGGATATAAATCAGATGTAGACTCTACTTCAGCCCCACCTTTTCACTTTGACACTCATGCTTTTATGCTGTCGAATTTGTAGACGGGACTGTAACAGTGTCCTACCTGCAAAAATCAGACCAAACATCATAAAAAGTGTGTAAATCACAAGACAGATATCATCTCCTGCAGATTCTCTTTAGGACATGTTTCCCAGGAAACTGAGTTATGCTGCTGTCCCAGACCTACGCTCCTGAGAGGATGAACTTCATGGGCTGAGGAAACATGTCCCTTGCTCTGCTGGGAGCCTGCTGCTTTCTGCTCGTGTCATGGGGCTTGTTCTGCTCTGACTGATCCCTCCTCCTCACTTATGCTGCTGACTGTGGTCCTGACCTCCCAATGGGAATTTTTCTCTTTAATGCAATACCTGAAATTTCTTTCAAAGTCGTAGCAGATGTCGAATGAATGCAAGCTTGTCCCACACAGCCAGCTTGAAGCTATCTCTACTGGCCTATCTGAACACTGCACCTGCTCAGCCCCTCTGCCTGTCCAACTCTGCACTTAACACAGGATTAAGGAGTAGAGTGAACTGCTTGTAACAGGCTCTGTTCATCTCCCTCCCTTCCTTCACTGCTGTCATTTGAGCTGGCTGCTTCTCCCTTGCTCCTAGTCTGGCCACCTCCTGCCTTTTCCACCCACGCTAAACTCCTGGGGTCTATTGCCAGCCTCTGTGGTGAGTCATGGACTTTTGACTGGGGTTCTTAGAAGGATTGTCCTTGGGGGCCCATCAGCAAGACATACATCAATGGCATTAGACAGTCAGCATCACTTCAACTCCTCTGAGAGAGTACAGCAGCAAGTCCTGAAGACCCTGAAAGATCTGGCAGGTTCCTCTGCACAAACAGCATCTGTCCCCTGCTATGATCATTTTAGTTACTTCACTGGGAAAAGGCCTCACTGTGTCAGACACATAGGACTCAGAATTTGAGATCTCACTGAAAGCAACGGATTTGCTTTTTGTCAGCCTCACTGAGCCTTTAGCCATGTTTCCAGTACAAAAACCTGTATTATGCTCAGCTCTTTGTAAGATGGACTCACTGCAACTCCATTGCTTTCCAGACATCCAATCTGGATTACACTTAGGATGAACACGCTCTTTTTTAAAGCCTATTACAGTCGTGGTCTGAGCTGTGCCTTTAGCTCTATTATTGATCTTCAACTCAGCAGCTGCTCACCTGTGGATGTGAGCTGCATCCATGCATCCTGCTGCTGCCCTTCATCCCTGGGAAGCAGCATTTTGCTTGAGGTTGGACCTCGCTCTCTTTCAATATCCCTCCACTGTCTTTGAGGCCTTTGACTGGGGCCCAGTTCTCCATGGCCACATCACACAGAGATTCCAGGATTATTGATAAAAAATAGAATGGAAGGAAGTGAAGGGTAAAGAAGGAACATGTTGGTTTTGATAAGCAATAATCTGGCGATGATACAGCATCCATCAGTGGTGCTCCCTTCTCCTCACTGGCTGCAGTTGTCAGATGGTTGGCTGTGCACACTTGGGGAATTGCAGGTGCAGGTGACATCAGAGAGGGCAGAGCTCTTCATTTCAATACGCACTCTTAGCTGCACCTCCTGCAGTGAGGCAGGGCTGGCTATGGCTTGTGTGGATTTCTTTCTGTGGGTTTTTGTACATAGACCTGTGGGTTTCTGCCATGTGGCTGCACCATCCTATTGCATCTGAGTCCAGACATCAGTTCCGTAGCATTTCGGAAAAGCAAATGCCCAAGAGATGTGAAACTGCCACAGCTTACCTTCTTGTCTGTCTGTACCTCACAGCATGCATTTCAGTTCAGCAGCTCAGTTCCTTATTCTCTCTTGCCACTTTCTCTGAACCAATTAAATACAAGCAGCCCTTTTGGTGGTGCCACAGAAAGTACATAGCAAATGAGCTGTACCATGAAAGAGTAAGACATTATCAGCACTGGCTGCAGCATAGCAAAACACTTCAACTTTACAGTAGAGGACATTTTAGGTAATAGGTATTAAAATCAGATAGCTATCATAGTACTGACAGGCAATTATAATGCTGATCTCTGGTCCAGGTGATAGTGACTGTCTCCAGACTACAGCATGTTTTTTGACTGCATTGAATAGGTCACATAAGGGAAGAAAAGAAGACTTCCTTTGCCACCAGCAAATGCCTTGACTCTCCCAAAACTGCAGTGCTGAAGATATGGGAGTCTGCCATCACTAGTGAAAATCCTCTGATGGCTGAGACACTGTGCCTCTATTGTGTTAAATAACCAATGACAAAATACAAGCCAGATGAGCTAGGAATTTCTTTGTCAGTTTGTACACAGGTTACTAATCAAGTGGATGTAGTGCTTTTGTTGTTTAATCTTTGAGGGTGAGTCCCTTGTAAGTGAAACTCTGTTCTCCTTGGGAAAAAAAAAAAAGGGGAGAATGATAAATGCAATGTAGGAAGGTGGCCTCTTAGCTGATTGAGGGTTATCTGTCCTTTTTTCTATTCCTGCCTGCAGTGCCACTTTGAGTTGCAGAGTTCAAGTGCAGATAAACACTGTTTTGGAAGCTAAAACCAGAGAGGCTTTTGTTCTCAGCTAAAGGCTTTAGAGCCTCCTGGTTCATTTGCTTTCTCTTGCTCCAAATGAATTACACTCAAAGTACCTGGTAGTTTGTTTCCCGTGTGGTATTTAACAACCTTGTGTGGAGGATGTGCTCTGGCATGGCAGGGTCTCAGTTGGTTGAGATACCAGCTCAGAAGAATTCTCTGCTCACCCCACCTCATGGAGGTCACACCGCATTCCCAGGGGATCCCCAGCACTGTGTTACACGACAGGTACAACATAAAACTACATGGTAACCTCACGCCTTTCTTGCTTTCAAAGCAAGCTGTGTTAAAAGCAAAACAAAACAAAATACAACTGGTTAACACGGAGAAGTCTGGTCAGAGTTTTCATTTCGATCCTGGACTTGGTTCACTTTGGGACCTTTAGTCCCTTTCTAGGAACACCAGTGTTGCTGGTGGGAAGACCTTGAATGGCCTGATGGGCTCCTTATTCACCACCTCTTCTTCTGGAGCGAGCAGAAGGGGTGGACAGAGGATCCACCCCTAGTGATGTGGCACCTTCAGGAAAGATTTTACTAGTGAGAAGGAAGGAGGGGAATGTATGACACAGCTGTTTAGGTCTGGGTTTGAGGGTTAAAAGAGGAATCCATATGGAGGAAAGGCAAGTAAATGTATGTCCTTGGGAGCAAACACACAAGGCCTAAACATGTTAGGCATGTGTGAGCGTCAATAGTACTCCTTAAAAAATAGCATCAGTCAAGATGATCATCTTTTGTCTAATCCTGATTCTGCCAGCAAGTTATGTCCCAGTTGTGCTTATTTGCTAACAAAAAAAAAATATTACTGGAACTACCAATGCTGCAAAACATATCCCTTGTCCAAAATATCAAATTTGTCTTATCCTTGCTCCACGCATAATCACCAACCATACCTAATTTGGTCTTGAGGCATTAAGGAGCTGTTACACCAATGATGAATGCAGCATAATCACACTGCCAGGAGGGACCTGACAGTATGACTGTCAGGCTCAAGCATGACTACATGGCTCTGGAGGTGATGGTCAAGGGCATAAAGGCCAAGGCAGTGCCTGCTCTGTCCTTCCAGTGAGAAGAAAGGGCTTGAGGAGGAAAACTACCTGTGAAGCTGGTGTCTTGGAAGAGATGGGATTTTCCTGACTAAGTGGGGCAGAAATATTTTTGCCAACAGGCTGTCCAACCTGGTGAGGAGAGGTTTAAACAACAAGGGAGGGAAATGATGAGTCACCGATTAAATGAGGAAGTGGTGGACTATGCTGGCCAGCAAATGGTCCAGGGTGATGTGGACAGGAAAGACTTTCTGATCAGCAAAACAGGATGGAAGTGGGGTCACCCCAAGCACACGCATGCAGGTAAAGAAGTGCCTACCAAGCAGCATGATAGGCAAAGCTCTCACACCTCCTCTGAGAAATCAGCACAGCTGGATGCACCTCTGTGCTTATAAATGGAGAACAAACAGGAACAATGAGTCAGCATGCAGTTACATGGCTATGATCTCATTGGGATCATGGAGATGCGGTGAAATAGGTCCCGCAATTGCAATGCTGCCATAGATGGGTACAGGTTTTTTTATACAGGATACAGAAAGGACAGGCAGGGAAGGTGAGGAGAGGGAGCTGCCCTGTATGTGAGAAAGCATATGGCATGCATTTATCTTTGCCTGAAGATGGGTCAGGAGTCAGCAAAGAGCTGATGGGTCAGGATTAGTGAGCAGATCAACATAATTGAGTTTGCGGTAGGTGTCTGCTACCAGCCACATCAGGAAGAGATAGATGAGGCCTTCTTCAGACAACTGCAAGAAATTTCACTTCCACAAGCCCTGGTCTCCATGGCCAATTTGAGCCACTCACTCTGATATCTGCTGGAGGGACAACCCAGCAGGTTGCAAGCAATCCAGGTGGTTTCTGGAGTGCATTGATGCTAACTTCCAGAGACAGGTGCCTGAGGATCTGAAGGGGAGAGGAACACTGCTGGACTTGATTCTTATAAATAAAGAAGAAATGGTAGGGGATATGAGGGCTAGGCAGTCTTGATTGCATGAGGACAGTCTTGATGACCATGACATGCTGGAGTCCAGGATCCTGGGAGGGGGCAAAAAACCCAAAAGGAGGATCACAACCCTGAACTTCAGGAGAACAGAATTTGGCATGTTCAGGGAACTGCCTAGAGAATCTCATAATCTCCTGAAGAGCAGAAGAGTCCAGGGGAGGTGCTGGATTTTCAAGGATCACCTGCTTCAAACTCACAAAACTTAAAACTCCAACTGTCAAGCAGGAAAACAAAGATGGCAGGACGCCTACAGAGGTGAACAAAGAACTAATTGCAAAGCTTAACCATAACGAGGAAGCACTCAGGAGATGGAAGCAGGGTCAAGTGACCTGGGACACTGTGAGACCATGTAGGAAGAGGGTTAGGAAAGCCAAAGCCCACATGGAGTTGAATTTGGCAAGGGAGAGGAAAGGCAAAAGGAAAGATTTTACAGTAGCAGCAAAGGGATAACTATGAAAAATCTGGACACACCAGTGAGTCAGAATGGGGACATAGTCTTAATGGACACGAGTAAGGCTGATATACTGAACATGTTCTTTTCTTTGGTCTTGAATGATATGACAGGCCTTCAGCAATTCCAGGTCCCTTAAATCAGCAGGTACATGTAGTGCAAGGATGATTTATCCTTGGTGGAGGAAGATCAGGTTAGAGAATATGTAAAAGACTGGAAATGCACAAGTCCATTGGCCCTGATGAGATGCACCCACAGATGCTGAGGGAGCTATGCAATGTCATAGGAGGTTGCTGTTGATTAACTCTGAAAGTGACTGGCGAAGTTTCGGAGGACTGGAAGAAAGCCAGTGTCACTCCTGTCTTCAAGGGCAAGAAGGGGGATCAGTGAGTTACAGGTCAATCAGCCTCAAATTTATTGCTGGGAAGATGATGGAGTATCTAATCCTGGAAACAATTACCAAACACACGAGGGACAAGAAAGGGACTGGGAGTGATCAACATGGATTTACAAAGATGAAATCATACCTCACCCACTTCATAGCCTTCTGTGATTAAAAGGGAGACTGTTAATGAAGGCAAAGCAGAGGATGTTGTTTCTACTGAGTTTGACATGGCTTTCTGCACTGTCTCCCATAATATCTTCATCGAAAAACTATCTGATAAAGCATGGACTAGGTAAGTGGCTGATGAGTTGGAATGAAAACTGGCTGAGCTGCCAGGCTCAAAGGGCTCCAAGTCCAGCCAGGCACTAGTGGCTGATCCCGGGGACAGAAACTGAGGCCTATACGCTTTAACATGTTCATTAATGACCTGGAGAATGGTACAAAGAATGGTACAGAACACACTGTCTGCAAGAAGTGGGAGGGATGGTCGAAACAGCAGAAACTGGGAGGAATGGCTAGTACACCAGAGGTCTGTGCTGTCATGCAGAGGGACCTCAACAGACCAGAGCAATGAGCTGACCTTATAGAGCTCAAGAAGATCTTGCACGTGCAAAGGAATAGCCACATGCATTAGGACAGGCTGGGTGTTGGCTGACTGGAAAGTGGCTTGGCAAAGAACTGTCTGGGATTCCTGGTGGACATCATATGTCAGACAACAATGTGCCCTTGCAGGAAAGGTGCTCAGTGACAACTAGGGCTCCATTAAGCATAATGCTGTCAACGGGTCATGGGAGGTCATCGTTCCTCTCCACTCACCTCTGGTGAGACACATGTGGAGTGCTGTGTCCATTGCTTGGCTACCCAATACAAGGGAGACGTGGGCATAGAATCATAGAATCATTTCAGTTGGAAAAGACCTTTAAGATCATTGAGTCCAACTGTTAACATAGCACTGCCAATTCCACCACTAAACTGTGTCCCTAAGTGCCACTTCTACACATCTTTTAAACACCCCCAGGGATGATGACTCCAACACTTCCCTGGGCAGCCTGTTCCAATGCTTGACAATCCTTTCGGTGAAGAAATTTTTCCTAATATCCAATATAAAGCTCTTTGGGCACAACTTGGGGCCATCTCCTTTTGTCCTATCACTCATTACTTGGGAGAAGGGACTGACCCCCACATCGCTATAAATCCTCTGAGGAGCCACAAAAATCACTGAAGTGCTGGAGCACCCAACACACAAGGAGAGGCTGTCAGAGCTCAGATGTTTAGCTTGGAGAAAAGAAGGTTCAAGAGGATCTTGTGAATGTCTGTGCAACACCTGATGCAGGGACTAAAGTAAACAGAGCCAGAATCTTCTCAGTAGTCCAGTGAGTACCTTCCTTGGGCAATGTCCAAAATGTAAGCCCTTACCATCTTGGTTGGGTTTGGGGTGGGATACAAGCTCTATGCTGGTGTCCACCGCAAGGGTGAGAGCCTCAAACCCTTAGTAGTTTCCTCTGCCTTTGCCCAGTGTCTCTGAAGACAAAGAGGGTATGTCAAGAGCCTTATCAATGAATGTGGGGAGGAGGATGTGAGAGGGCAGCATGACTCTTTTCTGACTTCAGTACATACTTATTGCCTGTGCTGAGCTTGCAATGAGAGGTAATTGGAGCACTTGACCTGGGGATGAAGAACTCCTTTGACAGATCTTCTGAGGGAAAGGAGTCCTGCTTGACTGAACTTCATTTGCAGTAGCTGGGCAGTTTAGTATCTGAGGAAATGATATGGGCTGGTACTTGTCTCTGAAAAAGGGTCAAGTAGATTTCCCTTAAGTCATTTGCTTGAACAATCAAAGAATGACAGGAGAAGACATGCTGGTCAGATAAGACAATGCCCAGGATCCTGTTGGTTTCAGCACGGCCAGAATTTTTAGCCCCTGTGTTGTCATTGCCACAGGTGCCTATGACAGTCTAAGTCTAGAAGAGTGATCTGGTCTGCAGAGGCTCTTCTGAGACCTGCTGAACCTTCTGCCAGTGTGAGTGTGGCAGCAGTAGATATCCCTCCCTGCCTGAGGCTGGTGAACTGTTCTCTACCAGCCAAGAGCTGTGTCTGGAGGCAAGTATTGCCTGGGGAACAGCATATCAGTATGGGCTCCACCAGATATTACAGCCCTCAGAGTGATGGATATGAAAGGGAAGACTGGCAGTGACATAAATGAAATTTCTTGTCCAGAGAAAGCACCAGTAAGTCGGAGTCCTGCAAAAAACAGAACAGCACAGTGTGCTGGCTCCTCATAGCTCTCATTTGGTCTGAAGATATTTCAGCACTGATCTGCAAATCTGACTGCCACAACCAATGTTTGGGCCCTTTCTGGACAGAAACCATTTTCTTACCTGTGTTTTTTTCCCATCGGTTGCTAGGAGAAAGCAGCATTTATCAGATCCTGTACTTGTGCAGGGCCTTGCAAAGGCCCAGCCAGTGGTGAACATCCCTAGTGTGCAAGTGCTGGTGTGCACTGACCACTGTATGCCCCAGGCTCGTCACCCTCTTTCACTACTCTGCAAGTCCAGAAAGGTAACGTTTCTCCTGTCCCCTACAGACACTGAAATGTATTTCCTCAAATTTTTCTCCTCCTTGGCAACAGTCGTAGCAAGCAAGGAATGTAGCTTACACCTATTTTTGCTTAAATTCTGTGAAAAAGCATTAGGCAGTTATGGCTCTGTGCAAGGTACTAAATCCTCCTTCAGTCTCCTCTTCCTTCTCTCAATCTTATGCTCCTGTGAATCTAAATCCAGAACATAATTTCAGGCTGAAAAATATCCCTTATATATTCTCTCTCCCTCCACCTTGGGGATGTAGATATTCTTCCTGAAACCTTCTTCTGGGGTCTCATTGGCCATTAACATAGCACAGAGAAGAACCTGGCCATCCACCAGCTGCATCATGATTACTGCCTTATGAGTGGGACCACCCGCTCAGTGGCATTCAGGCTCAACAGTTCTGGATCCCTCATGTCCCTCGCTTGCAGAATAGCATCTGCAGTAGGGTGTCTGGCTCAGGTCAGTCTGGCTTTTCAACAAAAATAGAACTGGACTTTCAAAGTGAAGTGGAACTCATCAGCTCTAAACACAGCCCTGCTCTGTCACACTGCGTGTGAGCGGTGCCATTCCAGGTGGCCACTGCCACTAAAAAATGCCATCAGAGCTTTCAAAGTGGACAGTTTTTTGATACTTGCATTAATTTCCTTTCAGTTTCAAGAGACATTTGGCCACACCAGATTCCTTTGGTGCTGGTGGAAGAACTGTAGGTCGCTGAAGACCTACATTCCTCCTCATCGGTCTTTTAAACAGAGAATGTCACTGCCATTGGAGGACAACGATACCTCCTCCTTCAGATCCTCAGCTCCTGCAGGCAGCGCTGTGGATGTCAGCAGGATGGCCTGCGTGATCCGTGATAGCAGAGAAGAGCAGGAGTGGTGTCCCCAGAGCAAGGCCTGGATGAACAGCCTTGTACTGTCTGCAGTATCATCCATCTGCAGCTAGGTTCCTTCTGTAGCCACTGTCCCCTCTCCTGATGGCAACAGAATGTTGCTACACTGTAAGTCCTTTCTGTATTCCTTCTGGAAACTGTCTCACTTTCTCGGCAGCCTTTTACCCATTTGCAAGCTTTGAAAGTCCTCTTCTGAATGCTGGTTTGGGTTTTGTTGGTGCATGTGTGATGCTGAGAGCAAGGAAGGGCCTTGTAAAAATGTGAGCCTGAGCTGCATTTTGTATGCTGTGTTCATATTAAAGTGATTTAGCTTGGTTATTAGAACCAGATCCTTGCTGTAGCTGAGCATTCGGCACAAGGTTATTGCGTGAGAAATTGATTCTTTTGTTTCTAGCAAATGTATGCTTTTATCCTCAAATAAAATGTTCAAGAGAAAGGTGTGTCAATTCTATATATAGACAGGTATACAAATAATAGTCACTTGTACTTCTCTGCACCTTGCTCATAAGTGGCTTAATTGTTAAAACGGGCTGTAACAGGAGAATAGGTGAGGAATTTTCTCTCAGCATTACTGTGTTAAAGCAATTTTCCCTTTCCCCCTTTTTTGGTCCATACCTGGTTCAGTTATACAGTGTAACTATAATTATCTGAATACAGAATTGTTTTCAGATTCTTGTGACTCAGGTAAACACGAGCCTGCTGAGTCTGCAAACACTGCAAGGCGAAGATCAGACAGTCTTAGAACCACAGTGGAAAGGGCTTGGGTTTGGGGCTTTTTTTTTTTTTTTTTTTTTTTTTTTTTTTTTTTTTTTTTTTTTTTTTTAATATCTAGGATTTGCTTGTAGTTTTCCTCAGCAGCCTGGGAGCTCCAGTTAGCAAGGGTTTGGACAATCACAAGGTTTTCAAGCACACAGTGATTGGGGGACTGTATTTTTATTGTAGGCTGCACGCCCTGCTGTAGCAGCTCCACAGAAATCTTCCACTGTGTTCAAACGGTAACAGTCTTACATATAAAATTTAAAAAAAGAAAAAAAAGATTGTTTCTGCGCCTTCTGCCAGAATCATCTGCGTAAGCAAAAAGTGAAAGCAGTTTTGTGCCTGGAAAACTGATACGCTTTCTGTGTTGTCCCATGCAGCTGTGTTTGTGCTGCAGACCAAAGCATTCAACACCAGCAAGTGGCTAAAATTCCTCTGCCCTGCTGCCTCTAAGAAAGCCCTTCCCAAATGATGCCCTTTAAGGGCAGAGGATGAGATGGCAGGCCATACCAATATTTCTGAGGACATCAAAAAAATACACCAGATCTCTCATTTTCACTGATGCTTGCTTCATGAAGCAAGTGAGACACAGACATGGTGTCCTCTAGAGAGGCTTTGCATGAATATGTAGAAGAATCAGAACAGAAATGTCAAAGCTGTTTCTCACCAGTCAGGATGCTGTAAGAAGCCTGGCAGACCCCTGCTCAGCAGTGCTGCCCTTAAGTGGCAGGTGTGCTGCAGGCAAGTGGTATTACCCTCATCAGAGGCATGCCCAGGTAAGCACAGATGCAGTTTTCTATTTGGTAGATGCTACCTGTTTTATGGTTTTATTGTCCACAGAGCTATTATTGCCTCTATGGCTTAAAAGCAGTCCTTGCTTTGAAAACTGTGGATGGGAGTGTTATACTGCCTTTGATTCTCTTTTCTATGGGGCCCTTTTATTCTCACTTTAGTGTCTCAACCTTGTCCTAGTGTAACATTTCTCCCAGAGGGATGGATAGATTATTCTTACTGTCTGAAGAGTCATTTGGCTGCTAGGAAACATAAACAAATACCACTTCAGAATGTCACATACATTGTACTTTGAAACCAAAGTAGAGCATTAATGTTGGTCTTTCATTTGTGATGAGGAAGTCTTAGTAATTGCTTCTGAGAATGGGATCTTAGTGTACATTTGAGACACTCTGTTGATTACATCTCACTACAATACAGTACAATCAGATATAAACACGAGCATCCTGTATTTGTTAAGAAATGTATTAACATTAAGCTTTCTCATACCATATTAACCTGCTATCCACCTCCCCTCCCCTTCCCTCCCCTCCCCTTCCCTCCCCTCTCCTCCCCTCCCCTCTCCTCTGGAATATACTCCTCTGGTTGTACTTGTTCAGGTTAGCAAGACTACTGGAAGTACACAAAATACTCATAATTTCTTCCATGATGATACTTTTATTCCACCAGGAAGGAATTTGTCACTGCAGAGCCTAAACTGCAGGGGAGCAGTGGGTAGACAGCAAGCCACCTACTCCAGTGTCAAGCTTTCAACTGTGGTGCATAACTTCAGGCCTCCTTTACTGCAACTGAGAATTACCCTTAGCAAAGGTGCACTGGGTCTGCTGTGGTGCCATGTATCACAGACAAGAGAGAGTGAATAACAAATTGTAGTTGGATGCTGGGTTTTGTTTAAAAAAACCACGAAGATTAGAGATTTTACACTTCTTTGTATCTCGTACACTCATTATTTGCTCTCCTGACATCACATTCATGAGGTCACAACTTCCCTCCTAGCAAGGTTGCTACTGTCCCAGGATGCTTGGGCAGAAAGTCATGTTGTTTTGTGCTGTGCCACTGCTCAATTTACCCAACTTGGGCATCAGCAGCCAAGGTCCCTGGTCATCTCCCAGCACCTGGACCCAACTGTGTCCCTGATCTCCGTGATCCTCCTCCACTATCATGATCTTTCTTCCAGCCAGGTTCTTTACCTTCCTCCTTTCCCAGTCCTCATCTTCTTTCCAAGACCACCTCTTTTTTGGAACATTTCTTTTTTAGTAACAACTCTAATTTCTGGAGACCCTAGCACCTGGTTTTCCCAATTCAAACTGCCTACCTGCAGGAGCACAATGTATGAGAAACCTCCTTAACTGGTCATCCTGTCTGATATCAGGGAGCGTAGTGGTGGGAGGAGGGGTTATGGTTTTAAACAGGATGAGGGGTAATGGTTTTAATCTGAAAGAGGGTAGACTTAGATTAGATATTAGGAAGAAATGCTTTACTCTAAAGGTGGTGAGACACTGGAACAGGTTGCCCAGGGAAGCTGTGGATGCTCCATCTGTGGAAGTGTTCAAGGCCAGGTTGGATGGGGCTTTGAGCAACCTGATTTAGTGGAATGTGTACTTGCTCGTGGCAGGCGTGTTGGAAGTAGATGGTCTTTAAGGTCCGGTCCCTTCCAGCTCTAGCCATTCTATGATTCTATGTTTCTGTATCTCTCTACTCATTGGATGACTTGGAATGTGCCTCATTCCTTTAGTCCAGCTGCTACCAAATTTTCAACCAGTTTGTCCTAATGGTGGCTAGCAACTCCTAGGCTTCTGCCTGTGCGTTCAAAAGACCAGTTACAGTTTTTCACACACACACTCTTACACACATACAGCCAATTATTTGCCACCTGAAACATCATGCTACTGGTTCATTACTCATGGCAGTGCAGCACTTATCTGACACTCAACTAATGCACCAACAGGCTCCTCAAGGTGCTTAGTTTTGCTGCACATGTGAAAAGGCTCTGTGGACCTGTGACACTACCTGCTAGGAGCATGGAATTAGGGTCCAGTACCATTCTGACATCTCTCTAGACACCACTGACTCACTGCAGGGCTCCTCGATGCCAAATGCTGCCTGCCTTGCCCCTTGCCAAATCCATGGAAGTCCTGCTGAGGCAGAATTACAGCTAATACGAGTGTAGCACAGCAAGTACCACAGAAGCACAGAGTCATATAGCTCTGGCAGATTTATGCTTTCTGTCATGACACAGCATGTGAAACAAGGTGGTGCATTTCATTTCCTCACATTGCCACCACTTGTCATAATATTATACCCTGGAGAGAGCTGGGGATGAGCAGTGAATGCAGCAATAACTGTCAAGGAGCTCAGAAGTTCCTTAGGGTTGAACCAAAGTGCCCTTTCATGTTGTAGAACTAGAGTACTGATGGGCCCTGAGTAGTCACCTAGATCACCACCCTAGATCAGGACCAAATCTAGTTACATTTATGCTGACAAAAGTGAGGATGTAGACCTATGTATAACGTGTTCTCAACAACCCTTTATCAACTCCTAATAATAACTTTTTTCTAGTGTCTCTTAAAAGTTTAAAATATTAAACCTGTGATTTATTGTTCTGTCCACCATGGATAAGAACAGCAGGTCTTTCTGTTCCACTCTCTGCAGGGGGTGGCCAGCGCTCCATTCATGTGGTAGAAGAGGCTATGAGTCACAGTGACATTCTGAGAACTTTACTGGTATGAAGACTTTTGTTTTGTGTGCTTTTTCTGTGTAATTATTTCTTTAGAAAAATATGCAAGATACTCATTGCACTATTTTAACAGAACTTACATTTTGGACAAATGTTAATATTAAACTTGCATTGTCATTGTTCTCCAAGGCCTGTGCATTTCCTTTCAGGTTGTTCAATACCTCTACAAGAATTGCCGAATATAGCTTAGAATGAGCTGCTACAGCACAGTAATTCCCCATAAAGACTCTGTCATTCCAGACAAAAAGCTTGGCTTTTCTGTAGGAGGAAAATGGTTTGCAGCAGGTTCTCCGCAATGTTTCCGCCTGGAGTTGTTCTTTGTGCACACAAAGTACAGCTTTGTCTTACAGAGTATGAAACTGAGATTAACTACCTCATGTTTAGGACAAATAATAGTGGCTCCTGTTATTGTAGGTCACCAAAGGGTTACAACCTTATATTTATGAGCACCAAATTCTGCATGGAGACATCTCCAAAGAGTGCTTTCTTCAGATTTAGGTTAACCCACTTCTCAACATCTCCTTAAGGACCACAAAAAGTATAGAAAATAATTGTTCAATAATGAGTATTTTTCTGCATTGCAGATGCTGGTCTTTGTCCCTGTGTCATTCCTTCTTATAAACCTCAGGTTAAATATTCAGTTTTCCAGTTGGCCTGAAACTAATTAGTGGAAGAAAGTACATTCACTGAATCCATCAAATGTAAATCCAAATGCAGAAATTTGGATTACATATCAATGAATGACATGCAAGCTCAGAAATCAGTTTTCCATCATCCTTGAAAACTGCTAATAAGAACTCATTTAGTGTTTTGAAAGCAACTAGGAAAGAGCAAGGTACATCTGACAGTTAAACAAAGCAGTCAATTGCCATAATAACTTCACAGCAGTGTGGCTACTTCAGTATTATAACAACTCTTATCCTGCTTTGGGACTTCTTGTTATTGTGTAGATTATGTTATCTCTTGCCATGTTAAGTAGTAACTGATTCATCAGTTGGCTGCATTAATTTCTAGGAAACAGACTAAAGGGAAGGTGCTATTCTGCATTAGCAGTTCAAATATATTTTTACTGCAGAGCATGATGGAGAACCCAAAAGCATGTGTCATCAAGAAAATAATTTGCAATGTACTTGGTAAGATTTGTTATCATTTCGAATGTGTGGCTCTTCCAGGCCTTTAAAAAAGAATGTGCGGTTGGCCTCCATTTGCTTTGGACAGTCTGAGCAAAGATAATTTGGGAAGCAGTGAAATCAGCACCCACCGGTAGGGGGTCATTCACCTCTCATTGAATTACTCTCTGGATATTATGTGAGAACATGGAGGGTGGGGTAGTGGGTGGAGGAGTCTCTACCTTCAAGGCAGAGGCAAATGCATGGCAGTGATGTGTTTCCTCTATGTGAGACAAAGCTGATGTCATGGGGTGGGTTGCCTTTCTTTCAGCACTTTGCTCCTACATTCCTAATAGCAGCACTCCTACACAAAGGAATGAGTGTGCGCACAAACAGAAAATGAAGGATAGCTAGGTCTTAACTAGGACTGTGGACAGGACTTTCAGTGTTACCACACAGAACAAAATAATATAGTAGGCTAATGTTGTTCTTGTAGAAGTACCAAGCTCCCATGCCAGCAATACAAAAAGATGAAGCATTGTGTGTAAAACAGCAGAATTGTCCTTTCTACTCAGTTTTAGCTGGATTATCATTTCAAGTCTTGGCCTCTGTGCATCATGAATGATGAAGAATTGGATTAAGTTTACAGAATAGGTAGCAGGGAGATAAGTGAAAACACAGAGGACTTGGAATTCTTAGTTTTGGGGGAAAAAAAAAAAGAAAAAAAAAAGGGAAGAAGACTGATGGCCACTTCCTTGGAGGTTTCTGAAAAAGGGTTAGACAAACACATGTTGAAGTGGAATTGATACTCCCTGGGAAATAAATTAAGTTACTTGACTTACAGAGGGATCTGCAAGCCTTATATATCCTGAAGCACCTAAGGCACTTTCATTGAAAATTCCATCCTTGCAGAACCTCTGTGGGAGCAGGTTGTCTGTGTCAACATTTAAAAGCAACTCCCAAAGACACCACCATCCTCCTTGCCACAGAAGGACAAACGCCTAGGCTAATCTTCAGACTTGCCAGCGTGACCTAATTTTGGGCTCTTGTTCTCTGCTTTAATGAAAGCAGAAGTCAAATACTAGATTTTGCTCCCACCCAAGTCGTTGTCTCTCTCCTTCTCTGTATCTCCATTTCTGCAGACACAGCATACCTACTGCAACTGACAGCCCACCCAGATTCCTTGTGCAGCCGGTGCTTTGGCCCAGATGGGTGAGGCCATCCATCAGATGACAAAGAGACAGGCAGTACTGGGTCACACTTCCCCACCACCAGCATGCTACACCTGGGCCCAGGTACAGAGCAGAGATTTCTGTGTAGGGGATGTGTTTGTGGACAGGTAGTGAAGCAAGCAGGGTTTTCTTCTTAAATGCTGTATGTTTTTTCTTTCAAGAAGTATGTTTAGATGTTGGTTCCCATCAGCCCTTTTATCACTTTTGGCAGGTTTCCTGAAGAGAATGCTGTGTCAGGAAGGTCCAGGAGATGGCACTCTAAATGCTGGCAGACCACAATCTGAAGGCACAGCTTTATGTTAAGTGCATGCCTCTTCCTTTGATCTTCATTGTGACTTTCATCTGAAGGCCTCCCCAGGACAATCTCAAATGATCGATTACATGAGCAAATTGGATGGATAATGGAAATAGTAATTAAAAAGCAGGTCCTGGTCCTTCTCACATTCACAGCTGTGCAAATCGGGAGGAATTCCAAGGAAGTCAGTGCAATTATTTCTATTTAAACGCTGTGGAAATGAATTAAGAATCAAGCCTATTGTATCTGTATCTTTTTACATCTGCAAGGGTGCAGTCGAACACTTTTAGAGGTTTTTATGGCTCTAGGAGGTCTTTAACAAAACTGCAGAATGAAAGAAAACTGTGAAACCCCAACAAACTTTCAGAATCAGAGAAAAGTACAACATCCAGTGCTACAATTGTAGTTTCCAAGTGCCTGGTAAAAGTACCTCCAGCATTTAAAATAGGAAGATTGACACCACTGCGCAGATTTTTTAATAGACATACAATGCCAGTTCTAAGCAGATATTGATATATAGGAGGGGAGACCGTTTTGCATTTTTACATCAGGTTTGTCCAAATTGCTAGGTTTTCTGCCTAGTCTTTCATAAGGAGAAAATGTTTATGGACTATTTGGCAACAGCAGTGAATGTCATCCATTTTTTAGTTTTTTTCCTTTTCTGTCTGTATAGTGACATGTGTATGCATTTCAAGTTCTACTTTTGTGGTGCAAGGAAAAATACCCACAGAAGTTTCTTCTATAAATAGAGAAGGGCTGCATTAATCCCCTGTGTGGAGGTTGCAGTTCATAAACATACGTGTGCTGAATTTGTATTTTGCCATAAGATTGTCCATGCACTTAAAGATTAGCAAATATAACAGGGTTTTTTTTTTTTTTATTCAGATCGTAATGACTACAACTACAGTCAATCATGAGCATGGATTTTTCAAAGAATGGCACAGAGGAAGATAAAATGCTTCTGAAATATTTGCTGTGAGATTTCAATTTTGTGTACTTCAGCTAGACAGCAGTTTATTGAAAAGAGAATCCATCCAGCTGGTCTCCAAAGACACAGCAGTGTCTGGAGACTGCAATGAGAGGCAGCAGCTGGGAAACAGGAGAAAAAAAAAAGAATACAGTTGTTTAAAAAAAAGTAAATCTGTCACTGCCAAGACCTCTGTGATCTTCTTTTTAAGAGTTTAACATGTGATCATGTTAAACTTTCACCGGTCTTTCACCCAGACAGTTTGTGTGTTATATCCAAGCAAGAAAACAGTGGACGGCTTCATAAGAGCCATCAGTGTTTTCTTTCAAGGAAACATCTACTCTGTGCTTCAGTGCAAGGCAGGTGGAAAGAAAAGGGACTTCCTTCCCTTGGTTTCCTAACCATGCAGTCGTAGCAAGCTCTGAGCAGCCCTGGAAAGTGTAGAAACTGCACTTCTTAAGTGCAGAGAAAATACAGTTTTCAAAAGATCTTTAATGCATGAGGAGACCAAGAGAAGCACTGGGTGATGGCTCCCTGAGACTGGGTGAGGCCCCCGCAAGACTCCTGTACGGATGTCTGTGTTCACTATGCTGACACTCACACCTGTAAAAGATGACATGATTTGAATTTTCAAACAGAAGTTGTGAGTCTGATCAACAGCACAATTTTTGCACTGAGAGAGAAAATTCTAACATGAGATAAATAATAGATGTTAATAAATTATGAAAATAACATCTTGCCATTTCAATCAACAGTCACAACAGGCACATCTCTGTTTTCACAGCAATAATAGGCTTTCATGGTGATATAAGTGGTTTGCCTCAAAGAGTTTATTGCATATTTTGAGAATAGGTACGTCAGACCTGCAGAGAGTAAGTGAATGGTAAGCCTGAGTCAGAATGGGCTTTCCTTGAAAAGGAGGACTCTCTGATTTCAAGTCATATTCAGTGTTGAAGACAATCCGAATGATTGTGGTAACTTGCCTTATTTCTCAGTAAAATTTTTAAAGAGAAAAGTCCTAGAACTTGCTTGAGCAGATTGCACCTGACTGGGAGGTAATTGCCTGCAGGCCAGCCATGGAACAACTCCTGCATAAACAACAACTCTCTGGTCAAAATGCATGTAGCAGAAACCATACGAATTAGGCAAACAACACATTTCTAACAGGTGTTGGTACTTGAAAGTGAAAATAAAACTCCTTCACATATTTCTACAAGAAGACTTCTATCAAGATACTCTTTTAAATGGAAAGATATATTGCAGTTCATACTGCTTCTGCATTCAGGTAAGCACAAGAAAAGTTGGTGAGCAGCGTGAGGACTTGACGTTCTGGTTGAGTGAGGCATAGGGGTTATGACTTTTGCTCTTTACACTAACACTGTTTTGCTAAATGGTTTTAGTTATTTCACATGCCTTTCTACATCTTTGGCACCTGTTGTGCCCTTTACATATTTATATTGCCAGCTGTTGAGACACACGATGAAAATCAACATCTAACCACAGATTGTCCCCGCTGACCGGCTCGTCTTCACTAAGAGACAGGTCAAGGAGCTTAGTACTTTTTCTTGTTTTGTGTATGTTTACAGCCTCCTGATACACCCATAACATAAGTTATATTTGTTCAACCAGTTCAGCTAAGTGTACTGAATTGCCAATTCTAGACAAACCTACCCTGGAAAAGGAAAGTGCCAGTTCATTCAATTTCTTGTCTTTGTAAAATACTTTGAGGTACTAGGATGGCAGCCGAAGTGGTGCTCCTACAGTTAATGAAATATCATCTGCACAAAGCATTAATTCTTGAACTTAGGCCCTTTAAGAACTTTTGGGCAACTAGCTCTATACCTGCTATCAAAAAATTAAAAGGCTTTGTTCAAGACAAAACTGGAGCCAGCTTTTTCTTGGGTGAAACACATTTAGTAAGATCATAATTGAGAGATTATGGATTTGATTGAGAAATAATGGAATTTGATAACGGAGAAAAAACGGAAAGTTGGAGCCAGAGGCCCACAAATCTGTCTCTCTTCTTGGCTTTGCGTCCTCTCCCCA
This sequence comes from Alca torda, assembly GCA_008658365.1. Lineage (NCBI taxonomy): Eukaryota > Metazoa > Chordata > Aves > Charadriiformes > Alcidae > Alca > Alca torda. The sequence goes on along the minus strand of CM018101.1, from coordinate 51,705,587 downwards.
GGGCTTGCAACATATTGCAGAGGCTCCTGCTAAACAAATGTAGTATTCTTCACACACCTGGGGAATCATTCTTGGATGCGATGTCAAATGCACAGACTGAGTCATTGACTGAGGAGCTGGCATTTGTTCACCCTTCCTTTTAAATAGTGTGTTGTCCAGACACACACAGTTTTAACACACTGCACAACCCAGTTTCCTCTCCTTCTAAGGAGGGAAATATGCAAACACTCCCTCATCCCTTGCAGCGCCCCAAAGGGAGGTAGCACTATACTTTTTTCCAAAGACTAACTAGCAGCTGCAGCAAAATTTTAACCTTAAGGTTGTGTGGGCTGATACCTGCAAAGGGATACAGCAAAAGCAGTGAGTGTAAACACTATCCATGGTTAAACTGACCGGTATGCAAAACATAGAATCATAGAGTGGTTTAGTTTGGAAGTGACCTCAAAGATAGTATAGTTCCAACCACCTGCCATGGGCAGGGACACGTCCCACTAGACCAGGTTACATGAAGTCCCATCCAGCCTGGTCTTGAGCACTTCCAGGGATGGAGCATCCACAGCTTCCCTGGACAACCTGTTCCAGTGCCTCACCACCCTCGTAGTAAAAAATTTCTTCCAGATATCTAATTTGAATCTCCCCTCTTTCAGTTTAAAACCATTTCCCCTCATCCTATCAATACATGCCCTAGTAAAAACTCCCACTTGAGCTTTCTTGTAGGCAGCCTTCAGATACTGGAAAGCTGCTATAAGAGACGTCTCCCCGGAATCTTCTCTTCTCCAGGCTGAACAGCCCCAACTCTCTCAGCCTGTCTTCATAGGAGAGGTGCTCTAACCCTCTGATCATCTTCGTGGCCCTCCTCTGGACCCACTCCAACAAGTCCATGTCCTTCTTACATTGGAGGCCCCAGAGCTGGACACAGTACTCCAGGTGGGGTCTCACCAGAGTGGAGTAGAGGGGCAGAATCACCTCCCTCGACCTGCTGGCCACGCTTCTTTTGATGCAGCCCAGGATATGGTTGGCCTTCTGGGCTGCAAGTGCACATTGCCAGGTCATGTTGAGCTTCTCATCAACCAAAACCCCTAAGTCTTTCTCCTCAGGGCTGCTCTCAATTCATTCTCTGCCCAGCCTGTATTTGTGCTTGGGATTGCTCTGGCCCTTATGCAGGACCTTGCACTTGGCCTTGTTGAACTTCCTGAGGTTCATACAGGCCCACCCCTCAAGCCTGTCCAGGTCCCTCTGGATGGCATCCCTTCCTTCCAGTGTGTCAATCGCTCCACACAGCTTGGTGTTGTCAGCAAACTTTTTGAGAGTGCTCTCAAGCCCAACATCCATGTTGCCAACAAAGATCTTAAATAGTTTCAGTCCCAGTACTGACCCCTGAGGCACACAACTCATCACTGCTTGCCACTTGGACATCAAGCTATTACCGCAAGCAACTCTTTGAGTTTGACTGTCCAGCCAGTTCCTTACCCACCAAGTGGTCCACCTGTCAAATCCATGTCTCTCCAATTTAGAGACAAGGATGTCATGTGGGACATCATCAAATGCTTTGCTCAAGTCTAGGTATATGACGTTTGTTGCTCTCCCCTTATCCATGGGTGCTGTAACGCCATCGTAGAAGGCCACCAAATTTGTTAGGCACAATTTTCCCTCAGTGAAGCCATGTTGGCTGTCACTGATCACCTCCTTATTTTCCATGTGCCGTGGCAGAGTTTCCAGCAGGATCTGCTCCATGATCTTGCCAGGCACAGAGGTGAGAGAGACAATAATATGAATAACATGATACTGTAGTTTTGATGCACCAACAGCCCATTCAGGGCACTGTCCAAGGTCTATTTCCCCATTGTCAAAGTGAATTTGGTCCAGCTCCCTGCGGGGCAGTATCTTGCAAAGTATAATAAAACTGTTGCTGAAGGGGCACGCACTCCTTCCAGGGATCAGGGACGGAAGCTGAGAGAAGCAGTGGGAGCTGGGTATCAACCCCACAGAGATAAATACAAAATACACAGAGATAAATACCAAATGTATTTGCTTGGCCCAGCTTTCCTATGCTTGCACATCATTTATGAATGGCCATCATTCCCCTTCTGTTGATTCTATATGGGCACCACTGGGCTGCCTGGAAGGACTTCCTGCCCCTCTGTGGGCACTTATCCTCACCAGTGCCTGTGCTGCTGCTGGCAGCTTGGTGTAACCGTGGAGGATAGTGCCTGTTCAACATGGATCTCAATGCCCCTGCCTGGCATCTGGCGCCATACACGGCTGTTACTTCAGGGCCCCTCCTGCACTGTCACCCAGTGTATGTGTGATGTCCTAGCGGACACTTCACTGTGTCATTGAGAGTGAAAGAACTCAGATCCCAGATTTGCTGACAGCTCTTTATTTATAGAGGCAGGAGAGTAAAATGAATGTTGCAGTTTACTTTCCCTCATTTTTTTGTACTTACAATTCACCCAATAAAAACACTTTTCTGACTCCTGAGGCCAGCATGCTATTTTTGGGTTAAATTTTACTGTTTCTGCCTTGCTTTGCTGTTGTTAACAGACTGATTTCAGTCAACAGCAGGAGTGAGAGCAACAGGAGCACGTCCCCTTTCTCAGAGTGGGTCAGCCCCAGACATTACATCGGTTCTGTATACATTGCAACCCGCACTTTCTAAGTCTGTTCTTCAATTTGAAAAACTGAAATATTACTTTAAAAATTTGAAATAATATTTCTGTCCTCAGAAACAAACAAATCTAATTCCTGTATAAATTTCTAAATTCCTATATAAAACACCAAGAGGATGTTGAACTGCCAAAATAACAGAAAAAGAAATCTTATAAAAGAAATAGGAGCCATCAGTGACAACTGCCCATTGGTGGTAGAATCACCAAGTGAGCAGAGCAACATGTCTGCCAGGCATGTTATGGCAGAAGAGGGATCAGGAAGCTTTCTAAGGAAATCAGATCATACTTGACATACAGCAAGTGTGAAATCCACAGCAATGCACAGTCTTGCTGAGCACATTCTTTTCCATGCAGCTGGGTACCTATAAAGCCCTGTAAGGACTATTCAGCAAAAACCTTTAAAATACTCCTGAAAGTATACAAGATTCATTCTCTTGCTTGAAACTGTGCTCATGTTGTGTGTTATGTTAACTTGTAATGGCAAGGTATCTTCTGCTACAACCATGAATGTACTTCAAAAATAGAATAATCGAACATCCATCATATATCCAAGAAATAAGGGATATGCCACCACTTTATCAACACCACAAAAATTTGCTTACCCCAAGCCACCTGGGGAGACCAAAAATCATATTGGTGATGCAGTGCGTGATGGCAGGAGAAGGTGCAAGAACTATTGACCATCCCTTCTGTATATATATGCTTCAGCTTTAGAGGATTCCATCCTAATTATTTCATATATTCATGTCTTTTTTTAAAGGAATATTTGGTAGTATTTTTAACTGAGTGATACACACTAAAACAGCTCACTATAAGTGGAGCAAGTTTATGGACTGTCTGTAAACATATAAAAACAAATTGCTTATACCTAGAAATCGTCCATTGAAAATGTGCATCTTTTTATGTTTGCAAGTAGAAAAATGAATGGAATCCTGACATTTGTAGGAACAAAACCTCAACACTCCCATCTTCAAGCTGAGGTTAGCATATCATTTCAAACAGGGTAAAACGGTGAGGAGCAGATATTAAGAGCCCACACAGTGTCCCAGAGCAATTCCTTAACCTTCCTGCCTTGTTTTCAGAAAGGGATCTAGTGACTAGTTTGAATGACAGAAACAAAGAGGCTGGTCTTTCCAGAGGGCTCCTTAGGTAAGCCCCCCACCCATGTCCCCTGTACGGATGCAAAAGCCTAAGGAGAAATAGAAAGGGGTTCCTGAAGCCTTTTCTTGTCATGCTCATGGACAGCATGACATACCTGTCATACCCACAACTTACCTTCGGATATGATATTTTATTCTGTGAGTAGACTGAAGGCATCATGGTGCAGTTGCAGGACTGGGAAAATGTTTTCTTCTGCCATTTGCCCACAAAATGGTCTCGGAAACTGCAGTTACAGGTGAGGCAGATGTCTGCTTTCTCAGTGCTTTGTGCTGAGAGCACTGAGGAACAGTCGCATGAGACTGCTGCAGTGCAGTCAGGGCTCCAGAAAGTAGAAATTTCCATGTCAACAGATAGTCCAGCTTGCCTTGGATTTTCATTATGACAGCTGTCACTGCTGTAAGCTGTGAAGAAAAGTTCAAGGGCTTTGCACTGTGACAGTCTCAGATAATCTGCCTAGCACAAGTTTCATCCTAATCACTTATGGTGAGATTGGTTTAAGTCTTAAAGCATGCTGTTTCGTGTCCCTGTGCTCTCACCACTCTATCATAGTCATTAGCTGGAATAACTACAGATGACAAAATTACATACAATTTACCTCTCTTGGCAATGCTCAGTAATGATATCTTTATGCTGTTCTTCATCTAAACATTTTGAAGTTTGCTAGTGAAACACATTTGAAACACATTTGAAATAGCGACAAATGATGTTATGTGTTTCAAAGTATTCTTTCTTCACCTTTTCCTGATCTTTCATCATCCCAGATGTATAGCTCACTACCTCTATACAGCACCAAGTATCCTTGGGAGTCCTTTTGGAGGATCTGTGGGACATTCATGGTTCATGGTGTCACACAAAGCTTCCATCAATAGGAAGCATATCCAGTTTGAAGACTTCTTTCTGATAGTGTTTGGCATGTTTTTCTGAGCAGGGAAAATGTGTCTGAATGTTCACTAGGAAGCTGCTTTGCTCTATAGTGTTTGACACTCACTGGGCTAGAGCAATGGTATATCCACTCCCAGGCATCTCATCCCAGACAAGAGAGATGTCACCTCCTCAAGAGCTGACTGGTAGTCAGAGCCTGTGCAAGATGCCCTGGAGATATCCCTGTCCCTCCATGGCCTACACATGAGCTAACTTAGCTGGAGCTGCCATTCTCTGAGTTGTGTTTTTGAGCTGTGATTTGTTTCTGCGTATCCAGTGCTGGCATTGATGTTGATAAAAACAAAAATTTCCCATGCCTGAAAGCTGTAACCTTGGGATACCAGGTGTCAGTCACACTGAATCAAAAGAATGCTACTGGAAAACTGTCCTTTCCTCTAACCAGGAAACTGCAGAAGACAGTGTACTCCTTAGTCACAAAGGGTTTTTAAGTCACCAAAGATCAAATTTTGCACTTCTTTCTTTGAGATGTACTGGGGCAGAAAGTGAACTCTTAGATTAACAGTGTCACTGGAGAAATGATATAGTGCAGTAAAAATGAAACAGTCTTTACAGGGACTCACAGTGCATTTTTCAAGCCTTTTTTTAAAGACTAGAAAGAACATCAAAAGCATCTTAGAAAACTCCTGAGGCATTTGACTTGTGGGACAGCTCGAAAGAGAGATGCAACAGCCAGACATTACTACTGTGCCTAGAAAATGAAATGGACTTTGTAAAAATCTTTCTTTCTAGTCTCAGGAAAAGTCTGGAATGATGTCAGTTAGTTACCTTCAAGAATAAGACTGCCACGTGGTACAGGTAACTCTGGCAGCTCCTGGGAAGCAAACTCTCTGTGTGGAAAGGCATGTTCCCAAGTGCTCTCCTTGGAAACAGAGCCCCAGACAGGGGAATTTTCACAGCACTGCGAATGTGGCTACCAGTTAGTCCGTTGATGGTATATCCATAGGCAGCCCAGTTGGTTTATTAGCAGTGAAACAGCTAAAGTGAAACACTACCACAAGGGCACATCAGTACAGGAACTGAAATTCCACTGCCAGTCGAAAAAGCCATTGTGGTCAGAAGGAGGAGAAATCCCACAAGGGATATGGTGAACAGTGGATGCCAGTGAGTTGTTGAAGCTGTTTGGACTGTAAGATCTATGAGATCCAGGAGAGAGAACTACACTGTGGAGCCAGTCTTTGGAAAGAGCCTTGAAAGGACTGGCATAGAGGAATCTCAGGTAGCAAAATGGTTTCCAGCTCTTATCACCTCTGTGATCTTGCAGGAGGGAGTATGAAATTGCAGTGACCAAGAGGAGTGGGTGGAAATCACCAACTATGAACCAAAGAACAGAGAAACACTGTCCTTTTTTCCTGGGACCCACCCTGTGAGGCTGGAGAGAGGAAAAGAAATGCAGCTTGTTGTGTCTGGAGATAGATAATAGAGGGCTGTCTGACAGGCCAAATCTCCTGGCTCTGATTTAGATACAACTGCGGGGCTTCCGCATGCAGGGTACAGGTATCCTTTCCACAGCTTATGTTGCCCCATCCCTGCCAGACACCAAGCACAAGCGGCTCCTGCTTGAGATGAGGCAAGCACCAGCACAGATGAGGGATGGAGTCTGGATCCACATGAGAGGTTGTCGTTGGCAGACTGACGTCAGACCCTGCTATGAAACTGAAGTCTGCATCTCATTGAGCAGGTATGACTCTCAGTGTGCATTTCTGGGAGCAGAGCTGAAGCATCCAGACAGCACGATGTTCAGAAGCAGCAGCATGATGCTCTGGGCTAACTGGAAGTCAAGCTGTGAGCATCATGGAATCCCACTGGACTGTGTCTCTCCTGCCATGTAAGGGGTAGTTATGCTTACTGTTTAGACCAGTTTGCTCTCAAGTCCCATTCCCTGGAGATCTTAGCACATTCTGTGACTCTATGCCTGCACAAGGAATGGGGGGGAAATTGTGGCTTTCCTTCTTCCCAACCTGTTCTGCTTCTTCAAGCTCTCCAAAGTGCTTATGTTTTCAGAAATCCTGGCCAAGAGGTAGGAAGACTGTCATCGTCTCTTGGCTTGGGAGGAAGTACTAAATCCAGCAAGGTTCAGAAACACTTGTCTCAGGTGATTGGAAAAAGAAAGGCTGAAACCTACCCTAATTTAGTCTTGCTACATTGTTTACCTGGACTTTAGTGAAGCCTTTGACACAGTTTAGCACAGCATTCTCCTGGAGAAACTGACTGCTCATGGCTTGGATGGGCTTTGGAGGGCTGGCCCCAAAGAGCTGTGGAGAATGGAATTAAATCCATTTGGCGGATGGTTACAAGTGGTGTTTCACGGAGCTCAGAACTGGGGCTAGTTATGTTTAGTATCTTTATCAATGACCTGGAGGAGGGGATTGAGTGCACCCTGAGGAAGTTTGCAGTTGACACTAAGTTGGGTGGCAGTGTTGATCTTCTTGAGGGTAGGAAGGCTCTACAGAGGGATCTGGACAGGCTGGGTGGATGGTCTGAGGCCAACTGTATGAGGTACAACAAGGCCAAGTGCTGGGTCCCTTACTTGGATCACAACAACCCCATGCAATGCTACAGGCTTGTGGAAGAGTGGCTGGAAAGCTGTCTGTAGGAAAAGGTCTTGGGAATATTCATTGACAGCCAGTTGAACACGAGCCAGCAGTGTGCCTAGGTGGCCAGAAGACCAACAGCATCCTGTCTTGTATCAGAAATAGTGTGGCCAGCAGGACTAGGGAAGTGATTGTCCCCCTGTACTCAGCACTGGTGAGGCCACACTTCGAATACTGTGTACAGTTTTGGGCCCCTCACTACATTGAGATTCTGGAGCATGTCCAGAGAAGGGCAGCAAAGCTGGTGAGGGGTCCAGAGCATAAGGCTTATGAGAAGCAGCTGAGGGAGCTGGGATTGTTTAGCTTAGAGAAAAGGAGGCTGAGGGGAGACATTATCACTCTCTGAAAGTGATAAAGCCCATCCAACCTACCTGAAAGGAGGTTGTAGTCAGGTGGGTGTCAGTCTCTTCTCCCAGATATCAAGCAATAGGATAGGAGGAAATGGCCTCAAGTTGCAGCAGGGGATGTTTAGGTGGATATTGGGAAAAAATTCTTCACAGAAAGGGTTGTCAAACATTGGAACAGGATGCTCAGGGAAGTGGTTGAACCACCATTCCTGGAGATACTTAAAAGACAGGTAAATGTGGTGCTGAGGGACATGGTTTAGTGGTGGTTTTGGCAGTGTTAGGTTAATGGTTGGAAACGATGAGCTTAAAGGTCCCTTCCAACCTAGATAATTCTATAGTTCTATGACTCTATTTAAGACCCACTGCTGCAAGAAGGTTGCTGTGAACATCGTCCGTTTGTTTGAAATGTGAGTATGCTGAGGCCAGTGAGATAAAGTCCCTGAGAAAGAGCTGCTTGCTTTTGTTAAGAACACAGTATAATGTTACACAGTGTTTTACAGTTACACAGTGTCAAGTTTTACTGCTTGAATGTGTCTCATTTCTGCTGCTTAGTTAATAGTGATGTTCACCAAGGATGCTCAGAAATCCCTGCTCAGTTCAAATAGCAGTAACAATGTCAGATCGATGAGACACAAGTTTTGCGTGATCCCACGCTCTTCACATGGTATTTGAGACCACATCAGTTTGAATTCAGCTCCTGGCCAACTATCATAAGCTCGAACTAGGTTGAAATTGTATTTCAGTAGATTTATTATTTCTTAAAATTTCCTGGCTGGCTGGCTGTCTACCCATAGGCAAATATGTGCTTTTTTCCACAGCTGGGGTACAGATTGGGCAGAGACTGTGTGCTTTAAGGAGCGCCCTTAAGGAGTAGGTCGTGTCCTCAGCTACTATAAATCAGTCCCATTGCCCTGCAGACAGCCAAGCAGCTCTGGAGAAGCAATGGTGTAAACCCTGCTTGAACTAACTAGGCCCATGCTGGTGGTGCTGGCTGTGGACCAGATCTGCTGCGGGTGCCAGGGCAGCACTGCTGACCTGAGTGGAGCCGTGTCAGTTTACATCAGCTGGGCACACGGCTCAGGGCATTCTCTCTTGTCATAGCACAGGAAAACGTGCCTCAATGTGGAGGTAAGTCAGAGACCATGGGACTTGTGACATGTAGAATACACCCTCACCAGCTTTTCTCCCCTCTCTTTACCGCTTGAAGTACGTCTCTTAAAAACCTGGTAGCTCTGAAGCTTTGTTACAGGTTCAGCTACCCCCTCTGCTCATTAGTGTCCCTCTTGTGAAGAAGGGGAATTTTCTGAAATGTTTCAGTCTCTGGGAAGTGCATGCAGAATTTGCTGGTTTTTTTCCTTTCATCTCCCTAATCCTGCTGCCGCTGAAGCCATCTGGCACTGTCATTGTCCACCGGAGTCAGCAGGACTGCATTCACTGAGGTGGGCTTTGGGGCACATGAGGTGCATGTAGCTGTATGCAGAGGCTGATAGAGTAACCTCACTGTGTACTGCATACCGGTTTTGGGGTCAGAAAGGAAGTGTCCCTTGTATGTTGTTGGCATGACCTGTTCAAGGCCTCTGTCCTCTCACAATAAGATAGCAAATGTGTCCTGAGCTGAAAGCAGGGAGGATGGGGCGGCTGGTCTAATCCGGTCGGCAGATCTCTTGTGCCCCTGGCTCTAAACAGCATGAGATTGACAGGCAATCCCACCCGCATCCCTGCTCTGAATGAGAAGCTGCTTTTGAGTCTCCCATTGCAGCTACAGGAGGATTTTAGCTTTGTAGAAAATGTCCCCTCTTCATTTGATTTCTTTCCTCTCACTCTTTGTTTCCCTTTTTGACACAAGGCATGATCAATATTTAATTTCTCTCCTTGTTACACTCTCCACTGCATCTCTGGCTTTGTTACTGTTGTTCCTATCTGTTACTCCCGGCCAAAAATCAGGGGATATTTTGCAAAGGGCACTTTTGAAGTGCAGTTTCCCATTTTCCCCTGTTCCTCCCTTGAATGTTTTGAAAAGCTCCAGCTCTCCCTAAATAGTCCCCCTCCCTGCACCTCAGTGAGCTGGACTGTTTTCCTCACAGCAAAGTCCAGACAATGAATCACAATGGTGAGAATTGGCTCAACAAAAGCACTGAACTTCAGTTTATGTCAATTGCAGATGCAGTCTGATAAAACAAAGGCGCTTCCCAGGTGAGGGAAGTGGTAGGTGGAAACATTTGTCTGCCATAAGCCAGGCAGCTATCTGCATGTTGGGCTAATCATCTGGAGTGCTGCTGGAGGATCATTATTTAGAAGAACAGCACAATACTGTGACAAAAGCATAGCCTGTCAGAGCTTGTAGTTTCCAGGTGGCCTGCTGAGTGTCAGACTCTGCTTTCTGCTCTGGCAGAAGTACCCTGCTGCCTAAATATGGTGCTGACTCACTTTTTTTCCCCTTTAAGTAACAACAGTGAGAGGTGAAGCTTTTCTTATTCGCCCACTTCTTTTGACCTCTTTGGCCCTTGCTATAGGTGGTTTCCTTAGTCCTGCTCTGCAATTATGTCTTCATAAACATGTGTGCTTATAAAAGTGTGTTCAACCTTTCACTCCATCATGCACAGGTTATTTGCACCCTGGGATTCCAGGGATTCCCCCCAAAAAGTATTTTTCCAGGTCTTGTATCTGGATGAATTGAGCTCTGGGGAGATGAATAGTTTATTTTGCAAAAGCTTAAAAGAGTTCAGTTAATCTTCTTGTAGGCTTTTAGCAGCCTTTTTGCATCAACATAGTGATTTAACTATGCAGCTAAGCCCCATGTAATTCTTTGTCAGTTCTGAAATATTTAAAGCTTCTTTATTTAATAAGAAAAAATTTATATTAACAATATGGGATAATGGAAGAGAAATATTACATGGTATTGGTATTTTGGTCTCCAGGAGGTACAAATCAGAAGACAGACTAATTTCCAGCAGCTAAACTATTTGCTCCATTGAATGTCTCCCTGTAACAGGCTGAGCTGAATGCTCAGAAGCACAAATTGATGAAATTCAGAAAATATCAAGAAAAGGGGAATGAAAAACCTGACTGGAGAGCAAGGATTTAGGAAAAATCATTCTGCTACATTGAGAAAGAGCTAAAGTAGAGACAGTGTGAGTACTTTCCAAGTAGCACAAACGGGGCAGGGGTCAGGAGTAGTAGAGAGAGTATGTTACATGACCTGCTGTCGATGGGCCTGCAGACTTCACCAGCTGTCTTCATAGTTTTGTCTTGGCTTCCTCGGGCTGCCAGTGTGGATCTCACTTCCTCTTAGTGCACTGCAAACACAGAGAAAGGTTTGGGGACACACCTCTCTCTCCCCCCTTGCTCCCTGCCACATGGGAAGGAAATTGTGAAATCTCTGACCCACCAGAAACATCTCAAAGGCAAGGGCCAGAGGAGACGCAAACATAAACTCCCTTATCCCCTTTCTCAACAGTAAACCTCCTCTTAGCTTCTGCTCTTTATAACTTTGGCATCATCTTTATCTTCTAGTTGTCTCCCTTCCTGCAAAGCTGTCTCTCTTCATGCGTTTTGTGCTCATCAGCTGCTGATTTTATGTTGCTGAAGGGCTCACTTGTCAGTTTACTGCTTCTTCTGTCTGCTATTCTGATTTATATACGTTTGTGAATAGCATAAAAAAGTTCTATGTGATGAGAATCTGAAACTCTTAAAGCCGAAAAAAATAAGAAAAATGAAGAAAGGATGTAATAATAGAACGTGTAACAATGAATGCACATGCTGTCGCTCTTTTCCTTGCAGGTCAGATAAGGGAGGCCCACTGGAGCACCTTAAAAACAGCTCATGGGAGCCTGTGGTACTCATTGCTGCAAGATATTGTGGGATCTAATGATGTTGTGAGGCCACAAGTCAAAGTGTGTCTGAGATTTTTCAAAGGAATATAGGACAGTTTGAGAATTAGCATGCATTTATTTCAATTGGAGGGAGGTGTCAAAGTCCTTAAAGTTTTTTTTTTTCCCTTTTTTTTTTTTCTGGTGGAACATCTCACCTTCCAGTGGAACATTTATTGAAATTTCACATATTTCAACCAATGTGTAGCTAACTTCAGTCTCTTGATGATATATATACTCAGCGATTACTCTGAATTTAAAATGTCATAAAGAGTCTGGTATTTTGGGATTTGGTCCATCACCAAAGAAATGGCTGAGATTGCTCTTCTGAAATTCTTTGTGTTGCCTCAAAGGCTGTTTCAGTCACAGGTTGTCTTCAGGATCCAGGATAAGACAATATTTCTTCTCCATTGAGATACTATGGTTTTCAGAGAAGCATGTGTGAATTGTGAATTCAAGACTGAATCCCCCATCACTGGATCACTGAAGTAATTGCTCAGCTGTCAGGTTGGAGCCAGAATTACATCTTCACTAATGATTTTCATAGGTAGCCATTCCTGTTACTTATTTCAGGAAAGTGCTGGTGAAACATTTGGGCTCTGACAAGCATGCCTTTATTTTCCCTGTTGCAAGTTTCAGGATCTGACAGTTCATTTTCAGCCACAAACTGGTCCTGGGTTTCCAGTGTGTCAGAATCTTCCCTTACCTGAGAAAAAGAGTTGAAGGATGTTGAGGAAAGCCTCAGTTTTGACATGTTCACTGAAAGCAGTTATGTTCATTTCAGACCATTAAGTCATGGGAAATCTCAGGAAAGAAAGCAGTTCGGGACCTGCGTTTCCATGTGCCACAACAGTTTTTAGAGTGTCTGAGAAAATAAAATCAAACCGAGCCAAACCACCCTGCTCTAAAGCTTTCTGATTACAGTTGAGGAAAAAGGTATTTTTGTGCCCAACATGCCCTGCTTGTCAGTAGTAATAAACTAACTTCACTTGTATCTCTTTTTCATTGTCCAAAGATAAACACTTATATGTCTATACTGGGTGTGCTTTAATGAAGTCAGACATTTACAAAGCAGTGTCTAAAACAGTAAATGTTAGTAACTAATGTGTACGAATAGCACCAACATATTGAAACCTTCCCTAACTCACTTCACAATATGCCCCCAAGTTATTTTCCCTGATGATACTTTCTTTCCCAGATACACAAGCTGTGCAAATCCTAGACTCATTTGTATTATCTTCCTGTAGGAAGCAATGCACTGAGTATGTAAGACCGAGTGGCTGGGGTTGGAAGGGTCCATTAGAGCCTTTGTTTAGTGTCCAGCCCAGCCTAAACCACAACAATCATCCTTTGAATATCTTAGCTAATTCTTCAATTCCAAGGCATATATTAGATCAAGTTCTGTGACTACTTTTTATTTCAGTGTTACTGTTACAGTGCTTCTCATTGAAGGGAGCAAGAAGCTTTCAGCAGTTGTGGGAGGCTTTGCAGCCTTAATAATTCTAGCTGAGTTATTCTGGAAGAGGTGTTTCAGCATTCACAGCAATAAATGAATGGATGACTTTCCTAGTTGTTATGCTTTTGATTTACATGTCAAACTTCCTAAGTTTTCTCTTTGAAGTAGAGTTGTTTGATTTAGGATGGCAAGAAAGATTGGCTGGTTTCACCCATTTGTTGGTTATGTCTTTGTAACAAAACACACAATGAGATGACTGATGATCCAGTCCCAGTGAACTTTTCTGTATGCCACGTGTGTTGTGACTTTGTGCTTTCCTTTGAATTTGTGCAGCATGGACCCAAGGGCATTCATTTGATACTTGCTGCTAACAGTAACTTTAAAGTAATTTTTCTGACCTATTTTGTCAGCATAGGTTGCTAAACCTCATCATCAGTTGAACCTGAAACATCTCACAGTTCTGAGTTTGGGTTTCATGCTCCTGCTTTTAGAAATCCTTGCACTAGATAATAAACACTAGAAATACAGGGGGGGGGAAAGAAGTTTAAAATGGAAGTTGTTTTGAAAAGGGGTAGATGTGACTAGTAGTATTGGGGTTACTTTAGAAAATGAGGATATCAGCATAACAGCACTGCAGGCAGGAATATGATACCATCTTCCAAACCATCAGCTGTGGTGACTAGAAAAGTGTTGGATGGCTTTGGATGTCTAAGACTAGCTGCTTCTCCATTTTGTGCCTGTAGAGTTTTGTGCCCGTAGAGCTTTGTGCCCGTAGAGCTTTGTGTCCAGAGCTTCCCTTAAAATAGGTGTGAGGGCTTCTATGTATTTTGGGCAGTAAGTGTATGGAAATGAGATACAGGATCTCCTGCAGTTTGGCTTATGACACAAAGATGAACTTCTGGTTTCTACTGAACTTCCATGAGCTTTTAAGGTTCTTCAGAGTCCTACAGCCTATTAGAGGTTACAACCTCTATGTGGGTGAAGAACATGTTAACTACTGTGTGTCATTAGTGCTTTGTGCCAGCGGAAGTGCATCTACAGCAGCTTAGGCCTAGCTCTTGGTGCTCCAGACATGGGCCACAGATTTCCCCATGGGGTAAGTTACTCCTTTATTCCCCTGCACTGACTTTTCTGTGAAGTGTCAGTGCTGACCACCCTGGAGACACTATGTTAGTCTGGATTGACTATAGGTCTGAAGAGCCTGAACTCATCTGCACTCTGCTCTCCTTCTTAGAACGACATCCCCAAACACCAGTGCCTTCTGCTACAGTGTGTGAGGACACTACTGACTGCCTTTTCATCAACTGAAGTACCACCACAGCTAAGCTGCCTCACATACTGCCTCCTGACTTGCTCAGCAGCAATGTCTTTTCATCTCTGCACAGTTCCTCAGCTATGCTAGGAGGATGTAGCCTCTTCATCCCAATGGTTGCATGTTCCCAGCTCTGTGGCTGACACCATGACCTCCTGTTCTCCATGTCCTACGGCCAGGGTCTCTGCAATGGTTATTCACATATTTAAGGTTGTGCTTTGGTGAGATTTTCAGGTGCCACCTACCTATTCAGTGATATCAGCTCCTCTTTTCTCTTAACCTGGGCTCCACTTACGTGCCTGTGTTTATTCGTCAGGCTATCTCCAGAGTCCTCTGCTGGGTCCAGCAGAGAACAGTGCAGCATTTCCATGTAAATTATGATATTACATAGGCAGCTGAGATACAAGTGGCTCTGCATCAGCAAACCTGTGGATGAGGTCTATGTTTCTGCCAGAAAGGTAGAGTAAGGTTATGTCTCTAGAGATGCACACAGTCCATTATTAAGATTTCTACCTCTTTTTTAGATTTTCTTTTGCACTGACACATTGAAAAGTTAGTTAGCTTAGCCCTGCAAATTTGCTACAGATGTGTTTTAAATCTTACCTACATATTCATGGAGAATTTGTGTTCCTAAATCTGTTAGGTCTTGGGAAAATCTGACCTGCACTTTGTGTGAAGTTCTCTGCAGAAGGGATTACAGCCAGCCATAGGCAACTGGAACAGGCAGAGCAGATGCTTTGCTCCAGTGCATGGATGTTCCAGGCCTCGCTTTGGCTGTGTCCCTGGGGGAGCAGCCTGAGGATCCTTGCATTGCTGCAGCCTGTGTTGTTTCTCCACTAATCAATAGAGATTTCTTATCCCTGGAGCTTGCTGTTTTTCCCTGGAGAGAATATCAGCAAGTGGGATTTCAGAAGCACAAGAACTTGCTTTACCCTGCTGCCACTGAAATCACTGAGTGTTTTACCCTTGAGATCAGTAGGAGGAGAATTAGGCCCATACTGAGCTCTTTTGAAAATTCCACTCTTTAATGAAGGGGAAAATGGGATGTTGATGACTGTATTCTAAAGGCTCTTCAGAGAAGACAGAATTTAAAAAGCACTGAAGAGAACAAATAGAGTGCAGCAATTGCATGTCTGACCTGCCATTTCATCCCCAGATGATAGTTTTTCCTCTGTGAATGATACTTTTAATTGCTTGTGAGATACTGTGCCTCATCGAGTGAACATTAATGTGACAGAGCAGAGACTATAGGAAAGCTGGTAATCTGCAGTAACTCAATTTAGCTGTTGTGAAGTTGCCTTTGTGTTGCAGTATGATAACAGAAAAAAACAGGCCTATTTAGTGATTAACACATAGACAGACTAAGCACCCTATTTTTTCCTGTGAAGACAGTGGTTAAGTGAGCAGTCATAACTCCCATAACAACAGGAAATAATCATGAAAGAGCAGATGTTACCTCTTAAAATACACTCAAGTGAAGCACATGTTATATATTAATTGTCTAGGTGAAACTGTTATATATTAATTGTCTAGGTGAAACCTAGACACACTGTCTAGGTGAAACTGTTCAGCTTGCTTTCTGCAGGAATATAGGCTAAACCATCATAGGAGCTGGAAAATTTAACGATACTCTATTGTTATGAAATGAAACAAAATGGATGGCATCCACCCTTTGAGAACCCAGTACTCAAGACAGTGAAGGATAATACAGCCCCCATCCCCTGAAGTTTTGCGGATAGTAGCTACAGAAAGAGTCAAAAATACAGTGTCCCATGTTTACCCTAGTTCATTAATGTTTTGTGATCCTTCATGTTGAGTTGGGGTTTTGCTCTTTTCCCCCTGCCTGCATGGACTTTTGCCTAACTTCTGCCACTTAAATTTTTGTTCAGATTGCCTTTCTCCTCTTCCCTCATCTTCCTTGTTCTCAGCTCTGCACACTGTCTTCTGCTGTCTGATCTGAGAGCCTGATTTTTCTTACACATTACTCATGCAGTAAGGCTGCATCTGGCACATGTGCAATGTCACTGTGTTTCATTTCCAGCTAGAAAGCGAAGCGAAGTACTTCCTTCTCAGTGGAGGAAGCCCAGAGGTTCCTGGTGTCTCTGCTATTTCAGTTGTTCTCAGTGGATAGAAAAGGGAGTTAAGAAAATCTTGTGCCTGACTTCTGATTCTTTTTCAGACAGGTGAACAGCTGCCCTGGAGAAAGGTTCATTAATGCTGGTAATGTTGGAACAAGACTCCAAGCTTTAAACATTGACCTCAGCTCACCTCTGGCTGATCCTGACTCTAGTTTGTAGAAGAAGGTGTGTGAATCATCTTTGCCTTCCAGCTGTGCTTTGAATGCTTTATGGGTCATGTCTGGCTCATGACTTTTTAAGTAAGCTTGCAATAAGTGTGAAAAGGCATAGTGTAGAGGCAACACTAACACTTTTCGGCTGGTGGAGCTCTCAAAAGAAAATTTTATAGGAAATACATGAAAGAAAGAGTGTATGTGTGTGCACATGCATCTCAACTAAGGTTTAAGAGAAAAAAAGTAAAAATCGAGGAGAGCGCTATTTATTCATTATCAAGATGAAACTCTCAAGGCAAAAATATTTAGCTGTCATATGCTGGAAGAACAAAAAAATGGCCATAAGCATGTTTAAAAGACCTTGTAACTTTTTTTCTATGTGCTCCATCTCACTCAGCCTCAGCTGCTGTGTACCCATCTCTGTGAGCTTGGAGACAAACAACTAAATCCCCACTGTACACATACACAAATGCATGACAGCTGTACAGTATAGTTAAAATTTAGTTAAAAAAAATTAGAGTATATAGAAACTTGTGTAATTTATAACAATTTCTTCCTTCCTGTAATTTGTTACCCACCCAGGATCTCCCAGTCTATGACCAAGCTCGCTGGGACATGCAGGTAGCAGCTTGGGCTGAGTGTTAAAGGGGCGTGTAAGAAAAGGCTACATAGTCCTTTACAATGGCTCTGATGGACCTTTTTTTTCTGTTTACCTGCAAAAAAAAAAAACCTCAAATTTTTTTTTTTCTTGGCAATATAATCTCGGCAATTAATTTCCTATACCATTTTTGGTTTGTACAATGCAGTTCTGTTCATCCCTGCTCTGTCACAATGCCACCACAAACCAACATTAAAGTAAACAAAGGTTTTAACAATGTTTATAATGGTTTGGTCAGGGTGGTCCTTTGTAAACTGCGATATACCAGCCACTGAGAAGCCCATGAGACATCTTCCTGGGCTAAGGAAGACAAAATTGTATTTTGGTTCAAATATGAGCAGGAAGTCAAGTCTGTGACCTTTTGTTTCTATGCACACACAGGATTAAAAGAGCATTGACCCCTGGGAAGGGAAGGGGTTAGACTGCTACCAGGTTATGGCCCACATGAGATTAGTCCTCCTTTGGCCTTTATTTTTATCTTCCCATTACATCTTTTGCCTTACTTTTATTTATTTATTTACTTGGCTTTCTGGTGCTGCCATGACCCAGCCGAAGTGGGCATCTGGAGCAGGGAGCATGAAGAGGTGGAAGAACATTCTCAACTGACCTGTGATTTTTATTTCCAACACTCGAGGGCACTGTTGGTTTAGTTTTACAGCAGTCACGGTCCCGCGCACCCCGCCCCCCCCCCACCCCCCCACCCCCCCGACCCCCCCCAACGCTGGTAAGCCCCCTCTCCAGACCCAGCCTGCGAGAGCCTGGCCTCCGCTGGGACCTGGAGTTTTTGGTGCTTTTGGGGTCCAGCCTGGGCTCCCAGCCCTCAACTGGTATCGGACCCTTACCTGAGATGTGGTGTCCATGGCTGTGGGTGCAGCATAAAGCTTGCCAAGCGGTGTTGCAAAATCAGGCCCATTAGAACACTTTCCAGCTGCTATGGGCACTTGACATTAAATATCTAGACAGGGATTTCAAAGCAGAGCTTCAGGACTTTTGATTTTGATGCCTCAAGTTTTAATGCATCTTCAAGTGATGCCCTGTGGATTAGGAGAGTCTTCTTTTTCTCAAAACTTGAGTTTTGGTCTGTTCCAAGTAAGGATGTCCCATTGCTGTGCTACTTTAATCTGCCCTGTGGAGGCAGATGTGGTAGCTCTTTGCATCAGAAGGAATGAAACCTTCTCTATGTGCAGTGGGATGTCTTTGAAGACTTTAAATGCTGATGAGTTTGAAGCAGTTGGATTTACAATTAACAAAGGCTTTATGAGAAGCTCAACATGAGCAGGCAAGATGCACTTGCAGCCCAGAAAGCTAACCACATCCTGGGCTGTGTCAAAAGAAGCGTGGCCAGCAGGTCAAGGGAGGTGATTCTGCCCCTCTGCTCTGTGCTGGTGTCACCCTACCTGGCGTACTGTGTCCAGCTTTGTAATCCTCAGTACAGGAAGGACATGGACCTGTTGGAATGAGTCCAGAGGAGGGCCACGAAGATGATCAGAGGGCTGGAGCACCTCTCCTGTGAAGACAGGCTGAGAGAGTTGGGGTTGTTCAGCCTGGAGAAGAGAAGGCTCCAGGGAGACCTTATAGCAGCCTTCCAGTACCTGAAGGGGGCCTACAGGACAGATGGGGAGGGACCCTTTATGAGGGACTGTAGTGATAGGACGAGGGGTAATGGTTTTAAACTGAAAGAGGGGAGATTTAGATTAGATATTAGGAAGAAATTCTTTACGGTGGGGGTGGTGAGGCACCAGAACAGGTTGCCCAGGGAAGTTGTGGAAGCCCAGTCCCTGGAAGTGTTCAAGACCAGGCTGGATGGGGCTTTGTGTAACCTGGTCTAGTGGGAGATGTCCCTGCCCATGGCAGAGGGGTTGGAACTAGATGATCTTTAAGGTCCCTTCCAACTCTAACCATTCTATGATTCTGTGATTCTTTGATTCTGGAGACCACCTGTGCAGCAGGAGTAGGAGATTTTGAAAGTGCTGAGTTTGTGTTCTCCCAGAACAAATACTTAGGGACAACTACTGCATGCTGGACAACTTAAACCAATCTAAATAGTCCTATCACATTTGCCTCGCTGCCATCTGATAAGATAGACAATGTGCTTTAGAAAATCACAGACTGAAATCTTACAGACCCTTGAAAAGACACGCAGAACCTATGGACACCCTCAGCATCTTCAGGAGTACATTGTCTTTTGCCTTAAACATACCTCAGCACCTTAAAAAGGTGTTAACCGCTGCAGGCTCCCAGTACTAGGGAGTGCATGCTCACTGCCCTCATCTCTTCTGGACCGGCCACTCTGCAGTCCTTCAATCTGGCATGAGACATAACATAGGCACATCTTGTCAGCTTTCTCCAATTAGTACAGCACCATTAGTGGTATCTGAAGAAAAGCTGTGATATCAAATCTGTTTTCAACTCAGAGGGCTAATGGAGATGGTAAATCACCCATTTTTTTCCGAAACATGAAGTCTTTCCAGCCAGATGTGTGTAACTTGTTTTTCCCTTCACACTCATCCCCTACTCATTTTCTCTTTGCTTGGAAATAAGCTTCTATTCGTGCATGGGTGCATGTGGTGATCTTAGCAATCAGTGGCAAAAAACACTCTCTGGAACAATTTTACTGGGCATCAGGGACCACACAATTGTTCCTGTCTGTTTACTGCTGGTGAGCCTTGATTTGTGTTTAAAACCATCTGGGTGGCCTTATGCCAGTACACCATGTTACTTAGTTTTATTCTTGGAGATGTAATAAAATATTCCTAGCAGTTAAGGAAGCCAGCAGCAGATGAGGTAGCTGCTGCATTTATTGATGGTTTGCTAGCTTTGAGCAGCAGGAACCACAGGATGAGACATATGCATTACATCTCTGCTACAGTTAAACTAGGCTGAACATCATCTGGTGTTGGGTTAACAGATGACAGACCAGCCAGACTTTGATATGAACAGCAACATGCCAACAAGTCAGCGCTATTAACAACACTTAACACTCCACTCCTTCCTGAAGCTGTTTAAAAAAATAAATTAAGCTGATAAATATACAGCAGAACTGGATGTCAAGCTAAGAATGATATGGTCAAATAGACCTGGTGTGCTTTAAAACCTGAAGGCTAAATTTCCAACCTTCCTAGCAGCTTGGGGCTTTTCAACAGTGGGAATACAGCTAGATACTACTTACTGTGAGTGCAAGTAGAAGCTTTGATACTTTTGTAGGCAAAGACTAAACTTAGTTTTTGTGCAATGAAATCAATTCCTCAGCCTTGACCACTTCTAAAAACAGATATTGATAACACCAGCTAATAGCCATGGGGTTCAGGAGTGCATCATGCTTGTGGCACCAGTATAACTAAAGCATGAATCCAATCAAGTGTTTTTTTCAGTGTTATACAGAAGGAAACAGAGGTATTTTGTTCTTCAGAAGAAACCAGGGCTCTGCTGTTTTGAATTTCTCAAAAGATTTTTGTTCAGACCTTTTGTGTAATACAGGCAGCAGACTGACTCTTCATGACTCCAAAGGGCAGCGGCAGGGAATCATTTTGATGTCCTGCTTATCAAAGGTTCTTTGATTTCCCCTCCCTCCTCCTTTCTGTAATATCAAAGGAGATCTTGATGTTTCTGTACTCCTGTTCTTGCAGGGAGGTGGGTCTCTGCTGTCACTTCCATTGTATGGATGGGGACTGAACACAGTTTGGACTTGTTGACACTTTTGAAGTAACAGGGAGCTGAAGCTTCCTTGCCTAGTGTCTGGCTCAGTGAATGAGCCTTCCTCTGAAAGTTCATTACTTCATGCAACCCACTCCGTGCAATGATATCACACCTCCTGCTGAGCACAAAGACTTTTTACACAATTGCATCAGACTTTTTACTGATAGTATGATATTGTTTTTCAAACATTAGAATCCAATTTTCCCAGCACTGAGCTACTCCATGGGCTGAGATGAGCAGTCTCTCCAGCAGTTCCTATGCTCAGTGCACTCAGACTGTGTCCTCACTGAAACTCTTCCTTTTCCTCACTTTTGAGGAACCTTTGCATGGACTCTTTATCTTCCAGGGACTTGGGGAGATAGTGGTGGGACAGAGTGGCAGATTCAATCCCATTGGAGTCAGGTGCATATGTGTGGAAGGGGAGGGGAAAGGAGTACCCTGAAGGGACTGGCCATCCCACGGCACAGAAAAAATTTGCCCAGTGTCAGCCCTATTGATGTGAAATCTGGAGGTTAAAGACTACTGGGAGACATGACTGAATAGACAATACCAAGGAGTCAGAAGTGCTTATCAACTCTCACACTTTTTATGTTGTGCATGTCACTTCCCTCAATATTTTTTGCTAAATATATTGTCCACCAATGAAGTAATTTCCAGGCAGCTTGGAGGAATACTTATGCTATCGAAAAAGGGACAGGTGAAGCATCCTCCAGAAAAGTTTGTACAACTGCCAACATTTGGGAGAGCTGACACCTCCTCCACTAGTTTTGGTGGAAGTATCAATCACGGAGTGCTTGGCTTGCCTTACCCAGCAAAATGAAGTCTTGGAGGAAATATGTTTATCAGTAAACACTCTGGGAAATGCACAGAGGAGAAAGAGCTGTTCAAGCCAAAGGCCAACATTAGCATTAGTAAAAATGGGGTAGGCTGTCCTAGGATACACAAAGGTCAACAGTGGAAAGGCTTCTGGTCTTGGATGAAAGGATATAGTAGCAGGAGGGAGGATAAGACATTTCTGTATTATTACAATGGAATTTGATCCCTCACTGAGCAGTCATGCCATGTGTTATCCTGCAAAACAAGATGCTGGAGCTCTACCCTAGATGCCCTGCTAACCTCCATTCCTGTGTTGACCAAGTGATTCAGCACAGGGAATGTCCTTTTCTGCACAAGGACAATGCCTGGAGCACTGGAAGAAACAAAAACCTGAGCCTTGGCTAATATCAATAGCTTGAAGACAGTGCTGCAATCCATACAGTAGTGCATGTTTCCTGCTCCAAAGCTTATTTCAGACCTCAGAAAAACATCAGGCAGTGCTTAAGGGGCATAGCAGCACAATGTGAGATGTGATTTTTTTGTGGAAATGACATACCAGGATGCTTAGCAGACTGCCACTCCAGCTGTGTCATGCATATATGCATACCACTTCTTCCTTCCACCTTTTCCCATGTGATTTAGCAGCAGCTGATTAGCTGAGTGGTAAACCCACAAGCTAAAGGAGTGTATCAAATACATCAAAATGCAGATCTTCACAAGTACACATCAAATACATCACAAGTATCAGATGCATCACAAGTCAGATCTTCTAGACCAAATACAACACGTCAGTTTCATACACAAGATTAAGGATACAGAGCAGGCCAACACGCAGTGATTTGAGGTCCTGTCCCATGCATTTCTGGAACTTCCACTCTGCCTGTGGGTGTTTTGTCTTCTTGGTTTATTGTATAACCTTGCGTACAGAAGTGCTAGATATCTCTGACAAAGGACTCTGGCCTGCTTCCATGGAGATGTCAACATTCTTCATGTTAGTTGATGTGACTTCTTGTCTTGCTAAACGAAAATGGTTGTATGTCACACAAGCACACAGGGACAAAATTCTGGAAAGGCACCACTGGGGACAAAAAAGAGGTCCAGTCATCTGGCTTTCTGCTTTTCCCCCAGTCTTGGCAGCAAGTGCATTAGAAAACCACCTATAATACAGCACAGCACTGCTGCCATCAGTTCATAAAAATTTTCTTCTGAATATCCATTCTACATAATTTGTTCCAAGTTGAGAAGGACTGGCCCTACTGCTCAATAACCGGCATGTACTCCTCTATAACTTCATAAAATTGCAGTGAGTTCTTGGAGTCCAGAACATCTCCTTGGACAATTGCTTCCACTCACTCTGAAATGCTGCTGGTAATATTGACTAAGGAAACCTGCCTGCTCTTTCACCTTGGATTTCACCTTAGATTATCTGTGAATGGTCTTGAACAGATCTGACTGCTCTAGCTGAAAATGTCCGTTCATCAAAAGTAAGCAAATCTGAAATGAAATTCTTTGGGGAGTCAGGGAAGGCGTAAAAGATGAAAAAAATGTTGAAAATTTGATCTGATGGAATGTTTCAATGGGAAATCTAGTTTGTATAAAATGGCTTTCCATGCACCAAGACTCATTTGGATGTTAGTATAAGATTGGCTGTTCCAGAAACAGCCAATAAGGGATCTCATCTCCCAGAGTTTTACTGGGAAACATAGCCATTATTACATTGCTACTTCCATCCCACAAGTAAATAAACAGTCTGAACCAAATCCAGTATAACATGGGGAAAACTTAAGCGTTAATAGACCTCCAATGTTAATCAGGAACTGAAAAATTGTGGTCAGAACACCAGCTTTCCACCTCTGCCTTCAGGAAGAAAAATAACTGCAAATATATGTTCTCTGGCTTGAGTAGTCAAAAGCGGCCACCTAATTTTATGTTTGGCATAGCAGGCCATAGTATTTACCTGTATTCATTCCTGCCTGAAGTTCAATATCTTTGCTTAACAGGAGCACACTCTTTCCCTGACCATCCCAATGGTTGTGATATCTGCTCTCTATTGGAAAGTTTACACCACATTTCTTGTTCAAATTTATCTCAATTCAGCTTCCAGACTCTGCCCAAGAGGCCTCTGCGCCTATGTCTTTGTTGTCTCAGAGAGCCTGTTATGATCAAATTTCCCATGGATGCATTTTAAGGCTGTTGATCAATCTCTTCCTCCCTTCATGCCCCAGGAGTCTCTTATTTTAATGCTTCTGAAATTCTAGTTGTTCTCAGAGTTCTTGCTAGAAGTCTTTGAACCTGAATGGCATTCTTCTAGAAACAGTGCATCCCTGAATTGCTCCCCGCTCTTTTCCCTTGCTGTACCCTTGTTGAGAGAGATTACAGGTTCTTTTAGCAGAAGACTGGAAGAGAAATATTAATTTTATAATGTTTTCACTGGGGAAGGCTGCCTTTTTTTGTACTTAGGGCCCCTATTAATGAAGATAAAGGAATATTCCCTAAACTGACTGCACTACAAATAAATCTGTTGCTGAGGACTGTGAAAACATCTGATTTGTAGTCATCTCTACTGAGCAAAAGTGATGCCTGTAGCTGTATCTTTAATGCCAATACTTTCTCCTGGGACAGAAATCAGAATAAATTCCAGTAGCCCACCCCTCCTGCTTGTAGAATAACATTGACTGAGTCTACACAAAAATGCCTTAAACTTTTAAGCACACTACACAGCTTTGAGCATGCTAAATTTGTGTCTATTTTACGCAGTTTTCACATCCCAATCCTTTCCATGCAGCAGATAATTTTCTAGAGCTTCCATCAACTTTCAGCCTTATTAATGTGCCTGATGCTATACAGAGTGTGGTAAATGTGAGTATCTGCAGCACAAAGGTGATGAGCTTCCTCAGTTGTTTGAAGCCCTATTCTTTTATGCCTCAAGGCAATATCTCCATGCATAGTCCTTGTGACCAGCCTCCTTCATAGACAACCCTTTCTTCTGTCCCTAGTTTCATGCATAAAATGGTTGTTTTCTTACCACATACCTGCAAATGAATTCCTAACTTCAGAGTCATCACATATCATTTCGTACTTCTCCTGTTTGTGCCTTTCAGTGCACAGTGATACTAAAAGAAACATGGATACAGAAGTTGCACTCAGCCACTTTCCTGAACCAAATAAAAGTCTGATATGTTGCTCCTTCCAGCTCTCCTTTTTGGACTCTTTCTCCTTGAAGAGGCCTCCATTTCCGAAGTGGTCGCCTGACATTTTTAGGGGCACCTTTGAATAACAGGATAAAGGGAGGCTGTGCCCTATGTGCTGTGTTAGGACTGGCTGGCATGGAGTAACAGAGACCTGAAAGCTTCGGGGAGTAAAGTGGGGAGTGTCACTTGTACAAAGGAGGGGCACGCAGCATGCCAGGGGTAGAACATCGCTCTGGGCCTGACTTGTTCATCTGTGGATCAATATGGCCTTCCAGCCACCCTGGGAAGCTGGAGTTTCTATGATGAAACCCAAGGCTTGTAGGAATATGACAGACATGGCGTGGGGCAGCAGCAGTCCCTTTAAAAGAGAAATACCAGGGAGCCTATGTGTCAGTGCCCGCAGGTGAGTCACCAGCAAGACTAAAGATCTCTGACCTCTTCCTAGGATGTGGCATTCCCTTTTCTACCATTTAGCCTTCACTCTGCCTTGTGATAAAAAACTAGCAGCCCAGGGTAGCAGTTAGTGGTCTGAGGTGCAGCACATTTGCAGTCTGCCAGGAGAGATTGTGGACCATGAGAGCAGGGATGTTTGTAGGAGTGCTAGCTCTTGGGAATAAGGGAGATGAGAAGAAAGTGGGCCTCTGAGAGGGGTTCCTGGAATGAGGGACACCTGGACAGGGGATGTGTATCCTTGCCCAAAGTTACTGTCCAATCTCAGAACTCAAAGTTGCTTGTGCAGAATCTGAAGCAATCCTGCCAAGCTCTGAGACCTGTTAACCTTACATTAATGTACACAGAATAAGCAGCTCTAAGTCTTGCAACAACTATTGAAAAAAACAATTATCTGCATCTTCTCCCTAAAGATTGGACTCAGAAATCTTCTGGACACCAACATGACAGCCAAACAGCATCAGGACCATAGTTTAGCCATGTCAGGGTGGCCAATAATTCATAGTGTTCTCTTACATTAAGAGGCCTCAGGCCAGCAGGACAGCCAGCTGAAGCGTGTAGGTGTACGGTGCAGCTCAACACTGGACACAAAAACCCAGTCAAGATGCTAACAAACACCCAAGAGCATGCTGCTCTCCAGAAGGTCTGTGAGCCTTCACTTGTGCATTGAGACATGGTGGTTTCCCCAGCCTGGTGGACTCAGAAGCTCTCCCCCACAGCCTGGCAGCTGCTGTTAGCTCTCCTAACACACACCTGCTAGGGATCTGGGTCTGCAGTGTGCCTTAAAGATATATATTGCTCTTTCAAGTGCCTGGTTTGCTTCACGTGTATTTAGAGAAAAACCCTGTGCACCAGGATAGGCGGGGGGCCAGCCATCTGGGAAGCAGATTTGCAGAAAAAAGCCTGGGGGTCCTGGTGGACACCAGGTTGAATATACGCCATTAATGTGCCCTTGCCACAAAGAAAGCTAATGGTGTCCTGGTCTGCACTGGGAGGAGTGCTGCCAGCAGGTTGAGGGAGGGGATCCTTCCCCTCTCCTCAGCACTGGTGAGACAACACCTGGAGTGCTGGGTTCTGGCCTCCCCACCCCAGAGACATGGACATACTGGAGAGAGTCCAGTAAAGGGCCACTAAGATGACTAAGGGACTGGGGCATTTCTCATGTGAGGAAAAGGTGGAGAGAGCTGGAGCTGTTCAGCCTGGAGGAGAAGGCTCAGCTGGGGGATTCATCAATGTGTGTAAAGACCTGAAGGGAAGCTGCAAAGAGGACAGAGCCAGGCTCTTTTCGGTGCTGCCAAGTGTCAGGATCACAGACAGTGGGCACAAATTGAAAAATGGAAGATTCCTCCCAAACATTAGGAAACCCTTTTTCACTGATAGAGACTGATAGAACACTGGCACAGGTTACACGGAGAGTGGTGGAGTCTCTGTCCTTGGAGATATTCAAAAACCACATGGACATGGTCCTGGGCAACCAGCTCATGGTGGCCCTGCTTGAGCAGGGCGTTTGGACAAGATGAGCTCCAGAGGTCCCTTCCAGCCTCAGCCAGACTGTGATTCTGTGTGATTTAGTGTCACTGAAATCAGTTCTTCTATTCTGGAAATATTTACTTTTTGATAACTGATATAATTATGTTATAGAAATGTTCTGTCTGAAAGGTTTGGGCTGCTGCAATCTGAGCACATCAAACATGTAATGTGTATATTTTGGTTTGAAGTACATGCTGAATGTCATCCCAAGGAAAGCACAGCATGGAAACCATTCTTGATATTTAATGCAGTAAATATATTAATGAAGCAAAACTGCTACCCTTAAAATAGATGGAAAAATCCCCAGCCATTGCTGATGTCTCTCTAAAGATATCTTTAGCAAGAAGCTAACAATTTTCTAGTATTAAATATTTATAGGCATATGGGAACACCAGTACTGCTCTCCATCAAGATGGCTTTGAAAGACGTTATTTGAGATGGCAAATCTAAAAGTTGGTGTGTGTGATATGACAGGACTCAGGAAAATGAAATAACCATATGAGGCGAAGCATTTAAAATTATTGAAAGGATTTACTGCAGCATGTAACGGAGCTGTCAGGCAGCTGTATCTCTCACTCAATTGTTGCTGTTGCCTCACTGCACTTGCATATGACAAGACTCTGCTTTTTCTAAGGTGACTGACTCCTGTGTCCTGACTGTGTTGTATTCTGTGACAAACATCCTTCCCCCAATGCAAGAAACAGCTGGGCAGTGGCAGGAAAAGTCTGAGTCTCAGTTAACTTGAAAGACCTATCTGACATGGATGTGACAGTTCAAATGATCCTGGCAACATAAGTAAATCTACAGCAACAAGATGATGGAGAAGGCTCCTGGTACACGTAGAAGATGAGCCCTTATTTTCCAACACAAGGGTCTGGTGAGATGCTGGGCTTGTTTAGCTAGCTAAGTCTGTAGGAAAGGCTCAGACCATGCTGCACAGAACATGAGCTCTCAATCACTGACCATCAAAACATCATTTCTCCTTGTAGCCACCTGTGACTAAACTACAAAGGCTCCAGGACCCGAGAGCATGGAAGAAACAGAGTCTCAGGCCAGACATCAGCTGTTGTAAATGTGATTAGTAGACTGCAGGGCTAACAACCAAAGGAAAGAGCTACATCAGGTAAGCCATTTACAGCACACAGACTTTGCTGGTCTTGCAGGACCCAAGGACTGTGCTGCTATGTCTTCTGGAGCTCTGTCCATCAGGATTATTTAGGTACATGGAAGCAATGAGTGCTCCTATAACAATGCTGGAGACAGATCTAGCCTCAGCGTGGACTTTCTTGCATTGTAAAGCAGTTGAATACAATGGAGCTGAGGATATTGTAAGTGCCGAGACAGATTACAGCAAAACAGAGAGTCTGGAAAGGGCTGGACCACGGCCAGGCAATGCATTGCTGTGCTGGGGAGCAATGGGGCAAGACTCATAGCTCTTGGCTCTTTCCACACCCATCTGTGCCCCGGGGTAGGGTGCAGCCAGCTGACTGCATCCCTCCCCAGTGGAACCGGGGTGCTTTGCCTTTGCAGTGGTCTTCCACACCAGTGTGCTGGCCGTAGTCCCCAGGGGAAATGCTGCAGGTAGCTCAGTTGAGCCTTTTCCCTGCAGTTCCGCAGGGAGCCAAGCATTCAGCCTTGCCTCTACACAAACTGCCTGATAGTTGATGCTGGGAGCTGGGCAGCAGGAGAATTTTTCATCCCATTAAGTATTCACACTTTCTTCCCCTGTCTTGCTGTTGTTTTTTCTAAACATGAAAGACAATAATCAGAAAACAAAAGCATTTACGTTCTCTCATTACGTTCACAACTGACATCAAAGGTGGGGTTTAGCGATCATTAGTGCAATACCGCACTTCAACATGATCAAAGCAATCAGTGCCCAGGCACAATAAAGAAGATGGAGCTCTGATTCAGCTCCTCCATAAAAGGCAATGATAAAGAGATCTGGGAACAGGGTGAGAGCACGATAAGTATATGAGGGCATACGGATGAGATACTCTTTAACATCAAAACTGATTCTCATTTCATATCCAATTATACCTCTGAGCTGTTCAGCCCAACATCGCTGTCATCTCTGGCTTTCAATTGACATTGCAAATTGTGGAATAGAAAAAGCTACCATAAAGCGTGCCTCAGTTGAAATAGCTCCTGAAGTTTGTTACTGCAGACAGGTAACTCTCTGAGAGCTGGGAGACTTTCTTTGGCCTGATTGATGCTGACAGCCAGCCTCATTCACATTTGGGTGAGGGACTCTTTAGCTACTGCTTAGTCAATGAAAATAGCCTTTTTGATCACCATCTGATTCAGGGTAGAAAGCTCTCAGTGTAGGGACAATGTTCTTTGCACCATTGGGTGACCATAGCCAGAGAAACGAATGCCATTGAAGGCAAGTGTAGAGATGTTGTTCACCAGGCCACTGTCAGGGACTGATCCTTTTGTCTCTCGGACTTGCGCAGCTCAGGGTACAAAAGTGCACCTGGAAAATCCCATAGGAAGCCCTCACTTTCTGCCTGAGTGGAAGCACCTCTGAAACACACAGCTTTTTCTTAACGTCCTGGAGATGTATGGACTCTTCTATATGCCAGGGGCACCAACCCAGTGAATAACTACAGCAGTGATGTATTTGTGCCTTGTTCTCTGAATTCAGATTCAGGCTTACTGATTTGCAAGGGTGTAGGGAGGAGGCTGGGAGAGCTTGTGATTTGGGGTTTGTGGGTGGGAGGGACTTGAGAGGGTGGGGACTGAATTAACAGGACCTCAGATTTTGGAAGTCTGGTCCCAAAGTACATAGCCCACAACTGCAACTGAGTCACTCTGTCTTCTCTTGTGTAACCTAAACCTCAAAAGCTTCCTTTCTCTGGAAGACAGATTTTCCACACTCTGAATGGCTTGTATAGAAGATGTTCTAAAAAGTGTCTCAGGGGGAGAATACAAACAAAAGATAAGATCCAGTAAAAAGACAGGCATTTGGTGATACTCAGCAAGGCAGGACACTTGTTTGGAAGCAGAAAAGCATCATTAAATATGGGTTTGTCAACTGCTAAGGAAGTAAGAAAGGGAAATAACTGAGTCATGTGTGTTGAAAAAAAGGAGCCATGGCAAGTCACAGAGGATACAGACAATTCAGTAACAGAACAGGGATGTTTTGCAGGGGAAGGAAATTATTTTGCTTGGAAGGATGAGATGGGTAATGAAGTTTGCGGCAGAGAGGTACTCATCTGTTTTGGCAGTGAGTGTAAAACTGATGCTGTTTCACTCCCACAAAGCTTCATCAGTATATACAAGCAAGCAATGCAGCTCATCGTCTGTATCACGAAATGGCTTCAGCTGGGTAGCATTCCCATTTTGCTTTATAAATAAGCAGAAGCAGCATAGGCCGTTCTACCTGCTGGAACCTCTTTAACTTCACCTACCTCCTGTTTCAGAAGTAAAATGGGTTTTCTTTCCCAAAAGCTCCGAGGTCACACAACAAGGGAGTATAGTGACCTGTCACTCTTCAGCACTGAGCCAAACACCCACATAATTCCTGAAGAGAGCAGCGTACGCAGGTATGGAACCCTTGGGGGCTGGCATGTGGAGTGGATGGTGTAAACCAGCAAGCAGAGAGGACTGGGTAGAATTACATGCTGACCTGAAAGGTACCTGGACACTTTTTGCTGTTCTGGTTTTCTGCTGTGAGCCCCCTCCCCTCTGCCAGTACTCTAGGTCCTTCCCTTCGGAAACAGAAAAAAAGCAAATATGTCTGTTTGTGATCTCCAGCCTGATTGGTAGAGCATCCTCCTGACTGGCCCTGACTTCCACGAAGAAGGATATGACCGTGTTGAACAAGACACTGCCAGGGGTTTTGACCTCATCTGCAA
The DNA here is from genome assembly GCA_008658365.1 of Alca torda. Classification (NCBI taxonomy): domain Eukaryota; kingdom Metazoa; phylum Chordata; class Aves; order Charadriiformes; family Alcidae; genus Alca; species Alca torda. The sequence continues at coordinate 51,674,749 of CM018101.1, read as the reverse complement.
ATAACATTGGTGACAAGTTTTAAAATTGATCTCCACCCCACCCAGGGCTATTGGCACCTGTGCACACCAGTGCCTGGCCACACTGTGCAATGCTGAGCAACTCAGTTCTGCTTACGCCTTTAGCCACTGCTGAGGCCAGTGGGACCTGCATCTGTGAACTCTGGCACCAAAGGCTGGAGGTGAGCATCCATCTCCAGTGCATGTCGTTTCCAGTGGCCTCAGCTTCAAGGACTTGGGTACCCCTGTCATCTTAGAACCATAGAGTGATTTAGGTTGGAAGGGACCTTAAAGATAGTATAGTTCCAACCCCCTGCCATGGGCAGGGACACCTTCCACTAGACTGGGTTGCTCAAAACCCCATCCCCATCCAGCCTGGCCTCGAATACTTCCAGGGATGGGGCCTCTACAACTTCACTGGGCAACCTGTTCCAGTATCTTACCACCCTTATAATGAAAAATTTCTCCCAGATATCTAATCAAAATTTACCCTCTTCCAGTTTAAAACCATTACCCCTCATCCTAGTGCTACACTCCCTCATAAGGAGTCTGTTCCCATCTCTCCTATAAGACCCTTTTAAGTACTGGCAGGCTGCTATAAGGTGTCTTTGGAGCCTTCTCTTTTCCAGGCTGAACAGCCCCAACTCTCTCAGCCTGTCTTCATCAGAGAGGTGCTCCAGCCCTCTGACCACCTTTATGGCCCTTCTTTGGACCCACTCCAACAGGTCTATGTCCTTCTTATGTTGGGAACCCCAGAGCTGGACACAGTGCTCCAGGTGGGGTCTCACCAGAGCGGAGTAGAGGGGCAGTATCACCTCCCTTGACATGCTGGCCACACTTCTTTTGATGCAGCCCAGGATGCTGTTGGCTTTCTGGGCTGCAAGTGCACATTGCCAGGTCATGTTGAGCTTCTCATCAACCAAGACCCCCAAGTCCTTCTCTGCAGGGCTGCTCCCAATCCATTCTCTGCCCAGCCTGTATTTGTGGTTGGGATTGTCATGACCCATGTGCAGGACCTTGCACTTGGGATTGTTGAACTTCCTGAGTTTCACACAGGCCCATCTCTCAAGCCTATCTATGTCACTCTGGATGGCAACCCTTCCTTTCAGCATGTCAGCCACTCCACACAGCTGGGCGTCATTGGCAAACTTGCTGAGGGTGACCTCAGTCCCACTGTCCATGTTGTGAACAAAGATGTTAAACAGCACCAGTCCCAGTACCAACCCCTGAGGAGTGCCACTTGTCAGTGGTTGCCACTTGGACATGAAACCATTGATGACAATACTTTGAGTGCATCCATACAGCCAGTTTCTTATCCACCAAGTTGTCCATCTGTCAAATCCACATCTCTCCAATTTAAAGACCAGGATGTTGTGCAGGACTGTGTCAAACCCTTTGCACGAGTCCAGGTAGATGATGTCTCTCCCTCTCTAACAACCTCATTTTTCCAAATGGCAGCTTAATGACATGATGCAAGGCTCACATTTATAAGTTTACTTATACTTCAGGGAGGTTAGCTTGGTTAATAAATGTTAATTGTTGTTTGGACTCCTCTGGTGTTGTTTCACCTTAATTCTGACATTGGAAAACCGCATGAGTTGCTCCAACCTTGGGACATGACAGGAAATCATTCCACCCTACACATCTTCCCAAGTAGATTTTCACATCCTCTGTGAGCACCAGGTTACCTTAAATATACTGTTGCTTATTTACATGGATAGCCAGAGATGTAATGCACCCTACACCATCCCACAGAGGCTGGATCCCTGTCCTGAGCATGCCCTCATGGGCATAGCTGACACTGTGACTTGGGTCTAAGTGTGGGGCTATATACACTGCAGAAAAAAGCAGTTCGTATGCCTCCTACTACTTTTCCATGTGCCTATAGACTCCAATGCCCAAGCACCAGACAAGGTGTTTGCCTGGAACAGTAGCATGTGCTGTCCAATGACACTTTTTCCGTATTCCCCAAGAAAATGGCTTGCAGACCTGGGGAACAGACACAAAACGAAAGGAGCCGCTGAGCGCAGTAGTGATTGAGGGTTTGAAGAATGACATTGTGATTAGAGGCTGGGGAGCAAGGGACATGGCTGGTACCATGAGAGACCTCAACTCTTCTCTCACCAGAAGTGCCCCACAGGACTGTGCCCTGGCTGCTCAGAGTAAAGGTGATTGTGCACACAGGCTCACTGTTGTGGTCTGTGCCCCATTGCACAGCACCCTTGGCCTGTCCTCTGGCTGCCCCAGCTGCAGACTGAGCTCTGGCCCTGGCAGTATGTCTGCCTCTCCTCTGGTGGAGAGCTTGAGGAACCTGCCTGGCCTTTGCAGAGTTGGAGTGTGAGACGTGCTCAAGTGGGGAGAAGGCCACAGGGAAGTGCATGTGGGTAGGATCCAAAGTGCGCCCAAGTGCCAAGCAGCCCCATTGCAGGGGGGAGATGTACACAAGGAGCAGTTGTCCTGCTGAAGGAGAACATTTTCCCCACAGAGGAAGCCGGCACCAGCTGGGAATTCCTGGGAGGCAGAGGCACCGCGATGGGAGGGTGACACCACCAATTGCAATTGTGCATTATCTTTCAGAGCAGTGGTTTATTTGAAACCTGTTTCCAACTGACCTGACAAATTCATTTCCAAGGCAACAACAGATGGCAGCAGACAGATGGCTCAGTAATTTCAAAGACTTTCCAGAGAAAGGAAATGTCACTATAAGCCTGCACTATCTTGACATTAGGAAAGAATGGGATTATAACATCTGCATTAGCTGAAAACAATGTTAGGAAGACCTGTTGTAGGCTGGATTTTTGTAGTTATTTTCATGATCTCCACTGGCATAGCTCCATGATTCTCAAACCTTCTTTCTACCTCAAAATGGTATTTTGAGCCAACATTTAAATGCCTTATTGCATGACTGTAGATGTGTTCTCTGCACCATCTTGGTCAAACCACCTTGTTGCTTGATGCTTCAGTTCCTTGTCTGCAAAACATACATAAAAATCCTCCACTGCTTCTCATGGTTCCACCCACATGCTTCTCATGCACGTACATGTGTGCACACCCCTTTCCCTTGAGTTATGCCTGTGAGCATCTTTACACACCAAAATTATCTCCCAGATGCAATACATTATGCACAATGCATACATGTTGCTGGGATGGGGACTGTGAGATGATGTGTATCAGGATGGTTTTGAAGGAGCAGATTGAAAGTAAGCCTATGTTTGTGTTTCTGGACTTACCTCTGGGCTGATGTGCGCTAGAGGTAGTAGACACCTTGGAAGAATAATGAGTTTGTACACCAAAGGCATGGCTGCTGTCTAGCCAGATACTAAACCAGCCAAAGGGTACTAAACATCTTCTACAAATTATCAGCCAACCTTCCTATCCCAGCACAGTGAAGTGCTCATAACATGGGCTGGATGTAGTGAGGGCTCCAGTCCCCCTTGTAAAACTGTCTTGCCAGACCTCCCTCATCTGACCAGCCTTGGCACTTGTCCTGTGCTTTTAGATGGCAGACTTCTTGACAGAGATATTTTCCATATTTTCTTTTTCTTTTTCTTTTCTTTTTTCTTTCTTTTTTTTTTTTTTTTCCCCACGATACTGGACTCTACTTTGGCTGGAACCTTACCACATGCCATAAAAAATGGTTGGAGGAGTGGATTTCTTTGCTACCAACTGGTGAGTAAGGGGACCTCAACTTAGACCACTTTTTGGATATCTTTGCCTTGCTTTATTGTTGGGGGGGATGTATTATTATCTTTTTAATTTTTTGTTTATTTATTTATTATTATATTTATTATTTATGCTGGTAAGGGTGTGTTTTTCCTTGTTGCAGTTTTTCTGCTACCTGTCCCTTCCCAAGACTGAACTGCCTCTTCTGACAGTTTTTTTCCATTTTCCTCTTCTCTTGGACATTTTGTTGCTGTAGATTTTTGAAGGAGTTAAATGTGTCCTCCCCTTCACATCCTCATGACATATAGAAGGCATATCAAATGCTAGAACCAATACATAAATAAAACATTCCTTTGCTTTACTAGAAGTGACCTCTTCTTACTGAAGCCAGGTTGCATTCTTTCTCAGCTCTGACCTGTCCTCCAGAGTACATGTAACTTCCTTGTCTTCTGAGACGGTAATCAAACGTGATCAAAAAGGATTCAAAGGACTGTCTCTGTCTTGTCGCCTGGTGCACACCCATTAAGCAGAATCAGGAGAGGGGTGGCTTGTGGCACAACATAAATTCTGTTTGGGGTGAAATGGAGCAATGAAGTCATGGGCATGGATAAGCGTCTTATTTCTCTCAGCTCAGGTAAGTCATAGCTCAACTCAGTGGAGCTATATGCTTAGGAAGTTTTTGTAACTGAAAGGAGCATCAGACCGGCTTCCAGGAAGCCTTGTCCCTCCGTACCGTTGTGGCTGTATTTCAGGGGTTAGAAGGCAGCTGGCTATCCTCAGCTTCCCCTTCTCCTCTGCTAGTGAGAGCAAGCTTGGCCACTCATAGCTGCTGGAGCTAGAGAGGAGGCATGGCTTCATCTGGTGGTGATGGGTCTATGCTGAGCTCAGGCCTAGAACTTCATTAGCATTTCAAAAGTAGGAAGAGTCGGGGGTGACGGCATGTGGGTGCTCTGCAGTCAGAGGGAAAGGTATAAAGGTATAGGCAAAATGGAGGTGAGAAGATCCTTATTGTTATTGAGTAGAAAATGGCCTTGGACACAGAAGGAAAGAGGTGTGAGGTTTATTGTCCTGTGGGAAAATGCAAATGGGGTGAGGGAAGAAGCAGTCCTTAGGATGAAGCCCAGGAACAGTGACATAACCTGAACAAAGCAAACGGAGAGCTGAGGAGCAATAAATGGCAATGCTCATTGAAACTAGCATGCAGAAATGACCGTACTGAACTTCAGCAGTTACCGCAGGGTTGTTTGCTGATCAGAAAACCTTTGGGTGGGCATTGCAATGCAAGACCCCAATATATAAAAGGGGAGACCACCCTGAAAGGGAGCATGATTAGTGTCTGTATGCAAAGATGGGTTTGGCACAGCTGTGACACAAAGGGGCAGAGGCACGCTAGGATGGAAATGACAGGCCACTGCAGGCCTACCATAATGCAGAAGGGGGTTATATCTGCCTTTTGAGATACACAGGTCTGTGAAAACTCTGGTTCTGCTTGCCACTGCAGAAAGGATATACCAACTCAGAAGGCTGGGATGCTGGCAGTAGTGCCATTTTGTCCCCAGTTTTTACCAAAGTGTTCTTACTGTCCCGCTACCTCTCATCTTTTCCCATCAGGACTCAGCAGTAAGAGCTATCCTGCTTACAGAATGTATCCTAAGATCAAGCAGGATCTGGGGGCTGATGGATGTTATTATGGGCTCAGGCCTACCATTGTTCATCCAAGGTTTTGATCCTGGGCTGGTGGCTGGACGAGGTGGGCGAGCTTCCACTGAGAGCAATGGTGTCTCCTAGACAATGGCATCTGCCTTGCCAGTTGAAGGAGGGACCAATAAAAAGGTGTATGAATAACTATGGGAGTTGGCACAAGCTACTGTAGATGGGAAAGACACCAGTCCTTGGGTGGAGTTAAATTCAAACCTAGAAGAACAGGGACTGAAAACCACTCTTTGTGGACCAGGAGAAGGGCAGGGGAAAAAGTACATCAGCCTGACCTACTAGGAAACCAGCATTGCAAAAATTGCAGTCTCAGCTCCAGCAAACATTCAGCTGCCTCCATGCAAGCCATGAAAATAGAGAATTAACTGCTGGATCTCTCAGAAAGATAAGATTAAAACAGAGACATCCTGCAAATATTCAATAAAACCAAATGCAGGCTGTCAATGCAAATACAGCTTCCATCATCAGAAACAAAGCACAGTAGCCCAGTAACTGCTCCAAAGATGTTGGCAAAAATGATGCAGCTGAAGGCAGGTTATTTTTCTGAAATATGTTATTGACTTGTCCCCTGGAAATGAGATTTTCCACCAGAAGTCTACTTCCAGCCAGGACCCTTCCCTCAGCATAGAGAGCGCAGGTGCTGGTCTCAGCAGGAACCTGGCTGTGAGGGTAATTGAAAAGTGCAGCAGTGCAGGTTTGGGACTCACCAGCACTCGAGGGCTTTAAAATGAGATCAGGCAGTTCTTAAAAAAAATAAAACAAAACAGCTCTAATCTGGCCTCTAAGAAAAATGCTAATGCTGGATGAAATATTTCTGGGTGTTTAACAGGCAAGCAGGTAGAGCAAACGCATCATCTCTGCTGCCCAGTGTGGTATTGGCAAGTGTTGACCATGTTCTTGGAGGCCTGATGATCACCACACGTAGGAAAGGGAAATAATTCATGTCATATGCCACTCATGTTGTCCTAGTAAAGCTTCCTTAGAGAAGGCTTTAAAGTTTCCAGTTGTGAGAGAGAAAGTCAGATGATCTGGACTTGATAAGACATTCCTCTGTACTTACAGAGGTTATCAATGGTCCTGCACACCATCACACAAGATGTGAGCTCTTTCCACTTGGGAAAGGGCAAGTAATTCTCATCGTCCCCAGCTGGTGAAGGTGGCTTATTGGTCATGTGTTTTGTGCATATGTGCAGAACTTGGCATGAGCCTCGTGCGTTTGCCTTTTATTTCTGATAAGACAGGATCAGATAACTCATTGGAAGAGGAATTATCATGGTAGAGGTTGGGGAATTTTTATGGTATTCCTCAGCATGAATTAAACACATTTGTGCCTAAATATAAAAGAAAAATTTAATGAACAATGCATGGGAGAGAGTTCTATGGCAACAAGAGTTTCTATGTTGAGTCTGCAAAGATGCCTCACAAGCTGATTCCTTATATACACTTGCACCGGCACCAATCCCAAGAGAGGTTGCATGGGGCACCTCAGCCCAGCTGTGGTCCATCCCCTAGTCCAGCTGTGCTACCCAAAGGGGCCCTTGAGCTTGGGCCCCTGACCACTCCCATTCCAGGGTGGCTACAAGACAATGCTGAGGCTGTTTCTTATCTCCTCACCAAGGGAAATTTCACTCCCTTGCAAGGTGTGCTTCTGCCTCTGGCATTCCAGCTTCCAGCCAGTTTAACCCCTTCTTGTAGTTGGGCCTTCTTGCCCTCTGTGCCACACCATTCTTCAGTCAGAAATTACCACTGCTGAGCAGTTACAATTAGATTTTCCCCTTCATAGATCAAACTGGCTGACGAAGCAGGCTTGTGAGACTTAAAAAATATTCCTGAGTGGCATTTTAAATAGGGGGACAAAGACTCTGAACTGGGTTTTGTGTCAAGAGAAGAGCCAATGTATGCTTGTTTTGACCAGTACTGCTACGGAGATGGGCTGAATCCATTCACAATTTCAGGCCTGCTTTGGAAAAGGGTATCCAAGGCCAGACTTTTGCAATTGTTTGGGAAGCACTAGTATGTGAAAATCAGCACATGCACAGACCAGCTCTGACATGTCATGAAGCCCCACCTCTGACCCCCGTGGTATAAAATGTCACTGACATAAGCCTCAGAGAGGCTGGCCTGAAAATGGTGTCCTAGTCCCCTGGGACACCACATCTCAACAATACCAGCATTCCTGCTACCCTTAACCTGGCTTTTCTCTGCTTAAACACTAGCACATGTTCCCATTTCCCCTGTAATTAATTAGCAAGAAATAATTTATTCTCTGAAAGAAAAACTATCTTTCTCAGCCTGCTGTGCACTTAGACAACTGTCAGGATCTGGAATAAATTTATACAATGACCATGCTGAATTTTTAAATCCTTATCGAAAACAACCATTACAGTTTCTATGTGGGTGTGGGTGTCTATTAACTCAACATCTCCTCAAGGAAGGTGAGAGCTGTTAGCCCTGAATAGGCACTGGACTTCCAGGAGGCGACAGACAGGGCTACTGGTGCCTTGCTGGCATCACACATTTCTCTACCACCCTGCAGGCAAGGAAATTCTGCGATGGAGCATGCTGTCTTGCACTGCCCAGGGCTGTAATCTCATCCTCCCATGGGCAGCGGCAATGCAGCCCATGCTGCCCCCAGGCAAAGAACTGACCTGCAAGGAATGGATTTGAAGAGCACAGGGCAGAGCCCTGCCCACGCAGCCATCCCTGTGGTACACAGAGGATAGCTGCCCTTACATGCCCGTGTCTTCTTTATGGCTACAATGTTCTAAAAGCTGGTGCATCTTCATTCTTTCGAAGCTGTGGTACCCCTGTGTTGATCCGGGTTTGCTGTGCACTCATGCCAGCCTCCAGTCAAGGCCAGAGCTCATGGCTTCTAGGACCACCAAGTTCTTGCTCTGCAGGCTCAGTTGCCTGTGAGCTGCCGTCGCGCTAACCACAAAAAATTCAGTGAAACAGGTGGTGCCATCTACTGGGAGTCGAGATTTTTACTCCTGTTTGATATAGAATCTAATCTAATGCCATCGGTCAGACTCCCTCCAGGCTTTACCTGGCACCTTTGCAGCAAGATGTCCACAGGCAGGAGGCAAAAACCTGCCTTTTTCCAGTTTTTCGAACTGAGTGAGAAAATATTCATCCTGCTGTGGCAGAGCGGAGATTAAATGCCCTGCAGCTGTGACAGAGAGGTGCAGGGTGTAATGGAGGGCTAAAGCAGGGAAAAGAATTGAGTTTGCAAAAGAGCTTTTAGAGAGACTTTCTGTTGTGTTTTTACCTGAGGTGTTTTGCAACACACTTAATTGAACACCCTTATAAAACAGGGTATAATTTTGTCACTAATCTCTGCCTCAGTGCCTAAATTGTCTGAGGAGGAGAGAGTTCTGGAGCCTGGGGAGAGAGACCTTTGGGAATTCACCAGTCCAGACACCTGGGATGTTGGATGTGGCTATAGTTTTGGTTATGAAACAGATTGCTTGAGATTGCTCAGCAGATCCTGTGTCCTTCTGAGCAGCAATTTCTCTCTGCTGTTTAATGACATAAATGTTTTCTGGTCGGTAATACATATAACCAAACATTGAGTGAGGCTTTGCTGCAGCAAACTGCCATTTTTTCACATCCCTAGGTAGAAACTTTAATGAATCATTTGCTTCTGGCCTAAGTCTGTCCCCTTTTAATTCAGTGGGCGTTTAATCTCTGATTTCTATGGGGGAATTATGATGGATGCCTTAGAAAAATCCCTTCTGAACTGTAACTTTCTCTCTTTGTAATGTTTGGAGGCTCCCTCCCTGCCTCCATGTATTGCTAACAGCTTTTGTTTAACAAGGAAGAATGCAATCAATTCCTGGTAGTTTAAATACTGTCTCCAGAAGTTATTTTTGATGAGCTATTTGCTGTACTAGGGCTGCAGTCCTCTGTTTTGCTCTCCATAAAAAGGCGTAAATTCATCAGGTTGGCCGAGACACAGGAATTCATCAGGGCCATATAAATGCTTAAATGCCCTGCCAAATAGATATGACACATTTTCAGAACAAAAGATTAGTATATGGTTTGGATCCTGACTGGATCTGCAAGGCAGATATGGCATGGAGGTGCGAAGGCGCACTCTCAACTCTAGTCTAGCAAATTTCTGTTGAAGTGAAATGCAGTTCTGTTAGCAGAGGGACCTGGGAGCAGCCCTTTCCAACATGCTCTGCTGTGAGCTAGGGTGGGCAGGCTTCTTGCCAGGTTCCATGTCTCTTCGCCGGAACAGGACCTTGAAGCTGGATTTCCTCACTGATGGGCTCTTGTTTAAAGATAGACCTTTCACCCTTCTGCTCTCCGTTTTGCGGGGTTTCTTGGGCTTTTTTTTAAATCCAGGTCTCTGTACTTGCTGCTTTTACATGTGCCTGAAATAGGTCTCTGACATCAAAGAGGCTGGTTTTTGTTTGGGAAGGAAAAAGAGTATTAAAAACCACCTTAAATTTCTTTGACCCGGTTGCGTGAAAGGGGCAAAGCGGTTTTGGCAGAAAATAAGCCCCCTTGTGTTCTAACACTCCTCACCAAGGTGGGAGGCTTGGTGTGGCTGGGTTTAAATTCTGAGTGATGCCCAATTCAGCACTATCAGTCCAGTCATGTTTAATATACTAAACTGTTATGATTTGGGTACACTAATAGTGGACTGCACCTTCAGTCTAGTCGTGCTCATGAACTAGCACGGCCACTCTCGAGTCTTTGGTCGCGCTCAGTGAGAAACCGAAACGACTAGCTACTTAAACAGTGCAGTTTATTTAAACAACAGATATATAGGTTCTTAGGATTGCCGGTGATAAATACACTGCCTGCAAAGCACATGCAAATGAAAGTATTGTTAGATATACAAAACGCATGACAAAGTTATAAACAATACAGCCTGGCTATAAATGTAGGAAAGAGATCCTCTAGAGAAATTTCTAAGTTTCCCGAGAAAGCACTCGGTATGATCTAAGTCTTACCCAAAGGTGTCCCTATGGGGGGGAAGAAAGGCTCAGCGCGTCAACTGGTCCCAGGACTCAGTGATGGAGTTTGGTCCCAGGAGTCAGTGGTGGAGTTCTTCGTGATGGTATCTTCCCTGGGTATCCCCCCTCTCTTGGGCTTTTTTTATACTATTTGTTATCTTCAAGGTGGAGTGTGACTTTAGTCATACATACTTGTATTATGATTGGTGTAAAATTCTCTCGCTTCACAAGTAGAAGTATAGTTTACAAGAAACTCAGGGCACAGGAGTGGTCGCACCTTGGAGGTGGGTAGCCTTCGGGATGGAGGTGTGTTTTGGTATTATAATGACATTATAATGAGCAAAGTTCACACAAAGGACAGCATTTCATCAAAATTTGACAAAATGTTGGCTCAGGGTAGCGAGCAGGCAGCGAATTGGCAACTTATCTGTTTCATGGTACCATCCCGTTCCTGTATCTGCATAAGACAAGGACACGGAATGATTATCTTCCGTCCCATATCTCATGTAGTTTCGCAAGCATCGTACAGAGAACCGCAGATGTTGCATTTTTTTCGCATGCCAGACACAGCTGTTTTCTACCTTAGAAGCCTCATGTTTTTATACTTTTCCTTAATGTGTGAACAATGCTGTACTTTTGTATTTTTGGCCAATTTAGTAATTATTCCACAGACCCCAACAGGTTTTTTTTTTCATTCTCTCTGAGACAAGCGTCACACATTCAACAGCCCAGATAAAAACTCAGCAGCCTCCTGGTCCGTAAATCCCAGTCTGTAAAAGTCTTGTGACTTTTTTATGTATAAGTGGGAGAAAAGCCCTTTCAAAACTTCTTACCTCAAAATCACAACCTGAAATACTCCTGTTTCTAGAAGAAGCCAAAAGCATCTGTAGGAAAATTGCCTTTGAATCTCTTGCAACTGTTTGATGTAAACGACTGTTTAATGGGAAGAAGGCAACATTGTCCCGATTCCCATGCTCCCAGCCTGTTCTGAGAGATTTAAGGATTTTTGTACCTGAGACTGGTTTTCCTCAAAAATACTGACTTGTAGCACCCCTCTTAGGAGGGCCCAAATGCATAGTCCTGTGTGCATAAACCCCTTCAATGTTTTTCATGTTCTTAATCCTTGACTTTGAGAGGGTTTAAGTGCCCCCTTAAAAGGAAGAACTGGGAAAGATTCTTGATTTGGAGAAGAAATGCAATGCTCCCAGTCTTAGCAAGTAGAAATATACTGCTTTTCTGAAAATGATGCGTAAGAGGGAGAGGGGACAGGGGCAAGGGAAAGTCAAGGGGGTGAGAAGGCCGGGGAGGGCAAGTAGGGACGTGACAAAATTATTTCCTGATCAACCATGATATCAGTCTGTGTGGCACAAAGCCTCTTAAGATAGAATTTTAAATGAAAACATGTCTGAATAATTTGTGTGCTTTCTTTCAAGAGGGTAAGTAGTCTCAGAAATTTTTTTTTTTTCTGCTAGAAGTGGTTTATTTCCAAATTGTGAGGCCTGATGTCATTCTTGTTTACATAGCTTTCACATTCATGAAAATAGTTTCACTGGCTCTAAAAAAGTTGCTCCTGATTTGCACCAGAGTCCAGCATGCCACCCAAAGGAGGGTAAGAAGTCTTAGAGGGAAGGAGTGGGAGGGAGCCCAGTGCCAAACAAGAATGTCCCCACAGGCTTCAGAGCTGGAGCTTAAAGCAATGTAAAGCGTATGTCATATCCCTTGCCCTGTGAGCCAGTGACCTCAGAAACCCCAGTTTATACACCTTCACCATTCTTTTACTAAAAGGAAAGGGAAAAGTGTCATGGTACATTAACACGAAGGCTGTGCATGCAAGTGGCTCCAGGGAGATTTATAACCATGGAGCTTTCTTTACAAATAGCCCATGAAATAGTGCTTTGGGAGGGGAGAAGTCAAACTCTCCTTTAGTACCAGAGGGAACATGCAGCTGAGATTCTTTTTTTTTCTCCTCTTTTTGTGAACTGAGGAGAGAAGAGCTGGACTTGTCTGGGTTGCCTCACCAAGGCAGTGGTAATACTTACCTGCTAGCATTGGTTTATTCCTATGTATCCCTGAAGGATTTGCTGGGGGCAGAGGGGCATATTTCCTCTTCCTTCCCCTCTGTGAGGAACAACTTTTACTAAACGTTGCTGGAGGGTAGTGGATCATCTCTGAAAAACATGGTACACGGTATTAGGAGCAGTGGAGAGGCTTGTACTGGTTTTGAGGGCTTTTGGGCCAGGGACATAATTCAGCCCAGCACAGGCTGAATTTTTCATGCATGCTGAAGCCCTGCTGTGTGGCAGGCAACAGTGCTTTTCAGCGTCAGCCTGGTTATAAGAATGTGCTAACAAAGCCCTTGTGCCCTAACTCAAATGAACGATTAACTCTATGTCTCCCCGGGCCATGTGGACCATATGCCTTTGCTGGCTTAATGCTGCCTGCTCTGGGATCATGGTACTCATGTCCCTTACCTCTACTGACACTGCCTGAGATGTGACTTTTGATGCTGCTTTCGTGAAGGCTTTTGCTGAAGGTGGCCTTGTTGGAGAGTGAGCTCCACTCTGCCACGCATAGGGGTCACCAGGAGCTGCTCACACATGCACAGGCCAGGCTTTTTGCCACAGGAGCCTCCTCATCTGGTGGCACAAGGGGTATCAAGCGGAAACCTGAGTGAGTGCACGACCTTCTGTTTCAGCAACATGCTTTGTTATGGCAAACGATGGCAGAGGTTGTACACACTCCCTCCTACTGCTGACTTTGGGGGCACTTGTGCCCTCTCTGACAGATGAGGCTTCCCTGTAATTGGCTCACTGCTGGCACCACTTTGTGGTGAAGAAAGAGTGCAACAACAACAACATAAGCGTTATATATAAGTCGTACAGAAAAGGACATGCAGGACTTGTGCGATCAAAGGAGCAGTAGGCTGAGAGTAATATAATACACACCTCGGAAGTGTTCCCCATTCAGCTGGCGAGTAACTCTACATACCGGATATGTTACAACAGAGGGGAAGGGAGACTGGTGTCCTGCTGTCCTTCCCCAAGTACACTTTCCTGGAACCATAAACACCGCTCAGCAAGCCCACGTCAAGCTGTGTCAGACTAGCAACATGTCCATGCTATACCAGTAAATTACGCTGTGCCTTCTGGCACCTCTGCACAGTAAGTATTTGCATAATTTAAAGAGAATTGGGGAGATCCCAGCCTAAAGCTTTCCCTGCCCCTTCTTCTCCACATGACCTCTTCTGATGGAACCCTGCGCAGTCCTGCCAATTCCCCATTTAGCCATGCTCGGAGCACCCTGGAGACCCTAAGATGTAATTGCTGGCAGGACTGGGTGAGCTGGGCACCTTGGAAGTTGAAATTCAAGTTAGCAGCATCATGGGACCAATTTATAAGTATTATGTTCAGGTAGCAAATAAGCCTTGTTTCAAATGCAGCGGCTTATGGTCTCATTTGGCTGTGAACATGCCTGGCTATGAAACTCCAAGTTCATGTGAAGCCTCTCTTTTTCCACTGAGTGCTTGGTCCTGTCCCCCTGTAGCTGTCCCCATACACCAATATCTCCGCCACCTCATCCATCTTCAGGCCAACTGATGGTCCTTCATGTCCTCCAGTGTTGCTGTGGGCAAGGGGGAGCTACACACAGCTGTAAAGATGTAGTAACTCTCTTTCACAACTGCAAACTTACTTCAAGGATCTTTTCTATCCTTCTTTTTTGGTAGTGAGGGCTGTTGCCAGTGTGCTGATGGCACTGTCAAGGGCCCAGGCTCCTGACACATCCCATGCTTCCTTCCTGCAGCTGCTACTGCCTGCAGCACCTCCATCTTCTGGGAAAGAGTTTCCCTGTGCACAGTCTGTGTCTTAAACAGGGCAAAACAGTTGCTTCCCCATGTTCCCTTGCTCTCCTCACATGGCGTTTAGCAGCCTAGGCTGGTTGCAGGAGTCCTGAGGAACCCAGTCATGTGCGACAGTAGTATCATGGGGTCAGGCTCCCAGCGCTGCATCACCAAAGCAGTGGCATCCATGTCTAGCTTTTCAGCACATGAAAACCCTTGTTGGCTACACTGCTTATTTAAGGATTGCAGCAAACAAGGGCCAAAGCAGGGTAAAGCCAAAGGGCTTTTCTGATCTGATAGTTAAAAAGTGCCCATTTCCCTTTGGGGATGACAGCTCCATGCCTACAGACTGATTCATGCCATCAACCTGTCTGCTACCAGGTACAACAATTAGGACATAGATCTGCTTTAACTCTTACTGTGGAGGTGACACCCCCTCAGACACTAAACCCTACCATAGGACTTCCACAGAGGTCTGCGAAAGAGGTGCAGGCTGGAAGGACCTGGTGGGGACAATCCTGCAGGGATACATTGTCTTGAGGTTTGTCAAGATGAGAGCACCACACAGTATGCACATGGGCTTGTTTTTTTCATCTCCTGCTCTGAGATCATAGGTGTGTGCATGGAAACCAGAGGGACTAAGAAACCCCCTCCTATTTTAAGGCCCTTCCTATTTCACTCTGGTCCCACAGGCCTTTGCTCCCTCAAGTACTTTTTGTGGTCTTTATTTCTGTGGGTACATTGTCACAGGCCAGACTTGAAAAGGGGCCTCTAAATGGAGTTGCTTATAAAGAACCAAGTGGTGGAGACCATGTTGCTCACCGCCATGTATTGAGTATGTTCCATAAGGAAGGAGTTTGAATGCTTTAGCTTGTCCTCTGGGACATCTCTGTGATAAACAGGTGAAGTCTGATAGTCAACAAGTGTTTGGAAATGCTATTTAGAAGTGCAGGAAAAAGAGATCAGATGACTTGATCATTGCCAAAATGAGATTATTCAACAGTTCTCTGAAATGATTTAATTTCTACATGGCAGCATGAATGCAGGTTGTGCAGGGCTGAAGATTAGCTTCACTTCATCAGATGGTGGCCTTTGGATATGCCTGATTGTTACTAGGAAGGACAGGTTTGTCTTTATAATGGTCTGAAATGGAAGTACTGCATGTTTGAAGGAGAAAGGTCATGACGGATCACTTCTCTGAATGACACAGTAGTTAATTCAGTGAGGACCAATGCTGCCTGCTTTTTGCCCTTGCCAGCCAGGAAGGGCAAGAGTTGAATCTACACCTTTCTGAGTCTGCTGTGTGAGTGTCGTGGGCACAGGGAAGGCCAGCAGCCTACCACTCGGAGAGCACAAACAGCGTAGGAGGCATGCCGTTTGAGCTCCTGAGACAGTCTCCATCCCCACAGCTAGTTAGCATCACTGTTCCCTGCCACAGACAATTTCTGATGTGGTTTTCCTGCCTTCAGAAGTTTTTTTGGTGCAGGATTTGATAGCTCCCTTGGAGGTAAATAGGACTTTGCATATTTAGTCTACATATTGTCTTCCCAAGCCCAGAGTCACATAGTTGTTGGTGACACCCACAGTTTTCATAAAGCAGGCACTGATAACAGCTGTGATCACAAAGAAGAATGTGAAAAATGGTTTCATCAAGCACTCAAAACCACATAAAACAAATTTCACCTCCTTTTATTTTTCTATCTGATATTTTCAGGCCCGTCCCATGATTTTTCAGGAACCAGAACTGGTGGCGCAGATGTTGTCAATGCTAAGCTAAAGAGTTTAGTGCATTTAGTACTGCTGTGAGGCTGGTGGTGTGTGTCACCCCAGCTGCAGCCCTGAGTATAGCAGCCCCTGGACTACACAGGCCCTTGGACGTGCTCTCCCAGCGGCTGGTTGAATCTGCCCACTGAATGAAGAAGACAGTTTAGCAGTTCAAACACAGCCCTCAGTGCTGGCAATAGTCAAAGGTGCCTTTTTGAGCAGGTAAAACAAAGTTCCTCATGCTTCAGAAATGACTTCAGGGATTTTTGTTTCAAAGGAACAACACTTACAATGCAGCTACTTGCAAAACCCCACCATCCTAGCTAGGAGTCCCACTTTGCTTTCCATAGGAGACTGCTGCTGTGGCTGACCAAGAGTAAAAAGTATAAATCTATTTGCAGTGGACGGAGAAATTTCTTTCTTCTTGCAACATCTGTAAATGATCAGCACAGGGATTCTGGCTGATTCCTGGATAGCTAGCAAATCCAAGTTGAAACATCTGCGCGTCAGATATGCATCACCACTGATGTGCAGAACACATCAGATGTCAGTTGATAGACTTGCACTTGATCGGGCTGGGTAACCAACTAGTAGGAAAAGAGAAAATACATAGCACAGTGAGAGTTGTTGCCCCTCACCCCTCCTTCTTTTTAGCTCTATATTTTTGTTCCTCTGTTCACGTTTTTGTAGTTGTTCTTTTTGCACGGTGCACTTATGGTGTTGAATATGGATAGGAGAGTGAAAGCCCACAGTTCTAAAAGGCGGTAACACAGCTGTCCCTGGCAAAAATAACTGTATCCGTGATTACCATCACCAAAAGCATAAATGAAACATGTAATAAAATCTTCCAGAAACTGCCTTGGGATCTCACCAGGAGTACTGGGGAGGTTTTTGGCTGTGTTTCTGTAACAGAGATTTGAACACTTTTGGGTGTCTTCTCCTTTGGCTTTTAAATCATGTTGAATCAAATATAGTTGTGGTACCAGAGTTTGTTGTTTGAAACTGAAGTCATATTGTCTGTCTTGCTAATCCCTGATTGCATTTACGTGGGGCACTCCCTCTCCTCATTGCTTCCTACTGCCCACTGCCCTGGGTCATGTGCAAGTGTCCATGGTGCAGTCTTCATCAGAAATACTCTTGCTCTTCTGACTGCTTCTTTAGTGACTTCTGGAAGTGCAGACCTGCATGATGATGATGCAGAAGACTCTCTTTGTTAGATTTTTTAATGTGATGTGCAAGCTGGTGTGGCCTGGACCTGGGGCTTGTCTCTGCCCTTCTAGCAACTAGTGAAGGATTCAGCCATTCTCACTTCAGTAGCAGGTCTCCTAACAGTGCCTGAGAGGACAAACTAAAAATCTGTCTCACTTACTTACCTCTATACTGCTTCTGCATCACTGTGGGAAGTGATAACAGCATGTTGTTGTGAGGTCTTCAGGCAGATGTGATCACCCAGGCATGATACCAGCAGCAGGTAGTAAGTTAGAAGGTGACAGCTTTATTCAGACAACTTTCTGACTCTAACTGCTGTTGATGCGCCGCATCTGGAGAGCCAGCAACCAAATCCTCTGCTGAGATCCTGTCATGCTCTGCTTCCTTATGCTGCTCTGAGAGCAATAGCAGCGGAGTCTTTCTGCACAGACAGTATTGCTAAAACCCCAGCATTCCTGAGGCAGAGAGAAATAAAGGCTTGCTTTAACAGCTTTGTGGCACTCTGTGGCTATTATAGCTGACAGAGGGGATCTGCCACACAGTTTAAAATCAGAGCCATCACCCCTTTAATGAACTTCCCTCTGCAGCTCAAGGATAGTTTGTTAGCACAGTAGTTCAAACTTCTCAGTATGACTGCGATGTCTGGGTAAGTGCTTTGCAGACTGCCTTTTAATCCTGAGAGAAGCAGAGCAGTCATTCAGCAGCTGGCTGGCCTAGCAGATGAAACCCCTCTCCTCTAAGCATCCCCTGCATGAGATCACAGGTCCGTACATGGGAAAGGAAACCTCATCAAAGGCTGTGGCTCAGGTAAATGTGCATGAGCTGTTCTATTTGTATCATGCCAGCTGGAGGAAGAAATCTCCTTTGGAGAAAAGGCCTTTCTGTATCAAAAAAAAAAAACCAAACTAACCCACAAAAAAAAAAAACAAACCAAAAAAACAAAAACAAACCAAACAAACAAAAAACCCCAAAACAAAACAAACAAACAAACATACACACACACAAAAAAAAACCCCAACAGAAATACACAAATGGGGAGAAAAGTGTGGATCTCTTCAACGTGTATAAAAACCTGAAGGGAGGGTGCAAGTAAGTTGGAGCTGGTCTCTTTTCAATGGTGCCCAGTTACAACACAAGAGGCAATGCAATGGGCACAAACTGAAACACAGGGTGTTCCCTCGGAACATCAGGAAACATTTTTTCCCAGTGAGGGTGACCGAGCACTGGCATGAGTTGTCTAGAGAGGTGGTGGATCTCCATCCTTGGAGATATTCAAAAGCCATCCAGACGAAGTCCTGGGCAACTGGCTGTAAATGTCTCTGTTGGACCAGGGGGGTTGGATTAGATGACCTCCAGAGGTCCTTCCAACTTCAGCCAGTCTGTGACTCCATGAGAGTGAGTGAGGGGACCTCTTCAGACCAGTGTGATGTGAGCATGCTCCTCACCCAGGTACTGGGGGCAGAGTCCACCAGTTTAGTGGCACGTGGCAGGGAATGCCATAGCCATGATACTGTGTTGGTAGTTGTGCTTACCCTTGTGCAGCTCCTCTCTGCTAGAGCCATGGAAGCATTACTCACTAGTGCTTAACAACTACTCACATTTAACAACCATGGAAAAATGAGGCACTGGAATGTTGACATGGGGTCATCTACATCTAAGACATCTTCACAGGCCAATGCACTAGGCAATACCACTTAGTGCACTGTTTTGTAATGCTGTCCTTGGGAACAAAGAAGCAATGCATTCCAGCATTTTCTCCCAGGAAAACTCTGAGACATCTTTTTGCTTCTACCCTTTATGCCTGAGGACAGTTTGACTGGCACCTGACAAAGGTGAGATTGCTGAACGCGTGCCCAGCTCAGATCTAATTAATGACATAAAAGTAGAAGAGGAAGAGAACTGGAAATGCCTCCGAATAATCAGCAGTAGTAGCAACCTGTTACAATCTATTAAACTTGAAACAGCAAAGATTTGGTCAGTTTTGTTTCAGAAATAAGTAATTCTGTGGTACAAAACAAAATGAGAAGCCAGCAAGAATATTTCCCTTCCACCATGCGGGAGAAATGTGCTCGAGATGCTTGCAGCCTGCTGGTGGCAAACAGCAGTGCAATGGACCGGGTGGATTTTGAAATGATGTCTCTAACTGATCTAAAGAATAAGTAATGATAAATTGTCCAGCAACTGGCTAGGTGGAAATAACAAACAGAATATTGTAATCCAGGCCTCAGAGACGGCTCTCACTGTACTTCATCTGGGGGGAATTTTTGGAGGCCAGACCAAAAAAAAAAGTCCCTAATGTTGAACAATTTGTTGTCTCAATGTACTGATAGACATAGGGCCAATTTTCCAGTGCCTTTCTGGTCGAAAACCTACTCACTGTTTTGAGCATGCAGCTCTGAAAATGAAGAACAACATTACTGTTAAGACAGTTTGCTGAGAGTTTGGCTCTGTGAGAGATTTTGGGATCTTCTCCAGCAACAATAATATACTTTTGAGGAAGAACATGGGCACTGGGAAGAACAGTGCAAAGCATCTAAAGACATGGAGTTTCTGAAGCTGATCCAAAAGTGAATGTGGCCTCAGAGCACATGTTATGTGAGGCATCAATGCCATTTTGGAGGGATCTTCTCCCTTCTGCCACGGCAGAGCTAGTTTGGGATTCTGGTGCCAGGGTCGACCTAGCCTGTGCATAACCAGTTGCATAACAAGACGCTACCTGAGATCCTTTGTTCTCATTGTTGGTATTTACAGACTACCTTTAAGATAGCCATGCCCCAGAGTTAGCAGAGGCTTTATGGCTAGAAGACGTGCAAATGTGCATATGGAGCAGTGTGGTGACTTTGGCTGAAGAAATGCCCTCTTACCGCTGAGCTGACCACTGCAGTATGGATGTCCCATGTCTCCAGTGGTTTTGGCAGTGACTGATCTTGGGGCGGGGTGGGGGGTGGGGGGAATAATGGTCAATGGTCTAAATTTGCTCTAAGTGTGTGTTCTCTGAATTGGGACCAGGGATGGTGAAAGGTTCTCTGCTCAGTAGTGAAATCCAGCTTCAGAGAAAGTGAGCATGCAATCTACAAGCAGCTCTGCACAAGGTCTCAACTGAATGAAAAAGCATCCAGAGATCCACAATCCTTTTTTTTCAGCAGTCATCAGAGAAAAGGAGCTGGTAGGCAGAGAGGAGCAGCCTTCTGTCCTCAAGGACTTTGAAAGCAGCAGTTTTCTTCAGCTCCTTTGGGAATAGACTCAGGAAAACTGGAAACAGGGATCTACCAGCCTTCCACTACTCCAGTGCACAATGTGCCATGAACAGCTGAGAAAATGCAATTGCCATTAGATTTCCAATAGCATTGGCCCATCTTGCAGGATGGAGGAGTGATGTGCCTTCAGATGCAGAAACTAATTCACCTGGCAAAGCAGGCATAACGCAGCCAGAATACTGAATGTAGCCGCGGGAATTTCTGTGCGAAGGAACAGAAGGATGTTTAAATCAGACTAAAAGCATTTACTTTCCTGGATTTACTCTTGTTTTATTTAAGCCAAGCAAAACCAGCTTTCTAAGACTGAGTTGCCCTCATGTATTTGTGTAATCAGTTTAAGAAGACATCTTAATGTAAGTTGAAGCTAGTCTGTTTGTGAGAAGGACCTCGATACAGATTTCGATCAGGCAGTAATTCAGCAATGTTGATTTGAAGTGCAATATTTGCAGGGAGAGGTGATCTTTTCTGTCACATCTGGTGATGCATCTAGGGTAAAAGGCAAATGTTTAGGTGCATAGGCTTTTGAGCTAGTTAGCTGAATAAACGTGGGTTGTTTCCTGGAACATAAGAGGAAATCAGTACAGACAGTTTCTGCATATTTCTTACTATCAGCTGTAACTGGAACATTCTCTCTCTCTTGTTAATATTTTAGTGAGTTTACTATAGAAACAGTAAGTTATCATATAAACAGAGACAGGTCTTGGATCCAATCCTAATACTCCAAGGAAACATTCCTATCCTTTCTGTCAGGCTCCCCAGTTTTGAGGGCAGCTTGTCTCTGTTTGGTCTGTAAGGCACGTACCGTAAGAAAGTCTTAATCTTAAAGTCCTGGTTCTGCTTTTGCCAAGACTGAATTATAATGCTTCTGATGGTGGTGGGTGCCATAGATGTATCAGCACGCTTGATTGCAATGCTGTACCTTGAGGCAATTTTAATCCTCATTCAGCGTGTCTTCATGACCTTGGCCACCAAAGCCGAGCAAGGATCAGAGAGGCAGGTTCAGAAATAGCATAGTTGCTTCAGCACAGTGACGTATGGACACACCACACAACCTGGTCCCTGCATAGGCTGCAGTATTGAGCTTTGCAGCTCTACCAGCCTTTGAACTAACTTTGTTATCTCAGCACAACGCTACATGTAATAGCGTATTCCTCCCACACTGTATCAAGGACCCTAAACCCCTGTAGCTTTCAAGCAAACTTGAGCACCAGTGTGTTGAGCTGCATCCCTCAACTTTTCTGAAAACACAAACTGCAAATATATGATCCCATTTCTTTCACAGGGTGTGCTCTGTTGGTTAGAGCAAGGTGACCAATTCAAAAGCCGATTACACCATTGTGACACATCAGGCAGCCTGCAAATAGTCATTGCTTCAGCTTTTCACTGTCTGCAACAAGACCTGCCTTCAGAATCCAGAACAGGTGTGTGAGGACAGACGGGTGGGCTAAGTTATTGTGAAAATGCTTCTGGAGACCAGAGCCTGCTCTGGAGTGAGCAAGCACTGCCTTACTATGAGCAGACAAGGGGCAAACCCATGCTAAGTCTCTGTCCCTACATTGCAAATTTTCTTGAAGGGGATCAGAGAGAGCAGGCCAATAGAAATCTGCTGGAGTCCGGTAGGAAACTGACCTCTGTGTAGGGTCTGGTTAGTGAGAAGAGTGCATTAAAGACAGCAGGACTTGACCCCCAGGCAGGAAGTGACAAGGTATAATTCTGTCCCCAGGAGCAATGGGGAGAATCCCAGGAAGCGGGGTGTAAATTATCCCGTTTCCTTCACTGGGGACTGGCCAAGGATTAACACCCCTGTTTGCTTAGGAGACATCCTGCAGTGCTTTTAATATTTGCAAGAGCCCACATGCTGCTGCTGTCTCACGCAAATGCACCGAAAGAGCACTTCTAAGCAAGCATCAGGAATCAACACGGGCCCAGGCTTTGCAGGAAAAACAAATGCCTGAGGGTGTCTCTGTAATTTATGGGGGCCCAGGGGCACACTTGGTGAGGAAGTGCAATCTCCTCCCTGTGTTTAGGGTTACAGCCTGCAGGCCATTTTTAGAACTGGCTAGGAGCTTGTCCTGTGCCAGCACAGGAAGAACATGTCCTGGCAAAACCGAGCCTCGTCATGGTTTCCACTCCAGGCATATTAGGGGCTCCTGATGAGCAAGTGGAGGGAGATTCCTTGAAGGATGATTTTTATCGCAGCCCTGGAATTGTTACCGCTGAATTAGCCCTTGTGTTTCTAACATCACGACCTTGCCAAAGAATTCATCACGGTGGATACAGAGTCACTTTTTGCTATTTTGACACACCTAGGATTCATGATCAAAACCAGAGTGGTGGCATCTTTCCTGCTCCCTTCCCAAGGCATTGGCCTCACCCTCCGTGCCCTACCTGCCACCCCCCATCAGAGGTCTATCCTTTAAGTGATGATGTTTTTTAAAAGTGATTATCTTAGATGGAAAAGTTGATTTGATGTAAGCATATGGTAAAAAAAAAAACCTTCCATACATAACTGATGGTCCAGCATCCACTGTGGTTTAGTCAGTCTGCAAGATAAACCTTACTAGTGAGTAGTCACTTCAGGGGACCCAACGCAGACAACCTGGGACTAGAAGTGATTTTGCTGTGCATGCAAGGCACTGAGCAGAAATTCACAAACCCTGCCAGGCCTGAGTTGGCATTCTGGCAGCACTGCCAGGCAGGATAAAGGAGCAAGAGGTTGGAAGAAAGAAGTCCTTATTAGCAGAGCATCTTGGGGGTGTGCTAAGTGCAAACAGGCAGAAAACTTCTCCTTTGCCAGATAGGTCCATGAAAGCAATCATGTGAGTGATGGGAAGGATAACAAGGCAAAGCAGAGACTGAAGGAGGAGCAGATGCAGCCAGGCTGCTGAACTGGTGTGCACAGCAGTCAGGGGGTAAAAGAGGTGGTGAACAAAGCCATGTTCTGGTGCCACAGATTTTGTGACACACAGAAAAATTCTTGCTCCCTTGTTCCAAAATGCAGGACGGGTATGTTGGGCTCTTTCCCCTTTCCACATCAGGAACTGAAATTCTGCAAGGGTGCATTTGCCTGGATTCTTATTCAGGCAAAAGCCATATACAGGCTGGAGTAGGGAACTAGCCTGGATGGTTCCCTGCTCCAGCTTGTGCATAGCTTTTAGAGGCCCAACTTGTCAGGATAGGTAATGAAAATATTGTCCAGTTTTAACAAGTTATTCATAGTCAAACATTTGGATGAAATGAAGCAACATCTTCCTGCCCTCACTTCCCCATTTATCTGATCTTCTGACTTGAGAATGACCAGAATATATCCTACAAGACTTGGTATTCAGCTGAAAATATTTTATTACATTTTTAGACAGTTAGGAAAGGCTATTGTCTTTGATGTCGTTTCTCCCAAAAAAAGTATTATCTTTTGAACACAGTCTCTGTACAAGTGATATTAAAACATTGTCTGTCCACTTCAATTGCATGAATGTCACTCCATCTCGTTGTTGTACCTGTCCAGAGACAGCTTGACACATCTAGATGCTGATGATTCTTGCTTTGTTGTCATCTTGCTTCACAATGGAAAGAGACACAACCAAGAAGAGAGCAGAGGAAACATTGTCTAACCGGAATTAAAGTGCTCTCTGTAACTTTTCTTAATGCTCTATACTGAACTGTTTGGCATTTATAAATCAGCGATATAGGACCAGGAAGTTGGAGTCCAGAAAAGACTAGTGCCTTCCTTATTCCTTCTAGTAGAGCTGGGCAAGATTGCTTCCTGTGCTGAGCCAAGCTCGTTTTATTTAAGCATATGGCCTTCTGTGCAGAGCTGTGAAAGCTGGCTCACCACGGCACTGAATGTTTGGTACCAGTCTGCATGCTTTGTGTGGAGTCTATACGTTGCCCTGCTTTTGGCCTGTGATGTTGGCAGCTATTAAGCAAGAGGATCCACGGGCCAGTGGTTCATAATGTCTAACAGATACTGGAGCACCTAATGAGGCCTGAAGCCTGCTAAAGTGGCCTGAATCTCATGAAGATGGATAAAACGGAAGAGACCAGCCTAGGAAAAGTAGAGTTCTATCCTTTAGAATGCCTCCACGGAAATCATGATGCCATCTTCTGGTCAAAGTGTCTTTATGGATCAGAAGAGTAGTAGGGGCAAAGAACACCGCATCCCAAATCCCTGTATCTGCAGAGAAAGAAGACTGGAAACAATGCTGAGCGCACTTTAAAATCTCCCTCGCTATCTTGTACGCAGGTACCCACTTGGGCTGCAATCCTGTGCAGTCTGAGTCAGGAAAGTATCTCTGACCTTTTATGTGCAGTTTCAAGAAAGCAGATGAGATAAGCTTGTGGGTGGCCTTCTGTCACTGATGAAAGCCAGCCCCGTGGCCTAAGGAAAATAAGGGAATAGCAGCTAGCTCGGCTGCTTCTCAGCTGTGGAGACGAAGAGGTCTGGGAGATTCACGGAAGTCCTGCTTTGGACCTTCTTGCATTTTCCAGCTATAGAATAAGTATCCCTGTCTGGCTGAAAGGAGGCTAGATGAGGTCCACAAGTCCTTCTGCTTCATGTGTTACAATTAGGCTTTTCCATCCAGAATCTCCCCATGAAGTGTGAAAGCTCATGGCTCATCCTAGCAAATGCTTCTGAGGTTCCAAAAATGAGGCTTTGGTTTAAAATAGTTGCAGATAGTCATGGCGACTAGGGGAGTCCTGTCCACCATTGCAAGGCAAAGAAACGTGGTGGAGTAGTTTTAGTGCATGGGCCTGGGGTCCAGGTAAGAATGTGCTGGCTTGCTAATGGTTTGGTACCAGGTCCTGGCTTGCTAACGGCATGGTACAGATGGCTTGGTACCAGGTCTTTCACCTCCACATGATGGGGAGATACCCTTGGGGAAGAACTGTCTCCCCAGGAACTTCCTTCCTAAATGGTTTCATATGCATTCAGTAATAATCACATAGAGCAATGGAGGGTTCAGCTTCCTTTGATTATTCTGGTTTGAGTTTATTTTCTGCTCAACAGGGTGTCCAACTAGACCTCAGCCTCAAAGTGGAGATCTGTTTCAGCTGTGGTACTGTCCGTCTGCCTCAAGTTAAGCATGCATCCAAAAACCCTCCTGATCTGGAGCTTGAACATGCTCCTGCTGCTTTCATGTCCCTGGCAATTCACTTACTTGAAAGGTACCATGATGAGAAAAAAAATTTGGTTTATGTCATCACAGTGGGCACAAAGGAGGTAATTGGGCCTTTGTTTGTAGCACATCCCTAACACAGGATTTAGGGAGTAATCCTGTGGTCACTGAAGTCCTGGACAGAGCTCTCAGTGGAGAGAGTATAAATCAGACCCAGACTGGCTAAGAAAGTTACACAGCACTTCCAGCAGAAATGGTCACTCTAACTGACATGGGTTGAACATTTTCTCAGCTCCTCAAGATTACCTGTCCTGCAAAGCTAGGTGCAATAGCCATGACTAAAGGACTATTAGCCCCCTCCCCACCCCAAAATGCTGTTTTAGCAAATAAATTCATCATTAAATATTGTCAAGCTAGAGTTGTGGTTGTGCCATTTTCTGGAACAAGTAGAAAGAATATTTATTGGCTCTTTTCTTTTTTTTTAATCCTGATGAGAAACTGAAGTAATTTTCCTCAATATTTAGTAGGGGGAAACAAAATTCCCAGTTGACTGAAAGCAAAACAAGTGCTGACTAAAAGAAAATTACTGATGAAAATAGTGTTGGAATACAAACTTAATTTCAGCTCTGCTGCACTGATGAGCTGACAAGAAAGAAGAGCCTCTGCAGTCAACTAAAGGATAATCACTGACAGGCTCATATCCAGCTATGCGGTCTCTTAAGAGAACTCAAGGCTAATGCAAAATTGCATGAAACATTTTCAGTGAGCTTTTGCTTTAATTGTCCTGGGATGTTTTGCAGTGCATGAAGCAAACTGTCTGTGTAAATTTTCGCACGATCTGACCTTTAAATGCCTTGAGGCAGGGGCAGTCATTTGCTGTTGCACGTCTGTGTAGCAAATAACCCAGCAGGATCACTAGTGTCGTACTGCCGTGCAAGAACATATTCAAATGCTCTTCAGAAGTCAGGTCTGAATGGGTTGGCACGTGCACAGCAATTCTGTGGTGCCACAAATGCCTGATTGGACCTCCACCACCCTGAGGAAAAAAAAGAGGGCCCACTGAAGTAGTTATCAAAACTATGCCGTTCCCCTTGTGCTGGAGCTTCACTTCCATGATGGACTCTGGGGGCCTGTTTCTGCCTTTGTAACTACAGGCAGATGTTCACCATGTATTTATTTGTTTTTACAAAAAAAACACTGCTTGCACACTGCTAAGACAACATTTTGTAACAAGTTAGTGTTGCCTACACTGTGTCTTCAACCCTGACAGCTTTGCTAATATTTTTTCAGAGCCAGTTAGAAAACCAGGACAAAACAAGCGTGTTCCCTCAGAAAATTCCTCCCCTCTTTGTGGAAATCTTTAATTATCATTGCTAAAAAATCAGGAGAGCTTTTCTCCCCCAGAGACATCCTGAAAAAAATCATGCTAATTTAATGGATAAGCTGAATTCAATTAATTTCTGCCCATTTTAGATTTTCTCCAGTTATTCCACAGCGAAGTTGTCCTGATTGATAGTTCCTGGAAGACATCAGAAATCCACCTATGCAAAGTGAAGGTTTTATACACTGTGGATCCCCCCTGGGGGGCTCAGACTTTCCAGCTGCTTCCCAGGTGGATTCTTATGTGCACAGGAGCAGGATCCAGGGAAGGGAAGGGAAGGGAAGGGAAGGGAAGGGAAGGGAAGGGAAGGGAAGGGAAGGGAAGGGAAGGGAAGGGAAGGGAAGGGAAGGGAAGGGAGAGGGAAGGGAAGGAAGGGAGAGGGAAGGGAAGGGAAGGGAAGGGAAGGGAAGGGAAGGGAAGGGAAGGAAGGGAAGGGAAGGGAAGGGAAGGGAAGGGAAGGGAAGGGAAGGGAAGGGAAGGGAAGGGAAGGGAAGGGAAGGGAAGGGAGAGGGAAGGGAAGGGAAGGGAAGGGAAGGGAAGGGAAGGGAAGGGAAGGGAAGGGAAGGGAAGGGAAGGGAAGGGAAGGGAAGGGAAGGGAAGGGAAGGGAAGGGAAGGGAAGGGAAGGGAGAGGGAAGGGAAGGAAGGGAAGGGAAGGGAAGGAAGGGAAGGGAAGGAAGGGAAGGGAAGGGAAGGGAAGGGAAGGGAAGGGAAGGGAAGGGAAGGGAAGGAAGGGAAGGGAAGGGAAGGGAAGGAAGGAAGGGAAGGGAAGGGAAGGGAAGGGAAGGGAAGGGAGAGGGAAGGGAAGGGAGAGGGAAGAAGCACATGCTAATCGAGATGGCATGTGTTTGTGTGGAAATGCAGTGCAGTGTTGGTACAACGCACATATTCCTGACTGTCCTCCAGCTTGTGCATGAGCCTTTGCTACCTAACATTAACCCGCAATGGAAAGAAAACCACCTTGTACAGCCAAACACAGTGAGCCTTGAGTGAAAGAAGCTGCCACAAAAGAGATTTGCACAGCCTTCAGGACAGAATTATATTCACATTCCATTAACAGGCAGCCCAGCTGTGATTCACCCCATATTCAACATGATTCGCCTGGTTTTGAATTCAAAATCGATTTTAAACACCATGAAAATTAAGTATGGGGTTTTCTCACCATTAAAATTATGAAACAGATATCATAAAGCAGATAATAAAGGAGGCAAAGGAGCTTTCTTCGTTAAGTTGAGAAAAAGTACTCTATCTGCATTTGAAAGGGAGTTTGCTTAGAAGGATTGATGTGGACTTCAGAGATTCAGGAACACAGAGCCCCAATTATGCCTCTAGATAAAAAGGGTTAGTGAACTTTGTAGTATGTTACTGTATGAAAGCGTTAGGTCAGCTGGAAGGGAAATACGGGGAATATATTACAAAGTGAAGTGGTTACATGTAATTACCAAGTATAGTCAGCCAAAAGCCAAAAATAAAGTGTAAAGAGTGGAATTCTGTTATCTAAATGCATCTTAATAATAGTAATCTCAATTTGAATGGAGAGAGAAAGCTAAACAAAAATAAATCTCTTAGGCATTGAAAGGAGGTGAAGAGAAAGTACATGAACATGGAGCTCTGAATTGCACTAGGCCCCAGCACTTTAGAAATAAAGGAGAGGATCATTTGAAGCTAGGCTGGAAGGAGTTAAAGGACAGTTTACAAACCCCTTTCCCCAGTCTGAAAGTACTCTTTATAAGAGTGCAATCAAAAACTAAACTGTTGAAAAGGTGAGAATAAAGTGCTAACAAAACAGTAAAAATAGTGTGAATTATTCAGCTATTAATTCATAGTGTTAGTAGGAAAAAAAGCAAAGGGTTGTCAAAATAAATGATTAATGAATTATTTTGTTAAATTCAGTAAATAGGGACCCCATATGTCATGCAGACAGAAAGCAATGAATATCTTGACGTGTTTTTAAGAGGTGGCTGAGTTATACTGCAGCTAGAGAAGCAGAAACAGATCACAGCTCTGTGGTGAAGCTCAAGTAGTCTGAGTGAAATCAACTGATTTTCTCCACCAAAAGGGATGTTCCATCCTGATCATCCCATGGGTCACCCTCTCACCTGATGCTTTGGTGCTCCTCTGCTTTGAGCATGGCCGTGTCATGAAATTGCATGCTGGACAGGAAGCACATTGGCCAAGGCTGCTCTGCAGGGCTGGAAGAGAAATGTAGATCCCTGAAGGCTAGTCTCTCTCTCTTGGGGAACTGTAGCTCCATCACTAACCTATAAATGGCCCTCAGCACCGCTGACAGAAAAATAGCTGCTTAGGCACTGGTTAGGAGGAATGCAACAGTCCCCCTTCCCTTCCCTTCCCTTCCCTTCCCTTCCCTTCCCTTCCCTTCCCTTCCCTTCCCTTCCCTTCCCTTCCCTTCCCTTCCCTTCCCTTCCCTTCCCTTCCCTTCCCTTCCCTTCCCTTCCCTTCCCTTCCCTTCCCTTCCCTTCCCTTCCCTTCCCTTCCCTTCCCTTCCCTTCCCTTCCCTTCCCTTCCCTTCCCTTCCCTTCCCTTCCCTTCCCTTCCCTTCCTTCCCTTCCCTTCCCTTCCCTTCCCTTCCCTTCCCTTCCCTTCCCTTCCCTTCCCTTCCCTTCCCCCTTCATTCACAAGCCCTTCACTGGGTTGGAAGAGAGATCCAGGAGCAAGCAGTCCTGGAAACCCAGGTGGATCCTGCTCCTGTGCACATAAGAATCCACCTGGGAAGCAGTTGGAAAGTCTGAGCCCCCCAGGAGGGATCCACAATGTGTGTTTGGGACTGTGATCTGTTAGCAGTTAACACCCACCTGAGGAGATTTAGGCCTCTGACAGCCTCCTAGACATTTTCATATAACTGTTCCTATAGCCTGGGAAACTGACTGAACATCAGCTAACAAACATCTGCTGACAAAAAAAAAAAAAAAAAAGTAGCTACTTTTTACACACAGTGCAGGTCACTACTTGGCCCCACCGGTAGGCACACCTAAAAGCATGGGATATGAGTGTGAGTGCCTGGGCATGACAACTGCTTAAACTCTGCTGTAAGAGACACGGCTGTGCAGCCTGCCCCTTCAGTTACCTTGGATTAACTACCAACCAGACAACTCAGGTCGCAGGGTCTGTGGTCTAAGGCTCTGATTCAGAAAAGCATTTAAGTGTATGGTTCAGTTTACCCTTTCTGTGCAATGCACATAAGCACATGCTTAGCCTTAAGCACATGCCGAAGTCCTATTGAAATAATTTTGCGAGGAACTGGGATAAACATATCCCAGCCACTCTACAGACAGAACTTCATTACATAAAAAAATTGCATTTATCTCCTCAGTTTCTGTTACTGCATTTAGGATGTGGCTTTCTACTGAAAGGTTGCAGTGAAAGTATAAATAACTTTGAAAGTCTCTATAAAACATTCCCTTTGTACTTCCTCCTTGCCTATTTTCCATTAGAAATTCTCCACAAAGAATGCGTTTCCCACCAATTCAAAAATAAGGCCAAGCAGCATCTTAGTCTGCATTGCCTGGTGCCCGCGAGCTGCGTGTTTCAAAATGTGGTGTTACGTATTTTGCTATTTTAGAACCAAAAGCAACTCAACATGGTCACGCAGAAGGTATCCAATCAGTCTGGCAGCACATCTCTGTGCCATGAAAGATTTATTCTTATTCTCTACAGCTTGATCTAGGTATTGTATGAATGTTATCCGGCTTCTGTGCCCAGAAATACATAGGACCAGATGTGGGTCTGGCTCACTGCATTCCAGGGCAGAAAAGTGTCGTTACGTTTTACACCTGGCTGCTAAGACTGATGTTTGTTTGGACTAGCTGCTTAACTGCCACTGACTGGTGAGCAAACTCACTATTCGAACCACAAGTGTCGAATCAGGGAATTTATTTTGAGAGGATGATGAAGGTGTTCCACCCTCACTTCTTGCTCTGATAGGTATGGGAATATCTGGACCACTGGCAAATTGCAGATAGTATTTTCCCCTGCTGTAAAAAAGGAATAATAATTAAAATAGATAGGGATTATAACTACTATATATTGCATAAATGCCATATTTGTCGTCAGATAATGCTTTTGGTTCTAAATGTTTGGCATGACCTAACAAAAGATGATGCATTTCAGGTACTACAAGTATAATTCTCCTCATCAAAATCCACAGTATTCAGAAATACAGTAACGCACATAATCAGAAGGCAAGACAATGAAGGGGTTTGGCTCTGTCTTCTGGAGGCATTTACTTTGCACCACAAAACTAGGCTCTCCTAGCCAAAGGAGAGGAATGGCATCTTCGCCTTCTTTGAGTTGTTAGGAAGTTTTCCATTGACTCTGAACTAGAATTTAACCATAAGGACAGAGATTTGGATCTCTGGGATTGAAAAAGATGACTTTAAAAGTAAGAATAGGGTAAAGCTAAAGAAACAATATCTGGGTCAGCAAAGAGCCTGGAACAGTTTGTCTGCAGCTTGCCTGTTGCTTTGTGCATGGTGTTTTCACACGTACAGCTTCAGAAGGAACGGTCAACATTATGATGAAATTACACTAGTCTTTTAGGATCATCTGTGTATCTAGTGTACCAAACCGGGGGTAGGTCAGGTCCACTAGCTATTACAAAAAAGCAGAAACATCCCCATTCATTGCCACAGGACAGCGAAGGTAATGGTGACTGCTGAAGTAGAAATGGTAAAAATACTGTTACTGAACACTGAGGAAAGATGGAGAAATATGTTGTGGAGAAAGGTCTGCATTAAGAGCAATGTCTTATTCTGGTACTGAAACCAGCAGATGCCAGCTCATAGAGTGGCATAAGTTTTCCCCCTTCATTTGACTTCTGCTGTCTTTTTATTTATCGCTTCAAAAAGATTTTGGTTTCTTTTGTGTTTGGAAGTCCTTAATTAAAACATCTGGGGATGGTGCAGGAGGGTATGTACCATATAACAGCACCATACACCAATGGTGGCCAATGGAGAGTTAGTATTCTAAACTTTAAAGGGTTTCATAGCTTAAGCCCTGAAAGTGCTAGCAATTTTGCTATATGTGGATTACACAAGACATATCAAAATTATCAGGAAGATCCTATTATGATTTTTTTGAGACCTATGAAAGTTCATTCATTTAATTTGCACCGGACTGAAAACCAGCATACTTCTGGTTTTGCTCGGTATTTTGAAGACTGTGATCAACAGCAATATGTACCCTTGTGAGGTTTTAAATACCACTCTTCTCAGCAAATATTGCTGAATTTTACAGTTAAAGATGGTGACATGTTCTTCAGTGCATTTTCGATCACACTGCTTGTGCAAAGCACACTGGACACACAACTTTGGCAGAGGCGCCCTGCAACAAGAACACAGGAATGACTGGAAACAGTTCCTCAATCTGAAGTTGGCGGGCAATGGAGAGACTCGGGAAGAAGACAATATTCCATTTCGTATTTGCTTCAGGAGAGCTGGAGGCTGGGCAGAGACCGGCAGGCAGGGCAGGGGGCAGGCCGGAGCAGGGAAGCGGAGGCAGCCAGGGCACAACGGGGCCCGGCAAGGCGGGGGGCGGGCGGGGCAGGGACGGGGACGGGCGAGCCCGGAGCGCTGCAATCCCCGGTCGCGGCGGGGGCTGCCGGGGCTGGGTCGGGGGTGGGGGGCGCAGCCGCCCCAGCCCCCCCCGGGGCTGAGCCGGGTACTCGCTGCTATACGCGGCGCCCCGCCGCCCCCGCCGCCGTCCGCCACAGCCAGGCGGCGGCGGGGCACGCGGGGGACACCCCCCCACTGTCGCCCCATCGCCCGCCCCCGGTGCGGCGGGCCCCGTGCCCTCCCCCTCCTCCCCCCGCACGGCACGGGACCCTTTAAGAGGAGGGGGCAGCGGCTGGAGGGTTTGGCCAGGGGATGGGGTCGCTCCTGAGAGGGCTCTAGGATTGGGTCGACCAACCAAAAAAAAAAAAAAAAAGGCAAAAGAGGGGAAATTAAAAAGGAAAAAAAGGAAGGTGTGGAAGGAGGAGAAGAGGGGGGCGAAAAACAGAAGGAGGGGGGGGAAAGGAAGCCGTCCCCAAACTGTGCCAAGCCGGGGAGCGAGCAGGGATGGCGCACCCCGGTTGGCTCTGCCTGCTGCAGGGCTGCCTCCTCCTGCTGGCCACGGCGCGGCAGAGCCGCGGCCCCCCCGCCTGCCCACTCCCCGCAAAGGTAAGCACCGACGCGGCGGGGGCATGGGGGGGGCTTTGCCGCACCGGTCGCCGCAGTTCGGGATGAACCGCGGCCGTCCGTCCTGTCCCCTGGGGACGGGGGTCCCGGCCGCGGCTCGTCCCGAACTGCGGCGACCGCGGGGTGCGGGGCTCAACCGGCGGCCGTGCGGGAGAGCGGCGGGGAGGGGAGGGTGGGAGCTCGGGGCTGTGCGCCGGGTGGGACGGCCACCGGCGGGTGCTGATGGAGAAGGAAGATCCCGGGATGCGCCACAGCCCGGCGTTTCGCAGCAGGAGGGGTTCGCCTGGGGCGACTTCTGCCAGCATCCCTCCGTTGGGGTAGCCCCTTTCTTGCCTTTACTGATGAACGCCCGGAGTGGTGGAGCAGGTTCGGACCAGCAAATGGCCGTGCCCCTCAGGTGGAAATGTAGTTTTATGTTAGATTTTGCTCCTCCTGTAACGTCATCAGCCGGACTGTAGTAGTCAGGAGCAGCATGGGCTGATCAGGCTCCAGTGGGCTGGTAAGTGCAGCTGGGTGCAGTCGCCAGCGTGAAGTTTGTGGGCTGGGTGTCATTTCCATTAAAAATCAAGACGCTGCGAAAAAGCAGTTCTTGCTGAAGTTTCTGAGGTAAACGTACAGAAAATCGTGTAGGAAAAGCCTTCCTGAAGTTACTTTGTCTTAATGCTTCTGTTAGTGTTACCAGACCATCCATGCAGTCTGTTGGCATATGCTTGGACCTGGAAGCACCCTGATAGGAAGTGCTGTGCACCTGAGATGCTCCTGGGACGTGTGCCTTGCCATTTGTGTTGATCTCCCGGCCCAGACAGGGTTACCTTCTCCAGCACAGCTGTTAAGGGAGCTGATCGCCCTTCAAAGTTGAGTGCAGACTTGCTGCACTGGGGAGGTGGCAAAGCCACAGCGGTCAAACCGCAGGGTAGGTGCGAGAAAGCTTTGCAACTCTGAAGAAGGTCTGCTCTGTGATCTTTCTTTTCTCTCTCACCAGCACCTACATACAGCCGCCTTGGTCTGGAGGCCTTGCTGCCTCCAGCTGAGCGAGCCGGCCCCCCTGCAGCCGTGGATGCTGAGATGTCTCTTCCTTAGGATTTAAGGCATTGCTGATTCAACCATATGCCAAGCTACATGTCCCTCACAGGAGTTGTCTGCCTGAGCTCCTCTGTTAGACAGGGCTTAACCCTACCTTGGGGGAGGGTGGTCACCAATTTGCTTGTGCCTGGAACCAGTTTGTTAACTGGATTTATAGGTGGCCAGCTGTGACACTGCCATAAAACCAGGTCAAGCCTCTAGAGCCGGTGCCCCCTTCCCCTTGGGGCATAAAGTGCAAAAGCTGTGGGCTGGCGTGAATCTACTGCAAGGAGCTAGTGAGAGCAGGAAGGAAGGGGACAGCCCCTGAGAGCCCGAGCAGCAGAAGCTGCAATTTTGGAAATGAGTAATTCACTGATTTGGTGGGACACAGGGGATTTTCTCTGGAGCCATTGACTGGACTTCTGCCCGTTACAGGCAAAACTGGAGGTAAAATGTGTTAATGGTATCTCATTATCTGCTGATTAGTCTGTCATTAAAATGTGAGACCACCTGTAGTTCTGGTATTGGCAGGCTGTTCCGTAGGGTCACTGGGACAGTGGTGGTAACCACACTGGCTAGGAATGGCAGCATCTGCCTTATTTGCAAAGCTGTTGAGTGTATCCTTATGAATATTTACACCAACACCTTGGGGGAAAAAAAAAATATTCCTCCTTGTCCCTGCATCATCAGGGAGGGCTTTTTTGTTTGTTTTTATCTTAATTTTTTAATGGTATCTCTTTTCTTACCCCTCTAAATTACAGATACACCTTTCTTCTTTTGTCAGGTTGCCTAGAGGTTCTGTCATGAAAGAAATATGTGCATCAGTGCCTGAAAGAGAGAAGCTGCTATTTTAAGAAATGAACATAGAGTACTTCAGGGGGCTTTCTCATCACCACTCCAAATTGTAGTTAAAGCTGGAACCAATAATGTACCCCATCATTCTTTTTTTTTTAGTAGGAAAGAAGAAAGGCTCTGAAAACAGTTAATGTAAAATAAAGTATGCTGGAATACTTTGGGTTATCTTCCAGTTACTAAATAATGTGGTCTGATTGTACTTTCTTTTTGCTTAACATTGCAGTGTATAGGTAAATTTAAAGCCAGAATCCAGGGGTTAACAGGAATGCTTGTGATTGTAGTTGGTTAGTATTTTATGATGTTGTTCCTGATAGGGGACCGATTAATTTACATGGCCACCTTTCCCCATATATACACTTCAGCACAGCAAGTAATCTGTCTGCTCTCAACCTTTGACTTTTTAGTTAATAATTTTATTTTTATTTTTCATTTCTGGCAAATGGAGACTGAATGTATGTTCTTTTAATAGTTGTAGCCAATGCAGTGTTTATCCCCAGGTGAGTTCTGCTTACAGTCTTGTGCTGAGTTTGAGAGCATATAATATATGCTCTCATGTAATATACATGTAATACAGCTGAGCAAAAGCTGAAGAGAATGACTATTAAAAATTTGCCTACCATTTCTCTGTGCATTACCATAGATGCATGGGGCACTTTACATGGTGAGTAAAGGCACAGTCTGTCCTTCAATTAGGTATAAATGAACATGACAAGATACGGCACCAGGATAGATAAGAGGGAGGGAAAAAGCCATATAGGGAGGGTTATAGGGCTGCCTGCCTGGGTGAAATATTGCATGCCACATGCTTTGGCTTCTGTAGCAAGCAAAAAAATGTAAGAGAATATTGTTGGTTGAGAAGCAGTGTAATCCTGGGCTGAAGTTTGGAAGATGTGGCTATGGGGCCAAATAGCAGGGGTGGGTGTGAGGGGTCCTGAAAGACACTGAAACCACAGAGGGGCACCTATCTGCACAGCGAGTTATACACTGTGTGCTGCAAAAATGTGTAGTCTACATAGATGAGACAGACAGAAGATGGAAGGAAGCCGAAGTGATGTGGAAGGAAGCAGATCCGGTGTAGGTTTTCCATGGTCTGGAGTTCACATCCAGTTCCTCAGTCTTTGGACAGGAGTTTTCCTTCCCCTCTGAGCCTCTGTTCCCCATATCACCACAGCCTTCCCTCTTGATTTTTTTTTGGTTTCTAAACTCCTGTGCTCTTCTTTGAGACGTTCAGAGTGCTGCCACGAGAGGCATTCTTTGTTCCTCCTCGTTTTTGCTGCATTATTTCCTGGATGTTTACCATAATTTTACTCTTGACAGTCAGTACATCGTTTGACCCAATTTGAGTTAGTTTCTCAGAATCGCGGAATTTTCAGAGTTAGAAGGGACCTCTAGAGATCATCTAATCCAACTCCCCTGCCAAAGCAGGATTGCCTAGAGCACATTACTCAGGGCTGCATCCAGGTGAGTCTTGAAAGTCTCCAGAGAAGGGGACCCCGCAACCTCCCTGGGCAGCATGTTCCAGTGCTCTGTCATCCTCACCGTAAAGAAGTTTTTTCTCATATTTGTTTGGAACTTCCTGTGTTCCAGCTTGTGCCTGTTACCCCTCATCCTGTTACTGGGAACCACTGAAAGAAAGATGACACTTTCTGTGATCATCTTTGTCACCACTCTTCCCACAGAATCGTTGCTGCCTCACCTGAAATAATGCATGATGTCTGACAAACACAGTAGCATTTGCTTATTTGAAGACTACAGGTTGCACCCTGTGGTGGACCTATAAATACTGCTGGAAAGGCAAATTGCTGGGGGTAGTTAAAATTAACAGAATCTGAGGCTTGGGTTTTCTTAAATCTTTAAAGAAGAAACCTATTGGAAAGATAATAAAAATACCTCTTGATCAGAGCCTGTGTTCTGCTGAAGCAGACAGAAGGAAGGCAGAAGGTCATGGGAGTTTCCAGTGCCACCTGTGGACAGCCAGCTATGTGATTAGAGGGCAGATGTTGGGATATGGGACTAGCATGCTGTGGTTTCAGCTACTGATGTGCAATACCAATGCATTGCTTTACTCTTCCTTTCTTCAAGTTTTTTGTTTGTTCTTGCCTAGACTCTCCCTCAGCTCCTGAAGAAAAACCTTTGATTTGCACCATGCTTTTCCAGGATTCCTGCAATGCCTGACACTGTTGTCCCCTCATTTTGGGGAAGCATTGTCTGGCCTTACATGCCCCCATTGCACTTCACGGTGGGCAGTGGAGTTTGTCCCCTGTGCAGCCCTGGTTGGGAAGGGAGGCTTTACCAGTCTTGTTGTAGGGAGTGGATCCCATAGGTCCTACTGCATTGTCTCTGTGTCAGTGTCAGCTTGAGCAGCTCCTTTTCCTTCTCCCTCATTCCCCTGCTCGTTGGGGAAAAGTCTTTCTCTTTCCTCTTCTTTGTTCCAAGGAATTTTTTGGCTGGACTGATACCCTGAATCAATTCACAGCCAGCTGTTGCTCACCTGGGGAGGTGAGGCAGGGGAGCAGGCACTGTGCCATAGTGCTGAGTATTCAGAAATACCTTGATCTGGGACTATGTGGTGGGAGGTTAAACTTGAGGCACAGTGGAGGTGTGGTGTGGCTAGTGTGACACTGCCTCGGATCTTGGTGTGGCTGCAAACTGGGAGACCAGTGTTCTCATGCGGGACTACTGCTCCCTTTCTGAGGCTGATCCTCTGTTTCTTTCCCTTGCTCCTAGTTTTTCCCATCACAAGTAATGCATTGAGTACCACCTATAAACTGGAGAGTGGAGACAGAAATATACATCTTGATCTATATGCAAACCGGACTTTTTGTTGTTTTGCTGCTGAAAGTGAAATTCTTAGAGCTATACAACCCAGCTTACTTAAGGCTCCAATTTGACTGTAATTTATGCTGGTTTTAAAGCACCCCTTTCTGGTGTAACAGTTATATACAAGGATCCTACTGCAAAGGAAAATTGAGTTGTAGCACCTTTATCTATTGCATTCTCTCAGGGAAGTGAGGTGAGAGAGAGGCGCTGCCAGTGGTAGCGTATGCTGCGATGCTGAACAAGCCTCGGCACTGTTCCTGTGCTATCTCACAGCCACCTACAGCATTGTTTAGTGGCTCCCCTTTTATGGTCTTGGGGAGAGATTATACTTGTGCTTTTCCCTTTCTGAAGCTGCAGTGAAACATGTGTGAGCTCCAGGAGGTGCATAGAGAGTGCCAGAAGGTAGAGCAGGTGAAGCACAGACCTGCTCAGGCACACCGAGGACTTTGCCCCATCTCCTCTCACATAAAGTAGTAATGGGCTGTTTGCAGGGCTCTGCAGGGTCTGGGGAGGTTTCACAGCCCCTCACACTGTCTCCAAGAATTCTGAGAAGGGAGACCTGGATGGTGCTTGTGGTAAGTTGCCTAACTCACGCCTGCTCCAGTTGGTGTGAAAGTCCCAGCAAGAGTGCCCAGCCACTCTGCTTTGCCAGGTCTCAGTCTCTAGGTCTGTGTGAGAAGTTTTGCTAGGTCTCAGCCTGCTTTCTTCTGCCTGTGCGGCAGGCTCTTTAAAGGAAGACTTTATTTGCTCTGTGCCTGATGGCCTGTGTGATTTCCTCAGTGGTACCACTAATAGCTGGCAGTACTACTCTGCTTTCAGTATCCAGTTGTGAAAGTCTGCAGAGCGAAAAATGTGAGAGTGCAGTGCTAAACACTTTTCTAGCTGGGCTGTGTGTAGTAGTCTGGAGCAGTGCTGATGATCTGCATTAAAGCCTGGTACCATCCATCTGAGCTTGAGCCTTCTGGCTGGGTTTATTCAGGAGCTGAACTGAAGTTTTAAGCAGGCTGGTGACCACTTGTTCCTTTCGATTCTTTGCAGTCGTGGCTGTTCTTGTGCACTGCCGTGTACATGATCAGACTTGGGCGAAGTGAAGGACTGTTGACCTCCTGACCTCATGCCTGTTCCAGGTGCCTCTTCTGCTTGCTTGTATTTCTGGTCCTTCCTCCTTGCTGTCTGATAACTACTTCCAGTTCATTTCTCACCACAGGGGTGTGTGCTTCCATTTTTCCCTCCTGACAAATGGCAGGAGAGAAACCCATCTCATTTTCCCTCCTGTTTTACTTTGTGTATTCATTTTCCTCTTTTATTCCTGGGCCTATGTCAGATTCACGCTCACCTGTTGCCCTGTATTCTCTTTACCTCTTGGTGCTGCATCATGTTTATTCTCCCATCTTCCCGCGTTCTTCAGGAGAGTTCTTATGGTTTGTAATTCAGGAGTGCACTTCAGGACTGTCCTACAGGATCCAGAGTTGTAGCATGGTGTTACCAAGGTCTGAGGTATCCCTCAGACTCTGACCGTGCTGCAGAAGTGTCTGAAGAGCTCTTTGGAGTATCCTTGGTACGTCGGTCCATGCTGGTAAGCTGGACTGGTGGTAGCACTTTGCTGAAGTGCTGCCTGATCTGTGGCCTGGGTTTGACATAGGGAACTGCTGGAGAAGATTGTCTGGGATAAGCCATTGCAGAGCAGTCTTTAGGATTAACCTTTCTGACCCTGAGCCTTTAGTATCAGAAATTTATAGGCAGTGTGCTTCTAATAAATTCCTCCAAGCAACCTGTTCTGCATTTGGCAGTCAGGCGAGCTCTTAGATCAGCACACATGCATACTTAGCCTCAGACCTGAGGTTAGAGTTATCTGCTGGCTAAAGGCTGACCAGATGTTTGAGCGCATCTGGAAGCCTGTCCTCTTACTTAGACACGCAAAGGCTACCTCTTCCTGTCTGCGTGGACAGACAGAAACTGTTTGTGTCCATCGCTCCAGTAAAGACCACTGCACCAGTGGGGTGATGGAGGTCATGCCTGCTTCTGGTGTGAAGTGACTTGACAGGATCCAAGCAGGATTCATTTTGCCCCATCTGCTCTCCGGTCCGGCGGGATTGCGTGGCGCTTGAGCACAGCCCTGTGCTCTGGTATTCCTGGGGATGCTGTGAGGCACATTTTGCAGTGCAACAAAAAGTCTGATACTGACTTTCTGAATGGCTGTGGGTTTTGAGAGATTTTAAAAACTAATCTAAAGAAAGCAGCTTTTTTGTCCTCTGGGTTTAAATGAGTATGCCCTAGAACCACAGTCCGAGTTTGGCCTGCAGAAGTTCTTCCCTTATTTTCCACGGTATTGCATGTGCTTCTGTGCTCCTTAAGAAAGAGGTGAACTGGGCTGTGAGGGGTCTTGACTGTGTGTCTGTCTGTCCATGTGCTACATCCCTGTGAAACTGTATTTCTGCCTGCTCCAGCAAGTCGGCCTGTCAGACGTGTTTTGTGTCACTCGTTCGTTTGGTGTCTCGCTCCAAGCGGAAAGTTCCCCCAAGACGCTGTGGCACCCTCTGACTAAGTGTCACAGTAGTTTCTTTGATGAAAGGTGCCTTGCTGTGCTGAAGCGAGAGGTGTCAAGGTGAAGGTGATTGAAACCCTGCTGTCCTGCTCTGCTTCAGCAAAGTGATGCCAGCTTTTGACTTGATAAAAGGTGTAAGCCGGAAAAGTGCTTTGCCTGGAGCATAGCCTGCCTGGGCTATACTCTGCCACTGGTTTTGGCAGATA
This sequence comes from Alca torda, assembly GCA_008658365.1. Classification (NCBI taxonomy): domain Eukaryota; kingdom Metazoa; phylum Chordata; class Aves; order Charadriiformes; family Alcidae; genus Alca; species Alca torda. Next base: position 51,634,163 of record CM018101.1, on the reverse strand, counting down.
TCTGAGGGATAAGCCTGGGTGGCATTACTGTTAAGGAGACCCAGTGTTGCCTTTCATAAGGAGAAAGCCAAGGCCAATCTTCTTGTGTTTTTAATTAATGAAAATTAAATTTTGACCTCAAGACCTGAGAAAAAGAGTGGTCAAAGAGGACTCTGTGTGAGCAAAGCTGCTTTAGGAAAAGTCCATGCTGGCAAGCTGCTGTGCCAGGTTGACCTGCTGGCTTGGCACCATGTTTTCCTTAAGCCCTGTGCTGCAGTAGCCCAGCATAAATGTCTGTACTTACTCAGCTGTGTCTCCCTCTCCCCCAGCAAAGCGAGCTGAATTCCTTCCTGTGGACCATCAAGAGAGATCCCCCGTCTTACTTCTTTGGTACCATCCACGTCCCATACACTCGTGTCTGGGATTTCATCCCAGAGAACTCCAAGAAGGCCTTCCAGCAAAGCCACATCGTGTACTTTGAGCTGGACCTCACCGACCCCTACACCATCTCAGCTCTCACCAGCTGCCAGCTCCTGCCACAGGGGGAGAACCTCCAGGATGTGCTGCCCCATGACATCTACCGCCGGCTCAAGCGGCACCTGGAGTACGTCAAGCTCATGATGCCATCCTGGATGACCCCAGACCAGCGGGGCAAAGGGCTGTACGCAGACTACCTCTTCAATGCCATTGCTGGCAACTGGGAGCGGAAGAGGCCAGTGTGGGTGATGCTGATGGTGAACTCTCTGACAGAGGTAGACATCAAGTCACGAGGTGTGCCTGTCTTGGATCTGTACCTGGCCCAGGAAGCAGAGCGGCTGAGGAAGCAAACGGGTGCTGTGGAGAAAGTGGAGGAGCAGTGCCACCCGCTCAATGGGCTGAACTTCTCCCAGGTGAGACGGAGTGGTGTGCAGGGTGCCAGGCTGGCTGCTCGGGTGGCTATCCCAGCAGCAAGAGCACAGGCTGGCATGTGAGGTAAGTGCTCTCTATCCAGAGACTCTCACGTTTGCTCTGTGCAGCCCATGCCTTTGCCTGTGCCCTCAGGAGAGTTTGCTAGCTGTAGGAGTTCAGGCTACATCCTAAACTCGGACCTGGCCTGGGCAGACCCCTCTCCTCTTCCCTGGGCAGCCTCGGGCAAGCTCTACCCTAAGAAAGACTGGACTGTTGGATGTCTGTTCCCTGACCCTGGCTGAGCTGCCCGCAGGAGCCCAGGGCAGTCTGCGGCTCAGTGACTAAACTTGTTTTTGTTAAGAAGAAAATTGTGATCCCCTGGGGGAAGCTGGGGTGCTGTGAGTAAAGCTGAGAAGTAAACACTGGTTGGAAAAGTATCCCAGTGGACCTCTCAGTGCCCTCAGAAATAGGGGCCCATCCTCTGCATTGGGAAAAGTGTTTGATTTTGTTTCTTTCTCTTCCTTTGAGACGAGGTGAGGGTCAGCACAGCTTCCTGCAGGGAGCTCCACAGGCTAGTGCAGGCCCTTCGTGTTGGCAAACCAGCTGGAGTTTAGCACCGTTGTTCACAGAGTGTCACACCAGGCACGTAGAACAACCTCTGTGTTGTCCGTGTGTTGCATGGGGTGGTTTTGGCCTCTCCTCTCTGAACTAAATACACCAGCGAGTAGTGTCTGTCTCGGTGGGATCACAAGCAGGCATAAGGTTGATCTCTGGCCTGTGATACCTTTGCTGCAGGGAGGTGCTAGGCTGGGGAGAGGAAGGGGTGTTTGCTTAGCAATAGGTAAGACCTGCTGTTGCAGCTTGTCCTGGTAGTCCAAGGTAGGACAACCTTTGGTCATGGGGCTGGAGAGTTTTGACTGATGCCTGACCCTTTCACCCTTTCCCTTGCACCCTGCAAGCCTATCCCATTGCTGATGCAGAGTTTCCCATGCTGGAAGGGAACAAGCAGAAGGGGAGATGCAGCCCAGCAAGGGGGGGGACAGCAGTTCAGGGCAGATGTCAGAGGTGCTGCTACCCTGGCCAGTCTCGGTGGGGGACCACACTGCAGGGAATAGTATAGCAGCCTAGACTGCATCACTTGAGCCGTCCTTAACTGCAGGCAGGGCATCTGCACTCCTCTCTTAGTTTGTGTGGAGCTGTGCAGCCTTATTCACATCTCCAGTTCTTTGCTTAACTGCTTTGAATCCTTGTGCTGTCACTGTTTGCTCACAGCTACCCTAGGAATGGTTTGGGAAGGCCCGTCTCCTCCACTTCTTATCCAGTTGAGGCTTTATTAACATTATTGCCCATGTTTTTCTTTTTCTGACACTGGTCAGAAAAAGACCTGGCCCTCTGGTTTAGCATGATGGGGGGGGCTGGGATGTGCTTTCTCCATTGCCGTGTAAGAAAGTGGTAGGGAGGCTGAGAAATATAGATTGCAAATCATGTCCCTGTTAAGCTCATGCAATGGTTGACACTTGATTTAGGCCTTCACACACCTTTCTTCAAAGAGCAGCTGTTGCTGTCCTATTTTGCAGGTGCAATAATACCACATGAGCAATTTCAGAGCTTTCTTCTCAGTTTGTTCAGGTATTTGAGTTAATTATGTGTTTAATGTAAACCAAACAAAGACTTTGAAATAAGCTCTTTGAAAATTATTTCCTTTGGTATTGTGCTGCTGTGTGGGAACCCCCAGCATCAGATCCACTTCTGCGTCTGCCTTTCTCATGAGCAAACACACAGGGATGACTTAGAAACTTCTGCTGGGGAAAATGGGGACACAAAACCATAAGGAATGGTCTAATCCAGTGCAAGAAATGACTTTTTTTTTTTTATTGCAGCAGAGTTGCAGAGAGATTATTTGCTTGGTAGAGGAGCAAGTTTAGGGAGCTCAGTTTGTTTCTGCATAGGGTTTGCTCTTCCTTTCACTTACAACACGATTGTACTGCCTGGCGAGGAGGACTCCCAGGCCACTTACAAGCAATACATTTTTATTAGGTAGGTCCCTCTTTTGATGCATGCTATTGGACAAGGCCTGGTTGGTGTGGGTAGGTTGTTGCAGGTGAAGGTCTGGAACAGTTTTTCATTGATTCCCTCCATCAGGTTGCACAATGCCAAGTATACAGCAAAGTGCAGGCACACCCAAGCTAGACACTTCCTTTTTGTCCTTGTGAGGAGAGAGAGGAAAAAAATGAAATAAACAAAAAACCCACACATAGAACAGCTAATGCTGCCTGTCATGGGGCTCTTTTTCTTTGACTGTGTTTGTTCCAGTTTCCTCTTTATCTTTTGTTTTATGACTGTTGTGTTTTACCTTTCTGTTCTTGCTCAACTCAGGCTGGCTGGCCACATAGCCAGGTCATGAAAGTATAATTTCTATGTGGTTCACAATGCCGTGTACACAATCTGTGAAATATTTCACTGCCTCCCCAATCCCCCTCTCTTGTTTCAAGATCTATGCAACTTTAGGGAGTATGGAAACATTAGTCTGTCTGCATGCCAGGGCCATGGTGTTTATTTTCCTGCTTCATGCTGTTTCTATCCTAGTTTGTCTCAAAGACTTTTTTTCTCGTATCCCTCCTTCTTTCATGGGTAGTGCCTCTCTTGTTGCAATACCCTATAAAGATGCAGGTTTCATTTCTAGCAGCATCTGGGCTTATAGAAGATAAAAAGCTTTGTTGCTGTACATAATTTGCCCCAGCTGACTTCCATCACTGGAATCAGTCCCTCAGACCTCCCAACTGTTTTTTTCAAGTTATGCATGTGCTTACATGTTCGCTGGATTGGAGGCATTAGTGCTCCTGCCTAAAGCCCATGCAGTTTTGCTGTTGGCTCCAGCTGTCGTGTCACAAACATCAGTTTGGTGTTGGCTCAGAAAACGAGGTGGCCTTGGCCTGTACTGTGCCATGTACTTGTAAACAGGCTGTGCTTTGGCAAGCTCGGCTGGTGTCCAGGCTATGTTTCTCACAGGCCGGTATAAGCTTGAACACAAGAAGTTTGGACTTGTGTCTACCCCCTGTGTGGGTCTGAGGTTTAAGTGTGTAAACACTGTCCAGCCATCACCACTTCCTAGACAAGACTCTGGCCAGGTTGGCTTCTCCAAGCTTTGGACACTTGATGGAAGATTCTGCCTGTTAGCTGTTCTTGATTTGAGAACTGTTTTCCCCATGTGGCTTTCCTTTGTTTCTACCTGAGCATCTGAATAGATGGCTACATCTTCAAAAGTAGTCTTCAAAGCTTCTTTGGTGGCAGTAGAACTGACTGCTCCTGAAACCCTGGCTCCAGCTCTTGGGCTGAGCATTTTCTTTTGCATATTTCAGCATACAGTTAGTTGCAGGTAGAAAGTAAAGCCAGGGCCTCTAGGATTGACCATTTTATGTTAATTAGGACATTAATTGTTCACATTTCTACACAGAACAACCTCTGCAAGCAACAAAGCGCTGAGAGATTCGTGCTTTTCTCTGGAGGGTTACCAGCTCTTCCAAGTTCTGGAACACAAACATGACTTCGAGAGCTGTAGACTCCTGCTTAGCAAATACAACTCTCCTGACATAACAGCAACATCATTTTTCTTGCTTTATCTATGGACTCACTTGGGTGAAAGGGTCACCCTTAATAGCCCCTGGTATAAAACTATTATTTAGGAGCAGTCCATATCTGTGGGGAAGCCAAGACACCACTGCCTTGTTACATGTGGAGGGGGGAGTTGGTTGGGTTGTGTTTTTTCACCTTCTAAGGAAGTTAGAGAAACAGGAGTGATGGATTGCAATTAGGCCCGAAAGATATGATATGAAATTGGAGAGAATTGTGTTAGTCTCCTCATTTCAAACAAAGGGCTCTTTTGCTATGTTGGGTTGATCAGTTATGATATTTGTCTTTAATTTCCGGGATGATGAGGTCAGATCTGGCAGCGTTTCCATTCACGAGATCCTGGTTAAGGTTCATCTTTGACAACAGAGAACCTCGGAAAAAGACCGAGCAAGGAGAGGAAAACAGCACACGATGGGAGCTCTGCAAGGAGCATTTCAGATGCAAACTTGGAGCAAAGCAAAGAGCAGTTGCTTGATGAAAGAGCTGACAGAGTAGAGCACTTACTGCTGAACAAGTTGGACAGGACACTACTTGCGGTAACCAGATTGCATCTTCTGCCCTGAGGGTGTAACTTCAAGATGTATGTGTCAGGAACAGGCGTCCCTCCCTCCACAGGTGATGGGAACATCAGGGTTTTCTGCACATGAACTGGAGCTGAAAGAACTGAATTGATCCGATTTGCATCTTTGGCTGCTGGAGTCTGTGACCTAGATTTGTTTTTGTTTTCAGTTTGTGTGTAGACACACCTGCAGCCTCCACGTCTAGACATCAGGGATGGGGAATGGGCTGGCTGGTGGGAACCAAAATAGTTAAGACTTCGCATTTTTATTGTCATAATTAGAGTTTAATTAAGATCTTATTAACTACCTGGGGAGCTCAGGGTTCTTCCTGAGGTGAGAGTAAAAGGGGAATTCAGTTGCCGATCTACTGTGTCTGCATTCAGAAGGGCGGAGACTTTGTTTCAAACAGCCTGGACTCTGCAGTAGGGCTTCAAAATCCCAAACTGTGGATTTTGCTGTGATCATAATGGTTTGCACCGGTCATAATGTGCCATTATAAGCTCCTTGCATTTGCCCTCTGCACGCCTATCAACTAGCTGGATTTTGCCATTAAAAATGCCCTTTGCTCAGCATTACCCCGCATAAACAGAAGACGTCAGGCGGTAAATGTGGCTTCGTCTCTCCTTGCAGCTCCCACAGAGGGCCCCTTGCCTGTGCCTGGCTCCCAGTGTTACATGTGAGCATGCCAATACACTTTCCTCTACTGCCAGTTAGTGAGGGCTGTCCAATGAGTTGTGCACACCGCTCTGGGAGTGCTCGTCACTGGGTTATCCGTCTTTCCTCTGACAAGTCAGGACTAGGCTGGTGGGCTGGTTGGCAGACACGCTCTGTAACACTTGAGATCCTCTAGCTCTGGGTGAGAGTACTGTTGCTGCAGAGGAGCATAGCCCTGTCAGTGGGCTCAGAGGGGTCCTGGGCATTGGAGGCCACTCAAGGGAGCACAGAGAGGCTCTGGGCTGAATGCTTTTTGGGGCAACTCAACCAATAGTGAGGAGTGTGGAGAAGGGAGGGGGGATTGTGGGCTTGGCTTGTTGAGCTGGTCAGGCAGTCAGGTGCCTCAATGCTAAGCTTTGGTCTGCACGTTCTCAGTCTTGGTGGCCTGAAGCTGTGTCTCCGTTTGACACCTGATTCTGAGGGCTCACTACTTACTGCCCATTACTAAACCCAAAGCGTGGGACTGTAGCTGCCAGCTTTTCCCTTGGATAGCAAGGTTGCAGCCGGTGTGGACAACGTAAAGGCACATGCCTGCAGACTTGTAGAAGACAATTTCCTTTCCGATCTAAGAACTAGGCTGCATTGCTGTCACCCTCCCATGCAGCAGCTGTACGACAGTTCCTTTTTGGCCCAGACTGGATTGCCAGGTCCATGGGGATCCCACCTGGCTCCTGCATCCCAGTGCCAGAGTTTGTGTCCCATGGCAGTGGTTCTGAAGACTAATTTTTAGTTTTCTTCAACAAACGTGGACACATTCAGACCGAGAATACAGCTCAGCATCAGCTTTCAACTGTTTGATTTTGTGAGGGTTTGTATTCCACCAAAAAGCCCCTGCTATCAACTTTCTCTACCTTGTGCCAGTACTGCAACTGTAATCAGTTTGTCCTTTGATGTTCTTTTTGTTCAATGAAGCAAAGGGAAACCATTGAGCCTTTCCCAGCAGGGCATGTTTTCCTGGTGTTAACTATTCCCTCAGCTCTTCCCAGGACTAGCAGCATCTGTCTTGCCTTGTGGCAGTCACTTGTGTACTTGGCGCAGTGGTATCATCACTGTTCCCTTGTTTATGCATCTGAGTTTGTCTGTGGGTGTTCAGGCACAATGGTTTTCTGAGAGCTCATGCTTCGGGGATGCAAGGTCCTTTTTACTCTCGCATCTTCCCAGGGAAGAGAGGGCGTTACCCTTATTGTTGTGGTCCAGTCCCTGTCTGCTCTGTGGCCAAGACAAACTGCAAGCCAGCAGACAATATTTGTTTTAACAAGAAATCCAGATTACACAGCACCTCTGCTCTCTTCCCTGAATTATTTTGCTCCCCTGACCTTTGTTTTATCTGCAGAATCCATTAATCATAGAGTTGGGGTTGTTGTGGGTTTTTTTGCTCTCTGAGTTATTGAATGCTGTATGGTGAAGAACTTCCCTTGCAGAGGTCTTCAGTAGTTTATACAGTTGTTTCTCACCTGCACTTACACTTTCAGGTCTACTAACTACCACCATGTCTTCAGTATGTGATGTGTTGGTTTTGTATTTCTCTAAAGTCCTACTGCCATACACTCTATTCAGAAATCTGTTCACTGATGCTATTGCCATTACCAAGTAAACTTGAAAGCTTGCAAAAAGCTGTCAGGGTTTTTGGAAGAGGTATGGTTTCCATTGTCCTTATTGACTTGCAGTTTTCTATAATTTTATAATTATTTCCCATAATCTTCATGAAGGCTTTTATTAGATAGTTAGAAATGTTGATTACAAGTAGGATGAGGAGGCTGAAAAACAATTTTAAGGTATCTATTGCTTTATCTGGCTGAATGCAGATAGGGAGCAGCAGGAACAATTCTTCACTGCTTTTCATAACAGAGGGAAGATTGGATCCCTCAATAAAACTATTATCAGGCAGCAGGCTTAGCAGGTAGATGCATGCCTGCACAAGACATCGTTCATTTCTGGCATGCCATGAATGAAGGATGCTGGGACACCAAGATGTGTGAATAGCATCAAAAGGATTAAACAGATGGATGAAGAATAGTCAGACCAGGGAGTCACATACATGTCCCAGGAGTCATCTCTGGCTCAAGAAATACCTCAGCCCCTGACAGCTTGAATTGAGGGCAAGTGCTAGAGGAAGAGCTGCTCTGTAGGTTCTCTGCTGTTGTTTGAGATAGGGTGCTGGGCTTCTGCCCTGCTGGGGCAGATGTGAGAAGAGCATTCCCAAGATATAACTGAGGCTGCATTTCCCAGACGGGTGTCCGAAGTGACCAGCTGAAACAAAGGGCATGACTTCTCTCTGGAGATGCTGAGATATGCTGGCAGTGCTGGTGGGGACAGAGCGTGTCCTGACTAAGTGTCCGGTGTGGGACTCACCCGGTGCCAGGTTCTGCTGAGAGTGCCGGTAGCTGCCTGCCTGCTCTCCTTCCTCCTGGTTGTCCTGCTTGCTTTCGGAAGAGATACCAGGGCAGACTGGGCTTCTGGGTTAGCGTTGCCGTCACGCCTGCATGTGCTGTGCTCTTGGAAAGCAACAACTCTTCCTGCCGTGTTGCCAAGTGAGATGGTTCTCTCAGGGGTGCAACTGCCATTTTCCTTCCAAAGCCTGACCCTGTCTCGCATGACGGTCCTGCACGCAGCACCTGCAGTCTGAGCATCAGGTGATGGTGCATCTGCTCTGTCTCCTGGAGCGTGCAGGCAGATGCTCGGAGACTCAGCCTGAGACAAGTGGCAGTGAAAGTTAGTGCTCAGACACAACATCTTTTAGAGTCCATCGGGTTGCTGAAGGGAGGAGGTGGGCTTGGATGTTGATAAGGAACAGGTCAGCCAATCTAAGCTTGGCAGTGCCCCTGCAGGAGCACTCAAACATTCACATTTCCTTCCTTTCCATGAGGCTTACGTTTTTTGAGCATGGAGAGGTCAAATGTGAACAGACAAGCGCATGGGGAGTAGTAGTTGGCTGTGCAGTCTGAAACCAGGGAGAGGTTTATGAAGAGATCCATCTATGCAATTTAAGAACAGTCCTGTCAATTAAAACCAAATGCGTAACCATGTTTAGTCTGCAATTTACTGTGATCACAATCCTGTCATATAACTGTGTAAGGGAAGATTAGGTAGCTGGCCATGTGTATTTCTCAGTCTCTTTGGTCTAACAAGATTAGCAGGATTGCCAGAACTCAAATTAATCTTTGACAAAAAAAGATACACTGTATCTGACTTGATTTACACGAAGATCATACAGTAAATGCATTACATTCTAGCAAATTTTTTTTTTTAATGTCAGCTTTTATGCATTTTTCTGTTGGCCTATTCTGCTTTCTGAGCATGGTTCTTTTTGCACAGAGGCTGCATCATCAGTGGACTCAGTGCTAGAGTATGATTTTCATCTTATTTACTCAAACCCTTAATTTCTGTGTGGATTACTGTCTAAACCACAACTATTACTTGTGATTTGTCAGTGTGTCCCACTCGCCTTGTGTCCCCCAAACAGTACCATGTGAGAAAAATATTTATACATCTTTATGCAGCATCAGGCCATCAAAGCTCAAATCAGATGGGTTTGCAGCTGTATGTGAAATCTGGCTGATTTTGCTGCAAATAAATCGATGCTACTTGATCCAGACAGCAAGCATCATCCCATGGATGTTCCTCCCTCCCAAAGGTAAAACCTGAGGTGCTGTCTGCCTTTGTTGGGTACGTCTGGTGGCAAGTTATCCTCATGCTGACCACTTGGTGATAGCTGTAGTGAGAGACCCCACTGAGACATGTGGCTCATGGGCAGAGCGTTGTGCCTTGTTGCTGTCTTGAGAGCACCCCCAGTACAGTTAACCCCCCTCCACCTTTCAGAGGTGGCACTTGTTGGCTTACTGGGATGTCACACAGGGCAAGCCATCCTACCCCCACCAAGGAGATGGGTTTCATGGTGTGCTCTGCTTGGCTGAGCAAGGAGCCTGCTCCAAGCATGGCTCAAGCCTATTTTTCACTCATGCTTGAGGCAAGGCAGCAGGGGACTGCATCACTACAGCTCCCAGCTTTGCTTTTCTGGCACCTTGTGGCATTTTGAAGATCTTCTTGTGAGCTCAGAGGAAGTGTTTGGACTTCTTATGGGAACCGATAACATAAGTAACACTAGAAGCTCTGAACTAGCCAGAGAGCTGTAGCCCTGCAGTGATGTGCTGCTGGATGTATCCCAGCGCAAGGTGTTGTTGAGGACCCTGCTACTGATGCTACAGCCCTGGATTCCTCTGGTTCAGCGAAGGCCAAATTTTCAGTTGTTTCAAGTAAAACCTGTCCTGGTTCAGCCTCAGCTGAAAACAAAGAACCACGAGGCCATTCTCTCGTCCCCCTGCACCTGTGGAGGAGAATCAGAAGAAAAAGGCAAAACTCGTGGGTTGACGCAAGGGCAGTTTATCAGAACAGCAAAGGGAACAGGAAAACACCTCCGGGGACTTCCCGCCCCCTCCCTGGCAGGGCACCTCCTGGCTCCAGGCTGGGCATGGCTCCATGGGATGGAATACCTGTGTCCCTGCCGGAGCCTGGGGAGAATTAACCCTGTCCCCACCAGAACCAGGACAAAGCTTTACCTTTCCTGGGGGTCCGGATTAACTGCTTAAAGATTTTAACTGCTGAGAAAATTTGATCTTTCATCTGGACGTTGTCCCAAGCCTAATTTTCCCATCTCTCCAACCGCAAATGTTTCATCAAACCATTTATTCCTGGCTCCCTGGTACACCTGAAGAAACCAGGTGTACCTGTCCTTAACCCAGGACAAGTATGAAAAGCAGATTTTGTTATTGTTGGGGCCTCTCTTCTACTTGTTTTGCAGGGGAGAGCTGGCTAAATCACTCAGGTGCTCAAAATCCACTGGTCTTTTCCCACAGGAGTTTTACTCGTCTGCTGTGTACCCAGAAGGACAGGTACATTATGTCAGAATCCAATGGTAGAGAAGGCTAATACAGCTTAGCTTTCACAGTTGCGCAGGATCATCACAAAACTAACTCTCTGGGTCTTTCACTAGACATCTCTGGGCTATGCAGCTTTGGGAAGGCTTGACACTGTTTGACCAGGGCTGTCCGAGCAGGGAAGACAGGCCCTTAGCCAGCGCTAGGCAGACAGAGGTTTGCTGCTGATGTTCTGAGCTCAGTTTTGAAGCTCTTACCTTTTTCTGGCAATGCATTCTGCTGGGAATGAGCAGTCTATAATCATACAAGAACTCCCTCTGACTTCCATGTATGCCTGGGGAAATTCCTGTCTGTGGAGTTTCAGGGTATCCCCCAAAGTGCTAGCATACCAAATTCCTCTGTAGCTCTTAGAGAGAGGAACTGAAGTCCTGTCACTGTTGGTATGTCTGGTAAAATGGTCTCTGGTGATTTTTAGGGCTGAGATTTCTGTATTCAAGCAGTTGCAGACATCCTGGGGTGAGGTATATCTATACTGTCCTTGACAGCATGGTGGGTACCTGGTAGACAGGTAGTGTACCTTTCAGTCTTGCATTGGTGAGAGGTGACTAAGCAGACCTGTTCCTCACAACCTGGCTGCTTGCTCCCAGCCTCTCACTGGTCTGTACTCTGTGACAGCTTGAGTGTTTCAACAAATTACACTGGGCACTGCATTTCCAGTTTCCCAAATGCCTGCACAAAGGCTTGACCCTGCAAAATGCAAGCGTGCAAGGAGTAGGTGGGAGCTGCTGATGTAGGCATTACTGCTGAAACAATTCATACAGTATGGCCTTAAGGCTGGACTCCTGGACAGTCTCTGCTCCTTAGCCAGTGTACAATAACTTGTTAGGCAAGGGTAGTTTGATCACAGGTTTCATCCCTGTGGGATTTTATAAGGCCTGTTTGTTAAGATAAATGGGCTTTTGCTACAGCTGGAGTCCGGTGGGATGAGTTGCATGTCTGGAATGTTAATAATAAAGTAGCTAGAGCCATGCTTTCTAGGAAGGATGAAATGGAGAAACGAGGTGACACCATGCATCTTTTTTTTTTGCTGTGAAGCTCTTGGTAAGTCAAAAGAAGAAGACACGGAAAGCTCAAGGTTGTAGCTGATCAACAACAACACGGGGGATGGAAGTACTTGTTATCAGTTGCCCAGTGCCTGGGTGAGCACCTCCTTGAAACTCTGCCAGAGGAGAAGAAAGAGAAAAAAATATGCTTCCATTTAGGTATTTCAGGTATGTTTTTGCAGCACTGAAAGAAACCTATTCACCTAAAAACCAGAAAGGTGTATAACATTCTATCTAGCAGGTATCATGGCTCACTTGGAGTAATGCAATTTTGGACCTCATCCAGGTTAATAAAAATGAATTAATCACGGAACTGAAAAGTGTGTTTGCTTAGGTCCAAGTAATCGTGACTGAACTCAATTTGCTGTGTGAAAAGTCCCAACCAATAATATGTATGATTGGTGCTTTAAGGGGACCCAGTTTCCCAAACTGAAAATAATTATAGGCCAAGTAAAGTGGGAGGAAGAACTTAAGCAAAAAAATGTGAATGATAATTGGGAGTTGTTCAAGAATCCTATATTAGGTTCCTGAGAAACCACAATTCTGCATTTGCAAAGATGAATTCTTTAGTTAAAATAAGCTGTTTTGGTTAACAGAGAAGATGAAAGCAGCAATAAGAAACCCAAAATGCAATGAATGGAAAAATAGAGGATGCAACGTGGACAAGTAATCTGCAAGGAAATGCAGACAATTGATGAGAGAACTGAAGGGTACCAGTGAAGAGCCTTTGGGCATTGTATTTGGAATGATAAGAAGGGGTTCTTTAAATGTATGAAGGATTCATTAAATCCTACCAATGGTACAGGCTCCATACTGAACAGGGTTGCAAAATTGTTGCTTATGAAATACAAAAAGCAGAAATAACCAGGTAACTATTTCTTGGTGTTTGGAAGGAGAAGACTCTGTATTCATAGCTTGGTCATAAGGGAATATTTTCTGCTCCAGTAAGAAATTGCTTCCAGTAATTAGGTAAAATGTTAAATGTCAGTGTTTTTAAATGTACAAAACATTTAACAATGGTTAATTTACAGTCCAGAATATTTAGAGGCTAAGTGAAGGAGCTCTTTGAATCATTCATATAGGCACTTCAAAAACTTAAGGGGAGTGGAAAAAACCTACTGTATCAGCATTATTCTGGGACAGTAAGTGGGTAGTTTGTCAGGCTACCCAAACTTCAGTTTGCTCAAGGCATAAAAAGGCTGATAGGCTCTGCAGCTGGTAAAGAGCTGAGAGTAGGCAGGATGATGCCAGCCAATTTCTCTTGAATGGAAAACTGGCCTTGTCAGACAAACGTGATCCCACTCCTTGATAAGAGTATAATATTTGGTGATAAGAGTCATTGTGTTGACATAATCATACATAGATTTGAAGGCTTCTGACCTTGTTCCTGGTGATGCTCTGATACAGGAGTACACACTAGGCTAAATCAACATGACTTATTGTAGACAGCCCAGGGGAAGTGATCATTCTCATAAAATGGCTGTAGATGGAGAGAGAGTCATCCTCCACCAGGGAGGAGGGAAGCTAGAAGATACTTGTAAAGAAGTTCTGAAGGTATCTATCTGTTCCTGGCCCTGCATTACCCAGTGGCTTTGTCGGAGATGTAAATAGCAAATAATTGTTTGCACAAACATGGAGATCCTGCAGATGGAGGGAAGGTGAACAACAGATCAGTTGTAGGAGCAGAGCTGAGTTGCCTGGAAAGCTGGGCTTATCCAATGCTGTTAAATGCAAGGTCGTACATCTAGGAGCAAAGTATGGAGGTCAAGGTAAAAAGGCTGGAGACCTTACCTGGAACACACTGATGATGCAAAGGGTTTGGAAGATAACTGGCTAACATGACTGTCAAGCCCAGTACTGCAGCTGAGGGGGGATATTGCAGTCCTCAGGTGAATGGTAGGAGCAGGAGAGAAATGTGCTGGGTAGCCCAGTGCAGGAACACTGCTTAGTCCTGATGTCAGCACTTCAGAACACATTGAAGATTTGAAGCAATGTCAGAAAAGAGCTACAGAATTAATCTGGGACCTGAAGACCATGCCTGCATAACACGAGAGTAAGGAAACATGATCTACAAATTTGTTTGTAGAGAAACTGATGAGTCATTTCATGAGCATGCTGGGGTATCTGTCTGAGGAAGAGGGACAATGCAGCAAAAGCCTCAAGTCCAGTGGCCTAGCTGCTGAGGATGCACACTGTCAGAATTGATATAATTGGTTTCTAGTGAAGGCAATTAGCCAGTTCAACAAATTTCCTTGGGACCTGGTGGAATTGCCATCATTCAGGCTTTAAATTGCCACCAAATAGCTGTCTGAAACAGAAAAGATTGCTAGGTAGTGTTCAAAGGCTGCTGATTCATGCATAGAATCAATATGCGTTTTGTTCTGTCTTATAAAATACCAGTTTGGGGCATTTAGACATCTGCAATTAAGGCTAGACAAGCGGTTTCAAGGAGCTTCCAGATTCTTTTTTTTTTTTTTTTTAGATCTTTTCTGTAGATCAGGTTGAAGCTCCGTAAGTTTGTTGCCAGTACCAATGTGACTTTCTTTATGCTGATCTGAAACCAGACTCTTTTGTTTTTTGACAATGAGACATAGGACAAGAAATTACTCTAAAACAGAGCTACTGTGACTTTAGCACCGGGGCAGGCAGGAGTTGGGGGGCCGCTGCAGATCAAGCTGTGTGCTCCCGGTCGGCTGCACATCCTCTGCAAATGGGCTGAGCTTTTAGGAGCAGTGAAGCACCGCCACCAAGCAGAGGGCTCTGTTGTGTGCTTGAGGTACTGGAGGCCTTTGCTAAGCAGTTCCAAATGCCCTCAGGCATCAGCCAAATGTGTGTGTATGCGTTAGAGGGACCAAAAGACTTGTAGGGCTGCATTCAGTGCAGAGGAAGGTCCCTAAGGAGCAAGCGCCAGCTCTTCCAGCCTCTTTACCTGCTTAACAAGGAAAGAAGTGGGACCATAAAGCTATAATGCTGCCTGGAAGCCACATTTCTGCTGAGTCTGGTCGCTAGAGTTCCATGCCTCCTCCATCTCATTAAGCCTCTTCCTTAACCTCTGTGTTTTATATCTTCCAGGAGACTGAAAAGGGCAGCGATAGCTCACAAGGAGCACCAGGCAGATGAAGAGTGATTTAAAAAGCACTTGTGTTGCCAGGTCCCTTTAGTCTGAGGTTATCCTGGAACACAAGACACTTTTCTGGGTGCTCCTGTGAAGATGCCTTGAGTTGGTCCCCAGAGCAGTGTTTTGCGGAAGTTACTGGAACAGCAACAGTGGCAGGGAACCTGTGATGCATACAGGTAGGAAACTGAGGCATCAGTGATGCTGGTAGGTAGCAGAAGTTGCTCCTCTTGTTCATACTGTCTGGGAAAGCTACAGCTTGTGTGCACAGTAGCATTGTAATGAATCCTCTAAGAATAATCCAGTACCCTTTGTTTAAAATTTGGTTGTTATTTTAAGCTAGTCCAGTTTGACATTAAGAGCTAAGATTTCCAGGCTGGATTCTTCAGTCTACACTCAATCCTGGCCAGCTGGCCAAAGCAAGAGTTGGAGCTCATGACCGCTATTGCAAAACTGTTTCCAAAATGTCATCATAGTGCCACTGTTACAGATAACATCCTGGGGATGTCTCTTCTGTCCTCCCCATGTTCAGTGAGGATTGCAAACCTGGCCAAATGCATTGTCTTGCTCAGGCAATTTTCAGGCTGGTAGCTTTCAAGGCCATTAAGGCGTTCTGAAGACCTGTCTTGAATGTATCCATTCCCTGTTGTGGTGGATTAGGGAAGCCGGGTCGCCTGCGTAGCAGCCCATTGTCTGTGGCTGCTGGAGCATAATGTTTTCATAACTTCCAGAAGTCATAGTCTCACTGGAGAAAGTCCTTGAGAGAAGGCACTGTTTTCTTTTTCCAGTGCCATCATGTGTGACTATGCACATGTGGTAGCTAAGCAGACATCTAAAATGTAGAGGAATTGCATCCTTTGGCAGCTCAGGAACCTAAGCGAATGAGAGGCTGTGTGACTGAGACAGGAGAAAGAGAGGTGTTGCCAGGCACCGTTGTTTTTTAAGAGTTTGTCATGGTTCAGCCTCAGCCAGCAGCAAAGAACCACCGGCCGTTCTCTCGTCCCCCAGCACCTGTGGAGCGGAATCGGAAGAAAAAGGCAAAACTTGTGGGTTGAGGCAAAGGCAGTTTATCAGAACAGCAAAGGGAACAGGAAAACACCACCGGGGCCTTCCCGCCCCCTCCCTGGCAGGGCAGCTCCTGGCTCCAGGCTGGGCATGGCTCCATGGGATGGAATACCTGTGTCCCTGCCGGAGCCTGGGGAGAATTAACCCTATCCCCGCCAGAATGAGGACAGAGATGTGTGCTGGTCCATAATTGATGGCATGGAAGGGGATGTGCAGGACTGTATGCTGGCATAAAGCAGGCTCCCAGACGATGCAGTGGAGTGATGGTGGTGACTTGTGGTATCTGCCTAGGCTACACAGTTGTGATCCCATCTCCCACATGCTTTTCTGTACTTAAGATAGGTGCTGGAGACCTCTTGAGAGGCTGTTTGTCTACATCTGTAGAAAATGATCAAGTGGCTGTAGAGCTGCTGCTTGGTGCTAGATCTGCCCAAATAAGGGGGTTTGGCATATGATGAAGAACCAGAGTGGTGGATCCAGAATGTGTCCCCAAGTCAGAATAAGCCTGGCTTAGGAAAGACGGTGAAAAAGGAATCCTGCAGGAATCTTGGGCTGTCTTTGGAGGGTCCTGTGGAGCCAGACAGAAGGTGACCTGCTTCAGATCTATTATAAATTTTGCAGGTAAGCTGCCCTAGCCTGTGGTGCCATTTTCCTTTTCCTCTGCGACTAGCCTTTGTGAAACTCAGAGGCTGGCAAAGAGCTCCCTCTGCATGCAGACCAAGTGGGACAAGGGTGAAGCAGGTAGACTGTGGAAATTGGAAAGGTACTAATAGTCTTGTCGTAATGGATTTTGTGAAAAGTTAGCTGCTGTTCCTCGATGCAAAGCTTGTGTAAATCAGGAAAGGATCTCCTGCAGACATCAGTGGATTTCTGCTTCAGTCCCTTTGGAAGAAATGGGAAAAGTCCTAGGAATAAATTCTGATGTTAGATCTCCTTATACACACATGGGACCCATTGGCCTCATGGACTTCTCTCTGAAAGACACAGCTGGTGTACACTGAGTTTACAGCTGCTCATCTGTGCAGGTGGTGGGGTTCACCTTCACTTTTTATCCTGCACACTGCTTTCCTGAGATGTGGCCCAGCGAGGGAAAGCACCAATCCTCTATGTCAAGCATGTTGCGCACATGTAACATTGAGGGATACCAGTTCTGTAGTCACGTGCCTTAGTCACACTGGCTCACATCCTGAAAACTGCCCACTCACTCAAATGCTCAGTGGTTGCAAATCAGCATTGATTTATTGATCTTATTAGAACTATACAAGTTTTTCACTCTCAGCTCTCTCTTTTTATTCCTTATATGGGTATCCATGCATACACTGCCTGAGTTTTGAATGGGGACTGAATGACTGTGTTACATGGGGCTAGAACCATCCCAAATGATCTCAGCTCATTACGAAACTTGCAAGTGACCCACCTGTCTTCCTGCTGTTTCAGGACAAGCAGCTTTTACCTGCTGTCCCTAAAACTTCACTCCTTCGGATTATGTGGTCAAGAGCCTTAGACATAACATTAAGCAAAACGCTCAATGCTCAGATCTGTTTTCCCTTGGCTTGTGTTTTCTTTTCCTTCCTCTCTCCCCATCTCTGCCGCTAGGGCAGACTTTGCTGCTGATGCAGAAGGTAAATGAAATGTTACTTTGCACTCACATGGTTGTACGCACAGCACCAGCCCCCAAGGTGTGCATGCAGCAGGAGAAGAGGAGAGGCAAAGGGGTGGGGATTTGATTTACTCCCAGGCTCTGCCTCAGGCTGTTATTCTGCACTTTGACCTGCATCCAGGGCTCGGTTTTCTACAAGCTCTCACTTGGGTCTGGCTTGACTGATGCTGTGGCACTATGTACGATGCTGCTGCTGTCACCTTCCCTGCTGCCTCTGAACTCCACAGGCATTGGGAAATTCAGTCCTGTTCCCCCTTCCCCCAAATACTGGCCTCATGCGTTCTTTTTTGGAGTAAAGACAAAGGGGCAGAGCTAGAACTGAGTTTTAATTGCATTCTTGACTGGCTCCTTTTTCCAGTTTAATATCAACACTTGGCCAGAATTTTGGATTTTTTTTTCCTTTTATTTCTTTTTTTGCTGGAATACACAGACACATTTATTCCCAAGACAGTTAGGCAGGTCTAATGCAAACCAGTGGAGTGCCTGAGGACTGACTCTAAGCAGCAAGCATTTTGGCCTCCACCAGGGTTCATGTTTAAAAACAAAGGTAACCATTGTAACAAAGGTAACCAACTTTCCTGGGCTGGTGGGTGATAGGTACCAGCTCTGCAAGAGCATCACTGCTTGTGCCATTATGCTTCAGCTCCATGCTGGAGCGCCACAGCCCTCCTGGGAGCTGGTGTCTGTTGGGGCTTTCTTCCTTCAGCATCGGGTGCAAACGCGTGTGACGTCCAGGCAGATGGGTGCAGAGCTGGGAGAAGCAGGTTTCCCTGCTGTTCTCCTGCCCTCAGCATGTGTGCACCAGGTGGTGGTCCTAACTGCCAGATGACCACCAAGAAGGAAGCCCAGATTCCTGCCGGTGTGACTGCCTGTCTCCCACGACCTTGTTACACACTACATGGAAAATGCGCTCCTGGCAGGACTGCGTTCCTGGCTGGATTCGTACATCTGCATGCTCTGCAGGTTGCACATCCAGAGCTGCAAGGAGGTATCAAGAGGATGCAGAGAGGGGTGGGCTAAGGCTTAGGTCCACTCAGTGACAGCCCCTTGTGAGGTAAAAAGTAATGCTCTTTCCTCCAGCTGTGGAACAGATCATGAGCAGGTGAAACAGGTTCACCAGGGCATGTGCTGTACATACACAATGCCATCCTACAGATGTTTAAAGAGTTTTCCAGGGCCTGCAGTGGTGGCAGTTGCACAGACACCTATCAACTTCTACCTGGTAGAGGGAGAAAAAAATTTAACTTATTGCAAGGCTGGGAACAAGGCAGTTGCTCTGGTGCTGCTGCATTTCCCCTGCTTTTCCTCCCAATTCCTGGTTCCTGTGCTCACCCGCATTTCTCAAGGTCTTCCACAATGAGCCAGAGGTTGTCCACATTGCCTTTTTGTCCCCAAGGGACAACAAAATGCTTCTGTTCAGACCCTGTCTGTAGGCTTTTGATAAAGAGCACTTTCCTTCCTTCTCATGTCACCCATGCCAGGCAGAGGTGAGCACTGCTGAATTAGAGAAACATCTGCTTTGAAGCTGGGATCTCACACCTGAATGAGCAAGATCCTCTTCAGCCTCAGCATCTCTGCTTGCAAATGCCTGCCTCTGCACTGCCAGAGCATGAGTGTGTGCTTTGTCATTGTTGCTGGTCTGCTTGAACTTGTTTTCTGTTCCCGCTGCTTCTTAATCCAGCCTAGCTTCCCCAGAAATGAATCAATTTATCATCCAGGGTGTAGCCACGGGTCATGTAATGGAAACCTGGAGACCCACCAATGTATGAGTCTTCATCTTAGGTATTTCAAGTATTATGCAGAGCTTTCAAACATCCTGTAGATAACTTGTTGCCAATTGCATTTGCCCTGGCCAAGATCTTTTCCTCCATCCACTTCAGTCCTTAGAGGAAAGTAACTGCAGATGAGTTAGCCGATAACGCGAACTTTATCTTGGCCACCAAAGGTTCCAGCAGAGGATTTTATTGATGGGCTTTCATAGCTGAGAGTTGATGCTGTTGGGAAAGCATCTTTCTGAATGCTGTGCTGCATTAACTTTTACTGAGGGCAGAAACTCAGACTTGCCTCAGGCTGATTTGAGTAGAAGCAGTTTCCCCTTATCTCTGCTATGATTTTTAATAAGAGTGGCAGGGGAAAATTAAGGTACTATCTTGTTGCTAAGGCTCACAGGAAGGAAAATTGGGTAAAGTCTCTAGGTCTCAGATAGTGGTGCCTGAATCCAATCCATTTCTCAGCCTTAGCTCCTACCAGGAAGATGATCTTATTTTCAGTCAGATGCCGTCTTATTTATTGAGGAGCGGCAGAACTGTGGTAGGAAACAGCTCAGTCCCAGCATGAGTCAAACAGATTACTGGGTTAGGCTTCAAAACTGCACAGCATGGGCAGCCATGGGAAGATGGGTTGTGAAACGGTTGATGCAGGAGTGGAGAAGGCCAAAGTCAAATTTCCCAAGGACAGAGACTACTAAGCCTTAGAAGTATTACAGAGCCATTGAGTAAATGAGAGAGAGAGAGCGTGCAGAGAAAATAGCACAAGAGACCAGCTCCTAGTTGTGTCATCACTGCTTTCCCCTCTACCTCTCCAGACTATGCCAGTGTCAGCGTCACTTAGCACTGTAGAGGTCTGATTGCTCTTAGGTGTTTATGCTTTGTGCATATCTGCTCATATTGTTTTTATCTGATTTTCAAGCAATGTGTAACCTTGCAGAATTTGGCTCCAAGGCTTTTCAACGTGGCTGGTCTGGGCTTACGCAAGGCTCTGCCGCTGAAATGTTGGAGAGGTGGGTCACTTGTGCTGTGCATTATCTGGCAAATGGAGTGGCAACTAGAGAAAGCAATGCTCAGCTGCAGAATTAAAGACACAGAGTATGTCTTATGAGATAGGTGCATGATGTTCTCCATCACTCTTCGTATATCCCTTAAGGTTTCAGGTGTCCAGGTCTTTTCAGGGCCTCCATGGAGAGCCTCACAACTTGTCCTAGTGAAAGAGTGAGGACACCAGGTGGCTTTGCTAGCTGGTGCCTCCCTGTGCTAATTTGTAGCTAGGCAGGGCTTTGTAGATTCAGTGCATCAGGAGAGGGGTGTGTTGGGAAAAAGCAGTCCGGTTGTGGTGTTGAGAGGCAGGGATGGGGCATACAGCAAAAACAGACACAGGGGTAGCCCATTACGGTTTGTATTTGAGTGCTTATAATGCTGTACAGGAAGCTGGCTGGAGAAGTATGGCAAAGATTGCCTGGCGTTGCATGAATAATTATTATGACAGCAGAGAGTTCTCTTACTGTGTAGCTGGTGGCAACATCTCACCTTTGCATTTTGCTTTGTGCTGAAACAACTCATCCGTCTGTCCCTGATTTGCAGCCTGCTACTCTGTGGACTCTGCTGAACTTAACGTGTAGTTCTGCGCCGCATCTAATCAGACGTGGCAAAGGGTGCTCCTGTTCTGCTTTGCAAATCAGTTTCCCTCTTCTGGACTAGGAGTGTTTACAACTGCAAATTGTGCAACAAGACAAATTTTATTCACTTAGTTCTTTCCAGTGGGCAGTGAAGCATGACATTCCTAGACAGAGAGTGAACATAGCAGTTCCCGCTGTCCCAGCTCAGCCTTATGCTCTAATGACAGTTTTGCATTCACTACTTCACTACAAAAATTAGGAGTTGTGGTTCCAGCTAGATTTCACCCATGTGGTACTTAAGGAATAAGTATAAGAAACACAACATGCATAAATTTACCTCCACCTGCATGATGTCATACTTTCTGGTTATCAGAGGCATAGGGACTTCCTGAGCTAGAGGTACATTATTTCAGAGGGATGGTGAATGCATTACAGCTGTTCTGCTAAACTTGGCTAGCACAGAGAAGATACTGACCAGGCAGGCACAGAGATGAAGGAATTGCTTTGTTTCACTGCCTTGTAATAAGAATTAGAGGAACCTAGCCTACATTAGCAACTAGGAACAGATAACCTTTCTGGAGCTACATATCAAAAGCACTCTGGGTTTGGAGGTAAAAATCATGTACTGGATTTTTTAGCTGGAGGAGAACTCCTGAGAAGAGGTCATAGGCAGAAGACAGTACGTGGGCAAAGCAGACAACTGTGGGATACAGCGTACCACTGGGGTGCAGGGTAGTCTAGCAGTTATGGCCTTGAAGTCATTGCTGATTTGTCATTCCCAAATCTAGTGATTAGATTACTCAGAAAACCTTGCAACCACCCAGCCCTGTTGCTGCTCTTGTAAAGAGCCACACTTCAGTGGCTTACAAACCAGAGAAGGGTCCAGTGGTAACAGAGACAGTATGCTGGAAAATGCGTGCAGGAAAACGCAGTCAGGAGCAAGGAAAGAAGAAGGGATTAGAGGAAGAGCCAGATATACTCTTACCAGTGGTGTGCTATTAAAACTGATCATCATATCTTCTAAGGGAGAACAAGGTGTGTAACAGACTGAGCCCTTCATCTGTTGTCTCCATTAATCTTTCAAACTGGAAGTGGAAAACTTCACTAGAAATGAGAAAACAGCTCAGTAAAAGGGGCTGATTTGGGACTGCATCTACAAGAGAAGAGTTTCCATTTAACCATCTTCCTTGTAATGTGATTTTTGTGGCTGCTGATCTGGACCTGCTGATAAACAGTGCTACCTATTCAAACAGATCAAAGCATGTGAATCAGGTCAGCTGTATTAAATAAGTGTTGACCTCTCCTTAAATGTCTTCTATGTTTAATATCCTCTAAGGTTGCTTTTTTCAAGCTCTTTGTTTGCTACAGGCAAGCAGTGTAGCATTTCAATAAGCAGCTGGGACGCAATGTGCTTGCACAAAAGCAGCAAGCAGGCTTTGAACTTCCAGCAGCTGGCAAGGTGGTAGCACACTGCTAGCATCTTGTCTTGGTTTAGACAGGAGGGAAAGTTGAACAAGATGCAGTCCCATAAAGGAGTGAATTGGAGTGTAACAAATGCTATCAGGTAATTAGCTGACTGTAGTAGGTTCAGAGGAACAGCACGCTGACATATCCAGCTTAACTGTTCAGTTACAATCTGGGCTGGCCTGGGCCCCACAATGCAGTGTACCATGTTTTGCAAGTACCCCACCTATGCAAAATACATCTTCCCTTGAAAAGAGAAGAGCATAGAGCACCTATGCCGTTGTAGACTGGGGTATGTGAAGTGGAAGAGGAGGGATCAGATGCTCCAAACACATACTCTAGGCGTCAGGACACCTGGTTGTGTGGTCTCTTCTCCCTTACTTCTCTCTGTGTTTGTCTCCTCAGAGTGAATAGCTCTGACATATACCAGAGAGTTGCCGCCAGATAAATACAAAGGGAGGCAGAGCCCAGAGGACGAGTACAAGAATGCCAAGCAGAGCTTGGAAGACAAGGTCTGGAGTAGAGGCAGGCTTTGGTAACCAGGAGAAGGAGACAGAGCACCTTACTTGCAAGTGGTGGCTAGAGGGAAGTTTCTGCAAACAGGGCCTGTGGGCTACAGGGGAAGCAGATGCTGCTGACTTCCATATATCTTGTTCAGGATGACAACGTGGTGTAATGCCCTCCAAGTCTTACCCATGCCTGTTTTCTGGGCCAGCTCTGTAGAGGTCTTTGACTTGGTTTGCTCTGAGGATTTGAGGTGGACTCTTTCCTACCAAAAGTTTTGTCAAAAGGTCAGGGAGTCCTCAGTTTGAAAAAAGACCTGTCAAATGTAGTCTTGATGATGGTTTGAAAGAGAAAATTTCTAGGACTTTTATTTGGGTATTTTTGGCAAAAGCATTCTTTTCCTTTGAAGGATGCCATGGCATTGTACATGACGGAAAATGAGCCTGATGCCTCCAGGCTGCAACCTTATAATCAGAAGATCTGGCTTTAATTCTCAGCCCTGCCACTGCTTTCCTGCCTCTTCTGTGCCTTCTGTTCCTTGTATAACATCAGGATTAACAGTGCTGTGCAGAGCTGTTAGGAAAATGATGCAATGAATACACCGTTTGAGTACTTGGAAGTAGCAGTAGCAAAAGAGTTCACAGGAAGGGGAGGTGGTAGCACACTGCTTCTGCCATTTGCATTCCAAAACAGGTATAACCTGTTTTGGACATGCTTTAGTCACACTCTATCTTCATTTTTTTTAAGGAATCGTGAGAAGATGATCCTTTCCTAGCTTGAGAATCTGGTTTTCTGAGTAGTAACAAGCCATTTCAGTAGCCTTTTAGTGAGATGGAAGTGGTGGTGTTCCTGCAAAGCACTCTGAGGGGATGTGTGAGGTAGTCTGACTGCTTTGAACGAAGGTGAATTTAGCCTTCCAACAAGTCTAGATTTTCCACATGCAGTGAAGCTATGTTAATAAAATAGATATGAAATGTTTTCTTTTAGGAGCTAAGAATGTCTTTTTGGAATTGCAAAAAGTAGAAAACATGCATCAGGATTACAACAGGTGTGCTTTTGTGGATGGGTGCAAAATCTGTTCTGTAAGCAACAACCAAATAATTGCCTAGGAGAAAAGGAAATACCAGAATAGGGTTGTTTTGCTTACTCTCTCAACAATTCTGTTAATGTGTCTGTTAACCTCAGGTGATGCTGCTCGTTTGTGATGTTTTCTATTTTAAAAATGTTTTCCTGTTAAATGATTTAGTGAAGGTGGATTTTGTTAATTTATGTTGGTTTAATTTTAGCATAAATTTGATTAGGATTGACAGTGGCCCAGCATTGCAGAGATCCAGCTGTAGCATGTATTTATTGTGTTTTGCCTCTCAGTAGATCTCTGTTCCTCTAGCAGGAATTAGATTGTCATGTTTGAGAAGATTATCTTCTGAAACATAATTACTTTAGAGCATAGTGCTGCATCAGAGTGACTCTCTACATACTTCTGCAGGGGAAGGTAGGTGATGTCTCAGGATTTCTCTATTTTCAGGGCTCTGATCAGCCTTGGTGTAAATTGAATTATTTTGGAGACTGGAAAAATGTTTCACACTTCTGTCACCAGTGAGCATGTTGAAAAATAGGAGGAGGGTAAGTCCCTTCAGATGAGGGGATGTTTTGGCAGATGCTTCTGTATGGCATGACCCTAATGTTCCAAGTGCTTTGTCTGCTGTGGTTAAGTGAGTGACACAGGATCATGGTGACTTTTAGTTCAAGCCTATGCGTCATGTTGGTGGGTTTGTGCTTAGTGCAGGGAGTGATGTCCAGTGTCTGCTGGTGGTGTAGCAGGTGCAAAGCTGAAGAGAGGAGCATTTGACAATGTGTGCTGAACACCAGCTGGTAGTCACCAGTGCAGAAGTCGCCTGACAAGTAACTTGAAAGTGCTTCTGAAATTCCTGTATATTTTTCTATAGGCTTCTTGCAGTTTGAAGGCAGAAGACACCCTTTGCTCCTGGATGTGATATTTGCCAGATAAGTAAATATGTGTTGGCTGAAGCAGATTTTGGAAAGTGCTAAGTGGATTAGAACAAGTGCTGTTAGTCTAAATGTGATTTGGACTCCAATGTCCTCTGTCTGCATCTGAAAATCTTTGCTCATTAGAGGTGTCTGGGACAGACAAAAATCTGTATAGTACTGGATTTTGAAGGAGCTATTTAAAGCACCCTTATTCTTTTCAGTGACACAGCTTGTAAAAGGATGTTAGGCCCGAATCTCCTCACAGTTACTTTGCCTGTGTTGTGACAGCCCCATCATCGGTGTCCCTGCAGAAGGAGCTGTGAACAAGTGATTTTCCAGCTGTTAGGAAAGTGCAATGTTATGTGCTGAGGTTTCTGGGGGTGAGAAGATTCTTTGCTTCGCGTTGGTTTGTCTTTGCTCTCAGCTGTGTTGCTAGGTAACAAGGATGCAAAGGAAAAGCATCAGCATGCTTTTTGGCCTAGAGCAGAACTGAAGGTCATGGCTTGCTTTCCAAGTGCTCTGCTGTGTATCTTTTGCATGGATTATGCTTACAGCAGAAACAGAATAGGGCAGGATAGGCAAAGACAGGTGCAAACAAACACCTTCCAGTGATCCCAGGTGGTGGGGTTTTTTGGGCTTTCTGAGAACGTGGACTTGGTGTATTTTTGAACCTTTTGCACATACAGTTCATGCTTTTTGTTATGATGTAGCTTTGTCCTTACAGGGAACTAAACAGGAGGGAGTCTGAATTGGAGAAGACAACCCATCTCTTTGAGTTCTTCAGATTAAATGGTCCTTCAGCACAGTCCTCGTAGCTGATGCTTTTTTTCTCTCCCCACTGGATTGGTCATAGCCCCAGGCCAAGGAATCATATTTTCTCAGCAATGGCTTTTAATGTTACAAGTAAAAGTGTGTGGGAAAGGGTTTCTTTTTCCATTAGAATTTTCCAGGCTATGGAAAGATCTCTCTCTTTTGAATTGCAGTGTGTGGCTGTAATCTCAATGTTATGAGAACTGGAGACCTATGAGGACTTTGACATAGCTAAAAATCCTTTCAGTGGCTCCAAAATGGCTTATTTTTAAATTGTTAACCCATTATATTTGTTTGTAAAAGTTAAATTTTGTTTTACAGGTACTGACTCCCAATGATTTGAATTGGTCTCAAAGCAGCACAGGACTTCTGAAATGCAGTCTCTTCATATACAGAAACTTAATCATAGGTTGAATTGGGAGAACCAGTTTTGAAAAACCTCACCATGACTTTCAGAAACCTGGCTGGATATGCCTTGTGCTGACTTCCTGGGCTTGTTCTGTCACTCTAATAGCTTTGCTTTCGTTTTGCTTGCTGTCTTGGTGGTCATTACAATATCCAGCTGTTGCATACAAATTTCCTCTGGTCTTTCAAGTCATTGGTTATGTAAGGCAGTAGGGAAAGACTAGAAGTGTCTACCTGTGAATTGCTCTGAAAGTCAGTACAGAGGAAGGCGATATGAAGTTTGTCATCTACAGTGAAAGAAGACTTCTGGATGTATTTGGAAGTTGCAAGCAATTTTGTGGAGAATTTGCGGTCTGTGTAAATGCTATGGCACAGAATGCTTTTCCATCTGCTTTTCTCTCCTGTAATTATGTGAACTTTTATGATTCAGGGGAAGGTAAGAGCGGCTGGTGACATTCTAGTCAAGGGAAATATGCATGTGTGGTAAGACTAGGCATACTTCAACACCTTGGCAGCAAATCCCATCTGCTACCAAGATTTAAACTTGGCTTTTGCTTCTGCTTTGCAGCCTCTTCTGCCAGTCCTCTCCAGCAGGAGCCTTTCCTCCTGCAGCCTGCTGATTGCTGATGACAGTGTCAAACTTCTGGCCACCAAGCTTCTTGTGTGTGGGAGCTGGCTTTCTGGAAGCATGGCAAAATGTGGGCAAACTGCTGGTTACCATTGTTCCTTCTGTTCAACCTGCTGCCCAGGTTCTAAGCCACATGGCAATACTGGCATCCAGGTACTTGCATGGTGCACACATTCTTATCCTGCTTTTTAGCTGTCTCTAAGTAAAAACAACAGGAAGCCTGTGATGGAGATGCAGCTTCAGGGGCTGCTGATGCTGCTGCAGTTATGGCTTTTTGTGTGTGCGCATGTAAGCATAAGCTTGCTAGCATGGGTGAAGTCTTGGCACCTGCTCTTCTGCCTCAGCAGCATTAGGACTGTCCGTCAGTGCTGGGTGCGTTGCCCACCATGTCTGAGTCTCAGGGGGAAGGTGGATGCACTATACCCATTTCTGTTGGAGCCATCCTGTGCTGGGGAGCAGCCTCAACTGCTGCGTAATACTGCTCTGAAATGGCATTCAGGCTTCCCTTGGTGGTACATATTTGTGTTCAACTGGAGCACGTGTGTGCATGTGAGCATGCCAAGGTGAAGCAGCAGTACGATGGGAGGTCAGATGTGTGAAGAGGAACTGAGAAAAGACACAGAGTTGAGGGGTAAGGTTTGGTAGAGAGGTGGTTTATCAGGAAGGATTGGAGTACAGAGAAATCATAACTTTTCTTGTAAGACTTGCTTTTTTTTCTTTTTTTTCCTTCTACCATAAAGACTTGTGGATGGGACCCACGTGTGGCAGAGACTGATGCAGTCCCTTGCCTGCAGTCACACTTTCAGCAACCTTTATTGGTTGCTAGAAATATGTTGTGAATCTGTCTGTGTTATAGGAACAAGTTGAGTGGCCTGTGATCTCTGTGGGTATGCAAGAATGGTTTCTGTTCAGTAACTAAATTAACAGCTAATTTAACAAGAACACTTGATATGTTAAGAAGGTTTATAAATAAACTGATTTATTTAGTTAATTTAATAAAATTGAAATTGAAGGACCAATTAACTGCCTGCAGTTGGCAGTTATTAAAATTCTTGACTGAACTTGTTTGCAGACCACTTCTGTGAATACTGAGCTCATATGATGTGGATGATTTTATTGTCATTACATGTCATGACCCAGAGAAAACACTAACTGCAGCTATGTAGACAATCTCCAAGATGAAATTATTCTGTCCTGTAACAAACAAACATTTCAGATCTTGTGGGTATACCGAGTTTAATGAATTTACCAGGGGAAGTATGCTCTTCCATAGACTGTCTTCTCAGAAATTAATCTTTGGGAAGATTATCTTATTATTTTGGACACTGACTTTCTATCTGCATACATCTATTTCCCCCATACTAGCTGGCTCTTACCTAATTATTGCGCATACAATATTCTGTTCTTTAACCAATTTCAGTTTTGTATTATGGGAGCATCTGGAACTTTTTAAATATGAAGACACAAATATACAAAAATGACTAGAGATTGGAGCAACCTGTCAGACAATACAAGTGTTGGCTTCATTTCAGTGCTCAGTTTTCCAGTGCTGGAAAGATGCAATATTCTGGTATCACTGGCCACAAGAAAGTTCTGAGCAAAGTAGCTAGGCTTAGAAGATGGAGAATGTTGCAGAGATAACTCGGAAAATAGGGCAACCAACTTTTTAAAAAGAGAAAATCCTCACGTATTATGTCAGTTCAAAATGGAGACGGCCTTGAACAATTCAATTTATACTACTATAGTAGGAAATGCCAGTTTGAGGCACTCTGCTTGTGTTTGTGCTTTCTAATACAATTATAAAATCAGAGCTTGCTTCCTTTTTGCCTTTGATTGGCTGGACACAGGTAATACCTAGTATTTTACTTACTTTACTGTCTGAAATGAGCCATTTTTTTAGTGTCCTTTCCTTAAGAATATAGCCAGAGGAGGATGGTAAGCAGATGATGGTTTGTGTGTCAAAGGTTGAAAAACCATCACACATGTTACGCAACACATAAATGTGCAGTAAAAAAAATTAGCCGGCCATGTCAAGATATCCCCTGTGTACTGGGTTGTAAAGACAGGGGACATCCAGGAGCCTTAACCTCGTGGCTATCAGGGAAACCATTCTAGTAGCTCATAGGCAGTTACAAGGTGTGATGGGAGTTCAGTGGCAGGAGGGCCAGGTGTGCTCTGCATCCAGGCTCTGCTGAGCACCCTCAGCCTTTCCTAACAGTAGTGTGTCTCTCTGTCTCCAGTTATTGTCTTTTTACCTGAAGAACCAGTTACTTGTAGCCTGTGAGCATTAGGTTATGATAGCTGAAAAGACTTGATGGAACTGCAGAAACCTAATTCTTCTTGTCCAAAAGCAGGAGAATTATGCCGAAATGATGCCTGGGAAATAAGGTTAATGGTATATTAAATCCAGTGGTGGAGAGTGCACAGTGACCCTGAAGAATCCGTCCCTGTTTCATTCCTTCCCATCTTAGCTTCCCCACATACCTAAAACATTTATTGTTGCAAGCTGAACTCATGTCTTCTTCTTGTCCCTAAGCTGTGGACCACAACTTGGTGGCCTTTTCCTTTGTTAACGACTTTTTGTAGGCAGGGTGAACTGTGTTGATGCCCATCTCCTTCCATGGGCTTCTCTTTTCTGAATTGATTAAGCCAGTTTCTTCATCCTTTCCTGTAGCTTATGTTTCCAAATGTCTGAACAGTCTTCTTTTTTGCCTCTGGACTCTGAATTTGTTTCTGTCTCAGCAGTGTCCGAAACTGGATGGTAGAGTCTGGCAGAGGCCTCGACAGTGCTGGTTAGGACAGGTTAATTACTTCCCAATGTTTGCGTATTACACTCTTGGAAACTGCCTTTTGCAAAAACGTCGTGTTTTTGAATCATAAATTTTCTAGTGTCCTGCCACCCACAGATCCTGCGTGATAGTATGGCTGCCTTCCCAATAATGCCTCATGTCTATTTGTATATCAATTTTGATTTTTTTTTATTCCCATATTTTCTTGTGATCTGGCTCAGATTGTCCTTTCATTTTTTTCATAATTGTTGTGAAATATTGGTCTGTTTCCAAAGGAGTTCTGAGGACCTTTTTGACCTTGGAATTAAAACCAACAACAGCAACAACAACATAACCCAAAAAATGCATTTGTCATAATAAATCTCCATGTGCTGACACAGAGAGCCAGTTCGCAATCAATTTTGTTATTTTGAGCTCCTTAGCCTATTACAGAAAGGAATATTCAGTTTGCAGTGAGAGCCCGCATCCTGGGAAGACTTCATGAATTAACTTGCTTAAGCACATTGCCTGTTTGTAAGTATGAAAAGTCCATTGATTTCAATGTCCTTTTGGTTTGGAAGCTCAAGAGGTGTGACAGACTTGAGACGCAAATTTGTCAGAAATGTTGCAAATTAATTGTAATTATGCATTCATTCCGTTAATGTAGTAAATCCCATAAGCTTTTGCTGGAAAGGAAATAATTATTAAATAGCATTAGAACCAATCAAGTATAAAACAAAATGTGGAAGGATTATGAAGTTTTAGTGCACTTACCTTTACTAGTTTATGCGGTGATCATGGACAGAGTGCTTGGATTGCGGTATCCAACTTTTTGCAGTGCTGCACAGGTCACAAGCCATGCATGACTGTGGACTCCCCAAGCCATGGTACAGCTGTGGCTAGTAGCAGAGAGTGGTATGTGTGCTCTAGCTAATGTCTGCGTTTGGCGTGCATTGCTATATGGAAATAGGAGCTTTGGGAGCTTGTCCTTGTTTGAGGTAAAACAGAACCAATTTTTTGTTCAGTCATTTTACTTTTCAGTTAAGCCTCTTCTAGCTAACTGAACTCTCTGAAATTAATGGTGTATTTTTAAGACAGCAGTCCACTCCCAGAGTAATAAGACCTATGTTTATAGTTTATGCCAAGGTATGGTATGCGGAGAGGCTCTTGCTTATGTTACTGCTATAACAACCAGGGTCAGCTAAGTTTGTTATTTGCCCCACTGGAGGGTCGGAAGTGGAAAAGCGTAGAGGGGTCCCACCTGCAGGGAGGAGCGGACAGGACAGGAGACCCAAAACTGACCAACAGGGTATTCCATCCACTCTGCATCATGCTCAGTATAAAAGCTGAGGGATCAAAGAGTCAGCGCTTCTTCCTTCAATGGCCAGCATCCGAGGAGGACTCTGTCTGTTCGTTGAGCTTTGATCCCAGTCCATGCATTCCTGATTCCAGATCCAGAATCAAGTTCCTGTGTGCCACTGAGTCCACTTACCGAGCACCTGGGGGTGACGAGATCAAGATCCTGGGAGCTTGTTATGGTCTTGTATATACTGTATATATTTCACTATTTTCTTTTTATTATTTTATTATTAATATTGCATTAAAGTAGTTCAGTTTCTTTTAAACTCATAAGGGTCTTTCTCTGTCTTACTCCTCTCCCTGAAGGAAGATGCTCTCCCTGAAGGGAGAAAGGTCAGAGAGCATTTGTTGTTTGGTTCAGTGGCCTATCCAGCCCAAACCATGACAGAGCTCCATCTTAAACAGCTGTAACAGTGTGTCTGAGATCATGATATTTCGCATCTGCAGAGGAGGAGGAGGACCTTTGCAGTTAGAAGTGTTAGTGCCAGCAGCCAGCCCATAGTCCAAGTTTATGGTAGTTCCCAGTGAACTGTTTCAGCAGTCTTGGTACATGCGTCTGGTCACTCTTTGTGAAAAGGGAACCCTACAGTAGCATTTGGGCTGTTTGGTTTTTTTCCCCTCTAGAGTGTGTGCTATCTGCAAAGGCTTTTTTTGTGTGTTAGCTATAGTGCTTGCCAACACCATTGAAAGACACCCCATTTCCCATTACGGGGTTTTTAAAGAGAACAGGACTGAGGATGAAGGCCCTCATGACAAAAGCAGAGGTATTTTCTTGTGTCAGCAATTAGGAATTTAAAAGACTGTAAAAAAACTTTACAGCAGCCGATGTGGGACTTCCCTTCTATTGACCCCTCCCACCCACCTCGAGTAGCCTTTAAATGTCTAGCTGCCACTCAAAACCATGCAAAAATTTCAGAGGACTTTCTGGGTTTAACCAAAACAGTTATTGCTGCAGCTGATGCTTTATTGCTTGTGTTCCCGTCCAAATTAAGGAATTTGACTGTACAGATTTGTGCTCATTTAAATGCAGCGCTTTTTACTTGTTAAATGAAGAATTTGCATCTAGGGTAGATAAAGCCATGCAGTGTAATGAGAGTGATAAGAAAATGGAGTGGGCAGAAGCTCTCCTCCAGCAGGTCTGAACTGGTGCAAAGTCCTATATGATGCAGAAATATTCATGGCACCATTTTGCAGCAGAGGAGCAAAAGGAAGGACGAAAGAAAAATAAAAAGAGAGAAGCTCTTGAAAGGACAGCTTTGGGTTATCTGCGGGTGACGGAAAGACTGAAGCAAACAAATATTTTAGTTAAAAAACAGTGCTGTTATGGACCATCATTAAAAGGATAGAACTGATGTTGGTTTAGCCAGCAAGTTATTGATGAGGGGAGGGTGAGAGGATACCTGGTAATACTAACCATTTCAAAACCAGCAGGACCAGATAACGCATACACAGGCTTCTAAAGGAGCTAGCACAGGATACCATGAACTGCTACCCAGCCTTTTTGAACATCCATGGAGAACAAGTGAGATCCAAGAAAGCTGGACTAGGCAAATATAGTAACAGCGTTTAACAAGATAAACCCATGTGCCCTGGAAATTGTTAAACAGAAAGTTTGAATTAAAACCATTTTGAAATGTAAGAAAAGGTCAAATGTAGCAACACTTATATCAAACAGTGTTTTTCAGCTATTTTAAATTGAAATTGAATTAACCCTTTGTGGTGGTGAATTGCAGGCCATCTTGTGCAGTGCTGTTGCAATGATTCCATCAGCAGAGAAAAATTATGCCAGGCTTAAAGTGTTAATTATTTTTATTTCAGGATTGCTTGTGTCTGTTTTATGATCATGGCTTTTAAAATGTGTGGTGATTTCATGGACCGTCGTCTGATGTCCTTGGATGACTGGTCTGTCTGACCACAATTTAAATAAACACTGAGCTGCACCAAATCCATCCTTGACACAATGTACTGAGGGTTGGCCTAGTGGCTTTTGAGTATCATGAGGTCATTCAAGATAAAAGATTGTGCTGACAAAATTTTGACAGCCTCTGAAGCAGAATTATCTATTGATGAGTAAACTGAAAATATGGGTCTGGATTAACCGGACCATAAGAAAAATCGTCTGTATGTTCCTTCCTGGATGCAGAATAAAGGTGCTAATAATATTTTTTAAGGGCGTTGGCAGAGGGGTGATATAGTCCCAGCAGAGGCTGGATATCTGTAGCAGACAGACTCAGAAGGGAATTATGATTTGGATTGATGTTAATTGACATTAATAATAATTGAAATTACTATTTGGATTGACTCCGAAGGGAACTGTGATTTGGATTGACATTTATTTGATTATCTTTCTTGCAAAAAGAGAACTCAGAAGTCCCATGTCCCAGAGGTGGGATGGCTTGTCAGTTTCCATAGACAGTGATAGGGGATGAGGGAGTTATTTGCCAGGGTGTACAGCCTTCAAATTCTGTTTTACTTGGTTTGAAATGGTTAGGGACGTATGCGCAAATGGACGTACTAACTGCAACCCTGCTCTATGACTCAGGTTTGCACCTCTTAACCAGTGGTGCTGCTATTGTTATGTTTGTAAACTCACACTTTGCAGGTGGGCACATTAGACAAGCAGGACACTTGTCAGGTAGCAGTGCTGTCCACTTCATCTGGAAGGTCTCCTGGAAGGGATTGTCCAAGGGGGTTGCATTAGAGGCTGCAAAGGATTAGCATTCTGGGTTTGGTACTAGCTTTGATGCTGACCAGAGGACATACCAAGGGAGTGAGTTGTCTCCCTTGGATCTCACTCTAACCATTTAAGGATGGGTGTGGAAGCACTTCCTTCCTTAATGCTTCTTGTCACCTGTTAGAGCAACAATACTGTCATATTAGAAGAATCTGATACATCACCATTGCAACTCAAATTTTATACTGAAACATTGGCACTTATGCCATTGAGTCTGGGAAGTATGGACAGCCTGATTATAAAAAGCAAATGTGATGGCAGTTAGCATATGAAGTCAAGCACTGAGCATGTGACCATCAGGAATAATCCCTACCCTTCTCCTACTGCCTTTGGAGCAGCAAAAAACTAGGACTGTTGAATTGAGTGAGTTCTGGCTGAGCTTGTCAGGTCTTCAGGCCACCAAGGGCACCTTCACTGACTCGGGCTTATTTGGATAGTCACACAATCAAGCTGAATGCCAGCAGGTCACACACAAACAAGAAGAAGGGGAAGACTTAAGGCTGGAAGAGGGTGGAATAGTAGAGGAAGGGAATTTATATAGAGTTTAGGTTTGTGGAATAGGAAGAGGGCCTTCAGGCAGTGTATCAGAACCAGCTCAGTGTGCTCCTCCAGTGTGAAATACTATTTCTGAGTGCAAGAAGAGAGTAGAAACAATGAAGTCGGATGCTAGCAAGAGTGTCACACTTAATGTGCACCACTGCTCAGCTGGAAGACTCTAACTGGTTAGGACTTTTTTGGACAGTAGTGTACACGGACATGACAAAAGGCTTTAATGTCCTCTATGCCTGGAATTCACATGTGTACCCACAGTAGTTTATTCACGTGGTACCCCCAGCTCCACTGTGTTCACAAAGATCGTGGTGGAGTTGATGTGCAAAACTTCCAGGGGCTTCTGAACCCTCTTGGGAAGCTTAAATTTCCATTTTGCATGAGTTCCAAATTGCTCATCATTTTCTGGAGGTTTTATCCCATTTCAGTTTTTTTAGATTTATATAAGAGTTTGAAATGCTGTTCTGAGGGATGGTGATTTCATGCCTTGTTTTATCTGTCACAAACAGATGTTCTTTCATGTAATATGAAATGTTTGTTTGATGTGCATTTACTTTTCAGCACCAAATGTGTTTAACAACATTATAAGTATGACATGTTCTGAACAAGAAATCTCTGTTGTCCTGGTAGGTTTGTCTTTAATTATGAACAGTGCAGAGCCTGGAAAACTAGCATCATTGAGAGCAACTCATGTCTGATGTTAGCTGATGAGTGTTTTTTGGATGAGTGTTTTTAGGGCAATGTCTACGAAGATTCCTTCACCAGCAGGACTCTCAAGAGCTTTTCTTCCAAGCTGCAATATTGCTGTGTCTGGAAAAATTAGGGAAGAGGTAATATTGATATTTCTCTGTCTTCAGTGAGTTCCTTGTCCTGCTCATATGTAAGGAGGCAAAAAACCCCAAAGATGAGCTCAAGTGAAAAAGCAAGCTAATGCCCCTAGGAAAAGAGTAGCTGCTAGACAGGAAGGGGAGGCTTAGAGCTAGGGTTTCTTTGAAGGGTGAATAAGAACCCAGTTGGAAAGAGAATCCTGATGGGGTGTGGTGGAAAAACACACCAACATAAGAATGCATTGTGTATTGTGGCATACTGGCATGTGTAGTCTTTGGGAAAGGCTGGATCGAGCTGCCGTTGAGTGGGGTCCCCTCACTCTTAATGCCTGTGATAAAAAAGAGTGCTGCTTCCATATTTGGGGACCACACATTGCAGGGTAGCAAATACCAGAGGAGGTTCTAAGGAGGCAATTTTGTCTCAAGAATAATCTCTAGTTAGAAAGGTTAAAGATGAAGACTGATCAGAAACACCAACAGGGCAGCATTTTTCCCAAGATGATAAAACGAGGAATTTGTAGGAGTCCATGAATATGAGATTGTTTCTTCTGTCTGTTGGATTTTGACAAAAGTTTCTCAATGCCAACTTTATTTTCCGTGTACGTGAGTTTGGGGCAGCATTTTAATCCTTTAATGTATTGTATGAATATTTTTAAAAACCCTGCAGAAGCTTTATGGCGGGGATATATAGTGTATTTGAAGGGATGGATAGCTTCTTTTTGTTATCTATTCTGTGTCACAATCCAGAGTGAGGTAATGTCTGAATTCTTTTATCCTTAATCCAGTGTCGCAACATTATATAGACACATGGGCTATGGATCTTCATCTCAGATTTTAACTGAAGAGATACGAGCATTAGGAGTTCCAACAGATGTTGCCTGACATAGAGAAGATGCACATTACTAACAATGTGTAAATGCGTAAAATGCAGGAGGGAGGCATCCTTCTGCAGGTATTTGGAGTGGATAATAATAATAAAGCTTAACGCAAGACTTTGTATACAGTGTATTCTCATATATACTTAAATTTTCAGACTAGGCTTCTTGGAGTGCAAGCCTTCTGTCTGTGCTGTACAGGCCTTCTTGAGGGTTTGTTGTCCAAAAAATGGAATTAAATCACTTGGGAGTTCCTGGGAAAGATCCTGTTAGTCTAAAAGTACAGCTTGTCAGAATTTACCTAGCTTAAGGAGGATGAACAGTTCAGCCACTTGAATTTTGTTGCCCTGAGTACCTGCTTATTGTCTTGTTTCTGTCACAGTTTTAGCAGATACTCGCCAAGCAACTGCTGTTGTGCAATGTTGCTTGTTAGTTATTTCCAAAACTGGATCTGGAGAATGATGATTCACATCCCATTATGCCTTTAAAATCTTTTGCACAATTCTGAGTGCAGCAGACCTTTTTGCTTTAGTGCTGAAATTTACAGACCTTAAGCCAATATATTCTTGCATTTTTCGACACATGGAGTTGCTGGTTCAGTTGCTACCAGTTGCATTGCAGCTTTTCCACATAACTTCCGAAAAATGATTGTCCTCCCTAGCCCAAGAAAACTACCCAGGTGTTCCCTTCCAAGGCCAAAGTATAACATGCCCATGAGAGAAATCTTGCCATGCTTTGTTCTTGTTTTACCACCACATTTCATCACAGCCGAGAGCCTTCCTGCTTATCTTAGGCCATTTTAATGTTAACAGTCAGACTTTTGTAGTCCTGGTGACTTTGTGAAAATGATGAGCTCTTGGCAGATACCTCTGCTTTTCTCAGGGGTCCTTCCTTGAGCAAATGTTTATCCAGGACACTTACCCTGACAGTGAGTGCGTGTGACCATCTGTGGCAGCTGCTGTGGGGAAGATGACCTGCCCTGGCCTTTGACAACATGATTTGACTATCTTGGCGTCAAAAGAAGATCGAGTTAGCTCATTGTTGGGACTGCTGTTGACCCTGTTCACTGAGGAGGTTAAGAAATCTCCGTTCAGTTGGTCTGAATGGTATGAGTTCAGAAATACTCCATGGATTTCTTGCCTGACAAAATCTTCACATAATTTTTCCGTGGCACTTTTTTTTCCGATCCATTCCAAGTGGCAGTGTTGGTAATGCTACTGCGATCCAATTTGAACTGACATTATTCTAATTTTATATTTGGATGTACTATAGTTACTTTTTTATGATGTAGCATCTTTTTTTTTCAATGTTGGAAAATAATAAAGGCCTGTTGTACAGCAGATAAGTTTTGGGGTTAGCAGGGGAAATGAGAATCCCTTCTTGTGAATTTGGATGCATTGAAACTGGGACAGAAGTCCATAGGTCCGTACTTTGAGAGCAATAGCTTACCTGATCTGTGAGATTTCTTGCAAATCAGTTGAACTTAAGATGGTCACTTAAACTTTCTAAGGTGTCCTTGTTGGCATGCAGCAATCTCTTTAAAGAACAAAACTGAAAGAGAAAAACAAAACAAAACAAAACAGATAGTTTTTAATGATAAACAGCCTATCTTTCAGAGTGCCAAACACACAGCAGTTCCCTGCTTGCATTGCTAGCAAGTGGGTTTTCATGGGTCTGAAAATCAGAGTATTTTAGATTTTTCCACAAAGGCAACTTGGTGGGTTGGCTAAAGTGGGACCACTGGTCATGTCCTAATGTGGACAGCCAGGCAGGTGAGGGGAGGTGCTGTCTGACAGTGGAGCCAGCTGGCTTATTTCAAGAACCTCCTCTCAAGGGTTCACACAGCACAGCTGGTGACTTGTAAATTCCTACCCTGCCTTGGGATATGCTAATTTTTCGGCGTGGCTAAGCTCATGGTTACTAAGAAAATCACAGCTTTAGGCCTGTGTTTCACTATGTGAAAATTTTGTCAGCTATTCCTCTTGGAAAGTTTTTGCACTGAGAACTTCAGCCTCTGATCTGCCTGAATCCAGCTTGGGACCATTTCAGCAGCTCTTGTTTGAGGTTTTTCTTGCCAAGTCTACCACTAATATAAACTCTCCCTTTCACCCCTGTACCTTGGAAAGGTCATCTTGCTCTTCTGTGTGCCATTTGGAAGTCAGAAGCGTCTCTTAAAGATGCTCTGAGTTGCTTTTGACGTAAACAGTAGTTCAAAGTTGTTGTTCTGTTTGGAACAGCAGCCAGGGTCTTGCCTTAATTGTTCTGTTGAGTGGAAAAATGTTTTATCAGTGCTGAGTGTTTTATATGGAACATGCTTTCCCAGCTGGCAGAACTTCAAGAAAATCCTAAGTATCTCATTGCATGGTTACCAGAAGATATACGATAACTGTCTGAGCTTGTTCATCACATTGCAAGGCTAGATTGTTTACTCTGTTAACTTTATAGTCTTGATTTGTTCATGCTTACATGAATTATGCAAGTAATGTACATTGATTTTACAGAAAGAGGGGGAAGTACTCAAGCCAATGAAAAGTTTATTTTCAGAATTATTCCATTCCACCAAAAAAGGTGCACAAGAACTCTTCAGAGTTGTTTCAAGCTTCAATATTCTGCATTTCTTAGACATGCTTCTTCTAGCAATCTTCCAAACTGCTGTCAAGTTTAGTCCTAAGCTATGCATGGCCTGTGGTAGAGAGGACAAGTGAAAAAATAATCAATGCAGGCAAGAGGGGACATGTATGACTTTTTCTTTCATCTAGCAGCACTCCAAAGAACGTCTGTGGTTAAGTGAAAGAAAACTGGAGGCTAAATGCCAGGTCATCAATACCAAGTTTGTTAAGTTTCAGTGATTGCATTTTAGGAAGATAAACAAGTACTGCTAGAAGTTGTCCTTGAAGCTGTGGAGATAGCTTGGGCTTTGGCTGTGTTACTAGCTTACTCCTTACAGTGGCAGACACTGTGATGTCTTCATCATTACTACCTTTTTTTACATAATTTCTACTGTGGGGAAGCAAAATTGTTTCCTTTCTAAGGGAATTTTCCTGTAAAGTTGTTTAAAAATTTAAAAAAAACAAGGAGTTTGCTTTGTTAACCTCAGTATTTTAGTTTTGTTTCCACTAAATTTAAGAATATGCAGTGAAAAAGAAGGAAGAGGGGGTGGACTAAAGCAACTCCTATTTTAGTAGAAGTTGGTGGGTTTTTTTTAAAAAAAACCACACAAACAAACAAACCATTAATTGCAGGTGTTGAATTTTAAAAGCATAGCCAGTCTCAGCCCAAAGAGCCCTAGTTTCAGAATTTTCACTTTGCAACTCTGTTATTCTTTTAATACAGTTTTGAGAAGGCTGTGTTAAGTGTCTTGTAAAATAAATCATTATTCAAAAGAAATAAACTTCTACTACTAGCATACTGGTTAGACAGTCTTGTAAATTGGAAAGTGGGCATAGCCTGAGAGAAATCTGGATTGCCAGTAATTCTTTTTCATTTGGTTAATGGTTGCCAAGTCTGACCTTGCACAGAGTTTAGGAGGTAAGGGGCAATGCTAATCCAAAACAAGCTAGCTGGACATTGCTAACTGAGGAAATACTGAGTAGCGGATGGGCAGGAGTTCTAAGCGTAATGTGCTGAAAGTCTATTTTTTTTTTGCTTTGAACTTCATTTCAGGATTGTAGAAACCTGAAAATTATGCAAAGGGCTACTAACTAGTTCTGTTTGGTGAGATAAAAATGCATCTGGTGAAGGTTTGATTTGTGAAGGCTATAAAAAGCTGTGCTGATGTTTACCAAATTGGAAGATGGAATTAAAAAAATAATCTTTCTCTAGTAACATGCAAACATGCATCAGCAGTTCATTTCCAGCACAGAGTGAAGATTTTCTGCACAAGGATGAACTTCATGAAAGCTTGAGGCATTCCTGCAGCACAAGGAGGAACCCCAGTGAGCGCTTAGGTGAAGAGCTCTCGGGCATGAGGGGCAGCAGCAGGTTCATAGCCACACTATTAGCCTTACATAAGATGGGAGCAAGTCCCAGCAAGGTTGTGAAGGTGTCCAGCTGTGAACTGCAAGCTGACCTGTGAAACGGGAACAGTCTATTCCACTGCTGGTCTTATTCCACATTCAGCACATATTGGGGTGTTTATTTCTCCTGCTGTCAGTTGAAACATAAAAGCCTGTAAATCAGTCTAAATTACTTAAGACAAAACGCTATGTATTAATGCAGTCTCTTACAAGTGAATGAGTTGCATTTCTTCCAGCAGTGCTGTAAGCAGTGTTCCTCTGATTCAGCATTATCTACCATCCTCCAGCATCAGGAGGAAGATGGTAAATTCATTCATTGCTTCAAAAGTGCCTGATAAATTATTGGAAGTCCCTTGTTTTTATAGCTCCTAGTTGGAGAAGGTTTGGCCTTTTTATTCCCATATAAATCTCAGATAACAACCAAAAACTTCAGAGTGTCTTTTTGTTTGGTTCTGGAAATATACACTGCAGGAATCTGGCACCAGATGTGCCAGTGTGAGTTTGTTGTCAGCAGACAAAGATCAAATTCTTCACTGTCATTACTTCTGTCGGCATCTGTGTGTGTGATTTGAGGCAAACAGACTGTGATCTAAGTGCCTTGGATTATTGTGCTACGGAAGAGGTGCTCCCTCTGCTTGCCGTGCTGGCTTTTGAGAGCAAAAGCCATAAATAAAACCAAGTCCATGGGAAACTTGCAGCTTGTAGGTAACCTAGAATAGTTTCATTCCCTTTTGCTTCAGTGATTTGTTGTACTGTTCATCTCTTATCCTCTGGGTAAGTCCCTCAGCTAACCTGTCTCTTCTAGTCACCTCAATCCAGGTTTTCTCATGGAAGTGCTCCAAGTTTGGAAAGTTGCTTTCTTTTTCTCTCTCCTTTAAAAAATCTTGTTGCAGTGGCCACAGGGAACATGTCATCTGGTGCAACAGCCCTGAAAGTGACTTAGGCTCCTCTGAAAGCTGCAAATGGTGGGTTTAATCTCCTATTGGTATCCTCAGCCACTGAGAATGCTGCCTTTGTGTGCAGGCTAGTGTTTGCAGGGCTGCTCATGGCAGGTGGGTTCAGGTTTCCAGGCTCTGATAATGCCAGTCCCAACTTTCTTCAGCTGAGGCATGGGCACCAGACATCTAAGGAGCTGCGTCACATTTAAGCAAGGAATCCTGCTTGCTTCTCAGCACTTGGCCTGCTGGACCATTACCATGACAAAAGAGGATTATTGACGTTCATAGTCACGATGCCTTTGATTTGAGACTCGCTTTGATTTGGGGCAGTAGAGGAGTGGTCTCCTCTAGGTGAAGAGCTAGGAGAGAAACACGCTTAGAGAAGGAGGAGGAAGAGGGAAAGAATTGGCTGAAGAGGGTGAATGGAAGTCATAACGGATGCTGTTAGTCGCTGGGAAGGACCCAAAAGCAGCCCATGATTCCTTAAGACAATTAAAAGCAAATTGTCCGGATGAGCGATCCCAGAGCAAGGAAGATGCTCCCCCAGACTATAATTCAAGGGGCTGAATGGCCCTCAAAAACTCAGAGCGGAGAGAAAAAAAACCAGAAGATGAGGCAAATGATGGAACAGATGTGAGTGCTTTTGTTGGGAAGACTTGGAGGCTAGCGGGATGACGATAGGCTAATTTGAGGCGCATAATGCCAGGTTCCTTTCATATGCAGAATAGCACTTTGATCCAATGTGGATGAAAGTGCTGAAAAGTGGAGAGGGTGGCAGGGGGTCTTTTGTCTTTGACAAAAAAGGCATCTGCCGGGCTCTAACCCCCTTTTCCCCACCCCCTTAGCCTAGCAGGCCACTCTAACAATGCCAGCAATGGGACAAGTGTCTCCTGACAGCTGAAGAAATCTCCAGGAGGAGAATGAGGCTTGCAGCAATATGTATACCAGAGAGTTTAATCGATTTTTTCCACAGTACAAAAAGGGGGAGGGTCAGGGGAAGACAGAGAGATCACAGTGGAAATGGGAGGTGGGAGGAAGAAAATCCCTTTCTAATAAACTTGTTACTTTTGTTCTCCAAATACATCTTTTCAGGAGATGCTTTGATAAT
This sequence comes from Alca torda, assembly GCA_008658365.1. Lineage (NCBI taxonomy): Eukaryota > Metazoa > Chordata > Aves > Charadriiformes > Alcidae > Alca > Alca torda. Next base: position 51,592,210 of record CM018101.1, on the reverse strand, counting down.
AGTATGAATGCACTTAATGGAGCAGAGTAGGCTAGAGTTGCTGTGGGGGGCAGGTGTGAAACAAGGAAGAATAGTTTTGCAAGGAGGATGAATGTGGAGTGATTTCTGTGGATTCCAACACAGGAAAGATTGTGGAATTAGTAAAATAGTGCAATGCAAAAGATACCTGGAAGACAGATGCATACTTTCTGTACCACCTGTTGGAGGAACTCATGTCAGCAGAAATTCTTGGGTTTGATTTCTAAGCAAAATTGAAAATTTCTCTTCAACCTCTCCTTCTTTTCTGTTGCCTCCTTAGCTCCTTGGATTTATTAGAAATTAAAGGACTGCAGGATTGAATGGTGAACTAGGAAGGCAAATACTATTTGTGCCAAGCAAATGTAGCAGTTGCAGATCTGCTGATCTGGTCCCTGCTTCTCATGCTCTGTTGACTTTCTTCAGCTTTTCACATCTGGTAAACACGACTGGGATCCAGTCTGCAGAGGTTGATGGCAGTGGTCTTCCTCAAGTATCGCTTTGCACCTAATCTAATGTTTTCTTTGAGAAATAGTGACTGATAAGGGTGATCAACCTCTGAGGAAGGCCCGCCTCAGTAAATTAAATTCTTTAAGAACAGTAGGTTCAGGAATCTTCCTTCTCTTGAGGTCCTGACAGTGTTTATGCATTACTGTTTACTGGAGATAACCTTCTCACCAGGGCACAGCTTTAAGCAACACCTGGTACTGCAAACAGCTCCTCTCTTTTTACCCACACACTCCTTCTCTTTCTGATGGGGAGTTGCAATTCCCCCAAGAAGGTAAGAGTGATGAAGAAATGGAGAGAAGCTATCACATTCCTTTTAGAAGCTCTACATGCACACTGAAACCAAACTGTAATCCTGTGTAGCTGTTCAGTAGGTGTGCCGTGATCCCCCTCCAGCAGATGTTCTGCATTCTGTTCAGACCAGCTGATGGGAAGAGTATTTTTGGCAATAGCATCTCCTGCCCTCCAGCTGTGAAAAGCCTGATGACATGAGTTACCATAACTCATTAGGGAGGGCTAATTGTCAAGGACATTGGTGCTATTTTGATTTCTGCCCATTTGTTGTATCATCTTGACTTTTCTTGCTCACAGTGCTTGGGCTGTGATTGAGAGTGGTGCAGAAGGACTTGAACTGCTGCGGCTGTCATCAAAGGAGCTGAGACCACCTCTGTCCCTCACAACGCCAAGGTGAACGTTCCCTTTCTGGGTGGGCTTCAGGTGGTTCCTGTGTGACTTCTCTCTCAGGTGCTATGTACAGTGATAGGATGTGGGTCTAGATCTAAATGAGGAAAGTCGCTTATGGGGAAGTCTGACCTGGCAGCCCTCTGTGGGTGCTCCATGCCAAAGAAAAACAGCCCATGCAGTGCTACACAAACCCACTGACGGGGCAGTGGGGTCCATGGCAGCCTGCTGGATGCTCCATCCACAGGCAGTAATGGTCAGGATGGGTTGTAGAGTCTTGTGCAATGGGCTTGGACACTTTGTTCTATCTTTGAGGTGAAACATGAGCCAACTCATTGTGAAAGGTCTTTTGTGCTTCCCCAGCTGGGCAGGCTAGCCCTTCAACAGCTGCCATCCTGAGATTTCTTCACATGTCCAGTATCAGCTCTCCCACCACCACACCAGAAAGATGTACTCTTGGCAAAGACCAGAGAGCTGCCAAAGCTGCTTCTCCAGGACAGCTTTGTGCCATGCCAGCAGTAAGATTAGAGATAGGAGAGGGAGAGGGATGAGTTGCCTCTATTGCTTTGTAAACATATGTGGTAATCGTTCATAACTGCAGGTAGTCATTGTGGTTTTAAACTGTGCTCTTGAGACAGATTTATTTGACTGTTTGCTGTTTACTGTGTGCTAGTTTCTTATGGCCAGTGGGTGGGCACAAGGAAGGAAGATGCCTGTGTGGCTCAACCTGGCTACTACGGTCCAGGCCAGATCTGTTTTGAGAAGAGACTGAATCCGTTTCACCTGAAGCACACTGCAAGGGAGGAGGGAAGAGATATGTGTGGAGCAGAGGGTAGCATGCAGAGCAAGTGACAGCAGGAGTGCAGGCTGTAGGAATACTGCAGAGAGAGGAAGATTTGCTTTGTTCTCACATCTCACCCAGCAGGCTGGTGTTTTCTACACAGAAGCCAGTTACCCTCCACTGGTTTGTGTTTGGATGAAGATCAAATGGTAAAGATTGCAAAGCCTCTTTGATGTGCTTACTTCACGTAGAGGCAGAGCTACCTGACCAGCTCAGGAGACTGTCACAGGTCTTATTCCTACTCTATGGACAGAGGCTGTCTGGTGATTATTTCAGAGGCTGTAGAGTCTAGAAAGGGCCATATTGCTTTAATGGTAAATTATCCGAGTGGATGCTGCTATGGTAGACAAATAGCTTACAAAATGACCCATTCCTATGGAAGTGCTTTTGGCTGGACTGATTGTACATACGAGATTTTCCTGGCATGACCTAGTAGTCCTGGCTGTAGAAGCCCCGAGTTTTCAGCGTAGATTTGGCTTGTCTCTCAGTGAATCTCATCTGGTCATTAACATCCCCAAATGGAAAACAATGGCTTTGGAGTGCAATAAACCCCAGCCTGCACGCAAACTTTTGTTAAGACATAAAGTGGTTTCAAATTGTTTTTGTTTAATTTACTTAGAAATTAAACAGAGGTTCTCAGAGGTTCTTTGCAAGGTGGCCACTGGCTAGTTTGATGTAACTTTCCTGAGTGTCTACCTGCAGGTATTCTTTTAAAGACGCGACGTTTGTACCAGCAAAGTCAATTCTTGCCCTTTTTAAAAACGTGAGTTGGGAGCACATGTTGCTGTTCATGAACACCCTTCCAGAAATAATGCTAATTTATGTGCTTTCATATTCAGTTAAATACACAGTGGTTTGGATCCTGATGGGCAGATCTAGCTATATTGGGGACAGTGTGATTTCAAGTTTGGTGGGACCTGCACCTTTCTGTAGAAGATGGATTGTTGTGCTGGGGAAGGGCAAATTACACCTGTTTGTTCCCACATCTGCCATGTCCTGTATTCCTGAGATTTTGTTCATATAATCTCAGTACATTAAGAGTATTCTTACTCATGTGTGAGTCGTATGGTGTTGGTGAATACCTCCAGTTCCAGAGTGCTCTTCATGGTGTGTGAGGCAAATATGCAGGAGCAGTTAATTATACAGAGCCCTCATCAGGCAGCAAAGAGTCACCAGAGCCTGGAAAATAACCCTCCCAAGAGTAACTTTTGAGATGTGTTTCAAGACCTCAGCAATATCTTTCAGCTTACTTCCTTTTGAAATTAAAGAAACAAGCCAGTAAGTAGTAGGAAGGCTTATTACAGTTGTCTAGTGTTGGTGTACAAACGAAGACTAGCTTGAGTAAGCACTGTGTTCAGGAGACATGTCAGCATTTTACTTGGCACATGCTGATGGAGAGCTGCTGTCTGGTGGGGCAGCCATCTCCATGCCCCACCAGTGTATCTGCTGGCATCTGATGCTCAGCCTGGGGAGTTTCTGCCCTAAGTCCGTCCTTTCCAAGGCTCGGTGGCTGCCTGCCGCAGTGGCTAGAGCAGTGAGGGAGAGGTACAGAGGTGCTGCATCATCTGTTTGGCTCCAGAGGCCCCTGTCAAGTGTCACTCCCACTGCTCTTTTGTGCTTTCTAAGTGGTGGTCATCCTCATGGGGTGTGAGTTGCCTCAGGAGGGAGGCAGATGGAGTAGCAGTTCTCTCTGGGTCAGTCCCTGAGGCCACCATGCTGGGACAGCCATGCTGTGCTGGAGCTGGGGAAGCAGCAATACCTGGAGGAGACCTCTGCTGATCTTGACCCTTTGCAGTCAAGGGAGAGGCTCCCTAGGGGTAGGAGCTGTGGCAGCCACACTGGTTCAGCTTGAGGCGAAGGGAATGGGAGTGTTTGCATTCCCAGGTGAACGCCAAGGAGGAGGAGGAGGGAGCGTGGGCAGCAGCAGCCCCGGTGCCTGCGGAGGCAGTCAGCCCTGGGAGAGTGCCTGGCTGCTGCAGGGCCGCTGCCCTCAGACTTCCCCTGCGGGGAGGGTGGCGCCCATGTCCCCCGCAGCCACTGTCCTTCCCTGGCCTGCTCCAGAGAGCCATTCCTGCCTGAAATAAATGGGGCGTGTGAGAGAATTACACACAAAGCAGGAAACAACAGTGTTAATGTTCCTTGTGGATGAGGAAGAAAGGGCAAACAAGGAGAAGTGATGCTTAATTTAGGTCGGTGTCTGAGGAGCTGTGGGGATGGGAGCCTGTCAGGCTCCTACAGGGCGGTCAGGCAAACTGAGGGGAGCAAGATTGCCCCTATTTCAGTCTGTCCCTTTGTATCTTCTGCATTAATCATGTTGTGGGCAAAACCTCCTGGAGTTAAGTGTGGTGAGTCAGTTCCCCGTGAGCAGGCCCCTGGGACCTGAGGTGTGCTATCTGCAGACGCGGAGGAGGCATGGGCTGGCGAGGTGTGGACTGGAGCGCTTGGAGCGGGAGCAGCTTCAGAGAGCCCTTGGCAGGTGGCTATATGTCTGTGACCTTCTCAAGGGCCGAGACGAGAACTCACCAGGAACTCTGTCTTTTCCTCCCTCTCCCCCTCCCTCAGGTGGTCTTTGCTTTGAATCAGACTCTCTTGCAGCAGGAGAGCCTCCGAGCAGGCAGTTTCCAGATCCCCTATACGACAGAAGACCTTATCAAGCATTACAACTGTGGGGACCTCAGCTCCATCATCTTCAACCATGACACTTCTCAAGTGAGTCTTGCACTTCTCAAGTGCAGCCCTTGTACTACGCACATGCCCCCATAGTGCTAACCCGTCTCACTCACGCTTGTCTCTTCTCAGGCAGGCCCTTTGCAGGCGAGGGCCAAGGGCTTGTCGCTGGCTCCCTGACGCGTCCGCGTTCCTGCACCTCCTGTCCCAGGAGCCTGCACGACCTCACCCCTGTCTTGCTGCACACAAGCAGCGAAGGCGCCCCTGGCTTTCCCCTTCGGACAAGTGCCGTGTTTGATTTAGCGTCAAAGCTCTATGAGTTAATCCTTTATTTTCTTAAGGATCCTGTGGAATTACGCCAGCTTAGGTATGAGTGAACGTAGTGCCAACAGGCTCTAAGCAGCAGCAGGCTCTTCTGTGCAAACAGCAACAGAAACGTACTTGTGACTTGGATGCTTGTAGAAGGCCGGGCAAGTTGCAAGCTTTTTAATGTCCCCGATCAGTATGATTGTGTACTGCGTGCAAGGCCCAAAGAACAGGAATGGAGTGAAACAAAGAAAAGATATAGACTGAATGTTAAGGAAAAGAAAACCTTCTGAGGCCTCACAGACTTGGTTTATGGAGGTGGTTTCCTAAGCAGCACACTGGAATGCAATGCTCTGATCTTTAAACCACGAGAAAATGCGCAGCAGGGACCAATTTGGCCTGTTTGGGCTGTTAGATTAGCTAACCTCAGACTGAGACATCAGGCCTCTCTATTTTTGTCCGTGAGGTACTGCCTGGCAATTCGTGCACATCAATGAAAACTAGCCTCACAGTGCTGAACAAGTGGGTGTTAGTACCTGGGCTTTCCCTGCTGAATAACCATTTTCCTGTGGCCTTTTGGTATAAACGGTGCAGTACTGCAAAGCTGGAAATACTGTCATACTAACCCTTGCTTCTCTGGCACTGAGCTTTGCAGGCATGTTGTTACCTTCCTGTCCTGCACACCCTTCAGCCAGCAGGTGCAAGCAACTTGGTCGTTAACACTACTTAGCAACACAGCACGCTTCCTTCATAGATTTCAAAGGGCTTCTCAAAGGAGGCCAGCCCTGTAAGAGCACAGGGATGCTGCATCACCATTCTGATGAGGTGTTACAGACTGCAGACAGCTGGAATTGCCTTGTGGTCCTTGGAGAGAACAGCTCTTGCCGAGACATGTATGTCTCCGAGGGAGCAACTGCCCTTTACTTACATGAGGGATTCCACCGCAGGCACTCTCCCTTACAGCAGAGCTGAGTAGTAATAGTCTGCAACACTTATGCTTTTAAGCAGAACTTCTCTGTAAATTGTATTTCATCCCATGCTTGCCCAATAGATGACCCCCTGTGCACTAAGAACCCTTTGAAAACGGTCCGTAATAGTCTGTGAGTGGCTCCAGAGCCTATTCAGCTGCTGCAGCCTTGCAAGGGAAGGCACCTGGTTTAGTGGCTCGGCTCCCCAGAAACCACCACTTGCAGACCCTTTTCTTAGCAGTCCCCGTAACTGCAATGCCCAAAGCTACTTGTCAAGAAGCTGGGATGGCTGCAAGTCCAGACCCACATTTCTCTCTGCTAGCAAGAGGTCAGGGTAGTGTGCAGCCACAGCTGTCCTGAGGGCCCCAAGGGGGGAAGCCAGTATTTTCAAAGATACCCTGAGGACAGGGGAACTTAAGGTGGTAATACTTTCTTTCCTGACAAAATCTGGCCCTCTTTCTTTTGGAAAATTTGGGGATGTTGTTGTTAACTAGTTCAAATTGCACAGTTATTCTTTAACAGCCTGAGGGCTCTGATAGAAGTCAAACTCTCTTAGAAGACTGCAATTATCATTACATTTATGTCATACCTATGGCAATTTAAGGAAGAGGTATGTAGCTAAAGATAGCCAGGGGCAAATATTTACTTTCTTCAACCAAGGAATCAGGATTTGGGATCTACAGTGTGGCAAACTGAGAGTACTTACTGACTTTGCATCAAAAAAAAATCAGCTGGCTAGCTTATGAAATGATACATTGAGAGAAACGAAGCACTGTGCATTATTAGAAGTTTGCTGGGTAACTTTTCCGCTTTCTTTGGGTTATATCCTACTGTGCCTTGATGTGCCTTGAGGACAAGGCAATTGATAGGTTCAATGGTGGAGCAAAATGCGTGTGCATGATGGCTGCCTGTGAAAAAAAATGCCCCTTTCATGAAGACTTATTTTCTTTTCTATCTTAGGTCCCAAATTTCATTAATGCTACACTTCCAGCACATGAACGTATGACTGCCCAAGAGATAGACAGATACTTCCGTCAGGAGCTCATCTACAAGCGAAATCAGCGAATGGGCAGAAGGGTGAAGGACCTGCTGGAGGAGTACCCAGACAAGAGTTTCTTCTTTGCATTTGGAGCTGGTATGTGATTGAGGTGCCCTTCAACATGAACACATTCTTCCCACGTCCATTAGAAGCTTTTTACAAATGCTTGCCTCAGTTTAAAGCAGGGTCAGTGCTCTTGCCACGGTGGACACAGAACACAGCTTTGTCTTGATAGTTGTATCCTATGCTTTTCCAGTGTAGGGGACTGTTTTTCTTCAGTATGCAGTTATTTATTTTATTAGTTACAGACTTATTTGTTATATGCATAGCCAAAGATACTGAACCAACTACAGTGCATACACAAAAGGAACAGCTCTTAGACATAGATGTTTATGGCCTGGCCAACCAAGGCAGAAGGGCAGGAGAAATGGGGAGTTGAGATGAAAAGCAGCAAGTCAGAAGTTGCATTAGTGCTTGAATAAACCTTTCAAGAACACATCCAAAAGAATGACATGCCAAATTGTGTGAATCTAAGGGGCTCAATAAATGCACGGGGAGAGGCATGGTGCACTTTCACCTTTCTCTTCCTTCTGCAGCTCCTTACATCTTTCTCTGCACTTCCACAGCTACAAGGAAATTGTGTCTGACACTATTTTGGAACAGACCATTGAGCCCAGTTGGCGAAAACCTACTCCATTTTCTGCCTCTTAGCAGCCATCAGGGATCAGCGGCACATCCAGCAGCACATCCAACTCAGTGAGGTTAACACCCACACTTCAGACTAGGGCTGGGTGGAGTGTGTAAACAGGGTTGGTTTGCTGTGACTCCAGTTCTTTGTTCTAGCTCAGGAAAAGGAAGAGGTGAGGATCAGTGTTTGAAAAGACAGGTGCTAATTCACAGAGAAATATCACATTCTCTTCATCATGAACCATATGGGCCTTGGGAGAGAACTGAAACTGGTGTCAGGATCCATGTGACGTTTTCCAGTCTCAATGGCTACTGCTGTAGTGAGGATGAAAGATCTAGACAAGGCAAGGAAAATATTTACTTAAACACTCTAAAAGTATTGGTATTCAAGTCCGTGAAAATCTCCTCACTTCAGCAGGGAGTTGTGTTACAAAGTTATCATAACAAGGGTCCTGTGTTTGAGGGCACGGAGGTAATGAAAGGTGGCTGATGATGTCTGTTCAGGCACGTGTGAAGATTGTAAGGTGCTATCTTCTTGCAGTAACACTGCTCTGTGCAGCTCCGTGTCACAAATGACAGTGCAGCCAGCACAGGTTACGTAGATTTTGGTCCTGTCCGTCTATAAGCTAAGACCAGGAAATTGCTGTACTCCACTGCTGGTGTTCTGATCGCACTTGTCCCTGCTGGACTGATGTTCCTGACTGGTGCGTATGTCAGCCCTGAATGCCAGTTGCGTCAGTTGCAGATAGCTACTATTCTGTCAGATGTGGACGCAAGTGTCACTCTGAGTCTGCCTTGCTCCAGGAGCAGGATCCTTTGAGAGAAAAGAGCTTCTTCCCCTCCTTGCACACATACCCTGCATCCAAGTAGCTGCACTGGACAAATCACATGTCTTGAAGATGCTTTTCTGTGATTTTTCTCTCCTCTCATCAATTCTGTTTTCTTTCCACTCCTCTACACCAGCCTGTCTTCGTTGTCATTACTGTGCATAGCTCTGCCCCAGAGCCCAGAAGCGCTGCAGGAGCAGGACAGATCCCTGTCCTTCCCAATCTGACCTTCCTGACAGTCATAAAACCCTTTCCAGGCTTTCTGGATTCTTGCTTTTCTCTTTCCTTTTATTTTGCGTTTCCCAGTTGCCCCCTTCTTTGTCCCCCTGATTGCCTCTTCCCGTAGAGCAAAGTTAGGATTCAACACTGCTATACTGCAGCACTGCCTGGAGCCTTGGGCTACATGAGCACCCTTGATCTGTGGCTTGTGTGCACGTGGTTTGATCTCCACGACCACGCGTGCTCTTCTCATGCTTTTCCATCATACTTTTGAATCCAGACAGGTTCCCTGTCTTCTCTGGGGACTCTAGATTGATTTTGAAATTGTCTCAGATTACACACTGGCTTTGATACTAGTCCGGCTTCTGTTCCCATCTCGTCTTCCAAATAGCTGTGCTCAAAGGACAGTGCCAGCCTCCCACTTTATAGCAGCACAATTCCTCGTTATCCTCTTGTTTGACTGTGTAGTGGTTTTCATTAGGGTTTTTTTTTTGTTTCATATTAATTGTTTAAATGAGAAGTAACATCACAGGATATAACGCATAAAAGAGATCCACCTCTACACAGTTATGAGGTTTTCTGAGTGCACATTACAAATATGAGTGCAAGCTTTTATTGTTTTCCAGCAAGCTAATTTAGCCTTTTGCTTATCCAGATTGCTGTATGTGATAATTACGTGAAAGATTTATTTTTTATGCCAGCAAGCAGTGAAGATGAACAAATGTCTTGTGTTCAGTTTTGAACACTGCTTGAGTATTGTGCTGTTGTTATTTACTGGAGAAGGGTTCCAGAAAGTGCTTGCACAGGCAGGTTAGGATGAGCTGTAGAAGAGGAGAAAAAGAAAGGCTATAGGAATGGAATTAAATCATCACTGCATTGTGGTTTTCCCTCTTCTGGTCACCAGTGAAAAAAGCGTTTCCCAGCAGTGGCTGATAAACTGCAGGACAATGTTTTGTTAAAATGGTAGTAGGGTATCAAAGGGTCTCCAGGTTAGAAGGGGGAGAAGCCTTTTAGTTGTTTCTTTCCAGATTTTTTCACCCTGTGATTTTTATTTTTAAAAGGGCTAGGCTTTTTGAAAGGAAAGTTCATTTTTTTTCCTATTAACCAAACACCACTGAAAAAACACCTTTATCATCAATTAAGTCCAAACAAGGTCATGGTTTGTGGGTTACTGTGGTATTTCAAATACCCCCTCTTGTTATTTAAAATACTCTTTGTATATTTAATTTGAAATGGGGGAAAATCAGAAAAGACTGATGATTTATTTTGTATTTCCAGTGGATTGATGTGGTTTAGAGACGTGTAATACATTGGGCAAAAAAAGCTACTGTCTCTTTCCAGGTCTTAATACAGCTGCATGGCTATAGATGTTGATTTCTTACATGTGGTAATTTGGACTGTAAGAGATTTGATCATTAAGTCCACCGTATTTTATGCTTTTGCTACATTTTAACACATCAGATAAACTCCCCCTATATTCTGTTGAAAATGTTTCACAGTCAGACTTCATTTCTGGAACTATTTTTGTTTGGAAGTAATTTAAGCTTGCACAAAAGTGGAGAGCTAAAAAATAACAGATTTTGCTGAAACTATTCAAAAAGCTTTGCTTCTGGCCAAAGTGCAAACATGTAAAGTTTCAAGCCAAAATGAGTCAGTCTGAGAGAATTAGAGGAAAGTATGGGAAGAGTGAGATGGTAATGCCAGCAGCATTCCACTTTGTTCTGTAAGGATTTTATCTAAATTCTGGACAGGCCTTTTTGTATGGCGGCACTAGAGTTACAAGCCAGGCCTACTTTCTGTTGCCAGTGTAAGAACTTGGAAAGCAAGGCCAGCTATAATCTTTCACAAGCAGTCTTCCTTCTATATGCATTTTTTATTTCTCTGAACTGTAAGTTGAGTGTCAGGATCTGAATGTTAAGCCAAAGAAAGTGATGGTGCATGTGATTCCATAGACCACCAGCTAGATAATGCCATAGGTTTCTGGTTTGTCTAAGAGGTGCATGTTGACATAGAGTGGGCTGCATTGTCCTACTGTGCTGTGGAGATTTTTACCACTTTTACAGGTCTTACAAGGGTGCTGCTTGATGGCTAAACCTTCACAGAATCACAGGATAATTGAGGTTGACAGGCATCTCTGGAGATTATCTGGTCCAAGCCCCTGCTTAGAGCAGGATCATATAGAGCAGTTTTCCTAGGACTTAATCTAGTCAGGTTCTAATTATTTGCAAAGATGGAGACTCCAGAACCTCTCTGAGCAACCTATTCTAGTGTTTAACCACTCTCACAGAAAAGAAGCTTTTTCTTATCTTTAAGTGGCGTTTCCTGTATATCAATTGTGTTCATTGCCTCTTGTCCTTTCATGGGGAGCAACTGAGAAAAGATCCGTACAACCTCCTTACCAGCTATTTATACATCAGTTGTACCCCCCTGAGCCTTCTCTTCCTCAGGATGAACAGTCCCAGCTCTCTCAGCCTCTCCTTATATGACAGATGCTCTAATTGTTCATCATCTTTGTGACCCTTTGCTGGACTCTCTCCAGTATGTCCACATCTTTTTTGAACTGGGGAGCCCAGAGCTAGACACTCAACCCAGATGTATGTCACCAGGGCTGAGGAGCAGGGAAGGATCACCTCCCTCAGTCTGCTGGCAGTGCACCTCCTAATGGTGCCTGGACCTATTCCTGCTCAGGTGCAGGACTTGGTTTGCTGAACTTCATGAGCCAAGATTCCCTCATCATAAATCTATACTGCCCACTTCCAATCATCTGCTTATTCCTAACACATTTGAAAATGGTTTGCAGAATAATTTTCTTCATCATCTTCCCTGGGAATAGAGGTGTGGCTGATCAGTTTGTAGTTCCCCAGATCTTTCTTCTTGCCCTTTTTGAACATAGGAGTGATACTTGCTTTCTGCCAGTCCTCAGAGACCTTCCCCAATTGCCATAACCTTTTGAAGATAATCAAGAGCAGCCTCATAGTGACATTGGCAAGCTCCTACAGTTCCTCTGGGTGTATTCTATTGGAATTTGTACGTCTGGTCTGTTCGAATGTTCTTAAGTTGATCCTTCTCCACCCAGGGTGAACCTTCTTCGCCCTGGACTTTCCCTCTAGTCATAGGAACCTGAGATTCCCAAGGGCTGGTTTTACCAGTAAAGAAAGTGACAATGACACTGAGCACCTTGGCCTTTTCCATATTCTTTGTCATCAGGTCTCCCGCCCACTTCAGCACTAGTCTACATTTTACTGCTGAGCTATCAGTAGAAGCATTCCTTGTTTCCCTTGATGTTTCTCACCAGGTTCAACTTAGGTGGGCTTTCCTTCTGCATGGTAACTTTTATTCCAGGATGGGCATGGCTTTTTTGCTTCAGCTTATTTACACTTTCTGTTGAAGGGGCTAAACAATAAGAGAGAATTAAAAAAAAAAAAAAGAGCGGGGGTTATTTTGTGTGCAGGAGGAAGCATACTTAGTGGCATGAGATCCTGACTTTGTTATGACAGGCAAGCCCTCAGGTGAAGCTAGCATTTCTAGGACCCAAATTTAAATTCCTCCCAGTCTCTCCTGCCTCTTTGAACAGCTGAGAAACTCCAGAAATGCCCGTTTATGAATAAGAAGTACAGAAGGATCTAAAACGCTTTATATCCCTGTGGATTAAATGACTGACTTCACTGAGAGACACTGGCTGATGTGACAACTTCAGAAGTTGGTCCTCTTAATCTTGTAAACACTGGCAAATTTATTTTTCTCTGAGTTCTTTTTTCTTTGCTGTTCCTGAAAAAAACATCATTCTGAGGCTTTAAAGTATAGTGGATGTTGGCAAGCCACCATTAACACTAAGAAGGATGATGGTGAAAACTTCTTCAGCTACCATTTCTTCTAATTACTAAAGGAAATAATGAATGTTCTTGTTTAGCATTACTCAGACTGTATGGATTCAAACCTCCAGGGACTGGCTCTCTTATGAGCAGACTGATGCACCAATATCCGAATTAGCAATCTAGCTAAGAGCTCCAGATCTTAGTTGTTTTCCTCCCAGCAGCTGAGTGAACTGATACTCACTAAACTAAAATTAACTCTTGGATGGTTGAAGTGTGATCCAGCAACACGGAGAAGGATTTGGATGTCATTGTAGAAGCGTAATTGAACCTGTCTGAGATAAAGATGGGTGTGTAACCTGTTGTCTTAGCCACCTGGACAAGGAAAAGAGAGAACATGCTACCACCTGTGGTCACCCCAGAGTCTGCCATAGTCTGCTAAATGGCTTCTTCCAACTGCTCCAGGTTTTGAGGCAGTCCTTGGGATGTGGGGGACTGGAGAGTTATGTGTCAACCTTAGGTGCCAAGCACACTGGATTCACAGACATGTCTGATGCCTTTTTCTCTTGTCCCTTACATCATAAAAAGTGGGAAAAACCAGAACAGATTTCCAGGAGAAACTGGAATTGTGCTGAGTCTCTGTCCTGAATGGTGTGTTAGGTGGTGGTGTTTTCATGTAGCGCTGTTCGCCCTTCTTGAAATTTGCTCTTCTGTCTGGCATTTTTGGGTGGGAAATTATGCAAGAGAAACAAGATTTATTGTCTCTGGAAAAGAAAAGATTGGAGAAAGAACCTGTCACCAGTGTTTGTGAAAATAACAGTGTTAAACTCAGGATATCTCTGTCCATCTGTGTAGGTGTTTAGACCTGTAAAACAAAACCAAACAAAAACCTGCCATGGAAATATGAAAGTTGCCCAGGTAAACAGGGTATCAATTTGCCCTTGAAATTCAGCAGGAATTCAGAACCCAGCATGGAACCTTTGAACCAGCCATCAGCATATTTGGGACTGGAGATGTGGGTGTGCACAGGGAATGTAAATTTATCTATGCTTTATATAAAGGATTTGAAATGTGTAATTAGGAAGTTAATGAAAAATCCACCAGAAACTGAATCTTGGCAGATCCTGGAAGAGGACAAAATTGAGGGGGAAGGGCAGGAAGATCACATAATGATAAAACAGATTAAATGAGTCTTGTGGGGCCACCTCAATTCTCCCTGCGTATAAAGGACTTGCTGATTGCCTGCTTGTTTCTTCTGTCTCTGGAATGCAGCATCATTTTAGCTTCTTTGGGTGGGAGGAAAGGCCGAGTCCCTGAAGGTGTGCCTGTACCTCTGTAATCTGAGAATGCCAGAGACAACCCATCAGCTTTGAGACTGTTTTCCTCAATAGCCTCTTTGAGTCTGCAGAATGCTAATGATGGGGTTTATTACAACAACAACCCCTGAAGGGGATAGACAATGTTATGTGGAGGCAGGTTGTACGGAGGCAGGACCCACATCCAAAGCCCCAGGGTTCACATGAAGAGCACTTTGCTGACATTTCTGATACGTGAGATGAGGAAAGCTCTGCATTTCTGCATTAGAGGCAGAAACCTTTGTTCCAGTATATTGGTGCAACTATCAAAATCAGCTAGGTCAAACAACTGTGTGCTGTTTCTGCTCAGGTACTGACAGTCTGCTGTCCATCAGCTTCTAATCAGTGCTGGGGTTTACCCATTGCTACCTTTATTGGGCAGCTACAGTAGGAAAACTTTCATCTTGTGATGTATGTTTTAAGCTAATGGGATTTCAAGTCCTTAATACCTTTTTTTTTCTGGAAAGGATGCAGTGATTTGGAATGGGAGCTGGTCCAGCGGCAGAGGTGGCGGTGAATACTGCAGCTCAGACATAGCACTGGTATTTCCTTCCCTTACTGGTAATGTAACACAGGCTGCTAGCATAGTCACCTACGTGACGGTTTCCTTGCCTGATCAGTCTGGGGCTTCAACAGTGGAAAACTCCCAGTAAATGCCAGTAGAGATGGACCCCCAGTAGCTAGGGCTGCCTGAACATAAACTGTTTCTTTTAATTCAGTTTTCACAAAATAAGTGATATGGGGTTGTAAACTTTTTCCTTATATTAACTTTGCTATAAACTTGGCCTTATAATCTGTGGAAAACCTTTTTCTGGCTTCAATTTGTGTAGTTTTCAGGAGCTTTGTCTTTGCCCAAAGGTAAAAATGGGAATCCTCGGGACCAAAAATACTCGTCATACATTTAAGACACCTAGTTTTTGACAGATCCTGGGAAATGAGTGTCTTCTTGTCTTTCACAAGAAAAATGCCTTCATTTTGGCTCATACAAATTGTACCTTGATAGGGTTCTTTTCCGTGGTATTAGGCATTTTTTCCCATGTTGTACAAGGCCTTCATCATCAATTGTGTTGAGAAGCATTTCGTATTTACATGATTCTGTTATAAACTAATGTGAAAAATGAATCCCAGCAATTCCATATAGGTGAGTTAGCAAAGCACATAACTTTTAAGGAAATGGAAGGTCATTTTTTGTTTCCTAGTGAGAGAATGCAGGTTTGAGGCACTTTCTCTAATTCCCTCCATGTCCAGTGAAAATATTTTCTTGGGCATGGAGAATGCCACTGTTCCACAGTCCTGCCCACGAGATTTTCCCCTTTGGTTTGAGTGTGGTGAAGTATGATCCACTAAGATTTTATACTAAAAAAGATATTTGAAGGAAATAATGTTTTTTGAAAACAAACGCTTGTCCTGGACTCAGTGGAGTAAAACCTCAAGTTCGAGGTTTATGGAGTAATATCATTAATGTTTCATCTTATAGGTAATCACAGGAAGGAGTACATTTGGAAGTCTGCAGTCTCAAAAACACTGGAGGGCATGGGAGGGCTGCTTGCAGGGGACTTGACCTACATGCATGCAGAAGTATTGCAATGCATCATCCTTATGTTCCTGCACTTAATATGAATTTAGAGAATCTATAAGTTGACTTAAAATACCCCTAGGGCCGCTCCCATCCCCTTCAATTTTTGTAATTTCCTTCTCTTGGCAGCATTAAATTTGTGAGAGTACCGTGCTCTTCATCCTTTAGTTTGTGTACCTGAGCTTTTCCTGACTGGGAAATGCTGTTAGAAGCAAGAAGATCTTACTAGATTTAGTGTTACATGTTCTCTGCCTGAGAAACTGTTTTATTTTAGGGGGCAAATCGGGAATCCTAGCTATTTTATCAAGGATCCCTATTTTCCATATGTTGTTTGTATTTTCTAGTATAACAGCGCAGGACTTCCTCCCTCTGATTCTGGGAGAAGTGGAGTGGGAGCTCAGCTCACCTGGGTACACGGTGCTCATGCCTGAAAGCAGTGTCTTCCTGTTGAACAGTGTGTACAGAAAGCATGCCTCTAAAGGACACTAATCTGTAACTTAGTTGATCACATCACTCACTTTCCTTCTTTTGCTTTGGATCATATTAAATATTTTGTGTAGCTTTTTTTCTTCCATAATTTTGCTAACTGGGTTTAAATGACTCCATGTTCTGCATCCCAACATGTACTTAAAAAGTATAACCATGTGTATGCAGGAGGCAAAGTCATGAAATTTGCCCCTGGATTTGTGAGCACCAGCTACAGGTTTCTTCAGGGGTGCTTAGCTGGGAATATTTGCCACTGCTGGTGTTGTCAGCCCATATAGGAAGTCCTGTTCAGTTTTGCACAGGATCTTTTGCAAACAAGTTTGGTAGCAACCTGGTTACACAAATCTGAGGGCTCTGTCTGGGCTTGCTATGGTGTGACTGCCTCCAGTATGGCTTGCTGAGCACTGCCAGTAAGATAATGCTCTGCCAGGGTTATCTTTCTCTGCTCACTTAATACTATAGGGGAGCACAGCAAGGTCATTTTGTGATACGTGTGGAAAATGGACTTGGCCTGTCACTCACAGAGCATGAGCTTGTTCTTGTGCCAAAAGGTTAAACTAAGTAGAGATTTAGAGAGAGGGAGGAGCATCCTTTTCTTTCCACCGGTTTGCTTCTGTTTCAGCTCTTTTTGGAGAATAATAGACCATGGAGTGGGATGAAGAAAATTCCTCTGTAAGCGTTCTTGCCTGTGGGAACACTGCGTGTGGGGGTACCACATGAGTACTTTCTGTGTCTCCATTCTTAATCATTGTGTCTTAAGAGCCGTGTCTTCTGGTAACTCATTTTAGCTTCGTCAGATACTTGATGTCAATAAGGTATCTTTGTCCACCTCATTGGCTGTTGAATGCTGAAGTAATCTGGACCTGTAGGAGGAGTAGGATGTCTGTTGTGCAGTTTGGCTTCCATCCAATGAAATGATTATAAGACAGTACTCTGCATTCTCTAGGTGATTGACCACACACTGAACTTTGAGCTCTGCACTGCAGGTACCTGTGGAACTGACTTGGGTCATGCATGTCCCTGCTCTCCAGGCCATCAGGAATTCTCCTTTGCTTCTGTTTGCATCCTTTGAGGGAGCACTGGCAGTTCTGAACCCTTCTTCATTGGTTTATTGACACACAGACTGATATTGGAGGATACTGATTACTGAAAGAGAAGGAGAAGAACTCTGCCAGGGGAGGCACATAGGGAGTGATAAGCTGTCCTTTGTGCCTCACAGTTAAGTGATAATTTTTGCTGATGTTTCTCTGTTTTTGTTTGTGGGTAGCATAGTCAGTAGCCTCATGTCATGCCTTTTTTACAGGCGAGTAACTATAATCCAGTCACCTACAAGTGTCCTGTTCAATCTTCTGGGGCATGTTGTATGAATTTATCTATATAAGTCTTCGAAGGAGTCTAAGAAGAATGATAGCAGATGATCATTGCCATGGGCATTTCCAGGAAGTTTCTAAATAAGTGTAAGATCTGTACCTCTAAAACATTCTTGAAAATATTTGTTTCAGTGACCCATAGAGTCCCAGGCACCAAAAGCACATCTGAGCACTCCCAGCCCAGTCAGAGATAAGAATCCTGCTTTGTGATGTCACAGAATCACAGAATGGTAGGGGTTGAGCAGGACCTTCAGAGATCATCTAGTCCAACCCCCCTGCCAAAGCAGGTTCACCTAGAGCAGGCTGGACAGGAACGCATCCAGGGAGGTTTGGAATGTCTCCAGAGAAGGAGACTCCACAACCTCTGTGGGCAGCCTGTTCCAGTGCTCTGCCACCCTCAAAGTAAAGAAGTTTTTCCTCATGTTGAGATGGAACTTCTTGTGTTCCATCTTCTGTCCGTTGCCCCTTGTCCTGTCACCAGGCACCACTGAGAAGAGTATGACCGCATGCTCTTGACACTTGCCTTTATAGATATTTATAAGCATTGATAAGATCTGCTCTCAGTCTTCTCTCCTCCAGGTTGAACAGACCCAGGGCTCTTAGCCTTTCCTCATAAAAGAGGTGCTCCATTCCCTTGATCATCTGTGTAGCCCTCCACTGGACTCTTTCCAGTAGTTCCCTGTCCTTCTTGAACCGGGGAGCCCAGAACTGGACACGGTACTCCAGATGCGTCCTGACCAGGGCAGAGTAGAGGGGGAGGATGACCTCCCTCGACCTGCTGGCCATGCTCTTTTTTTAATGCACCCCATGCACCATTGACCTTCTTGGCCACAAGGGCACACTGCTGGCTCGTGGTCAACTTGTTGTCCACCAGGACTCCCAGGTCTCTCAATGCACAGCTGCTTTCCAGCAGGTCAGCCCCTAACCTGTACCAGTGTAAAGGGTTATTCCTTCCTAGGTGCAGGATCCTACACTCCACCCTATACCCTACACCTGTCCCCAGAGGCTAGAATCATTTGTGCCATTTTGTGGTTGCACTGTTATGATCATGTGCTGTAGTTCATCTCACCACTTATTGGAGGTCAGCAGTCCAGATCACGTTCCCCAATGAACAGTTTTGTTTCTTTACATGTACACTCAATGATTCATTTTCTTGGGATACTTGTAGATGGTGAGGTCCTGGTGTGTTTCTGGGGCAGATGGGAAGTTCCGTCTTTCTACTAAGGAAACAGAGCAGACATGGAGAGTTACGTGGGCTTGGGGTTTTCCTTTTACATGACTCTAAGGTCAAGGAAATTTGTGTATCAGCTTGGCATCGGCATTTTTTTAAAAATTCAGAGAGGAACTTAGTTTTCTTCACTCTTACAATCTTGCTTTATATGAAAAATAAAAATTCAGGAACAGAAACAGAACTTCTGTTGTGCAGTATTTCCTTTTTCATTTCGCTAGATGAAGAAAATATTCAGCCTTATGATGGCTCAAATTTGGGTTCAGGAGCCTCTGCTGAAACCCACAGTCCTAGTCCAGTTACCTAGATGAAAACACTTCCGTGTGCACTGGCAGTAAAAGCTGCAAGCAGGAGACATGGATTTCATGACAATAGTAGTAGCCTGTGTTCTGCAAGATTGGGTATTTCTACTGAGGAAGGTCAGGAGTACCCAATGCATGTCCGAGTGCTTGGACCAGTCTGCAAGTGCACGTTAGTCAAACAGCATTGTTTGAGCACATTGCCTGTTGCGGTCCCTGCATGCCATCTCCTTTCAGTGCAGATTAAAGGCTGGGGTCTTATTTACTCTCCAGTAGAGTGCATGGCTGAGCTGGTGCACACAACAGCTTCTTAGTTTCTCTTTGAGCCTGAACACAGAAGAATGGCCCCCACCCCCTGCCAGAGTAAATTGACCTCTCAGAGGCATCTCTTCACCTAGTGGTGTGAGGATAATGCAGAGCTGTGTACAGAAAGAAAAGAGCAGGCTTTCTGATGGGACAGGGCCCAGGGCTTTTCTTTTGGGGGGCATTCAAGTGTGTGAGGCTAAAATAGAAATCAGGTGAAAAAAGCCTATTCCCTGTCATGTGACTTTGGGCTAAGTCTCCCTTGCAGCATAGCTGCTTGATCTTAAACCTTGGAGAGTGAATCTTTCTCATGTTTCTTACAGTTGCTTTTGGTGTCAAGTCTCTCACACCCCACTGAGCTCTTTCTGTGATGGTTCCCAGAAAAGAGGCAAAAGTGCTGACTCTAGAGAGGCTCCTGGTGGCATCCTGTACCTCAAACCTTCACCCTTCTGTCTTTTTTTGATTTTCCACTTACCTCAGGTTGAGCCTGTACATCCTCTGGGACCCAGACCAGCTCTGTCTCATGAAGCACACATGGCCCGCCTTTCAGATAGCAAACACTGCTGTCTCCTAATCCTTTTAGGTACCTAGCCTGAGCGGCTCCTGATTGATCATGTCTTGTGAATGATCTAATATCACATGCCTGTTCGAATTTGTATGCATCTGTTTTACACATACCTATTCATTTGATCTATTATCTTTTGCACAATATTAGCATACCATTTTTCTTTCACACACAGACATAACTCATTGCATCAGCAACAATGAGCAAAGGCTCCCAGTGAAGGCCTGTAGGTGTGACTGTGATACAAAAGATAACCTTATCACTCCATCAAATTAAAAATAAGATTAAGGCCCCGCTTCAGGGACTCACTCAAGCAGGTTGAGTGATTGAAATGGGATTCATCCATGTGCTACAGTAATTTCCCACATATCAGTCTAAATGACTGCTCTGAGCAAGGGTGACTGAAGATCGACAAGAGGTAGTGCATTTGATGGTGTGACGTAAGCAGCTATTCAGTAGCTCGCTCTTGAAGCTCTTAAACTGGGATGAGGAAAATTATTTTAACACTATAAATTGCTCTATAGATTGCTTATCTTTATGCTTTGTCCCTTTGCTCTTGAAGGACTTGGGTTAGGAAGATTAGAGTTCAGAGCCTTGGCACTGCTTTTCACTGCTGAGGATGGGCTTAGCTCATTCAACATTGCCCATGTGAGATGGATACCTAGTCTGAACTTGCTATATACACTGCCCCATCCTCATCAATAGAGAGGCATTTCTGTAAAAGTCTTAAGTTGTCCTACCTCACTCTCACTTACAAGGGGTGGAAACACCCCTTTCTCTGCTGTCTGGAGGCAGGGGAGGAGGAGTGAATCCCCTCTCCCCTTCCCTTTGCGTATACCTCTCCTCTGCGCTAAAGGCGAGAGATAGCAACTAGGTCTGGCACCTTATGTACCTAATGCTGGCCTTCCAGTGGCTAATTTTACTCAATTACAGTGTTTAGTTACAGTCATTCCTGTTTCCTGCTGCATCTGGTCTCTTTGCTGACATGAAGAAATTCTCAGTTAAATGCACCTGGGCCTGAACCGTTGGCAGGCAACAGATACCAACAGTATTAGGTTAGATCCACATAATGGTCAGGCTTTACTCTTTCTGAAGGTAAAAGTTAGGCCAAGGAGTTGGGGGAAAATCCAGGTACCAGGTAAGAAAATATGGTGGTACTAGGTAAGAAAATATGGTACCCAATGGGTGTACATTGCAGTGTTTGGTTAAAAAATTTCATTTGAGCTACATCTGTTTGTGTTCTTCAGCTCTTGGGGAAACTTCATCTTGATAAATGTCTATGCTGAAATGATACCATCCAACTGTCATGCCTTAAGCTGGTAGTTCATGAGCCCTTTGCTGTTGTGGTATGAGAAACTAGAATTTGTGCTCCAATTCACTGAATCCATTTTGGAGTGAAAAATCATAAATCCTTTGGGTTTAGTCCCCTCTTAATCTCATCACCGTTGGACTTCGCTTTCTATCTCCTTGCTTTTCCTGGCTAATAGAATCATTCTGGTGTCTTTATTGCCATGTATTTATGAAGAATAGTAGCAGAAAACAGTTTTTCTGAAGTTACTTACCAGTTTTAGCACTGCATACGTCTGCTGAGGCAAGGGAGGACTCTAATAGGTCATTTGCTCAAGCCTAATTTTAATTATGTAGGCTGTTAAATGAACAAATGTTTTCAAGAAAGCTAGATCTATGAGGGACTGTGCAAGGCCTCTGCTGTCCATCTGCTTCTCAGCAGCCTTGTCTGATGAGGTGTTAGGAGTGTGGTGGAAGTCAGTCAGCGTGCAGAACATACAATCCTTCCGGAGTAACTCCTTCACCCTTTGAGTCATTTATTCACTATGATGCCAAATGATGGGATGACCAGCCACCACATCTGTCTGAAAATGGCTTGGAGACATAAATCACAGAATTAGGGCAGAGCTAACTAAGTCCTTCCGAAACTTTTGTCACTTTTGTCAACATGACTGAAAAGGATTTTCTGTCCCTGGTGGCTTATACTGAAGGAATGAAAGCGGTTGATCTAAGTCATTGGCTTTCAGAACTGTTTTCTATTCTCTGCCGTTGGATGATTCTTAATCATTTAAAAATTGTTAATGATGTTGACCAACATCTCAAATAATGCCTTTATGATGCCAGAGGCTTTTAAAATTATGTACATGCTGCAGCCAGATTCTGACCTGGTTTGCACCACCACCACTTGTAGACTTGGTGCTGCTCCTGAACAGATGTCTCCCAACTTCATCTCTTGGTGCCCCAATAAATCTACAACAGCCTGTGGTACCAGAGTAATTCCAATCACATCTGCCTTTTAGAAAGGTAGAATGTGGTAACTGAAGTGACCTGGGGAAAGTTCAGCAATCATTTGTTAGAGATCCTGTGTTTCTGGTGCATGTTGGTGGGGAGTGATAAAGCACTGCCTGCCCTGAGTGTGGCGTGCCTCCTTGTTCCTCTCTCTCTTTCCCTGTGCTCGTTGAGTTCTGATGTCATTTTTCTCTTAACTGCAGGTCACTTCATGGGCAACAACACAGTGATTGATGTTTTGAGGAGAGAAGGGTACGAGGTAGAACACACTCCAGCTGGACAAGCCATCAACAAGTAATGCATGCTTTCATCTAGCTGAGCAGCCACTGGGAGGGTGGGTTTGTAAACAATCATGAAGAGTTAGTGGCAGCTGGAACTATAACAGTGAGCTGGGCTCCCTCTCTCCTCCCCAGCAGTTTACTTTTCTCTTCCATGAACCAGTTTGGAAACAGGATTTTATCTTGTTTTTTGTGGTTTGGGTTGGGGGATTTTTTTATTGTTTGTTGGTTTTTTGTTTTGGGGTTTTTTTGGGGGAATTTTTTAATAAAAATATTTCCCCCCCTGTAAACTCTTAAACTAACAGACGTAGAGTATTCATGCTTCGTTCATCGGATCTGGATGCTGTCTCGTACCACATCAGCTTCCAGGGTTCTCCTTCCTCCCTTTTAAGTGTTTGACTGCCCTGCCTTTTAACACTCTCCTTCCCTTACCCTGCTATTTTTGATTCTTTCTGATTACTCTCTCTCAGACTGGAATCTGACTGCCCAGAGTCCACTCAGCCTTTTTGCAAGCTGTCCCCATGACTGATTGCTTGCTTCTGCATTTTTAAGCCAAGGTACTTGCTGTTCTGGTTCATCTTGCAGCTATCCTTTGGGATATACCCTTACTGCCTCTTTTTCTCTCTCACTGGGTGCCTTTATCCATCTCCATGGTTTCAGTAACTACAGAATGCCAAATAACCTCCTCCTCCACACTCTGCCAAGAATTACATGTGCTCTTGACTCACCTGTTCCTGGACATCTTGCCACCAGTTTAGGGTCTGAAATCCTTGTCTCCCCCTTCTCCAGACTCTTGCCAAACATGTGCTCTTGTGTCTGTCAGATATCTCCACTCTTCCTTTCAGTCACTGCTAAAAGACCACAGTGGAAAAAGGTTTGATCCCAGTGATGGTACTGTTTCCCTTTTATCCTCTACAGCAGGCATGCTGTCCCTCACTGCTTACATCTCTGTTCCTCCTCCCCCACATTTCTGATAGGAAGCTGTCAAGCAGGATGATCACCTTTTGTGCAAGGGGCACAGTGCAGAGTCTTGGTCTGTGCCAGGGGCTCCACAGGTGGGGTGCAAAATAATAATAGATGTTTTTCTCACACTCTGGTTGCTTCACCTTTCTCTTAGCACTGCTTCTGTTGCCTTTTTCAGACCATGAGATTCAAACTCTGGCAGTCATGGTTTTGTTATGATTCTTGACATGGACATAGATCATTAACTCTACATGCACTGAAGCAAACTGAGCCAAGACTCATCCCCATGAGTACGTGAATGGAATTGCTGTTGCCACCAATAGGCTGATAGTCTGACATGGAGAAGCCCCCTGTGCTTAAGGCCAAGACATAATGATCCTGTAAGATTTAAGTCATGCTAGACAATCCAGTGTATCAGTGTTTATGGGGATAATCAACCTGCCTGATACTTTTGTGAAGTTCACCCCCCTACCTCCTTGAACATCCTTAGCTTAGGTATTCCTAAAACCAGCCATAGCAGCTTCTTAAAGGTTAAAGAAAGAGAGGCTAATATGTAGTTGAGAATAAACAAAATTCGATACCACCCTGTAAAGGTGTAGCTGTAAGGAAATCAAGGACAGACAACTGTGCAAAGGAGGGCTAGATCTTCACCCATCAGGAAGGTAGGTATCAATGATACTCACGGTAGCTGGGCACCCAGTTCTCTGCCCACATCATGGGAGCTCATTGTCCAACCAGTGACTCCTATGCCTTTGAAAGCCCTCAGTTTGGCATTGGTTGCATCTCAAACCTTTCATTAGGACTGCTGGACAGAACATCTTTCCTGGAGTCTTGATTTTAAAGATAAGTTGAAGAAGCTAAAGAAGATGGCACTCTAGTTTTTTCTTAGAGAAAAGGTGTTAACTTTTCTGGATGACTTGGAAACAGATTTAAAAATACGAAAGGAGTTTTAAGAAAAATGTGAGTTCTGAAGGAGAAGAGCATTTGAGGTGAGGGAAAGATCTGTGGCATGAGTATGTCAGAGTCCTGGGGGCTGGATGGAAGGTTTCACTTGATTGCTATCCTTGGCTTGTCCTAAAAGCAAATACCAGGGCATTCTGTGTCAATAAACCCAGTCCAGCCCATGTAAGTGTGGAACCATATCCAGCTACTGTCCTAGATAGCAGTGCTGCACACAGTCCAGTCAGTACCTGTTACCTTCTACCCAGGAGGCAAGAGGGCTACTTCTTCTTGGTGTCACCAAAGCAAGGAAGGCAAAAGAGGTGCTCCAACCACGCAGTAGCACAGAGGACAATTTATAAATAGTGCCACAAGTTCAGTCACGCTCCTACTGTCTTGTTTGGGGATTTAATTGTTGTTCCTGATTTTAGAATGCATATGTATATTGTGAAATATTCATCACATAATCACAGCTGTAATTAAGGTGCTTCCTGACTCCTCCCTTAGCTGCTGTGCTGTGAGAGGGAACTGGCCTTGGGGAAGAAGGACGTGCTTTTGCATTTGTGGTGCCTTTTCCTGTGGTTGCTCAGTCAGTCCCTGGAAGAATTACCTGCAGGAAGTGTTGCAAAGGAGGTTATGTACGTGAGTGTCTGTTCTGAGCCTGCAGGTATAAAAATAAATGGCTGGCCATACAGGATGGAGGTCATCCTGGCTGTGTCTGTAGCAATGCTGAGCTCCATCTCTCCAGTGAGAGTTGTTGATCTAGGACTGGCTCCTTCAGCTAGTGTGCCGTAGTCATCTTGTCCCTGCCCTTTCTCCCAGCCCCCCAAGTTAGTTGGATCTGGGCAGAAATTGCTGAAAGGAATAATCTGGTCTGTGTTGTGCAGTACGTCAAACTAGAGGAGTGTGGTTTGACCTCCTCTGAGAGTGATTCCTTTTTAGTCTCTTTCTAGAGGCACAATGTTATTCCCAAGAGCCTGACTGCATTCTTTCCTGAGTTCCAGATTACCTCTTTTCCAAAGCTTTTTTCATTAAAGAGAACTATTTTGATCAGAATATTGACTTAAGGAAGAGGGGGCAGGAATACAAGGCAGAGAAATAAGCAGTCAGCCAATATGTCAGGGAGAAACGCCTGTTTTATATGTGTTTTGATCATATCTCTACCAGGATTCTACCTCAAAGCCTTTTCAAATATTATGTGTTCCCTCCTTCTTCCAGAAGAAAACACCCCAAAACCTTGTTAGCCTTTTCATCATCATCAGTGGCACACAGCCCCTATATCATGTCCCAAGAGCTCCCACTGCCATTGCACCCCCGGAAGAAGGAGGAGGAAGAGCTCCTGCCTCACCTGCTGCTCCCTGACAGCATTGACATCCTGGAGAAGGTAGACAGGAAGTACAAAAAGAAGAAGAAGCAGCAGCAGAAGAAGCAAAGACTGCGACATTTTAACGACCTCTGGGTTCGCCTTGAAGAAAGGTAGCTAATGGCTGGGGAGGGAGGAGGGTCTGTCATGCAAACTGGACTTTAACTTAGGCTGATTAATCCAGTATGCCAAACTTCTGCAGGGTCTAGACACATGCTGAGGGAAGGATCTGACCTTCTCCCTCACTGTAATTCTTGGTGAAACATTTACTCAAGGCTGTTTGTGCTTTTAGTGACAAAATAGCTTCTTCCATGTAGTTGGGTTTGTGGAAAATTAGACATAACACAAGTGGAAGCCTTGTCTAGACCATTTTGCATTTGGGCTTGAGGGACGGTGAGCACATGGTAGTCCTCTTTATCACAGAAGACTGGGTCCACTGGTAGATGGTACAGGTCAAAGCCTTGGACCTTTATCCAAGAGCTGCTGCATATTTGGAAACTGACACATCTGGCATATATGCTCGTTGCATTGGGACAATATTTATGCAGCATTTCCAGTCTCTGTATTCTTCACAGTCTTAAAAAGCACATGAGCCCCATGGCATTACTAGACATCTGGAAGAGATAACCTAATGGTTGATAGAGTTAATATAGAAAATGGAGGGTGTTGTGGGGTGAAGGTTCACACATACTCCCTAAGTTTTCATCCAGCAGAGCTTACTCACCTACAAGAACTACAGCAGCCTGCAAAAAAAAGCCAGCTTCTCCCTCACTAGCTATATTTAGTCCTGTGGCCGAATGTATACTTTAATGTTTCCCTCCTATCAGCTAACACACAGACCTGAATCTGCCCTCTTTTGTACTTTGTGTCTCTATTTGTATCTCTGCCATACTTGAGTGGAAAGCATTTTATTTTTGTGGTACCGTAAATAACCAGACAGGTCAGGATGACGGAGAAAAGCCTGCAGTTCTTGAAACAAAGCCTCTACATTCTTTTCTTTCCTCTGAAGAATATTTCTTCCTGCTCCTCAAGGTACTGAGTATATCAGGGTTCTCTATGCATCTCCTATCATGTCCTTGGGTCCCAGCTGTACCACTGCTTTCAGTGGTACAGCTTTGCTCAGGCTGTCTGCAAGCGGGTGCAGCAGCTATTGTTCTGTTCCAAGCATTCAGCCTCTGCTATACTGTTTAGACGAGACTCCTTTTTCTCTCTTGAATAGTTTTGTGCTCTCTCTTTGTTCCTCCTTCCAACCTAAGTGTGAGTAGTTTGGAGAGAAAGGGAGACAAATGCACATGGAGGTTTGCATGCCCACTGACATGACAGACCTATACACAGTCCAAAATTTGCTAGTAAAACAAATCCTTACATTGATCACATTTAATTTTGTCTTTTAGTGTATCATTTACTTTCTATTAGCGTAGTTGATACCAGCTGTTTGTGAATGGAGCTTCTGTTGACAGTCTGTTTAGTTGAAATGCTAAGGAATGATTTGGAATCCTTATGATCCCAAGCTCCCACCCTGCCTGCACACTGACATGTTCAGTTTTTCACATGCAGTTGTTCCCATGAAGCTCAGGTAAGTCACTGGGTACCCTGATGTAAGAAATGCATGCACTTGCAGCATCAGTGCCTTCAGAAGAAAAGGGAAGATGGGAGGATGTGCTACTGTGACTAAATTGGGGGTACATTTAGGGCTACATACTGGATTGTGAGTACTGCAAGACAATAGTGAGGTAAAAGCAAAGCTAATGATTACAGCTTAGGAAACTATTGCATAAATATGGAAGCAGCAAATGCCTCCTTTCCTTTTCTTCTTCTGTAATTTTTCCTTTCTTCCCCTACTAATTAAGTTATCCTTTGAGCTAGAAACTCACCGAGATGCTAGGTGACAAATTCCTTTTAGCGATGGGTCCTTAGTAGCAGAAAGCTTGAATGTCTGGAGATGGAGCTGTTGCACGACAGTACTGGGAAAGACAGGTGATGCCTATTGCTCCCCCCTTGCTGCAGAGGGAAAGCCGCGAGTGTCAGAGTGGCAGCTGCCATTCACTGACAGCCCGTACTCTGTGTTTAGTCTTTGTAAAGCAGGGGGAATCACCACCCTCTCTGCCCCGACACACGCCTGGGCGAGCGGTCCGTGCGTCTGCGGGCTGCCAGGGCAGGCGTAGCCTGAGCTGACAGCCCCACCTGGTGGCACAGCCGCGATGTGTCCCCGCGGAAATTCATCCCCTCTGGGCTCAAGCTCACCCGTGTGCAGGGCACTGGGAGTCTCGGCCCTTGCCCTTGCATTCCCCGGGGTGCCCAGGCACAAGTAAAGCTGTCAGGTTTCTCATGCGTGGGCTTTCCTCCTGTGAGCCTGGAAAGGTGGAAGGTGCAGGTCCAGTGTTAATAGAGTCTTGTAGTGGGCTTGGCAGAACTGGTTTGGTTCTTGCTCCTGTATGCGTCAGCTGTCAGATGTGTTTCTTTGATGTGGTGCCAGCTGACTTCTCTCCAGTTACAGTTCAAACCTTCTGTGGGGGCTTTTGAGTATGGAAGGGTGTTTTTAAAAGGGATACTAATTGCCTTCAATTTCCCAAAGTGTTTTTGCTTAATGCAGCAGGTCAAAATAAGGCGAGAGTGGGGCACAGCAGCTGGGGAGTGGGTGCAGGAGAAATTACTCTGCTTTTGTATTTGGCAGGTAGACTTGCTTTTAATTTTGTCCAGTTTGTCTTCTGGTTCCACACAGCACCATGAGGCCCTGGAGCGTATGTCAGCCTTACAGCTGTGGGGTCAAGCATGACTTTCAATCCATTGCTGATAAGAACAACACCTGTGTAGTACCTGACCTTTCTGACTCTCGACCTGCAGTAGTGTGGGAGCTCCCTGAAATGAAGACAATTGGTGTTAGCAGCCTAGAGCATACAGATTTCTTTCCTCCATCACATGTTGCCATAATGGGAGTTCAGAATCATGTAGGCTCTGACTCAGTTCTTGTTCATCACCAGCTGAGTCCTCGCTACCACCTGGGAGATACTCTGGGATGTGGTGATCTTTTCTCAGTGACTCTAGGATGCATTTCTGGAAGTGGCTCTTCCTCTTCTTAATGCATGTCATGTAAACCCTTTGTAATTCCTGACCTGTGGAAGGGAAGACGCAGTATAGGAACAAGTTTGGTCCACGCTAAGATGCACGTACAGAAAGAAGATGGATTCAGCTTAAAACAGGTGCCTCACTCCTTGCTGTGCTCAGCAAGTGTTGCTACAGTGACACTCCTCTGCAACAAACCTTGTTTTGTTCTTCTTACGTATTTTCTGCTTAGCTGGAAGGTGCTAGGAATATGGTTGTCTTACCCGCTTGGCTGGGTAGACCTGAGTACAGGGCAGGTGTTTTGGTGCTGTCTCCACCCTCCTCAGTCTCTACCGTGTTACCCCTAAGGACTGCTTTGCAGTTTTGTTGGGCAGTGCCCATGTCCATGTGGGCTGGCGTGGGAGGTGCCCACACGTGTAAGGAAGGCACAAGGCAGTGCTCTGCCATTAGAAGACACAATACATTGGTGAGCTTTCAACCAGTACGAGAGACCATTCCCAGAAGCCCAGAAAACTGAGAGTGAGGCACAGAGGCTGACCACCTCAGGCTCTGTAGGTATCAGGCAGTTCTGGGCTGTGTCTGGACTAATGTTCTTCTTTTGCCTTGCAGTGCTACTGACCCTCCTCCCCGGATCCGCATCATTAACGGCTACATCACAGTTGAACCCCAGCCCCGGGGCCATGGACGGTCTAGTCATGCTCACACAGACACCGGCAGCGCTCACCAGCTTTCCCATTCTCTCTTCCTCCTGCTACTGACTTTGACTTTGCATACAACGAGGCTGCACTGAAACACAGGGGAGCCAAGGTGCAGGGCTCTTGCCTTAAAAAGCAAAAAAGAAACTTACATGAAAAAAACAAAAACAGAAGACTCTGAGTGGCACACCTGTTCTTTGGGGTGTTCTTAAATTGCCTCCTTTTCCTGAATCTGGATCATTAACACTATTAACTGGTTTGACCTGCCCAATACAGGAGAAGATATTTTAATGGAAGTGTTATTTATCCTTCTCTTGCAGAAGAATGATTTCTTGTTATCCCATAATGCTTTGGGGAGATTATAATGTTGCTATAACATAGCTGTTGTTTAGCTTTATGAGCCCAACTAAATTACATTTTTTTTACCTTCAGTGCCTTGTAAGAAGATTTACACACCACTAACTTGTTTATTACAACAGAATATTTTGGTCATGTGAGCACAGCTGGGAAAGAGAGGTGGGTATTTTATGTCTCTACTGGTAATGCTTTTAATTCTTGCTTGTTAGGGCTCCAGATTACATATAAAGGTTCATGACAACACCTTCTACAATAGAATAAAACAGTAAAGACTTGTGAACAGAATGTTTCTGATGTCTGTTTGGTGCTATTGTTAGATGAGTACACCTGAACCTCCAACAGCCAGACAAGTCTTGTAAGCACAAATTAAGATACATTTAAGGAAAAAAAATTGCCTGGGGAGCTTCACAATCGTACTGTTGGATGTCTCTGAAATAAGAAGTAAGAGGTAATTTGAGCAGCCCAGATGCAGGTTTTCCCTCTCTTTCTAAATCATGAATATATTGTTATTTTATAGCTGGATTCACTTCGAGGGAGGAAGGGCTTTCTTTTCCTTTTCTGCACAGTTAAATTTCATTCTAGGAAATCCTGGCAAGTTTTCTGCCACTCTTAGACTTTCCAAATTGTTTGAAGTCCTTCGCTGTCTACTTAAAATGGACATGCTGTTTACTGTTGGATGTAAGAGTCCTGAAGTGGTGATGAATGGTTTTCTGTGTTTGTACAGGACATCCTCTTGTGGTCACACTGACTCATTTTGTGAGGAATATATTCCTCCCTCCTCTTAGGAGGGTTTCATTGCCTGGGAAGGTCTCACAAGATTCATCCATGGGAGGGCTTGGACCCAGTGTGCTGAGCCTGATACCCTGGAAACACAGCAGACACCTGTGCTGTCTCACCCAGAAAGACAACAAATCCTCAGGTTTCCCTTCCTATGCATGTATGCATGCTTCACTACTTTTTTCATTGCCAACAGAAAATACCTCTTTTTTTCATCCTCATCATTCTACTGCACATTGGAAGAGGCAGAGCAAACAGTTCCAGCTTTCCTAACAGGCTTTTCATGTCTTGATCTCAAATTTTAGTTCTCCTTCAGAAGGACTAAACCTGAACAAAGCCTTAGTTTGCTGAAGAAAACAGAAAAAGGAGAGACTAAATATTGCAGTTTGCAGCAGGACTGTGGGGAATTAATTGTATCTGAGCTGGGTTAGAAGAGGGTACCATCTCATTGTATATTGCTTCTCACAAGGAATTCTAAAAGACCTCAGGGTCCCAAATCCATTCTGGCTTCCTTGGCTTCACACAGCAGCCAGGTTGGTGATGTGCTCTGCCCTGTCTCTCTGTGTGGTTGATCTTTCACTGGTGTAAACTGCTGACCTGGTGGGTCCAGAACTATTTTCCTTGGCCTGAATGTGACCTGAGGGGAGCAGATCAGATGGGGGTGGGAGGCGGGGGGTGGGGGGGTAGCTTAGTTACAAAGAGGCACTGCAGGCCTGACAAACTGAGCACATACTTGTTTATCTACCAGTGCATCTGAGGGGATGTGTTCTGCCACTTGCTAGCCTATGTGTTGGTATTGCTTGTCCTCCCCCTGTCCTCTGTCCTTCAGAAGAGCATGATGAGGTGTGGCACAGGTCCAAAAGGCTCTGGAAGCACTGGGAGAAGGGACTGAGACAGAGCTTCCATTTCTTTTCTCCATTACAAGACAAGGGCTGCTGTGTAAAATAGCCCCAAAGCTGACTTTCTCCTTTGTTCCCTCCTCCATGGTTTCTCCTGAGCTTTGCCTCTGTGAGGGGAGTTGAGTCAGTGGAACAGCCACCAGCATTTTTCTTAGGTTGGCAATGAGGGAAGAGTAATTATAAAACACTCAGGAATAACTCAACAGTTAGAGACCTGAAGCAGCACTATGGATGATTCAGTTCTGGTGGTTTAACTTATTTTGTAGCCTGTTTCCAAGTGCGTGTCTGTGTCAGAGAAATAGAGATGTCCTGAAACTGTGGATTGTGTGGTATTTTTGAGAGTCTCATGGCTTGATACCTGCGAACTAAACTAGTGGTTCCTACCCCTCACTTCTCCCAGACCAGTCATTGCTGACTGGCCATGGGACACCAAAGTCTTGAAACTCTGACTGATAGGACGAGCAGAGCCTTACTCCAGCTGTGCATCCTACCCAGCTGTTTACAGTGACCACTGGGGAGTGCTAGGTTTGGGTCCTGTTGTTTCTCCCTAGTTTCAGAACAAGAAAAGTTTACCAGAACTGGAACAGCCCAAGGAGCCATCTTAATGGCCAAAGTCTGCTCAGAGCTTTCTCTGGGCACAGAGCATCAGGAAGGCAAGCATTCACATCATGTGCCTGGAAGACTTTGCTCACTGTCCCTCTATGTGTCCCTCCCAGGCAGCTGACGTAGCTTTTGTTGCCTTGCAATTGAGATTCAGTCAGGCTTGTGATGAGCAGCAGACCTGATTCAGAAATCACCGTGAAAGTGCAGGTACTTCTTTCTTCAGTGCAGGGGCTGAAATCTGTTGTCTCCTGAGCTAGGTGCCTCCACATCCTCTAAGTGCTATAACAAAGCATTCTTTGTTATATCTGAACATCTTTTTCCATTCTCTTTCCTTTGTACTTGCTAACTAGCCTGTGCACTTTGTTGTTCCTCTCCTTGCTTAAATTGTTTCCATAAATCATCTCTTAAATGTTCTCTGTGAACAAATCTGGTTTGAGATGATTGGGACTCTTGCCATGGGTTCCTTGTGGTCAATATTACTCTGTCAGGAAGCTGATATTTGTGATGTTATTAGCAGAAATCAAAAACCTACCCAGTTCAAAATGTACTGGTTTGATAATATAATTCCACACACACCCTGGATTATATTGTGATGTTGGAGAATATAGGGTATAACCATCACTGATATTCAGCAGTGTATTGTGAACTCTTGTGAATATGTGTTGCTTGACTAAGCTTGGCTAGTAGACTACTGTGTTATGACATATATGCCTTTGAATTATTATAAAACTTCACATTTATGTATATAGCTAGGAAAAAAAGCAGACAAACATCTTCCTTGGGAAAAAGGATTTGCTTCTGATTCCTGAGATAGTCAGCACTTGCACTTTATTTTTACTTGCTGATGAAACGGACCAGGTGTTAAGACACCATTTATTTTGAACTTCGTTGACCTTCCAACAGCTACCTCCTGCAATTTCACAGCTTTTCCTTTCTGCTGCTGGTTGCTTTTAACACATTGACGCTTTATTTTCTGATATGATATTTGGTTAGCAACTGGGATTTCTTGCAAAGCATTGCAGGAGGCATGACTTCACTCAACGTGCTTTCATATGCAGTAACGTGTTCTTATCTGACACAGCTTTTCTGTGAACTGTGAATGCCCGTTAGCAAGCTGGCAATCCAGTGCTGGTTTACTTTCAAGCCCTTTCAGATTAGGATGTGAAAAATAAAATTACTGAAAGAAAAAAAATAAAATGTACAAATCCTTCCTAAGCCATAATTACAACAATGTGAGAGGGGATACATAAACCATGCAGATAGCCTCACTCTAACTTCTGACATGCTTTAAGGACCTTGCATGATGTCCTGGTTCAGTCTCAGCTGGCAACTCAGCTGGCTCTCTCGCCCCCCTCCCAGAGCCGTGGAGGGGAATCAGAAGAAAAAGGCAAAACTCGTGGGTTGACGCAAAGGCAGTTTATCAGAACAGCAAAGGGAACAGGAAAACACCACCAATAATACTGACAGAGGAATGTCCAAACACGATTACAGAACCACCGCACAACCACCGGACCCGGGATGCCCCAGCCCGCTCCCAGCGGCGACTTCCCGCCCCCTCCCCTGGCAGCTCCCGCCTCTGGCCTGGCATGGCTCCATGGGATGGAATACCTGTGTCCCTGCCGGAGCCTGGGGAGAATTAACCCTATCCCCGCCGGAACCAGGACACATGGTTTTGTTATTTTAAAGATGGGGTAGCATAAAAGAATACAGAATAATGCAAAAAAAACTTGCTCAGTGATTCGCATTTCTTTCTTTTCACTTTGAAACTTTGGAAATAGGTTTGGGTTTTTTCTGATTTTAACAATTCACATAGCAAAACTACACTGTTGGATTAGAGGGGAAAAGTGGAAGAGTGAAAGAAGGCTCGTAATGAATAGAAGAAATCTGAGCATCTTGTTACTTTTTTTCTGTGTGTTCTTTTTGTAACACCTGCAGCAAGGCGTAAGAGGAGAACTTCAACTTGGGAAAATAGAGCCGAGCTCTGAAAGAGCCGAGCCCTCTTTTCAAACAGCACGGTACTCTTGTGGCTGGTCTGTTCTCTTTCTGGTAGAGTTGAAGCTGCAACTACTCCTTAAGTAAGATAACAAGCTGGTATAGTTCAGTGGGTTGTTATGGCCCCTTTTGATCAGCTATTTAAAACAGTGTGATAGTCAGTGTGTAGAAATAAGGCTGAAATCTCTTGCTTAGGTAATCGAGGTATGTGCTTTAGAGGATGTATTTCTCCAGTGGCTTGCTGTCTAGAAAATGTGGACAAAATGTGTCATTGACCCTTTACCAGTAAATATAAAATCTAAGCCATGAAAAATAATAAGAGAAAAGGTGATCTTTTTACATCTGTCGTGTAACCGATTCCAATTTTTTACCCTTCTCCTCTTCTTCATCCGGACTGCTATCCTGTAACCACCAATGAATGCACATGAGGTTTATTCAGGTCAGGTCTCATGCTGAAATTAATTTACCTTTCAAGATCACAGTCCTGTTATGGTGCAGGTTTGTCCTTATTGAGAAGACTGTGTGTATCAGTAAAAGCTGGAAGAAAATCTCTGTCACAATATGTTAACACTCCTGCCTGCAAGCAGACTAGACCGAGTGGGTTAAACAGAATAAAATTGGAAGCACATAGTGTTGCTGGGTATTTCCTGGCTTCAGGATAGCAACAGCCACGTGGCATTTATACTCTGAAGACTGCTCTGAAAATACCTATGGTCTAGGCAGAGAATTGAGGCTCCTGCCACTGGTGCCCTGAATCTTTCTGAGGTGTGTGTCTTTCTATATGGATATTTCCGGTGATGTTCATCTATACCTTATCCAAGAGCTAGATTTTCCAGTGCTCATGCAACCAGCTGTTTCCTGTTGGTGTTTAGGGAACTGGGCATCAAACAGTTCAGAAAACCTGCACCCCGCAAACACTCTGACCATGGCTAAATTACCTCTGATTATACAATTTGGATCTCAAGTCACATAATCCTTTAGGTCACAAAACCCATGGAGAGTGTATTCCCTCCTACACTGCAAAAAGTGAAAGCTTTGGATTTTAAAATGTCATTTGTACGTGTCTTTATATCATTTGTCTGTAGATGCATAAATAATTGAATAGCCGGGATGACAAATATTTTGCTGCCACAGCTCTCTCTCTGATGTCTGTGACAAATGACTATGGGTCTTTTGTGCATTATCTCCTTTATTTTGTTTATTTTAACACCCTCCCTTCAAGTCACTGTAAGTCTATGCAGCTGAAGACAAGAAACAGTATTTTGCCTTTGTTTCCTGACAAATGTTACATTGTCTTGGTTCTCCCTGCTCCTCCTCTCCACACCCGCACCCTGGCTCTGAATTACTTTGTGCAATTTTATGCAGTAGCAGCAGAAGGGGACCTGCTTTCTACATGTAGACACCCAGTGTGGGAGCTGCCTCTGGGGTACCCACAAAACAAGGAGCAGATCTTTCTGCTGTCAGCTAGCTCTGAGGTTAAAATATTGGGTAAGACCTGTTTTCTAGCTCGCTCTCTGCTGGAGGGGATTTGAAGCCACAACTCCTCAAGGTGCAGACAAGCACCCACTGAGAAGTTAACTGGGGAGAGATCGTTCCTCTCTGTCTAGGGTGCATGGAATATACAAATGTTTCTTAAGCAATGGGTGAGCAGGACTTAAGAGCTTAACAGGTGAGTACCAGCATCTGCCAGGGATAGCTGTGATCAGCCACTGGAAGGCCACCTTCCTGCAGACATTTCTGTACTGTGTATTTGATAGCCATTGGATTCAACATGTAAACATGCCTGGGACATGTTTGAGGTTATCAAGTGGTGTCAGAGTATCTCAAAAGATGCACACAACACGGATGGTCAGCCCTCTGAATGATTCAAACCTCGCACACTTCCAGTACTTATCATTCAGGGTTAGTGGACAATATACACTGGGAATATCAACCCTGTCCAAGGTGGTTTTCCCTATTGTATGTCTTCTCAGTATGGCACAGTGAGCCAGGTTGAGGCTGGTCTGATTAGCTGCTGGTGGAGCCAGCGTCCTTAAGGACTGAGAGCTGGTGCACTCTTTGGTGGAGTTGCACCAGGTCGTATAGTGCATCTTTGTCTCAGAGAGACAAAGCAGCTCCGACCCTGTGGTTAATAGGGAAATAGAGCTCTTCACAAAGCTGCACTGAAGACTTCAGATAAAAAAACCTATAGGCTGTTCATCTCCTTCTCCCCCCTTCTAGGAACCAAAGCTTTGAATGTTTTAAACCCCCTCTTAACTAATTTAGTGAGTATTCACTATAATCTTACAAACATTTGTGTAGAGTTCAGTGGAAGGATGTGGCCTCTTCTAAAGAAGTGGTAGAAATCAGATATTTTGATTATGTTCAAATTAGCAATGGAAGGAAATAAGCCCCTGTCTTTTCAAGTTGCATTGCAGTAGAAGTGCTGCTGCACACAGTCACACCTGTCCTGGTTCTGGCGGGGGTTAGGTTATTTTTCACAGGGAGCTGGGATGGGTATGCAAGCCCGTGTGATGCCATGCTTAGCTCACGGACGTGGCAGGACGTGGCAGTAGTTGCTGCTCGGAGAGGGCTGGGGGCTTCCTGGCTTCGGCCAGTGAGCGATGGTACATTAATCATGTTTTGTATATTCCTGTATCAGTAGTATTGTTTTTTCCCTCTTTTCTTTAATTTTCTTTTAAACTGTCTTCATTTCAACCCACAAGTTTTGCCTTTTTCTTTCAGTTCTCCTCCCATCCCAGCTGTGGGCTGAGGGGGCAGGGGAAAGGGCGGGGAGGAGGGCTAAGTGACGATCGAGGGATTCGTTCTTGCCGGCTGGGGCTAAATCACGACAATCCTTTTTGGTGCCCAACATGGGGCACAAAGGGTTGTGGTAACAGACCTGACCAGAGCATGTTCAAACAAATTTGGTTTACGCATTTATTATATTAATTAAGTAGTTGTTGGTCTTGATGTTGCTTTGTTTGTTCTCATGGCGGTGTTTTGTAAACTCTTACATGTTTTATATACTCCCTTCGATGCTGTTTATCACATCTCCCAGAGATTACCATTTTGCTCTCCTGTGTCATATCAACTTATGATACCATCACTGTTCACACAGTTATGTTAGTATGCTTATGTGGCATTGCTGTCCTGCCTGTACTTTGGGCACTGTCTTTCAGAATTTATTAATAATCCTACCCAATCTATGGCAGAAACAGGGAGGGATACTTTTCCCAACTCTTTTGCCTCCCTT
Source organism: Alca torda (assembly GCA_008658365.1). Lineage (NCBI taxonomy): Eukaryota > Metazoa > Chordata > Aves > Charadriiformes > Alcidae > Alca > Alca torda. The sequence goes on along the minus strand of CM018101.1, from coordinate 51,555,000 downwards.
TTCTCCTTTGGGCCACATAAAACAGTTTTTGAGAATTTTGAATATCCTTGGGATGTTCAAACCAGCATGTTCCTATTGTTATGTCTCCTGAATATGTTTGAGATCCTGTTTAGGGTTAAACAACTATTTGAGACTACCAGCCAGAGCTGGTATAGTCATGGGTGGACTGGCACGTGGGAGAATGTGGGCAGGCAAGTAGAGAACCTCTCACCTCCAATGATTTGGGACTTCACCCTTGAAAACTACAGGGCTCTGATAAAGTGGTAGAATATCTGAAAGGAAAATGCTCTCGCTATTCCACAGAGGCACAACTTACTGCACTGTGCTGGGGCCTGGCCAGTATCTACCAAACACTACTCAATATTATGCAGCACCCTCAGGGGAAAGAGATGGAAACCAGACCGACAGGCATTGCAGCTACTCCAAGCCTTCAACAGGCACAGTGGCTACTCAAACCCCAATAGCAGGCACTGCAGCTGAACCAGGAAACCAACCAGTGCCGGTATCAGTCACCCCTATATGGAAGAGGAAATACACGAAAACATCAGTTCACTTAGTAAGGGATGACAATGAACCAGGGCCATCATGAGATCAGGAGGAAGAGGCAGAACCAGAGATACTCACCTGATCCCTATGCCTGAGGTAACTGCAGGATATGCGAAAAAATTTCAGCCAGCATCTGGGTGAGCACATTCTCATCTGGCTGCTTTGATGCCGGAATAACCAGGCCAGTAGCCTGGAATTAGAGGGTAGAGAAGCCAAGCATCTGGGATGTCTGTCTAGGGAAGGGGGCACTGACAAGGTGATTTGGAAAAAGATAAGCCCTCAGCCTCTGGAGGCAACTGCTGTCAGGCATGAGGGACGGGTACCCCTCCAGTGAAGATGTGTCATCCAAGCAAGTGGACCATCATGGACAGAGGCACTTGAGGGAAACAGCTGTGTGGGAGATGGTTTAGTATGACCTGGACAGTGCACAGTTACCCACAGATGGGCTGGAAATATACCCTGTGCCTCATGCCGCAGTCTGCAACTCTGTCCCAGGAAAGCAAGTCTTACAGTGACATGGCAGCCCAGGGAGAACTCAGCAAGGCAATGGGACTCATTTCTGGAACAAGATCATAAACACCTGGGCCAAAAAGCATGACATTGAATGAGTGGATATATCACATCCCCTAACATGCACCAGCCTCTGGGAAGATCAAACAATACAATGGACTGTTAAAAACAGAGCAATGAGTGGTGGGACCTTAAAACACTGGGATACACATTTAGCAGAAGCTACCTGGTTAGTTAACAATAGGGGATCTACCAATCGAGCTGGCTTTGCACAATCAAAACTTCCACGTACCGTAGAAGGGGATAAAGTCCCCGTAGTGCACATGAAGAATATGTTAGGGAAGACAGTCTGGGTTAGTCCTGCCTCAGACAAAGACAAACCCATCCACAGGACTGCTTTCACTGAAGCCCTGGATGCACTTGGTGGGTGATGCGAAAGGATGGGGAGGGCCGATGTGTACCTCATGGGGATCTGATTTTGGGTGAGAATAGCCAATGAATCAAACTGTATGATGTTAATTGCTAAATACCTCTGCCACTCTATGTCATCATTATTGTAATTGCTGTATGCCATATCAATGGTACTACAGTGAGAATCACCCAAACTAAGGGCAGATGGACTTTGATGAAACTGAGTAAACTGCAGCAGTGATGGGATCAGAACTGACTTCAGCAACTGGCACGCAGCAACTTCCTCAAGATTGGTATCTTCAACCCGCAGACCATGGGCATGAGCTGCACTGGATACACCAGCCACCAGGTCCAAATACAGCATGGAAAAGTGCAGCACCACACACCATCTCTCCTGCCCTGAGAGACTGTTCTGACAGATGGAGCCCAAAGTCACGGATTAAATGAACTCAACAGACATTTTTAGAGGGATGGCCCATGTATATAAAATGATATCTATATGTATATACATGTATATATATATATACATACCAAGGAGCTGGGATGGAACACAGCCAGGTTGGATGACCCAAACTAGCCTAATGGGTATTCAATACCATGTGATGCCATGCCCAGTATATAGCTGGGGGAGCTGGCAGAGGGAGAGGGCAGGAATTGCTGCCAGAGCAGGCTAGGCGCTTCCCGGGTTTGGTTGGTGAGCAATGGTACATTAATCATGTTTTGTATATTCCTTTGTCAGTATTATTGTTGCAGTTTTCCTCTTTTCTTTACTGTTAAACTGTCTTTATCTCAACCTGTGAATTTTTGCTTTTTCTCCCAATTTTCTCCCTGTCCTGTGGCACAGGGGTGGGGGGTGGGGAGGGTCGGGGTGGTGGTGAGCAAGTGAGCAGCCATCAGGTTCTTTGTTGCCGGCTGGCACTCCTTATGTTATTGTGATCGTCTATCTGGTAGGTGGCTTTTGAAAACATGCCAGAAAATGCATTTTGTCTGTCTGATTTGAACATAGTGGAATGTTATAAATAAGTATGAACTCAGTGGCCTGCCCCAGAGTTCGCTAGCGGCAAAACAATTTTCTGAGACCTTCCAATGGTGGGTGCCATTCTCAGTTCCATGTGGAATGCACATGGAGTTTTGTGCTGGACTTTTGTAACATACTGGGTCATTACTTACCAATACAGCTTCAAGGATACAAACTCATCTCGCACCTAAGTGGATTGAGCGGACAAAGGCTATTCAAAGAATTGGAACAGAAATTCTACAAGCAACAAGAATCTTGAATATCAGGCTCCTACCCTGTCACGGAAGGTAAAAAGATGTGTAACATAAGTACAGCAGTTACGTAAGTACAGGCCACATAAACCAGCCACCTGCCTTTGAGCTTTAACGTTTCCAAGCTCTGTGCTACTGTACAAACACCACACCCATTCAGAAGAACTTAGGCATTTCCATTACTAAGTAGGCAAGCTATATCCTGGCTCCTGTGAGAATTGCACGTACACAGGCTGTTTTCCCCACATTAGACTTACACTGAAATGTTTGCTTCTTAAGTGCTATGTAGCACTATTTCTTTTCTACACTGTTGTATATTTCCTCTGTAGCTTACGTTACACCAGTAAATTTATGCTCCCTATGGCATTAGAATATAGTAATGAAAGGAATTTAGCAAAGGAACTTGTTCTTTAGAAGGTGACTTAGGACCAGTGTCACTCTGGTGAAGTTTCTTCATATTCGCAGTGATACAAGAAAATATGAAGTCATTGCCACGAGAAATCACCAAATGTGGCCTAGGATCCATTCACATTTTGCTGAAGGGTCATGGGATAGCAGGAGAGGCTTTTCAAGCTTGCTCCAGCTTTTTCAAGCTTGATGCTTGAATTGCCTGGAGGTGTGGGAGTTTAAATAGAATAAAAGTACTCCACTCAGGTGTATTTACAGCATTGTTTATTTATTATCATCGTGGGTGCAGTTTTCCATTATCTGCTTGGGAGGTAAAACCATAATGGTGGAGTTGTTTTATGTGTTAAGACTCAGATTTGAGGAAAATCAGTTGTGTTGAGAATTCTGCAAACATCACTTGTGCTTTGCCCAAGAACTCAATAGCTGGAAAGAAAATTAGGCAAATGAAGTAGTTTACAGAAGAGCTGACAACACTCAGCTGTCTTTCTCAAGAGTTCAGCACCTAGATCGCAAGAAAGAAAACTGATAATCCAGGAAACATTTAGGTATACCACCATGAACAAACAAACACTAATTTGCCCAGGAAGCCAGGTGTCAACGATGAACTACAGTACAGAGATTAGTTTACAACCTAGTTTACAACCTAGTTTACAAAAATACCCTTTCCAAAATTTCAGTGATGGCTGCTAATAACAAAATGAATATTCTTCAAATACCCAATTCTTTACTAAAATTGTGATCTATTTAGTCTCAGTGACTTCCTCTGATAGTGTTCAAGATCTGACTTGGAATTTTCTACACCTAAATTTCATTAAAACTCAATTTTGTTTTGAAATTTCTTCATGTTTGCAATCTGGGGACTGCAATTCTTGATGCATTAGTTCTGGGTTTTTTTATTATTATTATTTTAGAGTAAGTGTGCTGCAGAACCAGAGGTGTTTAAAGCCAGTCTGTTATTTATGTGGAAAAACATAATGTATTTGAGGTCTCAGTAGCACCTCTCTCTTGCTGCACATACTCTGCCAAACCTCCCTGGGGAACCTGTTACTTCCTGACCCCTCATATCCAAAAGAATTAGGGTTCAATCCAGACAGACTGGTGGACCAGCAAATTAAGGATGAAGGAAGTTTTAGTGAATTTTATATCCTCTGATATGATGAGCCCAGCCTTCAAATTGGGAGATCAAGAAGTGGGTTAGAATTTAGGCTTGAAATGCACAGACTCATGTTAAGGAGTACTGTAAGCGGCCACCCCTTCTAGCAGCTCCGGATCCTGGGGATTCCTCCTGCCTGGCATCTGGAGCCTGGTCCAGGGACCCAGAGGTCTCCGTCCCAGAGTGACAGAAGAGGCTGCTGCTTTCCCATTTGCAAGTTCCACCAGTAGCAAAGCTAAGCACGTATCCCAGGGACAGACAGGCACACACCCACAGAGGACATTGACTCGGCTGATCACATGCACTGCCACGGACGAGGTGCTGCCTTCAACAGCACCCACATACAGGACTCACATAAAAGATAAGCACAGCCAAGTCCCCTCCTCCTCTTCAGCTGGTAAAGATGGAAACTCACTATTGAAAGCACATGTGCCCCTCCCCCCAGTTCATAAGCACACACCCAGTTGTGGCTTCTGCTGGCATGCCCACCCCCACCCCCGTCCATCCACCACCCCCACCCAGATCCTAAACCCTTTTCCGCAATTCACGGGCCTCCTACTCACCACCTCATCCAGCTAACAGATCCAGAACTCATCTCAGAGGTACTCCACACTCACTGGTACCCTCAGTTACCAGCACAGACCCTCTGCCTACCTGGTACCTCTGCCCAGGCCCAGCGCCTCCTACTCGCTGACTGGTACAGCGTGGGGTTTGCCAGTGAAGCACACCCCACCCCTACACATGCAGCATGTTTGCAGAAGAATACAGACCCTCTTCCACTCCACAGCAACTGGTGCCAGGCACATGTGCCTGTGACTTGAGGTGCCACTCCAGCCACTGGAGCTGAGCCCTTTACCTGCTTCGTTCTCCCCAGTTCCTCACAGCTGTGGAACAAACACTGTTCCCATCCCCATGGCTAGTGACCAAGACCCTCACCAACTGTAGTTAAGAGAAGATTTTATAAGAAGTTAGGACCAACTTCAGTAATCAAGCACACGGTGTGATCAGACAAGCATACTGACCAGCAATGTTTTACATACAACCGGCCTTTTAAACCACTTTCTGGCTATTCTCCCACTTCGTTCCTCCCCAGTCCCCTTCCACTAAACATTCCATTGTAAATTTTGCATAGTTCCTCAGATTACCCTCAAATATCTCAAATCCTCACATTCCTCTTTTTTCCCCTTTCTTATCAGTTACAAAGTCCAGGTGGCCATCTCCAAAGCTGTGCCTGGGAGTTTCTTTCAATCGTGCATCAATTAGTAACTAGAGACTTTCAGTCCTTCGCATCGTTTCTTTTATCTGTTTTCTATGAGGTTTGTGCCTTTATGTGTCCTTGCTTATCACTTCCCCTTTTATTTATCATCCCCTTTGCACTGAAAAGTTCCTTGGTCAGATAACCTTAATGAGGAAGATGCTCCTACCTTCCACATACCCTTACAATACCTGCTGCATAGGACATTCTCTAAGCAAAGACAAGTTTTTTGTTGGCAACTTGGATTTGTGTCACAGCAAGAGCACAGTTCGGGACATAAAATATATGAAACTCACACCTTAAAACTTCCTTTGCTGAAACCGAGCCCATGGTACTAAAACCAGGAAACCTGTCTTTGGAAATCCAGCATGGAAGGACAAACTGCAAGTGATGCTGTAAAGATGGCTAGCATGACACTTGAAGCTATTAGCTTGACTGACCTCCTGATGCAGCTGTAACCACCAGCACCCTGCAGTGAGCCAAATGGTGTGAAACAGGAAGCTGATGACAGCATCTCAGGGTCTCTATTTGTAGCTTACTTGTAGCTTGCAAACCATCTATGGCTTGCTGGGAGTGTGACTTCTAGCTGACTCCCAGAGCAGATACAGGGATAAGTCTCTGCAGGGACAAGGAGTGAGTTCTGATCCTGTCAAAACAACTGAGGGATTTTCCCCAGCACCTCATGCAGCTATGTTTTACCATGCAAGGAGTTGCTGGTTTGGTCTGAAGGCACCACATGAGCAGAATATGGGATGTGCCTGCTGGAGGCAGGTATCTGTATACCTGGGACTTTGGGATTGGTTTGTCTCAGGCCATAACAACAAATTTTGTTGACTGAGGAAATAATACTAGCTGAGCGTATCCTGCTCTCTCCATCCCCACTAATCTTTGTCTTGGAAACAAATGGCAAGGTAAAGATCATGTTCTTCTCCTAATTGTGTACAGAGCTGTGATGTAAAATTAGTGAATATGGTATTTGTCCTGACCTGATTGTTGTGGTTTGTCAGACAAGCAGTGCCACTATAATGCGCTGCTGAGAGAATGGAGTCTAGTCTAGTAGTGAGGCCTGGATAAAAGCTCTGGGGTCCCGAATATCTCCCAAATCTTAGTACTTGGTCCCCAGAGAGCTAAAGGGAAAAATTCTCACCAGCTTCAACAACTGATTGTTCTGGAGCACCAGTGGAAAGCTGGACCCACACAGTAAAATAAAAAAAATCCCTTTCAGCCACAGCTTGATTGTGATCTGGCCAGTGCTAACCTTCTTCAGAAAATCTGTAGACATTTGTTGGTCCTAGGGCTTTGCTGTCATACTGTGGAGGAAAGATGGTCATTAGAGAAGCTGGGTCACAGATGATGAGTGAGGAAAGGGGAAGAAAATGGATTCACTGGTACCTCACCAAATGGGGTAAAATCTCCTGCAGTAGCAGGAGGATCTGAGGTTTGGGATTTTTTTGCTCTATTTGTGCCTTGCTGTCGCTTTTATTAAGAAGGCACCTAGAGGTGCTTCCTTCCTACATGGGCGTGTTATGTTCTTAAATATATAGGGGCTTGGATGGGAGTGATAAAATGATGTGGGAGAAAAGTACACTTAGAGATTAAAACCATTAGAGGCATCATCTGTATTAAAGATGGGAAGTCTGTGTCAGAATATTCAGCTCTCCAGGGTATCATGTATTTGGGGGAATTAATGGCCAGTGTACAGTCTTGGCAGCCAATTCCCCCCATTCCTGGCCAGACCACTGCTTTTCTTCTTCTGAGGGATTCCTTGAACTGAAGTCTTACCCATCTGCAAATCCTTCGAAGTGGTTTTATCATTACTCTTTCAGGGAAAGTGCTCTGAATTCCATCCTGACCATCAGGAGACATGAGGCTGTACACTCATCAGCCTACTTTAGGAAACCCCAGGCTATTCCTGCCTCTCCCCCTGTGAGAGAAAGCCACTTCCACTCTCAGCCCTACTGCCTTTCTTGACGATAGATCACATTCTTCCTGATATGCTGACAAAATGTCAGCTGTGTTTCTTTGATTTTACTGCTCTTCTTCTTGGGTTTTATATCAGTCTTGGGTTTTGTATCAGTTATTCACCCAGTGGAATCATATGCTACATCTTGATTCTGTATGTCACGCAGCATTTCAAACACAGCCTGTCTGGGAGATAAATCTACGCACGCTGTCAGAAATGTTCCAAGGCCTGAACAGCTGCCAAGTAACAGGCAAAACGTATCTGCACAGTGCACGTCCTCCTGTCCAATGCTGTCTTTTTGATTAGTGTGCCTTCTCCAGGTCATTTGAATTTCAGAGCTCTGGGGCCTGGAGGGGTTCTGCCTTAGAGATGTGGGGTTAAACATTTTCCTCCATCTCAAAGCAAAAGGCAAAGCTGCGGTATTTGGCCACATAAATGCCATCTTCAGGACACTTCTGATAGGCCCACATTAGCTACTGAAGCCTCTCAAGATGAAACAAAAGAGATAAAGCAAAATTTTTCAGTTTTCAGAAACCTGAAAATAGTTTGTTCGTGAAAAATATCCTCCACAAGTAATTTTATGGAGTAGGTTTTTGTTGGATTAATGCATTAATTTAATCCTTGTAGTAAACACTGGTATTTTGTCACAGGCAAGTGGTCTCCACAAGCCGGTTCCTAGATCCGTGCTTAGTCCTAAATCCTCAAAGCTATGCAGTGCCTCACCTGCCAAGGGAAGGCAGGCCCTGCCTGCAACCGAGGGAGCGAGGAGCTGAGCCCCTCTGCTCTCCAGAGTCCCAGTCCTCATCCGGCGCAGGCAGATTCAGCTCTGCTCCCTCTGGCGGTACGCAACACATCTTCTCCATTCCTCACACACAGCCCCTCGCTTCAGACGTCCGCGGCGGCGGGCTCAGGCCTGCTCCCCTTCGGCCACCGCAGGCCGCCCTCCGGCTTTCCAGGCGACAGCACGCCTTGCGCCGCTAGGGGGCGCGGTGCCCGCCGGACGCGGCTCGTTGCCAGGCAGCCCGAGACGCGCGCCTCTGATTGGTTGAACGTGGCAGGTGCGTGATGGCGACACGGGAACGTGGCTTACCGTTGCCGTAGGATAGCGGGTCCTCCGCGAAGGCTGTCGGGAAGCGGCGGGAGCCGTTGCTTGGCAACGGGCAAACGCGGCTGGGCCCGGGGCACCGGTCCCCGCAGTGCGGGAGCAAAGCCGCCGGGGTGACCCCAAAGAACAAAGCTAAAAGTTTATCGGGAAGTTTCGGCTGGGACAGTGCTGAGGCGTCAAGGGATGTACCCAACCTTGAATAGGATACGAAACAAAACAATGTGTCTTATGTGTTCTTTTGCAGTTGCAGAGTTATACATAAACCAACAAAAAATATAACTTCTTGCACATGACCTTAGACACGTGTGTATAGTTAGGAGCGGTGAATGAATCATTATTGACCAACCAGCTGTATTTTATCCTTATAAATATCGGGCGATTTGAAACGTGAGGTGTGCTGGCTGTTGTTAACTGCCTGGCACCTGATTCTGCAGAATTGAAATAAAGACAAATAACTCAGCACGTTGATTGGTTTTTGCACACAGGGTGAAGAACCCCTATTTAGGGACAAGATGGGGACCCACCCCTGCACCAAAGCACCCCTCCCACCTGCACCTCAGGCCTCCAGGCCCGGCCACTGTAGAAGGGATATTGCCAGTGTTGCTGTCATGAGATACTCCTACCCACATCCTCAGGGCAAAGCCCCCTGGAGCTATAGGCCTCCTCCTGTGCATGTAACCAGGAGGCTCAGCCTCACACCCACACCCACACACACACACCCCTTGGGGGGACACCCACACCTTTGTTGCAGATGCAGACAAGGTGATGAGGGTGATTACCTGGTGCTTCCACCTCCTGTGCCTCATGGAGCTAGGCAGCTAGGCTCTCCACCCCCGCTCCCTATACCCCCTCCCCCAGTTTCTGGGTTCTCCAATTTTCTCTAACTTTCAGCCACTACCTGCTGAATATTTTGATTCAGCTCACCCACAAAAAGAGGTCCTTAACAAGGCAAAATGAATGATTTATTAATAAAGACTCTCTGATTTTGCAGACATCTCTCCCAGGTCATTCTGTTTCCTCTGGACTGGGCTGTGAGGGGCTTCTCTGAAGTTAGAAGAGACGGAATTGGAAAATCTATAATGCTAGACTTCATCTGCTTGAAGAGAGAAGAAAGAAGATTTGACATTTAACTGCTGCAAAATTAAACAGCAAAAGTGTTTGAACTATTGTTGTGGGTCAGCCCTGGCAGGCAGCTGAGATACACAGCCACTTGCTCAGTCCCCTGCAGTGGGATGGGGGAGAGAGTCAGAAGGGTAAAAGTGAGAAAACCTGTGGGTGGAAATAAAGACAGTTTAATAAGGAAAGCAAAAGCTGTGCATGCAAGCAAATCAAAATAAAGAATTCATTCTTTACTTCCCATCAGCAGGCAAGGGTTCAGCCAGGAACAGGAAATCAGGGCTTTAATCACATGTGATGGGTACTTGGGAAGACAAACACCGTAACTCCAAATGTCCCCTCTTCTTCCTTCTTTCCCCCAGCTTTTATTGCTGAGCATCCTGTCGTATGGTATGGGATATCCCTTTGGACAGTTGTGGGTCAGCTGTCTGAATCAGTACTCTCTGGAGGTTTGGGAGATCAGATTCGCACAATAATCAAGCATGTTATTTTTATTCTGAAAGTTATTATGACTGATTAAATGTGTCTCAAGTCTGCAATATGATAGACCTCTGCCAGGGTCTGTTTCTTGTTACTGACATGTTAAGCTGTTGATAGGTTGAGAAGTGGCTAGAGCAGCCTCCTCAGGAATTTGCAGCACCTGGTTGCATATAGGGCAATGAAGGGAAAATGTCATCAAAGGGCTGTATAAGAATTAGAAAGGACAGTGAACAGGCTGTTCTGCTCTTGGTAGCCCTTTGTGGTGCAGAAACCTGTGAGACTTCTGCAACTAGTCTCAAAAGCTGCTCTTAAGGTAAGGACATTGCATACACAGAAGCATACGGCAGACCTGGGGTTTTATACTCTCCCAGCTACCAACAGTTCTTGGTTTCAGCACTTTTTTTCTAAACCAGATGTCATTTCTCTGTACATAGTAACCTTTTATAGATTTCTCTTCCATAAACTTGTTCAACCTCCCTTTAAATCACTTGAATGTAAACTTTGCATCTGCAATATGTTTTGGCAAATGTTTGCACAGATCCACTACTTCCTATGTGAAGAACCATACTCTCTCATTCATTTTTAACCATGCTCTTGTTAGCTTCATATGTCCTTGGAAATAGCTGAACTGTTTTCAAATGAAAATTTCCACAAGTAATTTCACCTTGGACAAAGAGACAATGTAGGATATGCTCTGACAGCAGTGTACTGCATTAGCTTTTGAAACATTACTGCACTTGTTAGTACAGTCTGATGGAGTGGCATTAGAAATTCAACTGTAATATTCTTCATTCTAAACTTGGATCTGTGCTGCTGCTAGTGTCTGACTTTTAAGTCACTTTCACAGCAGCACTTACACAGTGCTACCACAGCTTAGATATGTGCAAGGGAAAGTTTTTGTCAAACACAGGTAATAGTAGAGTTACAAGTTAACTGAAGACAAAAGTTTATAATGGAAATGTTAAACAGTATCAATTCCAGTTGCTTATGTTTCCTCCATTTATCATGTTTCCTTATTTTTATGTTTTTGTAAACAAATATTTATTTTCTTTTACTAACAGAACTAAAGTCACCATCATCTGCACTAGTATACAGAGAGACACTCAACTCTGTAGACTGTTTACAAACATATGAGACTATTATTGCTGTCCTGTCACCCAGATTGCCACATCTGGCATGTCCAGGCTTATTCCAATGATATCCACAGAGCCTGCATCCTGAGTTGCCCTCTCATGTTTTCCCTAGGAGATTTACAATTTTTGTGGTGGCCTAGTGGATTGGAAAGCCTGTTGGAAACCTTGAAATATATTAGACTTCTTTGATATTTTTCATATGAATAGTATGTATATAATTTTCGTATATGGCTTATGTAACTTCTACTGCATGTACTTTAATGAGTGGTATTGTATTGGGTTTATGTGTCTTTGGGGTTGGTAGCAAGAGGATGGTGCGGGAGCACCTCCTTGAGGAGAGACCAGGGCTTCCCTGTGCCAGACACCACTAGTTCCACCTGACTCCAATGGACGTACTGCAGGACACAGCTGAGCCACTCTGCCAAGGTGGTGGTGCCTCAGGAAAAGCATGTTTAAGAAAAGTAAAAAATGCCACAGGCAAATTCTGTGCCTGTACATGTTTTTCTGGTTTTGAATTGTCTCCTGTTTTAAACTTATGTGTAAATATATCATCTGGGAAAGGCAGAAGAAGTCCTCTCCAAAATAAATTGTGACTCTGTGTAGTCTCTGCAGGGTCACCTGACATCCATCAGAGAGCCTAAGCAGTAAGCCTTGCTGTTCTCTGGAGAAGTCATAAAGATCTAGGAACTGTGCAATGGGGTCATACATGCAATTCCCTGTGGGTGCTTCAAGGTCCTGTGATATTGTGGGTTTTCGTAAATCATAAAAATTGGCAGTTTGTTTCTAATTCAACATGGAAACGTTTGAGTGGTGCTGGGGCAGTTGTGCATTTTAATGTGTGCAGTATTTTTATTAATAGACTTCTTTTGAACAGGCATCAACATTCTTGTATGGTGTATCATCTAGACTGAATGTCCATGCTCCCAATTGTGTAAAAAATTGCAAGGATTGCAAGGAATCAGCTGTAAAAATTGTCTACATGGAGCATGCCATCAATAAATCTTGTTGCAGGAGGTTAACCTGGTTAATGCCTGCTGCTCTTCTTAGAAAAAGCGATTTTTATGCTTTCTCCTCTGTTATTTCATTACCATTAAAGTATAAACATAATGTTCTTTATAAATTGTATCGTAGTAACTGTTGAGCTGATTAATTCTCTAAATTCTGAGATAATTAATTATGTCAATAAAACTTGTATAGTAGGTCCAACTGCGCACCAATTTAGTCTGTGAAAGGACTGAATATTCAATACATCAGAGTGTCTGTGTGTTTTAGAGTTATCAAATAGCAATATGATTCTCTCAAAATATTTTTAAGCAATTCTCCAAACCTGAGGTAGATAAGAAAAAACTGCACCCTGATACCCTCAGTTAAGAAACAAGATCCTAAAATATGTTGGCATTCTTGTTAGATGAGCTCACATCTGCAAAGGCATTTTTTTTTTTGCTTTATTCCTTCATTTTATCACAGCATTCTGTATGTGTATTGTATTACTATTTACATTAGATTTTAAATCTACAAATGAGTCGTGCAATTAAATTTGCTCCATCCCTGATTTAATTAGAGCTGGGAGAGGAAACTAAATATTGGTGTGGTTATATATCTGTGCATAACTATACTGAAGACTGCACTAGGTTTCTTTAAGAAACACATTTCTAAGCAGACTTGTAAAAACTACGGTGAGATCCTGTTCTTCACTGACAAAGTTTACTGTAATGGTCTGGGCTAACAAGGACTTTCAGGTCCTCTTCCTCTGGTTCTGAGCTTCTCTAAGAGATAGAGACATTTATAGTTTGAGTTAAACTTTAATATGGATCTTAGCAAAGTACTGGGTTGCTTATATGCTTACCATTTACATCTGCATCATGATTAATGGGAGAACCAGGGAACTTTTTATGCCCTAGTGGAAAATTCAGACTCCGGGAGATCTGGAAGACCTTTGCCTACCTACACTTTTTCTTCAAAAGCACATTTAGCAGTCCAGCTCTGGAGGTTCTTTATGGACATGTTATGTATTAAAGCTATCATCATCTGCTTTTGGGAATGAAATTAATTGATCTAATTTTGGAGATGCTCAGCACTGTATGATCCCAAATAGTGCTGTGAAGGACTTAGCTCTCATCTTGTCCCTGCTGGGCTTCAGAGGCTACATATTTTTCTGTCTGTTTTTGTCACCAGTACCCATTTGGATGATTCAGAGAGCGCCTGAGAGATTGTCTCTCTCATGGAAGGGGGTAGAGGGAAATAAAACAATCTGTCCCATTTTTACTGTAGATTTAAATCTTCCAGTGTATGAAGAACTCTTGAAAACATCATTGCATCACAGTGAAGGTCCATTTCAGATTCAATTTCTTCTTCATTTGGAGGGGTTCAAGCACCCATTAATGGGAAAGAGACAAGAGTATTCAGCTCAGCGGAATAGTTAGAAGATTTTCCTCTGAGTGCTGGGGACCTGCAGGGATGAGAATCTGCTAATCAAAATAGGACATGGCTCTTCAATGCAGTTTCACAAATAGCTTGTAAGTCCAGTTTGGGGCCTAAATGAGGGAGTGCCCTGCTTATAACTGTTGTATCCCATTGCTCCCCTTACAGACCTGTGGCACCAAATAGACCAGGCCAGAGGCATGGATGGATAAAAATTATTTTACTGCTATTGTGATTAATTACAGAGGCTAAAATAGAAATTCATAGTAGACATTAATTTAGCCTCAACTAAACAGTGTATTTGGCTCTTTTTATGGTAAGACATAGCAACTGGAGTGTTCCAAAGCTGAATGAAAAGATGTGAAGAGTTTGATGTTCAAAGGACAATTTTTTGGGTTATAGAGCCTTTTTGAATGGAAAGAATGGGCATATATGTGAAAGAAATTTGCAAGACAGGTAACTGAATGTGGATAACGGACTTTATGGATGTCATCAATTCTGGAATCCTTAGATTCTAGATTCTTACTATGTCCCTACTGAAGCTAAAATCCCTTTACTACAGAACAATAGTTTGCTGTAGCAAGATTTGAATGAGTATTTCAAGATTCATCCCATTAGAAATATAATATATAGCTTTCTACCAGCTGCTGACATTGTAGCATGGAACACTGAAGAAAAAATAGTTATTTAGGGGTCAAAAAGGTAATTTAATTTATGTGGCATTGAAGGTCAAAGTTTTGAAATATGAGCATTTAAATTTAGTCACCTTGTTCTGTAATGAGGCACCTTGAAGAGAATGTGGCTTTCAGAAGTGCTGAATCTTGCCCAAAGTGTACATATCACCAAACCTAGTTTAGTCTAGACAAGGTAGGACATGTTCATCTCTCCACACTGCCGGTTTCAAAAATTAATATGAAGGTAAACCTTTGGTAAGAAAATTTGCAACACAGAAACTTGCTAAGAAGTATGCTGTATTGATTAAGATTCTTGTAGAGAAAGATTTTGCTAGTGTGGTTGCTGAAATATTGCTGTTAAGAGCTATTGTTCATTTGCATGAGTATTTACTCTAGTGTTGACATTAAAGCAAATGAACAGGATTAGTTAGCCTGTGTACAAACCTTGAGACTTAATTAATTCATATTTGAAACCTTACTTTCTCTCCCCATCTTGCTGCCACATCTGAAGGCAATATGTGCCAAATAGAGATTTGTTGAAAAATGTGCGCTTAAGCTCCTCGAACTGGAACATTTCCCATGTTCCTGTATTGAAATGTCATTCTTCCCTAGAAATTTCTCTTCTAAACCCCTTGGTTTGTGCCCTGTCTGTCACGGTCTTTTCTGGACAACCCTTGGTATGGTACCAAGGAGAAAAAGGAGTCACTTGTATTCACTTGTGAGAAACAAGTCTCTGGATGGCAGCAAAGCATAGGAAGGTTGCTGCTGTGTCATTGGAAGAATCTCCTGAAGTTGATTTTGAGCTGATTTAACACACTAGTAAACTTATGTAATTCTTTTGACCTCTTTAAATGACATCTGATGCACGTCTCCTAAAGTTTGTCCACAAAAACAAACTTAGAAACAGGTGGAAGTTTTACTGCTGACTTCCGTGGGATTGTACCATCAGCATTTATCTTGCACTAGGCTTTTATTCCTTTGTTTACACTTTAAAAATATGCTCAAAACCGTACACACAAACTGCTTTTTCATACAGGATGAACTAAATATTTATCATTTAATATCTTCCTTTTTTGGATCTTACAGCCATTTTTCAAGTGTAACTTTTGCTTCCCACTTTGGTGCCTGTGGACAACTGCTTCCTAGTCAGCAGCAGAGGAATCCACATAAGCACTGTTGAAGAGCTATTACTTAAAATGTGGTAGATGTGCTTCCTTGAGGTGTGTCATCTTAACAAATCCCATGATCTGCTCTTCTTCCCTGTTATCAGAGTTTGAGAAGGACACGGAGGCCTGCTGGGGCAGTTATCTTCTTCCCCTTCAACGGGATAAAGAGGAAGTAATGCTCGCTGGAGCTCAGCTCAGGTATGTTCCCCTGGTGAGTACACCTGGCTGGAAAGCAGTGACAGAGCATTAGAATAACTCACATAATACTATCACTGGGGAGTTGGTGGAGACTGTTTGCTTTAAGGCCTCTTACTAGAAGAAAGACATTGAGCTGCTGGAGCGTGTCGAAAGAAGAACAATGAAGCTGGTGAGGGGTCTAGAGCAGCTGAGGGAGCTGGGGTTGTTTAGCCTGGAGAAGAGGAGGCTGAGGGGAGACCTTATTGCTCTCTACAAGTAACTGAAAGGAAGGTGTAGCAAAGAGGGTGTCAGTGTCTTTTCCCAAGTAGCAAGTGACAGGACAAGAGCAAAAGGCCTCAAGTTGCACCAGGGGAGGTTTAGATTGAAAAAATTTCATCACTGAATGGGTTATCAACCAAAGCACAAAAAGACCTCCAACAACACACACCTTGCTCATTTTCCCCCAAATCCACAGTCTTTTAAGATTAGAACTACTCTCCGTTCTCAATACCTTTTAAAAGGGCTATGTTTTCTAGGTGGTCAATGCTGTAAGCAAAGCTGTATTGTATCTGTTTTACTTTTTCAGTTGCCAGTTATTACAGACATGAGAAAATGCTTTTTGGAAACCAAGACCCTGTGTAGTTTTGGACAAATAGTTATGCTGCTTTGACTGATGTGAAAACATTCACTATCCTTAGCTTGACTTGTTGAGCTCAATGCTTTCAAATTTGCTTAGAATATTCAGGATGTTTCTGGGGAACTGTCTGGCAAAGCTCCTCTGGAGTCAGTTCTCAAAAAGGTACCTTTAGCAGACAGATCTTTGTTTTTGACTTTGTGTTTTTCACCAGTCTGGATCATCAAATATTAATACTACATTGATATTGTGATTATTGTAGCTGAACAGATATAAAGCAAAAAACCACTTTCTGTTATTGTACTGTTATGAGGAAAATTTACAGAGCGTTATTACAGTCCAGATTTAATATGTAGTTGCAAAGTGTTACTCTAATTAGCAGTTACTAATTAGAGAATTTTTTTTGCTTTCTGCAGTTGCCAGAGCAACAGAACACCTATTAATACCTCTAAATCACAGTTGTGTTTGGTCTGTGAAGTTCCTATGTGAATAGTCATTATCAAGTGGACAAAACCAAGACACATATATTTCTTTGCTTTGCAAAACAATGTGGTCCTTAGTTAAAGAGAGCAAAAGTAGCTGTAATTTTCTACTGTGTGTTCTGACAAAATAAAATGGAATGAATAGAAATCTTTTTAGTACCAGTTTAAACTAAAAGGGAGTGTTTCAGTCATCAAAAGATTTTGTTTCTTTTATGTAATTTCTAAAACCTAAACATTTCAAGATTATGACTACATTTAGAGATCCCATAATTTTCTCAACTAGGTGGAAGATTCTCTTTGAAAAGAACAAAATTAATTGTTCATTTTCACCACCATTGTGGATATGTATTTATCTTTGGTGCTACAGACAATATTCAGGTATGTGAGTGCTTTTTGTTAAAAATTTCATTCGGACTAGGACAGATGAAAGTAACAGCAGTAATTATAACAAGGTATCATAATCCAGTAATAACACGTTAGCAAAATTTTTCTTACATGAAAAATGTCACATACAAAATTTAAATGCATGGTGTTCCTCATATGATGACAAAACATTTTCTGAAGGCAAAGCTGATTTTCATAGTTGTCCCAGTGTTTCATTAACAGTTATGGTGCTTATCACAATATAAAATTTTTCTCAGTTGAACAAAACCACAGTGACTATCATGGAACATTTGCACTAAGAGAAAGAAGCAGCAGTTCACTGGCTCAGAGTCCTGCCTGAGAAAGATGAGTTTGGTCCTGTGCAGACTGACCCTGACACAGGCCACCTGTAGGCACTTCCTTCCATCTGGGCAGAGACATTCAAAGGCCTGGAAGTCAATCTGCTGTTTCTCCTTCTTGTTGGCTCCTGGCAAAGGTTGAGGATCTTGAAATGAAATTGAGAACCATTTACTGGTTCCTTAGGATTACTCTTGATGACAGCACTATTAAAATAGCAACTATAGCCTCCTCAAATTATGAGTCCTCTTAAAAATAATGTAGATGAGTGGTAAAAACAGCGCTTCTTATTTTTCAATTACTGGTGAGTAGCAAACTACCAAGAAAAGAAAAATAAAATGGTTTGTGCTGTTGTCTTCATCTTAGTTCATAAAATCAACTGAATTGAGACAGCTGAAAAGAGTAGTCTGTCTTCTGAGAGTACACTGTCCCACACAACATCCTGGTCTCTAAATTGGAAAAGCATGAATTTGATGGATGGACCACTCAGTGGATAAGGAACTGGCTAGATGGCTGCACTCAAAGGGTTGCAGTCAATGGCTCAATGTCCACATGGAAATCAGTGACAAGTGGTGTTCCTCAGGGGTCAGTATTGGAAGCAGTGCTGTTTAACATGTTTATTGGTGACATGGACAGTGGGATTGAGTGCACCCTCAAAAAGTTTGACGATGACACCAAGCTGTGTGGCACGGCTGACACACTGGAGGGAAGGGATGCCATCCAGAGGGACCTAGACAGGCTTGAGAGGTGGGTCTGTGTGAACCTCATGAAGTTCAACCAGGTCAAGTGCAAGGTCCTGCACCTGGGTCATGGGCAATCCCAAGCACAAATACAGGCTGGGCGGAGAATGGCTTGAGAGCAGTCCTGAGGAGAAGGACTTGGGGGTGCTGGTGGACAAGAAGCTCAACGTGAGCAGGCAATGCATACCTGCAGCCCAGAAAGCCAACCACATCCTGGGCTGCATCAAAAGAAGCGTGGCCAGCAGGACGAGGGAGGTGATTCTGCCCCTCTACTCTGCTCTGGTGAGACCCCACCTGGAGTACTGTGTCCAGCTCTGGACTCCTCAGCACAAGAAGGACATGGACCTGTTGGAGTGGGTCCAGTGGAGGGCCAAGAAGATGATCAGAGGGCTGGAACACCTCTCTTATGAAGACAGGCTGAGAGAGTTGGGGTTCAGCCTGGAGAAGAGAAGGCTCCAGGGAGACCTTATAGCGGCCTTCCAGTACCTAAAGGGGGCCTACAGGAAGGATGAGGAGGGACTCTTTATCAGAGAGTGTACTGATAGGACACGGGATGACGGCTTCAGAATGAAAGAGGGTAGATTTAGATTGGATATCAGGAAGAAATTCTTTCCTGTGAGGGTGGCAAGGCACTGGAACAGGTTGCCCAGTGAAGTTGTAGAGGCCCCACCCCTGGAAGTGTTCAAGGCCAGGCTGGATGGAGCTTTGAGAAGCCTGGTCTAGTAGGAGGTGTCCCTGCCCATGGCAGGGGAGTTGGAACTAGATGGTCTTTAAGGTCCTTTCCAACCCGAACCATTCTGTGATTCTGTGTGAAAAATCCACAGAGCATTTTCTTTGTGACAGTTCTTTTCAAACACAGAATAGGGATTGTATTCCGTTCATTGTTTCTTACGTTTGGTTACCATGCATTCTCAACCATGTTTTTCCTTACCTTGTTTTTAAAATTTGACTTGCTATACCTTACCCATCTCATGATACAGTTCCTTTTCCTAATGGTATTTTCATTTTTTTACTCTTCTTTCTGATTGCTACTGCATGACCACATGCATATTCAGGCCTCCTCTCTTTGCCTTATACCCATTCCTATCAATTTTTCGTTCTATACTATGTATTTTTGACCTTCTTCCTGTCCGTCCAGTGCTCCTTCAGGTGATGTATGGTATCAGGAATGTGGTACTGAGTTTCCCTTGCATTTTACTTGATTTCCTCTCAGTGTATTCTGGACTACTTGGAAGCTCCCAAATTGGCTTTTGCAGCAGTTGGCAGAAAATCATATGGAATGCGAGAGTGCCATCTTCTCCAGGTTAGTGAAAAACTACACCAAAGAGTGGATGTGACCTGCTGATTGACAGCAGTAGATGAAAAATATAGTGCATCACACTTCTTGCTGTGATTCAGTGTTGCATAGTATTTGCAGTTTGTAAGTGCTTTGTAAATATACTACTTAATACAATTATATTTTGAAATTTACTCCAAATGTACTATTTTAAAATAGTATGAGAATGTTCTATCTTACTACACTTTTTACCTGAAGTTTATTATTATTGTCATTTGCCAAACAGATCTTATTGTTAACAGAATGATTAACTCATGGAAATTTTGACTGAAACTCCTAAATCCCAAGCAACCCAGATTCAATTGCAAGACTTGTATTTGCCCTACAAACTGTGGGAAAACAAGAGAAAGTTTTCATGAATAATATTTTAGAAATGGTGCCACCTGAGTTAAACAAACAAACAAAGAAATAAATAAAATAAGTTAATTGTTTCCTTTTTAGTATGTTAATCTGTTACTACTAACAAAATAAAAGCTGGTTTCGTATGTTGTATCACAGAGGAAAGTTACAAAGTATTAGAATGCATTCTGTCTTTAAGCCAGTATGACCCTCTTGAAATAGCATTTTTTATTAGTGAAATCCATTATAATTGGCTTTGTTGTTAATATTCTCTATTGTTAGTGTATAAACAAGGCACAAGATTCATAGGGTATTAAGTTGGCAGAAATATGTGTCTTTAAAACTAACTTGGAAATTTGTTTTGAGTTAGCTTAGGCAAGCGACTAGGGGCCCAAGGAAATGTAGAAGACCAGCTCTTTGTAACTAACTTAGAAATTAATTTTAAGTAAGACTTTGGCAAAGGACTAGGGGCCTGAGGAAATGTAGAAGGATGACTCATACAAGTGGGAGAAGCAATGCACACTTCTCCTGTGTGCCTGATAAACAGAGTTGTTGCTAATTATCAAGCCAGAACAAGAAGGGAACAGTTTGTTCATGGACACCCATCTCAGGTAACACCTGACTTTTTTCCTGTGCAACCTTTTCTTTTGAATTCTGAAGTCAGTCTTTGATCCTTTGAGAACTTGCACAAATGTTATAAGCATACCAGCAATTGAATATAAAGAGGTGCAATTGCTTGCAACATAATAACCCTATGTTTTAGATGGCACCCACCATATGTGGCATTATGACGCTTGCTACGTTTATGCACCAGGAACACACAGCTCAAAACCCAAAAATTAAAAAAAAAAAAAAAATGCAAGGAAACAAGAGGGAGGGACTAGTTAGACTCAGGATTCCTTGAACAGGAGAATATGTCTTTGTCAGAGGATCTGCACACAAGAGTCAGGGAGTGTATTCTGAGGGATGATGGATGTTGTTTTCAGCAGGTGGTTTGTAGCAATTTAATGCAGAACTGGACTGAGCCATACAAATAGCCCGGTATCAAAACTTTCTTAGATGTATCAGTAATTATTTTTCTACTTCTTTCATATCAGTTATACTGACTGTCTCACACAGCTTGTGTGATTTTACTCAGTGTTCAGAAGATGAACATGGTCATTTACAGGTTTTGGTAGAATTTGAAAAAAATATTTTGGCTGTATTGATGTTCAGAAGTATTTTATAGCTTCTAAAATGTTTGATGTGTTGTGCTGTGCTTCAGCTCTGGATTCATTTTTAAAAAGAAAGTAGTCATATTTCCATTTTAGTGGAATAGAATATAGATCTGGTTTGTTGTGAGCCCACTGATATTCACATATCTGAATATCTCTGGGTTTACTCCACTGTGGAAATTCTTAGTTGCACCACTATGCAAAAGTTGTTGAGCTGCTGTGGTGACAAGAGTTGATATGGATTTTGGAAAGGTGGGTCTACAGCAAGTCTTGAAATATATGACCTCCTTTTTCACAAAAATCAGAATCAGCTAATCTTCTGTGTTGTTTTAAAGAATATGACATAAATTCTTCAAAAACAAACTATTTCTCTAGTTGCATTTACTCCACTGAAACCCACAGATTATTTTTTTCCCTTAGCTGGTATTCAAAGAAGAGCTAAAAGGAACAGGTCTTGATAATGCAGAGCCTGAGATTGTGATTAATGCCACTAATGGCCAGCATTGCTCAAAACCAGGAGTGCAAGCTTCATTTAGGTCACAGCTATGGAGACGTAATTATGTACAAGCTGTATAGGGAAGGCCTAGTAAAATTAAGTGTGTAAGCATCAGAAAAAAGTGCTGAGGTATTCAAGGTTAATTGTTCTTCTATAGCACTGGATAATATTTGCTCCCTATTCAGGAAGGTATTGCAGAACTATCCTCTGCATAGTAATAGCTTATTTGGTTTTCTTCTGTTTCTTATAGAGATTATACACTTTATAGGGACCATATTTAAATGTGCATTTTTTACTTTTCTTTACTTAGAACCAATCCAAATATATAAAAATTGTAAGCAGATTTATTTTGCTATGTAAGTTTTACTGATACCATTAGAAATGTGTTCATTTTCTTTTTTAGTCATGGAGTACGCAAATGTTTCTTGATGACTGTATCTGTTGAAACTTGCATGACCTTAAGAAAGCTGTATTATACACTCTGTAAGAAAAAGAACTTACAATGTGTTTCTTCATTTCCAGAGATGTACTGGCTGGGTTCATTCTTAGTAATCTTCCAAAATCACATGGAGATGTACATGGTGCATCCCTATGAGTAAGAAATCAAGCAAAGGAGGCAGGAAAAATTCAAATGGAAGAAGGAAGTTTACAGAATGTAAGAAAAAGGACTAGCCACATGGGAGAAGTATAGGAATGTTTTCAGAGTATGTAGGGATGTCATGAGGAAGCCCACTTGGAATTAAACCTGGCAAGGGATGTCAGGGACAATAAGAAGGGAGACTAGGAAAAATGTCGGTCCGCTGCTGAATGAGGTAGGTGCCCTGGTGACGGAGGATGCAGAGAAGACAGAGTTACTGAATGCTTTCTCTGCTAAAGTCTTTACTGCTAAGGCCAGCCCTCAGGAATCCCAGATCCTGGAGGTAAGAGAAAAAGTCTGAAGAACGGAAGACTTTCTCTTGGTTAAGGAGGATCATGTTAGAGATCATTTAGGCGAACTCCACACCCCCAAATCCATGGGCCCTGGATGGGATGCACCCATGAGTGCTAAGGGAACTGACAAATGTTATTGCAAAGCCAGTCTCCATCATCTTTGAAAGGTCATGGAGAACAGGACAGGTGCCCGAGGACTGAAGGAAAGCCAATGTCACGCTATTCTTCAAAAAGGGCAAGAAGGAGGACGTGGGAAAATACAGGCCAGTCAGCTTCACCTCCATCCCTGGAAAGGTGATGGAACAGCTCATGGTGGATGTCATCTCTAAACATGCAGAGGAAAAGAAGGTTATTGGGAGTGGTCATCATGGATTCACCAAGAGGAAATCATGTTTGACCAATCCAGTAGCCACCTATGATGGCATGACTGGCTGGGTGGGTGAGGGGAGAGCAGTGGATGTTGTCTACCTTGATGTTAGCAGGACTTTTGCCACTGTCTCCCAGAACATCCTCATAGATAAGTTTAGGAAGTGTGGGTGAGATGAGTGGACAGTGAGGTGGACTGAGAACTGGTTGAATGGCAGAGCTCAGAGGGTTGTGATCAACAGTGCAGAGTCTAGTTGGAGGTCATTGACAAGTGGTGTTCCCCAGGGGTCAGTATGGGGTCCCGTCTTGTTCAATATATTCATTAGTGACCAGGATGAGGGGACAGAGTGTACGCTCACCAAGTTTGCTGATGACACAAAACTGCGAGGAGTGGCTGACACAGCAGAAGGCTGTGCCACCTTACAGAGAGACCTGGACAGGCTGGAGAGTTGGGCAGAGAGGAACCTAGTGAAGTTCAACAAGGGGAAGTGTAGGGTCCTGCACCTAGGAAGGAATAACCCCCTACAGCGGTACAGGTTAGGGGCTGACCTGGAAAGTAGCTCTGCATTGAGGGACCTGGGAGTCCCAGTGAATGACAAGTTGACCATGAGCCAGCAATGTGCCCTTGTGACAAAGAAAGTAAATGGTATCCTGAGGCGCACTAAAAGGAGCGTGGCCAGTGGGTCAAAGGAGGTCATCCTCCTCCTCTGCTCTGCCCTGATGAGGCCACATCCAGAGTACTGTGTCCAGTTCTGAGCTCTCCAGTTCAAGAGAGACAAGGAACTAATGAAGAGAATCCAGCAGAAGGCTATGAAGATGATCAGGGGGCTGGAGCACCCCTCTTATGATGAGAGGCTGAGAGACCTGGGTCTGTTTAGCCTGGAGAAGAGAAGGCTGAGAGGGGATCTCATCAATGCTTATAAATATCTAAAGAGCGGGTGTCAAGAGGATGGGACCAGACTATTTTCAGTGGTGCCCATATTGTCCCAACGCGGGGTCATTTACCCGATATGCAAGATGCCAATGTACACACAGAGTAGAGGTATTTATTTAAATAATTTCTGCAGAGATGGGTCCTAGGTGGTAATCTACAAAGCTAGCACACCAGCCTACAAAGTCCTTGTAACATTTACAGGGTTCAAAACACAGAAATACACCCCCTTAATTATAATTAATGATTAGTACATTATCTTAACAATTTCTATTGGTTAATACAGTCTCTTGCTTTCATTTAAAGTTACAAAGTCTTTTAATTGATGTGTGCATGACCCAGTACCGTTAGGAGGGTAGTTCTGCTCAGTCTCTAATTAAATCTCCTGCTGCTGCCTTTACCTTTCCCCCAGATATCGCAAATCTTTGTTGACCTTATGCTTCATCCAGCAACTGTCCAATTTTCAGCCAGTTTTGGTGCCTCCTGTGGAGGGATGTTCCCTTGTTGTCAGACTCCTGTTCTTCTTCAGAGGTATATTCATTAGCAAGGCACGTACTGCACAAAGTGTTCAGTTTCACAAGGCCTTGAAACCTTTTTACAACTCTTGCCTAGTGAGAGATTGTACCTTCTAAAATACATTCTACCTTTTTAAAAGGACATTCTACCTTTTTAAGGTACATCACTCAGCAACAGGACAAGGGACAATGGGCACAGGATGGAACACAGGAAGTTCCATCTCAACATGAGGAAAAACTTCTTTACTTTGAGGGTGGCAGAGCACTGGAACAGGCTGCCCACAGAGGTTGTGGAGTCTCCTTCTCTGGAGACATTCCAAACCTCCCTGGATGCGTTCCTGTCCAGCCTGCTCTAGGTGAACCTGCTTTGGCAGGGGGGTTGGACTAGATGATCTCTGAAGGTCCTGCTCAACCCCTACCATTCTGTGATTCTGTGACATCACAAAGCAGGATTCTTATCTCTGACTGGGCTGGGAGTGCTCAGATGTGCTTTTGGTGCCTGGGACTCTATGGGTCACTGAAACAAATATTTTCAAGAATGTTTTAGAGGTACAGATCTTACACTTATTTAGAAACTTCCTGGAAATGCCCATGGCAATGATCATCTGCTATCATTCTTCTTAGACTCCTTCGAAGAATTATATAGATAAATTCATACAACATGTCCCAGAAGATTGAACCGGACACTTGTAGGTGGAAAATGACACAAATCTACAAACTCTACAAGGAACTGTTCTCTCAGCAAGATCACTATGACTTTGGAACGACAGCAGCTACGTCTATGTTAACAATGGCCAAGTGAGTTTCTCCGTACACTGCAGGTTATCATAACCTTATGAAAATCTCTGAAAATGTTTCAATTCAGCCACTCTTTTAAAGTTACAATTTTCCATAATCCAAAAGAAAAGGCCATTTAGATGCCAAGGGAAAAATGAATAGTGTTTACCTTAATGGATCTCTCAGAACTCTGTTAGGTAGCACTGATTTTTTTTGGTGACATGGTTAGCTAACTTTGTTTCCTTGTTCAGTACTATTAGAAAATAAATAACAGATAAACACCAGCCAGTCAAAAATGCGAATTTGTAAAAAAATAGGTGGTTTTCTAGCTGTTTACAGCATTATTATGTGAGGATGTGAATATAATCAGATCAGACAAAATCAAGTCAAAACCAAATAAATGCACATGTAAGTAATCCATTAAATATTTATAAATAAAAATTTATGTAACTCTTAACAGTTAAGTAAGAATAAATCATCTTTGTTCTATTTCTCTAGGTCACTAAAGAGAGAAAACTCAGATCTGACTGGACATTTTAGTAGGGACTTTAAGAGACGGTAACTTAAAAAACTTTCTTGCACATGATTCACTGTTGTTCAGGCATTTTTTTTAGTGTAATACTTTGTTTCTTATTGCATAATCATGCTATAAATGATACCATAGTAAAACACTGCTACACCCATTACCCTAAGTTCAGTTTAACCTGCATCATAGTCTAGCTTAACTTGTTTGATAGGAAGAGAGTTACACTTTTCTCTCACATCACCCTGTCTGGCACTGTTTGCTGCTCATCATAACTTTGAGAAAATCCATCCAGCCCTTTTGGTCTTTATTTTTTCAAGTTTTGATTTTGATATCTTTCTGATTATTTTGGCAACTTTAAATAAAAAAGTCATTTTTGTCAAAAATAAGTACTTTTAGGAAGGTTGGAAATTTTCCCACATTTTTTCAACACCAGGTTTATTACTTCTGATCAGAATTTTGAAATTCAGCAAAAAAATCTGTGTCAGGGAAGTGTCATTTTGCTGCCTATTAAAAGAAATATGGTTCAAGTTGTTCACATCACAATTTTCTAAAAATTGCTTACGTATATGAGTCAGCTCCCACTTCTTTTTTTTTTGAACACAATATCTTTTTATTTAGAAGAAAGTGCAGTAGGGGGCAAGATGACATTTTATCTTTTCTATTGATTGGATGTTAATAGTTGTATGCCATTCACAGCTCTTACTGTTACTGTTTGTGGCATCCCTGGGTTATTAAGCGAAGAAATACCTGTCCTTCACCCTCTCTCAGCCTCATTCAGGAAATGATTGAAGGCTTATGTCTTTTCTGACATGATAGGAAGGAGATTTCATTCTGATGTATATCTGCTTTGAGTCTCAGCATCATAATGAATTCGCTGCATCTGTGTGCTTGACAGAATTGTCCACAAAGTTGAATTCATATATAAGCAGTTTGGACCTTCATAGTCATGCATGTGTTGGCTGCCCCACAAGACTAAGCATTTTACTGCTGTCTGCAATTCATTAGCGTGGTGTCCAAAGTGACAGAAATTTCACAACTGCACCTGATTTTTTGGCATTTTATTTCAAACACACACACCAAAAAAACCCCTCTTGCAGTACAAAAACATGTAAATGAGATTGAGAGGAGTAACTTAAACTCAGAAAAGAAAACAAATTACTGAACTAGTTTTGTTACTTAACGTTGACCACATTTGTTCGTGCATTTCATCAGTTTTTCATGGAATCATGCTTACACACTGCTTCACAAAATCTTTCATTGACTTAATCTGATTTGAAGGTTCTGCAGTGTTCATAAAAGCATCAGGGTTATTTTGTAAGCCACACAGTTGCTTGGGAGGATTACAACTAATTCAGTTTAGTGCTTGAAAGGCATGTAGGTATAAAAAACACTGATGCAGAAACATGATTAAACTTCTTCTCTGTGCCTGTGGAGGTTCCGATTCTGTTGCTAGCTTGCCAATTTCCTTCTTAAAACTGGTGGCCAAATCATGTTTAACAATCAATAACATCAATAATTTCTCATTTTCTGAGGACCTAATTTTATATTGTGAGCTTAGTTTCAGACACATCAAAAACGCTGAAAAATGTCACATGGAGTGTGTGACAACAAACATAAGTTGTGTCTCCTTAGGTCAGATCTGATTTCAGATTTTGCTCTCACCAGGCCTCCCTCCACAGTAAGCGCACTTAGGGTTGGAAACAACTGACTTAAATAACACCATCCACTCTTTTAGTGCCAGGATAAATTAGTCAAAGGGGCTTGAAACTTTAGTTCTTGCACCTCCCTAAATGCTCCTGCAAAGGAAATTGTTATACAGGAATGGTTGCACTACCTGGTGGTGGTTTCTTATTGTCCTTTCATGTCAGTAGAGGCAAAACTGTCTCAGTATGTTGAGGAAGAGGAGCCAACAGAAGCTTCCACTTCTTTGAAACCTACAGGGGAAAAGCTGTTTCCCTTGCCCGCTGTGTTTATGTTTCCAGAGACATTTTTTCTTTTTTTTTTTCAGAGTTATTACCATTTGAGGGTATGCTATAACTCGAATTACTATCCTTCAGTCACCTGCTTTGCCTAGAATTTCAGGAGATAGCCAGCTTTTCATCTCAGAGAAGATGGAGTGAAAAGTACTCAAGTGCCCTTTCCCAAGGCTCTTTCTCTCTTGACACTGACTTTAATTTGCTCTCTCCAACACAGTCTCTTTCATATGTAGATATCTGGCTATGAAATAGAAGACTAAATGCAGGCACCTTCCAGTTAAATTCCTGAATTCAACTAATATAATTCTTAAGTTAATGCTTAAATTTTTTTGTTATCGTTTTGTGTTTAATTTGTGTGTTTTCTGTTATGTTAGACTTTTCAGCTAAATTCCTTTAAACGATAAGTCATTTTGTGTTAGTTAAAAGATTGTTTTCTAATTTTATACCACTGTTTTTTTAATTTCATCTTTTAATTGTCTTATCCAACTTTTTGGATATGCCGATTTTCTTAGAAAGCTTTTGGAATATGATAAAGAAAATGTAAAGCCTCAAATGTTGTCAAAATCTGCAGAGATGATACATCCATAACCCAGATTTTGCACCTGAAAAAAGTAGAAAGGTTTTCAAATGCATGCAGGTCTATGTCCATGTGGATGACAGCTATGGATTTTTTTCTGTCAGATGCTCAGAGAAGTTGAACAAAGGAGACAAAAATCTAATCTTGCACATCTACTCAATTTATCTTACACATGATTTATTTCTTTAAAAACCTTAGCATCCATTTAAAATGAATTATTATATCCACAGCTGTGGGCTGACCCCAGCCAGTAAGTAAGCCCCACACAGCCGCTCACTCACTTCCCACCTTTCAGTAGGATGGGGGAGAGAACTGAAAAAGCAAAAGCTGAAAACTTGCGTGTCGAGATAAAAACTGTTTAACAGGAGAAGCAAAGCTGTGTACACAAGCAAAGCAAAACAAGGAATTCACTACTTCCCACAGTCAGGCAGATATTTAGACACTTCCTGGAAAGAAGGGTCTCAGAAGGTGCATTGGTTACTTGGGAAGACAAACACCATAACCACAAACATTCCCCCCTTTCTTATTCTTCCCCCCAGCTTTCATTTCTGAGCATGAGGTCATATGGTGTGGGATATCCCTTTGGTCAGATGGGGTCAGCTGTGCTGGCTGTGTCCATTCCCAGTGCCCACAGACTGCTCACTGTGGGGCAGAGTAGGGAAAAAAACTAAACAAAACAACACAACACAAAACAAAGAACACAAAAACCAAACCAAACCAAAACAAAAACAAACAAAAAACCCCACCAAAACCCCACGAAAACAACATCGACACTGTACAATCATTTCACACCCATAGCAAAACACTGGGGTATTATCAACACTGATATAGTCACAAATCCAAAACCGCACCGTATAGGCTGCTATAAAGAAAATTAACTCCATCCCAGCCAGGCCCAGTACACCACTAAGCAGTCCTACCCAACTCCCGCATGTTCCTCAGCCTGCTATCAGTTCTTAATGATACAGTCTCAGACAGATGTCTTCTCTATTTTCAACCGAAGAGCTCTGAAGCACTATCTTCCCCCTTCCTAGCAGGTTCCATCTAGATGGTTTCTTAAATTAATGGAAAAATACATTATGTTAGGAGTTCTGCAGATGTGCAGAAGAGCACAAGATTTGCCTTAGGCTAACATGTTCATAAGCACAAATAATTCCAAAAGGAGTGTTCAGATTCCCATTTCTTTTATGTCCCTATGAAGAATGAACAGCATCATTTAGCATGTCCACTACCATAGCATGTTAGCTTTGGAAACCATAGTCCAGTGGAACTCCTCCGAAATCAGTTATCTTTTCAGATTGGATCTGTTACGTGATTTGGATGACCTGCATCTGCAAATTCAAAAGTGTTGGCAATGTAAAGCAGGCTGAAGATCCCAAAATGTAGGACAAAAACTGTAGATTTTAGGGAGGCAGAAAAAGACATTACCATCTAAGGAGGCTTAACAGAGAAGTGATGCAATTAATGTACTCTTCTGCTAAAAACCATTAATTTTAATAATTGTAATTTTGTGCATAGTGGCAATATTCTAGGTTCCCTGACGTTAGGGATGATTCTTACATTTTCTGTGAAGGCAAACTGTTGGATAAAACCCAAAGAATCTAAAAATGGCTTAAACATGATTAATCTTAGTAATTCCAGCTTTCTGTGCATTTGGTTCATTTGGGTTTACCTGTTCTCCTGAGGTTTTTTCCTGTCTCCATGAGTTTTTTGTCCATAAATTTATAATATTGTTCTTGTATTTCAATTTTTAATAGTATGTTGCAACTGAGAGTTTCTCTTACATGTAATTCCACAAGGCCTACATAAATTTTTGTTCATCTTAGCTGTATTATTCTTTTCAGATGTACCAGACTGAAACAAAAGGCACAATTAAAGGAAGCTGTTTCAAAAAAGCAGGCAAAAACCTTTGAAGTTTAAAAAGCACAGCAATTCTTTTATGTGAGAAAAACTTAGAGAAACCCATGACTCAAAAACACCTGGTTTGTTCCGTTTTCCCTTTAGGAATTATATTTCATATGAAATTTGATATGGATAGGAAATAAGCGCAGGAAATTTTGTTAGTAGGAAGGTGGTTTTAAAAAATTCAGAAAACACATTATTTCTTTTAAAAATTCTATTACCGCTTTTTCTGTTTCTCAGGGAAACACCCTGGACAATGAAGAAATCATCACCCCACTGCAGGAATCAAATGCAGGAAACATGTTTGCAGTTCCTGGTCAGAAATCAGAATAAATGACTGATGTGATGATTTTTGGTTTCGTGTTTCTCCTGGATAGAATTATTTCTACAGAGGAAGTATCATCCAGCTTTTGAAAATGTGACCTGTTAATACCAATAATTAGAATAAAACTCTTTTTGAAAATTGAAATGAATTCACCATGCTTCCTTACAGGATATTTTATTAATGTTTTCAAATCTTCACTTTAAGGTTTTAAATATTATGCTCATCAAGTTGTTATTAAAATCAGTGTTTATCAGTGGGTACAGTAGCTTATGTTATGGAGTAACACAGCTCCTCCTCAGAAAAGAGAAAAGCTGTTAAATTTCTAAAGCCTGTTCAAAAACAGAAACTTGCCATATAGCCAGTTTGAGTATATCTGAATTGCAGTTTCACATTATTTGGTTATTTGTATTAATGGCAATGTGGCTTTATTAGGCTAAGTTTTGTTCTTGCCATGCTTGTTCATCATTAGCTTTACCTTATTGGTCAAAAGGGACTTTTGTCAAAATAAGAGCAAACACGACATTTTTGTGGTATTTATGATATACAGCTTCCTGTTTGCTATTGAACTCTCCCAACAGACTTAGGTCTGCGCTAGTAAGTCATTTCAAAAAGAAAAGTAGACAGCTTGTGTGTCACCTTCGCATCACTAAGGGAACCCCAAGGAGCAAAGTACCTTTCCCTTTCTCAGAAACTCACTCATATATGCAGACAGTTTTGCATAGATTTCTCCATAGAAGGCATTCCTCAACTGGTATAACCTGGCATAATTTAATTGACATTTTGAGAATTTATACTGCACCTCGGCAGTTAAAGAGAACTTTGAGATCTTCACATCATTCAGAAAATGGAGCTGCGAAGTTGCTTTGCTTGAGTAGAAGTCATCGAGTGATTACTTTTAAAATTCTGATCATATTCTGTATTTCCCTGTCTTATAGTCAGAATTTTTGATCAGAAAGTCAAACTCAGTTTTCATGATCTGCTGGGATAGTACCTGTAGAATAAATGCCAACTACTCCCTTTTCTTGGGATTAACTTGTATGGCTTTGAAGTCACAAAATGCTAGAGTCCTCTTGTTTTTCAGTTTATATTGTTAGTTTGCAAAAAAAAGTGCACAGTATCCAATACTGGAACATCCATTGGTCTTGAGCTTCTGCCTGTGGCAAACAGAAGAGCTAGACAGCATCTGAAGTGGAGTCAGATCTCCTTCAATGTGAGATAACATTTACATGCAACCATAGAGATACATCCAGAAGAGCTGTGCCTCTAGCCACTGGAGCCTTGAGAGGAGAAAGTTTTCTCCGTTATGC
Source organism: Alca torda (assembly GCA_008658365.1). Lineage (NCBI taxonomy): Eukaryota > Metazoa > Chordata > Aves > Charadriiformes > Alcidae > Alca > Alca torda. The sequence continues at coordinate 51,523,120 of CM018101.1, read as the reverse complement.
CCACCATTCAGTTCCTAGTTGAAGAAACACCTCAAAAATGCTGTGAAAAATGGGCTTCTTTCAGGTTACCTCAGGCTGCAAGAGGCAGAAGCAATGTAACAGGAAATAAGTGCTGCTCATGAGAAACGCGCAGTTGCTCCTCAAGGTTCTCTCGTGTACTTCGTAATTGCAAGTCTGCCAGAGGCAGATCCCATGTATCAGTTTTCTTTGAAGTATTTTAAGCAGGTTAATTTAATCTATATTTTAACAAAATAGCATTTTGTATTAACCATACTTAAAACGCCCTAAAATAGTATCTTATTAAATTGAACTAAAAATTCCACACTTACAAAGCAGAATATTTTAGAAAAAAGGTAAAAGTGTTTCTCAAAAGCTGTGATTAGTATGGATCTTTTGAATTTACCCTGAAATGCAGATAAAACTTCTTTTTTCTATACCTCAAGAAAGCATTTATTCTATTTGTAAATATATCATTAGAAATTAATAAAAATTATTAAAATTATAAAAACGTTCATGCTTTACTCCAAGTGCAAATTCTGCATTGAGCGTTACTTTAGGGGACAGATAAAAATGCCCTCATTTCCAAAGCACATATATATACACGTAACTTACTTTTTAAAGTCAAGATACTTAAATAAATCTTAGAGAATGCTCTTGGACTTTGAGTGCACATCTGTTCCAAAGTAAAGCTGGAGATGCTTAGATCTCTCCCTGCAGCCATTTCCTTAAACTGTTATTAGCGATCTCTACCGACAGAAATTCTGCAAATTCCTCACACCATCTATAGCCATGATGATTAATATTCATCACCTTTTAAAATCAGGTCATTTTTACTCTGAGATGGATGAATTTAAGCCAATATCAAGCAACATTTGGCAAAATTAACTTTCCTTGAGGTCACACAAGAACTCTCTACAAGGGACTGGGTTTTTCTGCTCCTGTTTTCACCAATAGTTCCCCTTTTTTCTCTCTGGTGGGGTAGTGATTTATTCCCATCAAAACAAAACAAGTATATGTAAACTTGGAGCTATCCCCATATTAAAACAAGTTAATTTTCTTGTCGTCTTGCCTCCCTAGAGATCGTATTACATGAATTTGGCACCTAATATACTGCTCTTCTAGAGAAAAAGTGAGCAAGTCATCAGTGTGAAGTTGTGAGGATCTGTGAGATGTTTAGTTTAAACCATGATCTAACATATGAAATCGAGTAAGAATAATGATTCCAGACAGTCTAGTGAATGACTCCAGGATTCTGCTATAATTAATATTAGTTTAATGAGCTCATCTAAAACTAACCTGTTCTTCTTTCAACTATTTAGTAAAACTTTTGAAAACAATGTTAATGTGGAACAGCGTTTGGTAATATTTCTTGGTCAGACTCTCTATGCGATGTTTATCAAGGCCTTTCTGCGTAACACCAGCTCCTGTCCAGCTTAATGCTCTGCCTTGAAACCCTGCGGCAGAAAGTTGGAAATGCATAACAGAGTTCTGCCTCCAGGGGCCTACTGGCTTGAGTTAAGGTACACTGCGACAGACTCAGATCAAGGACAATGGTCGGAGATTCGATATTTGAGGTTCACAGTGGTACTTTTGAATAGGGGAGAAAGATAGTTTCCTAGAGTTTAGAGTAAAAATATTGATATATAGGACCACAATTATTATTTTTCCAAGATATGGTACTCTCTAAGGCGTGCAGGATTTTAAGCTATTGGCCATTAGCTTCCATGAGTCCAGGAAAGTATACTTATATTATCACGTGTGAGTGGAACTTAAGAATGTGTTTATAGCTATATTTAAATGATATCTTTAGTTTAGCAGTTAATTAAAGAATATATTTAAATGCCTTTTTGAACTAGGATGCTATTTATAATGCAGCTTGTTTTATAGCTCTTGTATTTTGCCTACTGAAAGTCATACACTTTCCTAAATTTTTATTTGTTTTCTCTTAATTTTATTTTCACTGATTATTCTCTTTACTCAAGGGTAACACCTGTTAAACTGATGGGCCACAGCTTGAAGACACCATGTGATTTATATGCCATGACTGAGGCAAAGGCTGAAATTCAGAAGAACAGGATTTGTACACCTATCTTCATTAAATTAAGAAAAGAAACTAGAAGTTAGATGGAAAGATCTTTTTGTGATTGCCAATACATTGTTTTAAAGGAGATTTTTTTTTTTTTATACTGACGCAGCCTCATTTCATTGAACCTGTTTTTTAACAGTTTCAAAGACTCAGCTCTGTCTGTAAATGGTTTCCTAAGGCCATTTCTCTGTGTTTCCTCTACCTGGGTGAAAGGCTCTTCTCACGCACTTTGATAGGACTGTCTGACACTCATCTTCTGCTTCCACACAAGCAATGTGGAAAAGTCTGGGAAGCACTTCTCCCCTCTTCCCTTCTTCCCAGACTTTCCTGTCCTCCCAAACTCAGTCTATATCAGTGATTTTGCCCTAGTTTGATGAGGTATGCTGTAGTATACTCTCCACACACACAACACCTTCTCCGGCAGTAAGCTGGTTTTGGGTGTCAATCAGATGACAGTATAATTCATGTCTTCCTTAAATCAATGGATCAGGTTATCCCTTCCAGTAATATTATTTGAAGCGTTTATATTCAGCTCACTCTTTCAAGCAGTCCTTTGTAATTCCAGGGAGAGGGATCTATTTCTTATCACAGAATCACCAAGTTTGAAAGTGACCCATAAAGATTACCTAGTCCAACCTCCCTGCTCAGAGCAGGGTCAGACACTTATATAGAGATTTTTATGCAGGAAGTGTCTTCTAAATATTGTTTTGTCCCTTAATCTGTCTTAGTATGATCCCAAATGAATGTAATAAAATGTGTGTGTTCACTCTGAGAAATTTCAAAGGGATTTTAGCTTAAAAGCACAAAAAATGTGTTTCTTATATTTGTGTCATAAATGTGACCTAGACATGCTGGATTATTGACATGGCATGGGTTACAAATTCATGGCACTGAAAATGATACTTTCATATGTACTTTGAAATTCATGTTCATCCAGAAACTTGGGGACACTATGATTTGGAATGATTTCATATGGAGCAATGTGAGGAAGAAAAACTGGAAAAGGTAACAAAAGCTTCCTGAGACTTAAGACTGACTGTGTTTCGTAAATTAATTGTGGTAAAGTTCTTTGTTGAGGAGTTATGGCTCATCTTGAATTCTACCTACTCCAAAACTCCAAAAATTTTCTGTGACAGAAATAATGAAATGGGAGTTCTTAAACAGTGAGGATATGGGCTCTCTACGAGTCAATTCAAGCTAGGTGTAAGGTAGAGCCAGACTAGCTCATAGATTCATAGCTGTTAAGGAGGAACACAGATCTGCAGAATGGTTCCTGCCTTTACTTCCTGCACAGAGGAAAAATTGGGCATTTTGCACAACACCAGTGCCATTTACACTCTTGTCTTGTGAATGCAGTGGGAACTGTGTAAGTGAAACTGCTTGGAAAGACTGATCTTTTGTAACTCAACCCTGTGTTAAGGAACAGTTTCCGCTTCTAGAATCTGACCTCAAGTTCTTGAAGCCTTTATAGTGTAAAGATATTACTGGAATAGAATTACTAGCTTGCAAAGAGCACTTTCTTCTCCTGGTGGATACACTGAGACAGTTGTTTCTAGATATGATAACAGTTCAGATTAGTACAGTATATGACTGATTTTTCTTTTTATTCTTGAATCTTTATTAATTCTATCATGATGAAAAAATAGGACGCATCTGATTTTGTCAGGTATTGTACAAGAAGCAGTGTATTCGCTGCTATGGTACAGCTCTTTTTCCTCAGATTTTCTATATTTGTATTTCCTCTGGTGATCTCTGCACTTGCTGAATTTGTAACAGATAATCTTGGAAAACAATTAATAGAGAATTCCAAGACTGGACTTGGACCTCTATATGAAGATATGTCTGCCTCAGCTGCACTAGTGCTTTCCTTGAGCATAGGTTCTGACCCCATAGGAGCTTTTCAGCAGTTTGAGAAAAAGAAAGAATGTTCAGAATGGTATTGATCATGCTTTTTCATTGCACATGCTGTTGGGCAGGTATTTTCAGATATCAATATCAAATATCTAAATATTTTAGTGATATTTAGGAAATTGTCCAAATCACAACACCCAGAAAATGGAGTATGGGCATCAAATTAAGCAATTAGTTAGTAAATTAAAAATATTAAAAATATAGTTCAGTAGTACTCTAGCTGAAAACATTGTGAAGGCTTGTGAAAGTTTACATGGTTGCAAGCAATGGGCATATTTCCAGGGAAAAATTACATTTACAACTTGAATTTACAACTACTATAAGAAACCTAAAAAGCAAAAAAAAAAAATACCCGTGGAAAACATAGACCACAAATCATGGGTGCCTAGAAGAATATTATGATGAAAAAATCATATGATCTCTCTGATTTTATTGCTCTCTCTTCATACTCTACTGCACTTGCTTACCTTTGTAACCCTTATTGTATTAACCAATGTGCTGGCCTCTCCTGGCTGGCCATTCTTTCTGCGAGATAGCAAAGACATCCACCGAACGAGCACTTGAAAATTGTAATAGCTGAACAAAACAGTTAAATTACGATATCATATACTTGGTCAACTTTCAGCTAATTTATTGCACAGTTATAGCCATTTCTGCAAGACCATTTCTTTTACATCTTTTCCTGCTTCAAATCGCTTCTATTCCTCATTCAGGTTTCACGAATATTTAATTTCATGTTATAAAATTAGCATGTTAATCTAACTAAACACTAAAACCTATTGAAGATAAATCTACTCCATTCAGAAAACACAGTTTACACATTGCTAGATGTCATCTGTTAACTTCACAGCACTTCAGTAAAAACATAGAAATTTTAAAGTTTTTATATATAGTCAGATTTTTTTTTTTTATTTCAGCTAGGTTATGAACCTGCAAAATGTAGCCATCAGGTGAGCATTCACAGAAAAGATAGCTACATTTTTTGAAGAAAATATCCTTGGCAAAAAATAGAGAAAAATAATTTTGGCATTTGTTTTTTTTTTCATGCAGTTATTCATGTATGTCTGATGGTATTGGAGCACATAGGAAGACAGAGTTATAAAAAACAGGTGTTCTGCCTGCCTTACATATTTAGGATATTTCTTAAAGGAGTTCTTTAAGGAGGTCCACATAAAACTTGTTACGACTTGAAACTAACTTTTAAATACACAGTACAAAGGAAAGAAACATGCAAGGATAAAGTAATCTCTGTGTTTCCAAGCAATTCAATGAATAACTACATATTCGAAGTTTAAGCTCACGGATTGTGAGTGGACACATGGATATATACGGTTGCATAATTAGTCTATTTTCAATCTGATTGTTGAGAGCATACCATTAATATTCCTCCACTGATTTTGCAATGTCACTATTTCTACTAATTTCTACTAAAGTCAGCAGGAGTTTTCTTGTAAAATAAATAATGTTATTTTACTAAGCTTCATCCCAAACTGGCAGGTATTTCCCTCTTATTAATTTTCATTGTTGGAAAATTATATTTGTTTGGTGATGTACTGAGAGCTTGCCAAAGTAAAATATGTGTTTTAAGAGAGAAAATAAATACAAAAACTTCTGGTTTCATCTTAAATCCTCTTTTCAAAACATTTCCCATTGCTTATCTCACTGTGCACTGAAGGTTTTAGAAGCTGGAAGCAAAAATTTGTTTTCTTTCTACATTATTTTTAATGCTTTCTTGAGACAATTGCTGTTGTCAGATTTAATGAATGCTTACATGATCATTTGCATTCACTCCACCTAAGAAAAAAAATCTTGAAGAGTCCATTTTGAAAAATGTGTTACATAAATTATATAGATTATTGAGAATCATGAAAAATTGTCTGAGAACCCAAATACAAGTGACCAGCATTCAGGTACAGATGGAGGGGTCCCAGACTTCAATGGCCCATTTAAGCAATTTTGCTAGCGCTGAACTCAGCTTCAGCTTTTTCAAGACAAAACGTAATTCCAATTTTTCTGAATTTTTATGAACGTTAATGTTTTCAACCAAAGCATATAAAGAGATCATCAGATACACCTCCTTCTGCCTTAAAGGACAAGGTATGATACATGCTTTGGTCATTATATATTTTTTAGAACTGCATGAAAACAAACTCATGGAATTTACTACATATTACATTAAATGTAGAAGGAGAGGAATTTTGCATCTCTTGTTTGGAACATGTGGTGTCAGTTTAATGGTGGTGACAGTTTACTGAAACCTTTCTTGTCAAGTTGGAGAGGTGCCATGGAATGCCTTCACTTAGCAGGTACAGCATTTGTGTTGTGGTGTCCGTGGCTGTCTGCTTCTGCAATTTCTCAGAACAGAAGGATTCTGCAGGCTGCCTGTTACACAACATGACCGAGAATCTGCATGCCAACTAGCTGCCAGCTGAAGCTGAAAAGCACTTGCGTAAGCCAAAGACTTTTTTGTCTTATAAACGTGATTTGTCATGGCAAACTAAGGCTAGAGCGAGTGTTAGTTACTGATAGGCAGGATTATTTCACTTAACTGTGGCATAAAGTTAGTGGTCTAGTCTCTGAGCTCTGCCTCTAGGATCCATTCTAAGAGGAGAGAGACGGAGGGGAAGGGGAAAGACAGGTACTTTGTAGACACAAAGTTATTCCATCTGTTTCACACATTTATTGCATCTGGTTTAGATATTCTTCCTGTTTTATTATCGTATGATGGTGAGTTGCCCTTCTCTCTCCCTCAGGTGGAGAGGATTCAAGATAGCAGGCTAATAGAAGGCACCTTACTCTGAAGGCTAAAATCGGGGGAGCTGAATTCCACCAACTCTCTAAAGTGAAGCACCCAGTGATATGAAGGACATAGTAAGTGAAGTTTGGGGGCTGCAATCACTACTGATCTCAAAGTGGTAATTAATGAGCAAAGACTGGGTGGCTTTAAAACACTCCTAATATCACTCAAAGTTTTTGATTTTTTTAAACCTCTTCATCCTCAGGAAAATTAAGAGCTTTCTAACCAAAAGGCTCCAGTCAATGTAGACATATAATCCTCATACGCAGAACTGTTCAAGACTCTTTGCTGTCTTATAGGTGCCCTTCTTGAAGTCTCTATCCAAAATAAGTTTATTTAAAAGCAAAATTTCTCACATTAAGAGACAGTATTTCTTCAGATTATAATCCGTCCATCCCTTCTCCAAGATGAAAAGCAAATTGCCACTTTTTATCTCCTAACACAAAATGCAATGTCTTTTCCTTCTTATAGAAAGGAGCTTTCATAGCTCAGTTTTCAGTCATAAGTCCATACTGTTGTCCTCTTTGATCTCTGCTATTACGTTGTACACTGAGTGTGATAGCCATCACCCAGCTGATTAGCTCCTTGCTTTCACTGAAAGAGCCACCATATAGCAGAATCCTCATGCCTTTGCAAAACAGACAGCAACAGTACACCCTCACCCTCTGCAACAGCATCAACCCACAAATACTCGACTTCATACCTTCATTGCATTTGCAATGACATGCTCTCTGCTTATTTGTGTCCCTGAAGTTTTTTACCCCAAGGCTAACCAGGCATCTGCTCCATGTATTGTAGGAGTCAATGAACAGATTTGCAAAATTTATTTCTGGGACCAAAAGTCACTGAAAAAGGCACTCATTTGTGCAAGCTTATTACAGTTTGTCAGTCTTACTAATACCTCACCTACATTCTGCTTTAGAATTGGTGATGTATTACTCATCTCAGTTTTCATAGTCTTCGTACCTGCTAACATTGATGCTCATTGAGTTTTGTCAACACGAGTGCATAGTACATGTAAGTTGCTGATTGCCCAGGATGAAATTCTTTTTCCATTTGAGATTTCAGCAATTCCACTGAGAACATTTTTAATAATTTCTGGAGAATCCAAGATGGTTCCTTCCCTGAGTGATACTTGCTATATATTTAAAAACAGACATTGCGAAGCCTTCACCCCGTCCATTCTTCATTTTTCCCATCTGAAAAATGTTGTAGTATTCATAAGATACCTGACAACCTTTCTTTCTCTAATCTTCCATTCATCTCCTAACATCTTACATGACCAAAGGCTGTTATGTCTTTCTGTTCATAAATATTCCTGCAAATTCTTCTTTCTGCATACCTCTTTTTAGCATACTCTTGTTCCTAATTTCTGTATCACCTCTCATTTAACATATTTTAAAATTATCCGTCGAGGTGGTATTAATCAGTTCATTATTAGTTTGCAGAATGTGGCATTTTTCCTAAAACAAATAATGTTTTAAGATTTCTTTTTTTTATTCACTATTTTGCCTTGGTGAATGCGTAAAAGGATATTTTCCCCTTTGTCAAGTATAAAATTCACTGCAGACTACAGTTTTAGGTACTACTGTATTTTCTTTGACATAGTTTTGTACTTTGTTGGGTACTGAGATAAAGGTTAGCATATTGAAATAAAGATTTTCAAGCTCTTCTTTAACAAGGAAGGAAATCATCCTTTCAAATTGACAAGTTAACAAATATAGGTCTTATGTAAGTTTTTGCCTATATAACTTTTAAAATACCAAATATAGGACTGAATCCTCTCTGCAGCTGCTTTCTTTCCAGTTTTGGAAATTCTTCTGTAATTCAAGAGCCCTGAATCTCCCATGAGTCACTGTGTCAAAATCATAGTCATTACAGCACAAAAGTGAAGTATCACTGGTCTGGATACTCCCCTCAATTTTTGTATGTTGTAGATTAATTATATTTTTAATTATAGTTATAATTAACTATAATTTTAATTAATTACTTTTTACTTGCGAAAAAAATCTTGGCTAGCTATGATTAATAGATTTTACTTTGAGTTGTATCAAACACAGGAAACAAACTTGGTAACTTGTGATAATAATAGAAGGATGGGATGTGACATAAAGGAATTTGCTATGACAGATAAAACTAGTTGCAAATATTTAGAGCAATGCAGACATTTATCTGGTAAGATTGACCTTTTATTCAAATAGATTTTATGGATTTCTGTTGAAATATGAAAGTGTGTTCTCCAAATATACTTTGTTGGGCTTTATACCTTTTATATAATCTTGTATTTATCAAAAGACTCGCAATTTGTCTGTTTCCATTATACTGAAATTGTTTTTTTTCCATAAAGTAAATACTTTATCAGATAGATACCTGAGTATGACACTTAAAGTTCTATTACTATGCAATCTTACATATTTTATATTAGCTGCCTTCCCAATACACTAAGAAATACAAAACAAAACTGGGCATGTTGTTCTGAATTCTTTTGCAAGGCTGAAGATTAAGATTCCTATATATTTGCTGAAATGAAAAAAAGTACTTTCAAGCATCCTTCCTAAGAAAAGTCCTTTTTGATTTGTAAACTGTAGCCCAATATGAGTTGCAAAAGATTTGTTAATTCACCATCAAATAGTAAATGCTTGTTTACAGATGACTGATTTTATTCTTATATCAACATTATGATGTCTTTGACAATCTTTTTACTAGATTAGGGAATCTGTATGCATGAATATTTGATTCTTCTAATGATATTATTTGTGCAGAATGAATTGTCTCCTCGGTTCAAATCTTAAAAATTAGCTTGTTTGTTTGTTTCCTTTTAATCTGACCCTTTCAAAATACAACTAGTCAACCGTGTTGCTTTGGGTTTTTGTAGTCCTGACTTCTAAACTATTTCAGAGAAAAAGGATAGCTTTTGTTCCTAGGCATTATCCAAGGATTTCAATGAGATGCTACATCCTTGAGACTATCAACTCTATTATCTGTTTTTTTTGTTAATTTCCAGATCCTGAAAAATGGAAAAGCTACTAACGCCAGAAAAATAAAGCTGAAAAACCAAAACCACAATGTAACACAGAATTAACTTCTGTGAAGCCCTTAATGACAAACCGCAAAGCATACCTATATTCATTCACTACAAACCATATAAAATTTTCTTGGCTTGGTTTTCATTCTGCTTCTAGCATTGGTTTTGAAAACAGATCAGTCCTATCAAATTTAGGGGATATAACAGTCTTTTAGCCTTTGCATATTCAGTTCTTTATTAACATTAACTGCTTTATTAATGTTATTAAAGTTTTCAGATTAACTTCTTTATTATCTGTTTACCATATCACATTAAGAGCACATTTTTTGTTTCTCATTCCCTTGAAAATATTTCTGCTTTTAATTTGGCAAGTTAAGTGAATATCCTTTTTGATATCTTTGATAGAGTGTGTTCGCGTACATGTATGTAATCAAATAGTGACGATGTAACACTAGTTTTAGCAGGTTTGTATGTCTACTAAATTGTATTTATCTTTCACTAAGAAACTAGTATTTCTCTATAGAATTTGAAGCCTTTTTTAAAAAAAGTCATTATTGGAAATTAAGACAAGAATAGGTCAAGAATGTTGATGATCATACTAAGGACCAGAGTTTGAGGTTGCAAGTGAAAAATGTGAGAGTAAGTGTTTGTGTTGCACATACATTGATTTTATTTACGCGGGTAATCATGCTTTTGTGCATGTAGATGATCAAAATCAGTTGTTCATCCACACGGGCAAAGAAAAGATATACAGTATACATATGCACCTGCAGTAATCACCATAGTCAAACCAGGTGTGCTATTGCTTATGTATGACGTTGAAAATTCAATATTTACACAATTTTTACTGCTTGACATAGAATTCTTCTAGTACTATGAGTACTGGTTTACACTTTAACAACTGAAAGGAACTCATTATGATATGAAAACACTTCAATTTATGTACCTGACAAGAAACTCCAATCTGTCCTAGATTCTAGAAAACAGGAAATCTGGAAATATATAATATTATTTCTTTGGCATTTTGATGTTTAGTAGAAATCTGTCAATACTGTAGTTGAGATTTTTTTATTTTTTGCAGACATATTGAGAGATGACAACCAATATACAGAATCAGGCAAATATAATTCAAAGAAAGGATGAGAATTTTTCACTTGACTGAAAAATCTGACTAGAAGAATTCATTCAGTCTCAGGTATTATATTTGTGCTCAATCAATGTGAAAGACTGTGCATTTTCATATCTGTTTTATGTGATATATAGAAACAATAGTATTCAGCTAGGATCAAGCTCACCCCATGCATCTAAGCAATATGTTAAAATTCAGTTCAATTCTTTATTGATATTTATGGAGAAAATTGTTATTTCCTATGGTGAATGAATGATATTGGTGGCGTCCCTCTATCCTCACATGCAAAGCTTTCTGATAAGCAGGCAGAGTTGCAAGGAAGCTCTCTTTTCTCAAGCTTGGCATTATTTAGTAAACTTCTATCATGAATCCCGCTTGTGGATTCTTTGATTCCTTATAAAGTATTATCTGCAAATAGCTGAACTGACCTAGTTGCTTTACTTTAGTCTTTCTTCATGTCAGAGATCAGAAAGGACTAAATAAATTCCCTCCCTTTCAGTGACAGCAGGTGGTTCATTTGGCTCAGTTGCACTATGGGATTTAATTTTTAGTATTAAAACTTGAAATGGATACTGGCATTTCTAAATCTTTTATGGTACCTCTATGCTGTCTTCAGAACTGCTGGTATGTGTGACGGAGTGGCAAACTTCATATTGTTCTCCATAGTCAAGGCAGAGTATTCCAGAATGACAGCTGCCGTGGTAAATGGGGACAAAACCCTCCATTTCAGGCTGCATTCTGAGACTACCTGCTATAGAAAACTCGAAAGAGTATGCAGCAGGTATGATACTTCATTGATGGTTTTATAGAGCAACGTTCCAGATCAGAGTGAACCTGATGTGAAAATCAGGCAAAAACTTACACATCTTCAGACTTTGTGGATACTGAAGTGATTATTGTATATTAAAAATGCTTTTCAATCCATATAGGTTCTGTTGAATTTAGCACAACTATAAAGACTACATTCATTCTATGCATCCATAGACTTAGCCAAATATAGAGAGAGGTGATACCCTTAAAGCACCAAAAGCCCAGAAAATACTGGTGTGATGTATGACACCACGTTCAACAGGTCACTGATGGGACCCTACTAGGTAAAGTGGAGCTGCTATGCGAATGTGAAACTTTTTAATTTTTTTTTTTTTAAATACTGCTTATGTTAATTTGAGGCTGTCAAAAGCTGATATGAATCTGTCAATGCCTATGAAAAAGTTTGCCATACATGTGCAAGTGTCTTTGTACAGACGTTTTCTTATGGTGAATTATGCATATCTTCAAATATTTTAAAGGCAATCCTTGGGTTATATTGATAGTGTGTTATATGTATATCTTGATACTTCATTTTCACCTATTTTAGTCACAAGAAAATATTTTAATATGTACGTGCTATGTATATATATCTTTCTGCAACAGGTCTGTATTTTGCTCAGGTAGCTGGCTCTTTCCAGTATTTTAAAGAATACATGGAAACCTTCCTCTGACTGTTGATCCAGAAATCCTCAGAATGCATGGGAATGCCAGTTTAATGTTTCAGGTTTGTATGCTTCTCTTCAATCCATTTTTAAACTAATTATGTTAAATGAATTATACTTTGTAGCTTAAAGGATAAATTTGATTTAACAATCACAGTTCGTTAAGCAGAAATAATGAGGAGGAATGGCTGTACTACTCGTTAAATGTGGTCTCTCACACGTAACAGTATTCTTGGACATACTCTGCAATCCGTTTCCTATCAAGACATGTTTTAATGAAGTACTTAATATTCATACACTGGATGTTATATACTAACATGTATGTTCTCCATGGTTTTGTCCAAATCAATAAATTTTACTGAGCTAATGGTTTTATACTTTCTGATTTCACAAAGGAACACTTTAAAGGCATACTAAGAAGCTGTTCTATCCAAGTTCTCAGTATTATATTTATTCAGTCTTACTTATTTTTCCCAGGGGGAATCCCAGTAATCCTCTAAAATCTGCTTAAGAAGGACATTTATAGCAGCTGAACTAAAATAATACTATATGCTTAGAAATTCTGAGGGTAAGGAAGCCTTTCATTAAAAACTAATGGATGAATAAACAAGGGAGAAAAAATGTTAGCTTATGCTTAAGGTTTTTGGGTAGAACTGCAGTGATTTTGTACAATTCTTGATTGTGCCATAGATCCCCTGGGTAAGTCATTTGATCTCTTTTTATCTTTCCTTCCACTTATGGGAATAAATGATGACATATATATTCTTCCAATAACAGTTCTATTTAATTTGAAAACTCTTCAGATTGACTGTAGACAGCCCAAGCACAAAAGAGACCAATTTTGATTGTTTTTTTCGGAATGCTTCTGTTTTTTCAATCATGACAACCCATGAGTTTAGAAATACATATATGTTAATAATCCCTGTATCATTCTGAATAACCTGATCTGTAAATCATATTTTTATCATTTCTAATTCTTTAAATTTCTATTCTAAATCCATCAGGCAATAAAACACATATCACTCCCTTTGTGAAGATGGTAAGATAGCTGGTTGAAAAGAGACAAAATTTTTTCACTCTTCATAAACTCACTTCTAACAAAAGTATACTTGTGGTGATGCCAGTCTTACCTAACAAAATAATAAAAATATATATAACAAATAAAAAACAAAAGCTTCTAATACACATGAAAATTTCCTGTACTTGGAATGCTAAAAAGGAAAAATAACCAAAACCCAAACCCTGATCACAGTTCATGGTTATCCCATGGAAGGTGTTCAATAAAACACCACAGAGCAACGAATTCTCATTTTCACTTCTGAGTATGTTCAGAAACGTGTTTTGACTTGCAAATATGCCATTAATCAAAACAGGTGTTGTTTGGGTTTTTTTTTTTTTTTTAAGAAAATTGTTCTTTTGCTAAGTATAAACAACTCCAACACAGCATAAACATTTGGGACTAAGAATTCAAATACTTCAAGAAGTAAGACCTCTAAGCAGTAATTGGCATTAAGAATGATCATTACAAGCGCACTACTGTGACAAATTATACCGTTGACCATCCCTTTCAAAGTGCCCCATGCTGGCCAGTGCTGTAAACAGCGTATCTGGCTAGACAGAACTGTGAAAATAGGTGGGTGGGATAAACCAGTGAACTGATTTCTTGTTGTCCTGCTGCTCTTGAAGACACAATGGGGAATATGTAGTCAGGAACAGATCACAACTTAGAAAAGCATGAGGAGAGATTTTAAATACATGGTAAATTCAATTTGTTAAGCACCTACTTTCAAGATTGAGTCAATTTCCTTGGTCAGGAAAGCCTCATTGCATTTGAGAAAATTGTTCTTACAAAAGGGAAGTGCATGAAAAATGTGAGTAACTTAGGTTTAACCCACTTGTCTAGCTGAGCTCTTCCCATCTCTTCTGTTTTCCAGAAACGACTCTTTGGTGGATCCAGCAAGAGTACAGGAAGAGAGAACAGACCCTTTGGGCCAGAGCGGGCACGGTGTGTTTTATGGTACAATGGTAAAAGTCTCAGTGCTGGATTCAGGCATGTCAGTGGAACAATTACCACCAAATTCAGTGAGACTGGATGCTGGAAAACATCAGGCCTGTTCAATACATCAGTGTAAAACGAAGCAGGCAAAACATTTCGCCAGCATGGTATTGACTTCTGTGTAAGCATATAAATGGCTGTGAGATTTATGCAATTTTAGGTGAGGTGAGTGATGAAATTTTCCTTTGGAAAATAAATTAAAATAAGTGCTAAAGGAATGCGTAATAAAAGCTGTTCGCCAAAAAAGAACAATATCTTCCCTAGTGGAACAGAAGATGTATATTGTTGCTATGATACCTCATACTGACAATGTATTTGAGCAGTAGAGATGATTTTTTGTGCTATTGTATGAGATATAAATGAGAGATGTAGAGCTATATCAGCAGAGATTGTTCCTCCCCACAGCAACATAACTTTTGACAACCATATGTGAAGCAATTCCCTGCTGCATGCAGGGATTCTGCACACAGATACTGAGCAGGCATCTAGAGGCAGAATGAAGCTGGGAGGTAGATAACTTGGTATTCCATCTTGGTTCTCCTTCTGTGTTGGAAAAGACGATTCTGCTAGTTACTAGTCACCGTGGTTGGGCTGGAAGTGGATATATTAACAATCTGCATGAACTGATGAAAGTATGGCTCTCAGGTAACTCGTTTTGCAGTGGCCTACAGCTGGTATAGGAGTCACATTCTGGAGATAAGTCTGTAAATTGTGGTTTGGAAACTTCAGATCTGGTTTTGATTGTTTATTTGATCTGTTTAGATCTGATCAAATCCATTTAGATTTGATTATTTCCAGCTGCCCTTCTTCACAGTGTTTATAATTTTAATTAAATCCTTATTTTGGGAAAAGTTTACTACACTATAGTGAAAATCTGAATTTCCCTCAAGTTTATGGTGTTTTCTTTAAGTGATGTCTCTTTTACTGTGGCTCTGAGACAGAAGAAAACCAAAATGGAAAGTGGAAGGTGCTTTCACGTGACTCTGCTATTACACAACGCTTTCTGCTGATGATAGTCATTCAAACTTAGTATCTTAGCAACTTCAACGTCCAGTATACACCAAAAGCTCTTTCATCCAGTCTCCATAGCAAGTACAGGAAGATTTCAGTCTACTGGTTTCGTATTACACTAATCTTTTCAATTGTGATTTGCAAAGACTCACTAAATGTTCCAAGTTAATTTTACTAATGTGCACATGCATGGGGTCCATAAATTGTTGCAAATGCAATATGAGTTTTTCTAGACAAAAGTGTACATTATACGTAACACATTTTTTGGATGTCCAACTACTTGAACCATTAGGTTAGATCTGTGGAAAGCAAAGGTTCTGAAGATCATTCAAAACAAAAACAACCTGTATTTCGATACTGAGGTGCAATTGTAGACACCTGACAGAAAGCTCCCTATTTGAAATCAACCTTCTGTTGCCCTTGTGAAGGGAAAGTAAAGACCAACTTTTCACTCAAGATATGGTTGCCCTTTGGTAGCTAGTCGTCCTTGATCTCAAACATATTTTAGCAATGCTGCTTGTAAGCAGCAAAATCAGCAGGATTTCATTACAGCCATGCAATTGATAAGAATCGTAGAGAAGATGTGCCGTTAACGTTTCTTAAAAAAGTACAAGAATAAACAGGCTGGTATTGCAAGCTTAAGTGTTTCTCACTGTGCAAATCACCCACTGCTTTATTGTTCCTTCAGTCAGTAAACAAAAGTAGCTTGCCACTTGTAGTGTTTTTGTTGCAGTAAGGTCTAATCCTGCCTTGAATATAGACAGCACAGTCTCCCATGTCTTTCTTTCTTTACCTGGAAATTACACTCCCCACAAGTACAGTCAGAATCAGCACCTGTGTCTCTGTACATGTTTCTCAGATGGAGTTCTCTAGTAAAGTCTATCACAGTATAGAAAGCTTTTTTCTTTTTTTCTTTTTTTCTTTTTTTTTTTTTTTTTTTGGTGTGTCAGTCAGGCCGTGTAAGGCAACTCTTGGTCATCCATCGAGGGGGAATGGGAGTCCATCCCCATTAGAACTTCACCACTGGTGACCATGGCAGACTCTCAGTTACCTTCTCCATGCAAAGTACAAACAGAGCGGCGCACAAGCCAGCACCAAATCCTACACTGTATTTGGAGAATAAATAATGTATTCTACTTCTGTGTATGTTGTGAGGAGAAATATTCCCTGCCCAGGTAATAATAATTTAAAAAAAAAAAAAACAATCATAGCCACCACTAGAATTTGTTAGCCTTACTTCTGAGACTACTCCATAAACTCAGAAAAGGTCTAGAGATGTATAATTTCTAAACAGATTTTCCTATCAGAAAACTTTCACCCTTACTCCTTAGAAGATTTACAGATAATCAGTGACATTGGTGTTGAGCTTGGTTATGAATAATGTCCTATGACAGCCAAGGGAGTTTGTCATTGCCTTGATGGTTGCAGTGTCGTGTGAGCAAAATGAACCACTGCTAAATATTGAGTAGATTATCCCTGTTCTTAAGATGTTCAACGTGCAACAGAGTAGTACTCCCATGTAAGGTACCTGCCATAACCTTAGCTCTGAACTCAAGATAATAGAGACCTCTGAGGGAGATTTCTTCCTGATGCTGAGAAGAAGTTTAGGAGCACGCTAGGGAGTTCTTAGTATAAGAGAGGTAATATGTTGTACTTCTGGGAAGGAGTAATTACTTATTTGCCCTCTGTCCTTCAGAAGTGGTAGATACTATGACAAGATGATGCCCATGATGAACACTGAACCCTGAACAGCTGGTTCAGTGAGTGGCCAAATCCCCCATTTCACTTGTCACATCTATCAGACAGACTTCAGTTCTGCCATCTGTAAAAACTTATCTCAACTTAGAGGAACTATACAGTCTGTCTGAGAGAAAACCTCTTGTCATCTTGCCAAGAAGACTTGTGTCAGAAAACATGTACACTGACCTACAAAAAGCTAGAACTATTTTGTGACTGTTGGTCAATGAGATAAAAGCCACAGTCTTTTGAAGTGTCCATGGCAAGGGAGCTCACATTTAAAATTAATAATAAAAGTAATGACAAAAGCTACTCTATAGTATTTTTACATCAAAACATGTCTAAAATGATAAAAAAGAGTTGTTGCTTTCTAATCATCTACAGTTCCTACAGCTTCCATCTTTTAACAGCAGTGGAAGAAAAGCATGGACAGATGTGTGGTTGATTTTTTGTCTCATCCAGCCTTGGAAGATCAGTCAGTCTTTCTTTATGTGCAGATGAGCTACAGACCCTAACATGCCCCAGGAACTGTGGAAAAGACATTTTGCCTTACAAATAGGTTTTCTTGTCTCTCGCCACCTAATTCTGTGCCAAGTTCACAGGAATCGTCAGTACTTTGCAGATGCTTGTCACCAACCCTTAGTTTTCCAAAAGTCCAGATTTTCACTTGGCAATCTTAGTTCTCCATGGTGTAAATCTGGCTGCTTCTTTCTATTAACATCCTCTCACAAAGACCTAAATAACAAAAGATGAAACTGCTTTTTGAATAAAAAGCATGTTATTCTTATCCTGTAATGACAACCGGTACAAAAACATAGCTACAAATAAGGGATAAGTGGTCCACTTCTGACTCTGTTGCAACACTTTTAAATCTCGTTTTTAAAGCTCTTTGGAAACCCTCAGAAAAGCTATTGCTAGTTTTGTGATTACGTCAGAAGAGATGAGAACATCTACAGTAGTTTTCTAAACAGTCAGGTTTCTGCTCTGTGAGCCAATGCAGCATATTGTCTGAAGCTGGGTACAAGATCTTGTCCTCAGGATAGCTTTTCTAGATGGTACAGGAATTTCATGCTGAACTTGGTCTCTCTCATCTTATGGGAGCTACTTAGAGATATGAAAGAAGGTACTGGCACAGATTTGCTCAGTAGTCCTTTTTCCAAAGGGAATTTGGAATTAAAATCTAAAATTCACACAGCGTACCCACTGAAAACTCTGCTATTTGTTATTACCATTACATTAGTCAAGTCTGTTTCTGGAGACTTGGTTGCAATCTGCTGCTTTTCTTCATGGCAAAGACTTCTAGTCAGTGGGAAGAACATGCTGAAGCGTGGTCCTGTGGCACACGTGGTAGTCAGCACCTCCACAGTTTCACACTTCTAGGTCATTGCGCTGCACCAACCTGTGAGATCAGGTCTTTCCTATCAGCTGTCTGATCTGTCTGGAGCCACTGTTTCCTCTTTGAATATAATGTGCTTAATGGCACTTTCCCAAATGTGTGGTCTAGTGGTTTTTGGCATCAGCATTCCAATTTACACTGATGACACTGACACTTTAAGATAATCAGAACGACCTAAGTCACTAGCTGTTCTCCTCATTACCAGAAACACTACTTGCCTTTGAAACATCCTTTGCTGAGAACCTGAAACCCTGGCAGTCTTTTCTGATGATGTTACATCTGTCTGTGCTGGTCTATGCCGGGTCACTTAATCCTAGAGCACATACATTTTAAGTTCAGCAGCAGCAGGAATTTTGCAGAGAGATTTGCTAGAGGGGTAGTATGCAGTGGACACATCTTCAAAGAATGCACCCAGCAGGACTGATGGAGGTCTCATGGGAACACGCTGCCACCCAGGTGTCAGGCTGCAGGCTGTGCCCTATTCTTACACAGTATCAGATGGCAGCAGTGAGGACACCTATGGGAGGTGTGCCCGGCCAGAGGAACTCCTCCACTTAGTGATGGAGCTCCGGGAAGAGGTAAGTAAATTGAGAACTACCAGGCAGTGAAAGAGAGACAGAGGCTGCTGGACTCACACCCTACCTTCCCTGAGACAGGCCCACCAGGCAGACAGGGCACATGAAACACAGGATTACCTGTCCTCTCTCTGCCTGGCCAAATGTGGTAACTTACAGGATAGGGGTCAATGGGAACAAGTTCCTGCCTGGCACAGCAGATGTACCTCCCCAGAAACTTGCACTTTCCCAGGTACTCTTGAAAAATAAGTACAATGCACCACATGCAAAACCAAACCGTGACAAGGAAGGTGACTCAATTAATGCAGAGGCGTCACCGAGGTTAAGCCAAATTACACACTGCAACAAAACCTCTTCAGTAAAGAAAAAAAGATGAGTCTTTGTTGTAGGTGACTCCCTTGTGAAGGGAGCGGAAGTCCCAGTATGCAGAACTTCTTAGGGAAGTCTGCTGCCTCCCTGGAGCCCGGGTTGAAGATAAAAAGAGAAAGCTTCCTTCCCTGGTACAGTCCTCAGATTACTATCTATTACTGATTGTTCAGACAGGCAGCTACGAAGTGTCAACAAGAAGCCCAAGGTCAATCAAAAGAGACTCATGGGCCTCGGAACGACTGGTTAAGCGACCAGGAGCACAAGTAGTATTCTCCTCTGTCCCTCCACTTACAGAGGACGACAAGGCAAGAAACAGGAGGAGCCAGCAGATCAACACCTGGCTCCGAGCCTGGTGTCAGCAGCAGGACTCTGGGTTTTTTGATCATGGGTAAATCTACACAACACCAAGCCTCCTGGTGACTGATGGGGTACACCTGTCTCAAAAGGTGAAACAGTTCTTGGCTCAGGAGTTGGCAGGGCTTGTGGAAGGAGCTTTAAACTAGATTTGAAGGGAGAAGGGGATGAAAGCAGGCTCCCTAGAGGCAAGTCTGGGGGTGGCATGCCAATGTTTATGGGACAGTATGCTAGTGAGGTCCCTCAGTCTGCTGACTGTGTGAAGGTAGAGGATGGAGAAGCAGACGTGTTGGGGTTATTGATGGCTTAGAAACTAAGGCCGTGCCTGGGTCAGTTAGGAAGTAGGGCTTCTCCCAGCAAAAAGGTGATGAGACCAGTAGCCCAACTGAAGTGCTTCTACACTAAAGCAGTATGGCCAACAACCAGGAGGAGCTGGAAGCCATTGTGCAGGAAAACTATGATATAGCTGCCATTACAAAAATGTGGTGGGATGACTTGCACAACTGGAATGCTGCAATGGATGGCTGTAAACTCTTCAGAGGGGATAGGCAAGGAAGGAGAGGCAGTAGGGTAGCCCTGTATGTTAGGAAGTGTTATGAATGCCTAGAAATTAATGATGGTGACAATAGGGCTTGAGGGTAGGAAGGCTCTGCAGAAGGATCTGGATGGGCTGGATTGATGGGCAGATGCCAATGGTAGGAGGTTCAACATGGCTAAATTGGCTCACAACAACCCCATGCAACACTACAGACTTGGGGAAGAGTGACTGGAAAGCTGCCTGGGAGAAAGGGACCTGGGGAGTGTTCATCGACAGCTGCTGAATATGAGCCAGCAGCATGCCCAGGTGGTGAAGGAGACCAACAGCATCCAGTCTTGTATCAGTAATAGTGTGTCCAGCAGAACTAGGGAACTGATCGTCCTGCTGTACTCAGGACTGGTGAGGCTGCACTTCAAATACTGTGTTCAGTTTTTGGGTTCTCACTACAAGAAAGACATTGAACTGCTGGAGCATGTCCAGAAAAGAGCAAGGCTCTAGAGCACAAGTCTTATGAAGATCAGCGGAGGGAGCAGGGATTGTTTAGCCTAGAGAAAAGGAGGCTGAGGGGAGACATTATCACTCTCTACAACTATCTGAAAGGAGGTTGCATTGAGGTGGATATCTGTCTCTTTATCAGGGGAATGTAGTGATAATATGAGGGGTAACGGTTTTAAACTGAAAACAGTAGATTTAGATTAGATATTAGGAAGAAATTCTTTACAGTGAGGGTGGTGAGACTCCAGAACAACTTGCCCAGAGAGGTTGTGGAGGCTCCCTGGAAGTGTTCAAGGCCAGGCTGGATGGAGCTTTGAGCAACCTGGCGCAGTGGGAGGTGTCCCTGCCCATGGCAGGGGTTTGGAACTAGGTGTTTTTCAAGGTGCCTTCCAACCCAAACCATTCTATGATTCTGTATGATGATATGTACAGTTCTTTATGTTGCTGAATAAATCAAGACAGATAATGATCTTATGCTGAATACCTCCATACCAGAAATCTACCATGCCTTCTGGGAAAGAGCACAAGGACCTTTACTGTCACAGTCCCTTGTTACAAGCAGGGAGCGGGAAGATCACTCTTTATGTAACGTTTGCTTAAGTGCCTGGATTTTGTAAGGGATATTATGGGCTAGTGTCTTGTCACCATGTACACTTTGTAATCGATTTGGGAATTTTTCCATCTTTCAGAATTGTATAATGCCTTGACAGTCTGTGACACTAACTAGTGATGCCATGAAGAGCTGGGAATATACAGATGATGCATCAATCTTTCCAGTTTCTGAGGAAAATCTTAAATGCTTTTGCACTCTATGCTGCAATGCTCCGTATATACAGTTACCATTTTTCTGTGCCATTTTACACTAAGTCATTCGAAAAATTTTGTGGTAACGATGTTATTACCTTCCAAAAGGCCAAGTGAGAACTGGATATCAAAAGGATCTGCCTTACTTTTTCATCTGAAAAATTAAGCAGCAAGCAGTTTCAATCCAGAGAAGGGATTTGTAAACTGCATACTACTAACACAATTTGAGTTTTAGGACATTTCTGTAAGAGGCAACCCAGCTCTGGCAATCTAACAGTGTAAGGTTGTAATCTATAAATTGAATTTTTTATTTGCATGGGCTTTTTTAAAACAACAAAGTTACTGAAATTAATTTTACACTGTTGTTTACTGATAGTTTCCATCCTCCTCCTGATCCTAAGATCCATCCAGTTAAAAAACTCTTACACAACAACTCTGTGTTTCATGGGAGGAAACATGCTTTGCATTTGGATGCTGAGTTACTGTGACTGTGTGCTTTAACATTAGCTTTTATCTTTTTATCCTGTCACTGGTAATCACATTCAAAAATGGAGATTTTTAAGCAAAAATATTAGTTGTCCTTTACTGAGAAAACATTCCAGCCACTGCACTAGTAAGAGCTAACATGATTAGAGTTTATTTTCTTAAATATAATATACAGTATCATAAAACTGTGGAGATACATATGTCTGTCAACTCTGAGAAGTGAATGTCACAGCAACACCAAACATAAATGATAAAACACAAGTATACTAAAACCAACAAAATACTGTAAAGCTTATAGTGACCAATAATCATTTAAACTACTAATAATATCTAAAACTTCACAAATTCATAGTAACACATTGACCAGTGTGATAAGTTGTAATAAATATAATGTAGATTTGAATTTTTGTCTATCATTTGTCACATATAATGACATACTTACACGTGGCACTAGTCTATGAAATAAATAACAGATAATATGTTTACTATTCAGTAACTACAATCACTAACATCAGGAATGATTACCTCCTGAAATTATTTTCATCCCCTTCTGTGTGTTTTAGCACGTATAAGTACACTTCTCTATTTGAGTTAATTACCTAGCAAAATTACTGGCAGTATTCACTTTGAAATGATATTGCTCATCTTTAAAATCCTTACGCAAAATCCTTTGAAACAGCTTCTATAAAATTTGGAGCAGACATGAGTATTGTAAATGTGCAAATGATTGCAAAAAGGGTAAACGCAACCAGGCATAATCTATCTACGACAGCGGCTGCAAACTTCCACTCGCTGCAGATCTCTTCGCCCTCATCTTGTTTCCTGAAGCGCATTGCTATGAACTGAACTTCCTCCAGGATCTTCACAATCACTGGAATAGTATCCGTTAAAGCTTTCTTTTGAACAAGCTCGATATCTTCTGGTAAGGGGCAAGTAACCTTTCCGCTCTTGCTACCTAGATCATTCTTTTGTGGGTAGCATGGATTATCCATTGTGTGGTAACTACTGATTGTGTTGCCATTGCTGGGCTGGTGCCCAGGCAGGACATTTATCTCCACGCTGTTCACGCTCACAAGTTGCTTGGGGTAGCTATATTTGCAAGAGAGGGGTTTTATATTTTCTCCCGGCTTCTTCATTCGTAAAAACCAAGCAAACCAATTCAGCAGGATGACACGGACCTGAAAGAGAGTGATGATAACAGAAATAAAGGGAACTTTTCTGCCTTCTAAAAGTTTTTTGAAATATTTCATGACTATTATACTTAGTCTGTATGGTGCTTTGGAAAGGCCGACTGCTTTCTGTGTTCTCCAGCTATCTCCTTTCAAATGTTCTTTTTTTGATGTCTGACTTTTTTCCAAGAATGACCTTTTTTTTTGAATATATCTTGAACATAGCAGTGCTTAATGCCCACTTAGCTTATAAAGGGAAAGAGATGTAAATTCTTACTTTACAAAACGATTCTTGAAGTCCTACCTTTAGCAAACAATCCCAGATCTCTGTAATCAAGCACAGCATGGGGCACAAAATTGGCTGCATGGTTTTCATCTATTTATCAGATAGTATGGAAAGAGTTACACTTAAATATTTGGGAGGGGGGGAGGGAGGTGTCAGTGTTTCATTTCTGTTGAAGAAAAACTATATAACAGACTAACAGTGGGTTTTAGCACATTCCCCACCCCAATGTCTATTGTTTACATCTAAATAAATGGCCTTGGTTGGTTTGGGGTTTTTTTTGTTTTTGTTTTTGTTTGTTTTTTTGTTTATTATTTGAATGACATTCTAGTACTCCTTTATGTGTTCAGCCACATAAAAGAGGAGGCCTTTTTTCAAAAGAATAATAGTAAATCAATTAAATCAGGCAGTTCAAAATCTGAACGCTACTATTAACTGCTGTTATTTCCCTCTGCTCTGGTGTAGAACTGCTCTAGTGCATCACTAGAGCTCTCTAACCCACACATGGCAGATTGTGCCCCATATGTTACTTGTCAGGGTCATCAAATGACCTAACTCCAGAGAGCACATACAGCATTGTTTCCCAAAGAATTGATCTTCATAGGGTCTGGCTGAAATCTGAGCCTGCTATGATTCCTATTGTTAACACTGTTTGCTGTGAAAGGCAGTAAAAAGGCTGTGAAACCAGTACCATCTTGTGTGAAGTGCAGCAAACTAAATCAGTAAAACTTCAAAATTATAAAGTCCGGCAGGTATTATGTATACAAAATGGACATTTGCAATGTGCTTGTGAGAGTCCCTCTGACCTCTTTAATGATTTTGTCATTCTGGTTGCAAGTCAAATAATCTGATGTCCTGGAGAGAACAGACATGACCTCTAGTTTCACTTCTGAGCCTTGGCCCAAGACTCCCTGTGTGATTCTACTCCAGTCACTTTGGCCATGTTTGACTCCAGACCACAATTTGCCCCCAAGGCTGTTTTAGATGCAGGATGAGCTGTCTCCTGTGTTTGCACAGTACAGATGCAGCGATGGGCAAATTACAGCTAGAATTTTACGCTGCTGCTGTAATGATAAGCATAATTTCAGAAAGGAGATGGCATTAATTACCACAGGTATGAATAATACTTAAAGCCAAAAACAATAACCAGCAGAAGATGGTTACACAATTTTTAAATTTTGCAGCGTGAGGTCTTCTGGGACACAGCCCTGTGCCATTTTCTGTGTGTCTTTCTGACTCTCTCCCACAAATGAATCTTTTATTCTTCATCCTGTAAGACTATTTTCTTGTGATTCATGTTATTTGACTCTCATGGGGATCTTTAAATATTTCATTATTTCCTCCATGGTCACCACAGACAAATAGAAAACTATACAATAACAATTAACACAATTAATTTAATTAAATTAATACAATTAATTGAATTTAGTTAATTAAAATGTCCTCTGACTGCTTATGGACACAATATGGTACATCATGGAATAAAATAATGGTCTTAATTGCTAGCAATATTTCAACAGTGTCAGTGGCAAAGGGAAGAGAAAAATTAATTCTTTATCACTGTGAAATTCCCACATATCAAGCCAGACAAACTTTCCTAATAGAAAATGTTAGTATGTCTGCCTTAGCTCTGGAAGGAGATGTGAAGTATGCTACTTTTTCTTTCATGACAAAGTGTTTACTCCTTAAGGAAATTACATTTAAAAGTACAGCCAAAACCATTTCCCATAGAAAAATAAATACACAGAAAGCAGCAACACAGTTTTTAGTTTGCTTGAACTTACTAATGCCCTGTTTCCCTCAAAACACAGACAGTCAGGCATCGATCTGTTCTTTCATGCCAATTAATTCAGGAGGCAGCTGCAGCACAGGGGTTGTTGGAAAAGAGCCCGGGCATGATGGTATGAATATATGTTCTCACTTGTATCATCATATCTGGGTTTCTCTGAAGGAAAGACAGCTGCCTTCAGAAGTCAACGGCCTAACCCTGCTCTGACCCTCTCCACCAAGGTCCTGCCCTAACCATAATACAGGTGTACTGCTAGCTCCCATCACAGCCACCTGCCTGGCCTAGATCAGATGGAACAGTCTCCAATTAAAGCTCTCCAGATAAGGGCCATCAAACCTGAGCAAAACTGCGCATGTCCAGGTTTAATGCATAAGAAAAGCCTGAAACTTAACAAACTTGATTTAGGCATAGCAAAGAGCCATACTGCTCTTGCCTTTTCCCACAAAACACACTTTCTTCTCTCTGTGATTGCTTGCTCTGTATCTCTTGCCTGTGCAACATTCTCGGTTGTCATCAGAAGCAGATCAATGGAGCTGTAATTGATGCCTGATGTTATCCACCGCCAAACTGCTCCTTAGCTGAGTCTTTTTTAGCGCTCTTTTTCTACACCAGAACAGCAGACATTACCAAAAGTGTCAAGTAGTCAGCAGCTCTTCCTACTCAGTTGAGTAGCCAACAAATGCCCTGACTAAACACCTCAGATTCAAATGCCTCTCTTGGAAAAAGTTGGCTTTAGTAAGTCATCAAAGATTAATAGAAAGGAAGGCACAATTCTCAGCAGTGGAGTAAGGGAAGAAGTGAGCACCTACAGAGAGGCTAAATATCAGCATGCACATCAGCCTCCCTTTCTTGTTCAAAGGCCAAGCACAGAGGCATTGAGAGACAGGCAGGGAGAAGAAACTGCTCAACCATAAATAGTTTATAAAGCGGATGTTTAGGCAATGAGGTCAGTTAAATCTTTTAGGTCTGGAGCTGCTCCCACACAAGCCCAATGGCTTCCCCTGCAACTTATTCAAGCAGCTAATCCCATCTAAGCAGGAGGTGAGAACATTCCTGTAACTATAGCCAGTTAATCAGGGTTAGAGCTTTGCAATAAACTGATGCCTGGCTCTGACAGGATGAGGAGGGTGGAGGGAGTAAGTGGATGGTAAGGGTACCTGCTGGGACTGGAAATGCAGAGAACAAATTTCGGGTAAGCAATTTCCTTCTTTCTGCAGATGGCTATCTTAGATTCCTGGGTTTAACTGAGCAAAAATCTTTCAGGGTGTCTCTATAAGAAACATCAGATGTAGGTGGACAGGGGGGAAAAAAAAGGAGACTTTACCATGAATCCTAATGGCTGAGCTTTGCCATGCATTGTGGAGGACGAATGCCCACTTTTGTGGGGTCAGCCTCCTCCCTACACACGTGGCATTCACCCTTTTTCCCTTGAGATGTCTCAGTCCTGCCAGCTTGCCTGGTCTACAGCTTTCACAGTGTACCATCTGTCCTTCCCAGTAATGGTTTCCACAGTATTTTCTTCCTGATGGCGTTTTTTTAATGACTGCAAGTTCAGCTGTCAGGCCATTGAACAAGGACCCTCAAGAGTGAGAATTTGTTGCATGCTGTGTTTCCAGCCCAGACAGCAAGAGCTGACTTGCAGGGCCTGTGAGCAAATTTAACATGAGAAATTGTGTTTAGTCTCCTCGAAAAGCAGATGAAACAATAAAATTGCCCATGGGGGCTCTTATGCTACTGTGTATACTGTCCACGGAGACATCTGAAGCATGTTTACCCTGATTTTTGCCCTCAGGTCCTGCTTACCTTCATGTTCATGGAGAATTTACATGCTCTGCTATCTTGAAAGTTATATGGTTTAAAATGATATGTCACTTTCAGAAAGAATTGTTAGCATGATTAATTGCTATTGGACTTTATTTATTTATTTATTTATTTATATTTAATTTGCCTTGATGCTGCGGTTTATTTTTAGCGGGGCAAAATTAGAAACCTGTTCTGTAGTTCGGCTGAAATTAGTAACTGTGTGAACATTCAGCATCACATCAGGGTAATTGTCTACCATGACAAATGTAGTGAATGAGATAACAAAGGATTCTGTGCAACCAGGCCTGTGAAACTGGGGCGCATAGATAGCTGACTGTGACTATTTGTATCTGCTTCTGTTTTCATTCCTCTTCTTTTTGTAAATACATACCCTACCTTGCTTAGTCTAAAATCTATTCTTATGAAATGGAGAGAGAAAAAATCCAACATTTTCTTTTAACTTGAAAGTCTAAAGTGAACACATTGGTCCTTGAAGCCAGCTGACGTTAGTTCTTAACCTCACCAGGCTAACAGTATATGCCATTTTAGAGAAAAGAAGGTCCACATGCCCTGAGAATTCATCAGATGACAGCAGACAAAATTTTTTTCCACACAGACGAGTGGATGTGGCTTCAGCAGAAGGTGAATTTCAGAGCCATGGAAGTCCAGGGTCTCCTCAATACAGCCAGACTCAACACCTTTGCCTTTCTGTTTCTGCTGGGGGTGCAGTAGCAGTGATGTGAGAAGCATAGCTAGGGGGCTCCTGATCTTCCAGCAACTCAGGGAGCCAGCTGGTAACTGGAAGAGTTGCAAGACAGCAGTAAATTGGCTTCAGCTCTTGTCTTTGTTTTGGGAGGTTGGAGCTATGTTATGAACTGCAGTGAGAACTTCTGTAAGGGAACAAAGTGTAGAAACTGCCCAGCAGAGACCAATGTTTGCTTGTTTAGTGTTTTGAAGTGTCACACGTTATCAGTACTGGTGTCTGCTGGGTAAGAGATCAAAGTTGTTTCCACAGGATTAGTACTTGCAAAGCGGGTGCTGAGTAAGATTACTCTGCCATGACTCAACCACTCCATTGTAAGTTCAAATTGAAAATCCAATAACTGAAACTGGTTTTAGTGGAAAACTAAATTTAGTATGTTTGTTTTCCCTCTAATAGCAATCATAAGTGTCAAACATACTATCTGTAGCTGACTTTTCAGCTTTGCTGTAGCTTCTAGATTATTTTCTTCTTTCAGTAAGCTGTTGAATATTTACCAGCAAAACTGCTTACCCATTTGGGCATCTTTCCTGCTTGCGGGTCATGATGGTGAAACTGCAGAACCAGCACTGTTACCACCACAGACAGACCAACGATGACCATGATGCTAGCAAAATATTGAGCTGCAGGTAAAAGGAGGACTTGGTTAGGAGGGGAAAAAAAAAACCCAAATGCAAATAATATTCCTTGGCCACGCCTCAAGATCTACACTTGAGAAGTGCTGCTTCACACCCAAACATCCTTTTCTCTGTTATTCCACACCGTAGCATTTCAGGCCTTTGAGATTTTCAGTGTATCTGCTCAGCTACATCTCTCCTGTGAAAGGCATAAGCTGCTTCGGTTTTATTCCTAGAGAGGAAGGTAGGGCTCGCTGCTAAGGACCTGCTCCCTGCCTGTTGTCAGGACAGCAAGAAGCTGAGCGGACCAGACCCACTGAACACCAGCATCCCCAGCCCTAGGCTGCCCCACGGTACCAGCGGAGGGGCTGGAAGGAAATGCTGTCCTCATGGTGTCACTGGACACCCTCCCCTCCCTCAAAAAAACTGTCACCAGACCCTCTTCCTCACCCCACCACTGCTCACAAGGGGTTAGACATACTTTTCAGAACATTCCTCAGCCCTAAAGACCACTTATTTTGGTAGCTATGAAAGCGTGCTACAGCTTTGCAGAGTGCTAATTTTAGGCCTGCCATTCAGGAAAGAAAAAAAGATCTTGAAAGTCAGAACTGAGACTTGAAACTGTATCTCCCAAGTGTCAGTACAGCTTCCTTATGCGAGGAGTGAGTCTGATGCACTGGAGTGTAAAGTGGAATTACCCACAGGGCTAATGACATTTGAAGGCTGCTGTGGCAAAATACCAGGAAGAGTTACCATTGGCTGATATGATGGTGTGATGTGGGAGAGCACGTGGCACTGCCCCAGACTGCAGCATCCTCCCATCCCCAGCTCTCCCACTTGCAGCTTGCTGGAAAAGCCAAAAATTCAATACGAGATCCAAGGCAAGTTCTGTTCCAGCTCTGTTTCTTAATACCAATTCCCACTGCCTCAGCAGCAAAAAGCTTGTTCATAATAATGAATTTCTCAAGCATTCCTGAAAATAATGTTGCAAGTGCTTCAAGAGCTGGGTGTAACTTTCTGTGTCAAAATGAATTACTCAGCTGTATTGGAAGAACAGTCCCCTGGGTGAGGTGAATTCGTAGGACTCTTGCACTTTCTCATGGGAGAACAGAGCCAACAGCCAAGCAGAAGCAGAGCAAACCGGGAACTCGGGTTTCAGGGAAGCTGGATGATCTGATTCACGTATGCCCCATGTAACAGAAACACAGCAGTGTTGATATCGTTGGTTTAAGCACTGCCATAAATCTCTAAATAACCCATAATTTCTATGCATTTTGATGGCACCAGTCTTCAAAGGCCTGAAGTGGTCTGTTTAAAATGACTTTGGCTAGGATTTTCACAGATCCTTGGAAAATTAGCCACCTGGTTGAACTTGGAAACAACTCGGTATTATCTGACTCAACATCCCACCCAATGATTAGCAGAGGAATTCACATACACAGTTTTTTGTGCTTTAAACCCAGGAACAGTGCTCAGAAAACTGCTATGGTGACCTGCTAGTAAACAGGGAAAACAGTTTTCTCAGGATCAGACTGGGAACTGTAAGGGACCTGTGACCACATAAAGGAAGACGTTTTATGTTCTAGCCTGGTGATAGGCAAAGAAGGTGTCTGGGTGTGCATCACCTGCATTTTGGGGGTGGGGGGGAGTTTCAAGGTATAGTGTAGTTTTCAGTTGGTAAATAATGACTGAGGAAATGGGGCATGGTACTTCAGCCCTACTATCAGTGTCAGGCAATCAAATGTCACAAGATATCTGTGAAATGAGAACTGGAAGGTAGACTAATGCACCCAAAAAAAAAAGCCCCAAAGTTCAGGAGCAGCCCAGACCTACTCTAGAGCTGGATTTTTGTCAGCCCTCAAGAAGCAGCAGTGAAAGGGGAGGAAGGAAGTAGCAATGGCTGGCATGCCCGTCACTTTAGCTTTTCACAGCTCTAGTTGGAGGTATGAGGAAGGCTGTTGCTTCCTTTCTTATGGCAAGTCAAGGTTGACCTAATAGCCATTGTTCACAAAGGAATTGCTAGATCTTCTGCCCGCGGATCTCTTTGATTGAAAATTTGACTTTGTGCTTACAAATCAGACCCCTTAGTGGGGCAGAGTCACAGCTAGGGATAGCCAAGAGCTGGCTGGGTCTGGGTTCAATGACGATTCACCTGTTGTCAAGGTCGTCAAGGAAAGACCCCAGAACTGAATTGGGTATGTGCATGGGGCAAAATGGTGCTGGCTCAGCATTTTCTGAGCTTTCCTTCAAGGGTTCAATCCTACATATCTTTTTCCAGGCAGCAGACCTCCTGAAACAGTCAGGAGAACTGGTGTGGAAGACTTCCGCGCTGTCTCTCATGCACCTCACTAAAAGCATGGCTTAATCTTCCTCCAGTCTGCCGGCTTGGCATCTCTGTTCCTGGCAGTCTTCAATCCTCACACCAGCCAGATCAAACCCAAAACTATGAGGGCTGCTGTCATTTTTCACCTCTAGCACCCTTGTGACCGGACAATGGCTTGAACCTCCCCAGAAACCCTGTGAGCAGAGGAGCCTAGCTGCTAAAATGATCAAGCTACAGTGTACATAGATAGCACTGTCCTTGGAGCGACGAGACTGCAGTCTTCACTCACCATGCCCTAGCCCCACATAACCCTGAATTAGCGAACTCCATTCCTGGGCCTCCGCTGATGTTGCTGAGCACAGAAGTAGGTTGTTCTGCTCTGAGATGTGGCACAGTAGACAACAAGTGAAGTACGAGCAGAGCTTTGGTCTCCCAAGCAACAGCCACAGCCCAGCCGCCAGACTTTTTTGATCAGTTTGTTAGGGTCCAGCCTAAAGCCTACATCTGATATCACATATATAAAAAGGATAGCAATGACTTGCAATTCATAATTTGAAGGACTTCCAGCACTATTTTTGGACCTTCTGTGCCTTTATCTGTCGTTAGATAACCACCTTAGGATTATTTTCAGGTTTTGGAATATCTGCTGCTCGAGTGGAACTGGATTAACTTTAAGGACTGATTAGAAGCAGGGTAAATAAAAGTAGAACCATAAAAGAAGCAAAATTATTCCAGATGAATGCTTTGCATTGTCAATTTTTATCACTGAACACTGACTGAGAAAGTAGTACATTATCCAGATTTGTTAACATAGTTAATCATAGATAGAGCAGAGCTTCTCCATTGTAACCAGTTACAGTCTTGCTGTTTCCATGAAATAGTGAAGGAAGGAGGAGAGCATTGTACTTAGGTATTCACAGTGATCAAGTTGGATAGGTCCCATTGGTCCTCCTCTTTGTATGCCTTAATTGCAGGAAACATCAGGTTTTGGATGTGAGATGGTGGACTGGTTTAGAGCTGCTCTAAGTCAGGTCATTTCAGTCATTCAGTGCCAAGCGCTTCCTGCTTCTAGTAAACTCTCAGAAACTGGGAGAAATGTCCCAGGGAATGCACAGAATGAGATACTCACTGCTCCTCCTTCTGAAAATTGTCCAGGTTAATTAACCAAAGCCTGTGGAGGATGCAGAAAATCTCAGACAGTAACAGAGGGGTTTGTAACCACCCTTCTTTTTTCCTATGCCAGGGATGAGGGTTGGTGCCAGGCAGATGCTGCTGCAGAGGGCTCTGCTGTTGCAGAGGCTGAGCAGCAAGGGACCAGGCAGGACCATGAGAGTGGGGAAAAGCACTCCACAAAATCAAAATGAGACAAAGTGAAGTGTCAGCAGCTGAGAAAATACAGGTGGATGACAAAAATTTAACAGGAGGCTAATCTCATTTTCTCTCGCTAGTCTAAACCACTCATTCTCATAACTTAAAACAATCTGTAACTTCTTGAGGCGGCAAAGCACCATGTTACTATGATTCCTTGTTGTAACTTACAGTCTTATTTGCTGTATGACTAACTGCAAGAAATCACCGCAAATATCTGCTGCAAACGTAGTTATCCACAGAATAAAACGTTCGCTCTTACTGAAATAACATAGCATGATAAAGAACAGCAAAGAGGGGACACAACAGAAAAGATGTCATGATGCTGTAACCTTAAGCAGCAAGTAAGTGTGGTGGTTTTTAAAGAAGCAAGTGCAGGAACTCAGCAAAAGAAGGCAGAGAGAAACGCACTTTTGTTATATGGAGGTGAAGATAACTTAATTTTTATTGTGCACTACTTGATACGTCCAGCCAAGGTGTCAAGCATCACATGGATGTTAGTCTTAGGAAGTGAAAGTTCCTCATATTCATGAGCCCTGTGTTCCCGTTTCAAACACTCTCTGCACACACAAGCTTTCCTGTGTTGCCACTTTCTGCTATGAAATGCCTTTTAGAGCAAAAATACAGACTCTCGATCCAAAACCAATGGCTTTGTTGTGAAGAGAGCTAGAAGGAAATATTGATTTTCAGCACTTTGGACTTATTTGGACATGGGAAAAAACCAACCAATCAACCAAAAAAAAAAACAAAAAACACAAAACCCCCAAAAAACAAACAAACCAGAAATAATTAAGTACTTCTCCTGGACAAGGAGATGACTTGAATTTCCATGTGCAAAAAGTGTTTATGGAAGAAAAAAATAATCTGACTGGCTTGAGAGTTCTGAACATTTCATTTCAAGATTTGGCTTCTGGGCAGTAGCATGCCTGTTTGACAAAGTACTTTGGAAGTCCTACTTCCTCAGATTGCTGAGCCAACTCAGAGCTTATGGCAGCTTTGGTCTGAAGATGAAGGTGTCCTTCTGCTGGTGCTTCTAGCTCTTTCTCTATGTGATTATATTTTCTGTGCCTCCTGGGGCCTGAACTCAATGACTGCAGAGGTTTTGGACAAATACAACAATAAAGAGCTGTGCAGGGTTTTCAAAGTATGCATTTTAGGGTCTGTCTCTGCATGCTGTTGCCCTGTTCTCGCGGTGGTGTGACTGCAGCACAGCAAACCAGAGGTGAATACACGGTGGGTGGAGGAGGGATCTATCAGCCTGTGTCTCACTGCAGAGTGGAACAAGAGGTGAACCTGCTGATTACTAGGGCTGGGAGATTAATGGTGGCTTTTTAAAAACAAAGCATCTGTTGCTGGAAGCAGCCGGGATCACGGAGGGAGGGGAAAAAGTGGGGACAGCTACAAAGTTTTTAGTGCCATGTGGCCCTGAATGTTTCCCCCTCTGGAGGTGATAAGGCAAGCAGGGAGAAAGAAGAGTCAGGAAGATGTGCTGGTTATCTTCATAAGTGTGTTGCTCTCAATTTTTCACAGCAAAGGCTTTTGAACCGTGTCTGACTTTAACATGGGCTATGGATTGATCTGTCTTTCTGAAAAACTGACTGGTTTTGATGGTAACTAAACATTACATTTGGAGTTGATTTTTTTTAAGCCTATGAGTTCAAACTAGCAGCTTATACTGAGACATGGATTTTTTAAGACAGTGCTACAGCAGTGCAAGGTGACTGAGATTCTGGTCACTGCTTTATCGGGTACTGCTGGATGTGGGTAAGCGAGACCACCAACTCTGTACTTTTAAGGAGGCTCTAGTCAAAGGATAGTCATGAAGAGGAAGAATTACAGTTAGGAATCTCTTTTAACTTAGGGGAACTTGTTCCATTAATGACTTCTTAGTACATGAGTTCCTAGCTCTAATTAAAAGGCTAGTTTCAAACACAAAACACAGTTTAATGAAATAGGTCACGGACATGGAGACTGTAAAAAAGAGGCACAGTGCTCTTTAAAAAAAAAAAAAGCATTCAGGTGTATATCTATTGCCTAAGGAAGGGCCTCATCCTTTCTTCAGATACAGTCATAAAACCATTAACAAAATCGGACCTGATTATCCAGAACCATTTACAAAGATAACATTTTCTTTATAGAAATAAAAAAAAGACCTTCCGATTTAGAGCAAAATGTCTCAAATGTAGTTCTCAGACGAATTACCTCAGCCTTTAGTTTTAAAGCGCAGCACCTGAGCTTCTACAAAAGGTCTAATCAAAATAATAGTATTTCTTTAATTTCAATTTGGTCATTGAACCAGGAAATCAACACAGAGGGATATGGCTATCCCTTCTTAAATAATGCACTACACTAGGTGTAAGGGTGTTATGTAGTAGGGGCAGGACGGTGCATGAAATCCCCATGAAATTACTGGCACTTATAGTGCAAGACAAACCTGTGCATAATTGCACA
Source organism: Alca torda (assembly GCA_008658365.1). Taxonomy (NCBI): domain Eukaryota; kingdom Metazoa; phylum Chordata; class Aves; order Charadriiformes; family Alcidae; genus Alca; species Alca torda. Next base: position 51,488,316 of record CM018101.1, on the reverse strand, counting down.
GATTTTTAAAAACAGAAACAACAATTGTTGTCATATACCTGAGCTGTATCACACAGGCTTTGTGCTTTACCCAGTGATTAGTGCACTCAGACCAGTAATTTCAGGTGTGTAACACATCTGGAGTTCTCTCCATTTCTGTAATATCAAGTAATGAACTCCAGCTGTCTGCTTACATAGAACCTTGATAAAAGCAGTTCTAAAGAAAGAAATTATAAGTCAAATTACGAGTGCACAGTTCCCGTGAGGCATGATTAAGCTATACTAGGAAAGGTAAGTTTAGGACACATCTGCTGCTGTACAGTCATGGTCTGAAAGTCTTTTAAGAGTTATGGTCTAGAGATTTTAAGTTCCAGGAGGGAACTTCGGGACCCTGTAGTGAAAACTATATGTAGTTCATATGGTTGACTTGGTTTGGATTCTGGACAAACTGTTGTGTTTGTAGATGTCATGGGACTTGAATGTTTTTTGACCTAGGTGGCTCAGCTAGTTTGTTTTGTTCTGGATGGTTAATATTTTAAACGGAAACAAAAGTATTTTTGCTCTGGTTCCCAGACATCCTTTCCTTCTCCTTTGATGGTAACACACACTGAGTGGGGAAGTAGACACTTCATAAGGAAGACCCGCCCTGTAGGAAGACCTGGAGAGGCTGGAAGAGTGGGCTAACAAGAACCTTGTTAGAATAAGCATAAGGTTTTCAGAGCTCAATATCATGTAAAATCACGGAATCCATCTTTGAGCGCTGGCTGGACAAGGGTGGATTGGGTGCAGAAGCCAAATGGATGAGCAGTTTTTCCCTGCCTAGTTGGAGTGGAGCAAGGGGTTAAAAGCACAGCTTTAAACTAGCAACACTGTATGAGATTACAACCCAAATTACATGGACAAATGCTGGACAATGGTGGAAGAAAATGGTGCTGGGTGGACAGAACAAAAAAGAAATCAGGAATGGTGAAACAGGGTGAAGCACAGAAGCAACTGCAACTCTGATTGTGGTCACGAAACAATAACATTGCTGGGACAACTGAGATGTGGGGGGATATCTCCCACTATTGGAATGCTCTGATGTATAGGTACAAGTTCTTCAGGGGGAACAGACAGCAAAGACAACATGGGTTGCCCTCTGTGTGAAGGAGCCACTTGGATGTGAGAGGATCCTCTATGGGATGGATGAGACCTGCTAGAGAGCTTGTGGGTCAGATTCAGTAAAGAGGTCAACAAGAGTGATGCTGTAGTGAGAGTGCATTATAGACCATCCAAAAAAAGTGGATATGGGAATGGGGCCTTAAAGCGACTTGGAAGTCTCTGTATCACATATCCGGTTTGTCACAGGGGAGTTGGACCTCCCTGAAATCTGCTGAAAAGGCAACACAGTGTAATTCAAGTAGTCAAGAAGATTTCTGAAGGATGTCAGTGATAACTTCTTGAGATGGCTCAGCTCTTCACTAGCAAGGAAGAACTAGTTGGGAACATGATAATCAATATCAGCCTGGGCTGTATTGTATTATTTCATAATAATTTATGAAATAGTGGAGTTCAAGACCATGAAGGAAGCGAGGAATGAAAACAGCAAAGTATACAACTTGGACTTCAGGGAACTAGTAACTAGATACCACTGTAGAAAGCTCTGAAAGATAAATCAGCACAAGAAAACTGTGAGGGCTTTAAAGTACAGCAGCCCCCAAGTACAAGCAAAAGCCTTCTATTATTCAGAGAAATAAGTAAGCACATAAGGAGATAAGCATTGCTAAGTTGTGAACTTATGCTGGACCTCCAGTGCAGAAGTGGGGGTGAGGGGAGTGTGGCAAGCAGGGACAGGCTGCAAAAGAAAAATTTGGAAGAATTACCTGGGCATTAGGATGGGGTTTAGGAATGTTAATGCTCAGGAGTTGAGACTGCCAAGGGAGTCAAGGGGAACAGGAAGAGTTTCTCCCACTACACAAACTAAAAAGCTGAACAAGGAAAACATGGGTTTGCTGCAGAATGGGATGGATGATTTAGTGATAGCGGACAGAGGAAAGGACTAGACAGTGTGTAGTTTGCCTCAGTTTTTGCCATGAAGGTCTCATATAATTCTTTTCTTAGAGCCATAGTTCAAGGATGAGGAAAACAACCAAGAGTGCATGAGAATGGAGTCAGGGATTGATGGTGAGATCTGAACCTGTACATGGGACCAGATATGTGTCACCAGGAGTCCTAAGGGTATTGTTCCAAGGCCACAGGGATGGGGTAAGATCCCTGACAACTGGAGAAAGACAGATGTTGCACCCATCATTGGTCCCCTGGTAAATCAAGAAGGAAGTCCTTGAGGAACTTTTCTGTACACTTGAGGGAGAAGGCGGTGACTGAGAACAGCCAACTGGCATTTAACAAGGCTAAATCATGTCTGACCAACATGATTGTCTTCTATAATGAAATGACAATATTTGCAGACAAAGGGAGTGCAGCAGATGGCATTTACATCATCTTTAGCAAGGCTTTGACATAGTCTTCCACTACCTAAGTCCTTTCCAACCCAATCTATCTTGTGATCCTATGAAACAAGAGCTTCCATTGCACGAGGATGGTCGAGTTTCAGAGCGTTCATCCTGAGCAGACCCCACTGTATCAATGTTCAGGGTAGTATCAGATACAGTAGCCACAGGTTTGGTTTAGACATCAGTCATCTGGATATCCAAAGTCAGTCTCCAGGGTGTTAAAAAACTTCCATGTGCAAGGATTATTCTTTTACAGTGTTTCACAAAATAAAATTTGTCTAATGAACAGATGAAAGAAACAGACTGTGTTTGACCTACATGACCACTTCAAGAGGTACGTTTCTAATACATTTGATATGCCCTAATTATTTGGGCATTGGGAAAAAAATTGGAAACAATACATGCTCTCAACAAAGCATACTCATGAGAAGAGATTCCCTTATGACTTCCTTGCCTTTGTGATCCAAAGAGTGAAAAGAGGTAAGAGGTCCTAATAGTGGAGCCAATATTCACCTAAAGAAGAGGGATTTGATGCAACAGGGTTCCCCAACACCACTGCCCCTCACCCTTTTCTTTTATGTGATGTTCACATAGCTATGCTGTTATTACAGCATCAAAAATTTCTAATAATACATAACTATTCACAGCTTTTCTTTGTACAAATCTTACCTTCTATAATAAGGGACTGTACCAGTAGAAAGTGGTCTGTGTAAAGGTAGTGGCCTGGGCTTAGGTAAATGGATCATTTTGCTAATTACAAACAGCTTTTGTTACATATTGCACAAAGAAAAATTATGTCAATCTGGTCCCAGATACCTTGTCTCTTAAGATAAGCACACAAAGTTTATCGTAAAATTGTAGCTGCCTCTGTAGAGTCCTAGTTATATGTTCAGAGAGAGGTTTTGTTAGTTTTCTGGAAGCTCCTGTGTGGCTCAGAAGCAAGAATCCTGCTGACTTTCTGTAAGAAGTTCAAGTTATTTGGAAGCTTTCTAAAACTCTTGCCTATGGGAGCTGTTGCCCTTACTGTTGCATAGTCACCCCCCTTCCCCCAGAGTTAGACCTGAGGTTTTGATCGCTCGAGTAAGACAATGAGGTTGTCTGAATAAATGTTCTTTTGTCTATTCACGATATAACTTTTGCAAGGCTTTAATTATACAGTGGTGAAGTGCACCTTCTATCGGCAGCTAGACATATTGTTGAATGTTTTGTTTATTTCTACTGTTTGCAATGTGTACTTTAGTCATGTATTGTATGCAAATATAGACCTTAGCTCAGGAGATTAGAACTAAACAGGTTGTGAGTTTTCCTGTGGTTTTCATTCTTCTTTATTTTGAAGCCAGAACAGGTTTATTTTCTCTGCTCTGCTATGAAGTCAGTGAATAACCTTTTCTCCAGTTCATAGTTGAGGAACTGAGGCCCCATAAGATCAAGGTAAAGGGATGATCCTATGAAAAGAGAGGGTGCAATAATGACTGTTTTGCCCACGTTCCCAAGAGGATAATTTGTCCCATGGCTTTCAGAATATGTTAAAAAAGTTCCAATGATACAGTTGAATTTGCCTGTAGTATCTCAAGTTGCTCTTGGGGTAGACAGAATAGAAGAGGAGGAACAGTGGGCAGGCAGTGAAGCAAGGGAGGACAGGTGATGCAGAAGAATAAAGATGAATTTTCTCCACCCAGTAGCACTGAGATCTTCAAAAGTTCTCTGTGCAAACATCTTAATCCAATGTGCTATTGAAAGTACTTTATGGACAAATTCAATGAATCCAGAGCCAATGCTGAGTATCCAGTATCCTACCTGTGCTTGTGCATTGGTGGTGTTGCCTTTGTGCTTTGCTTACCCAAACCTTGATATTTTTAGTTTTTTTTATTTTGTATTCCCTCAATCCTTGCCGTTACCAGGTTATCTGATATTCCAGGGCCTTTTTCTATGCATTATGTAGGCTCTTTTCATACATGCAAACATGTAAAGCACAGAGATTTACTCCTCACATTGCTGAAATGCAAAACTATTGCAACAAAAAGAATCAGTCCTGGAATAGTCTTTGGACAACTCTTGAAAAGCATCATAAGTTTTGTACAGAGCAGAGAAAATCAACTTACCTATAAGTGGTACAGAGTCGGAAGTTGCAGGCATGATCTCAGCCACAAGCAGCATGAATACGGTCAGAGAAAGCAGGACAGTGATACCTGCAGGGAGTGAACACGGAGGGGAAGGAGAGGAACATTAACTCTGCAGCTGCTCCTCGCTTGTCTTTGCTGTTAAATATAACCTTGTCCTGATCTATGGCTAAGCCAAACCCACAACTTCACGTCTGCCACTGCAGATGAGAACATCCACAAAGTGAAAGCATTTCTGGATGCACCTTTATCTGATGTCTTTTCACTTATCTCCATTAGACCCAAACCCTTGCTCCTCTTAAAGTAAGGGAAAAATCTTTCCTGCTGAATGAAATGAAGCCTGCACAACAGGTACATTACACAGCACAAAAACCAGCACAGATGGTTATTAAGGGCTAGGACATACGTGCATAGACATGACTCTAGTGTTTGGCTATTGCATATTATATAACACCCTCCAAAGAGCTGCAGCCTGTTTTAAAATAAGGTCTTTGTTTTTTGTATCTGGAAAGACTGTTGCTAAAACTAACTGCCTTGGTATTCAGAAATTACAATGTCAATGCGTGAGCATTATCTCCTTTTTTTTTGCTGCAATATTGTACTTCAGCTCTAATAACTCTAATAACTAATAACTTGTCTCTGGCCTATCTTTCGTTGACAGCAATTGTATCCCCCGTAGTCTGTGTTTTACTTCTCATAAGACGGGCTGCTCAGGTCCCTGATTGTTCTACTAATAGAGAGGGCACTTCATATGATTTAAAGGTCTTTGTCCTGATTGGAATTGTGCACAACTAAACCTTAAGTTCTCGCCTGCACCAATCTTGTATATTTCCAGCTCCCCCCTGCCTTCTCTTGGAAGCACCCCTCCTGTATTTATCAACAAACAAAATAGCAAATCTCATTTAGCCCTTCCTTGGCTGCAGCTGTTTGTGTTCATGACGTACTTGTGGGTTGCTGCTTTGGGACCTGAACATGGAAGATGAAAATCCAATGCCCGGCTGCTGCTGCTCATAACCCTTCACTTTATTTGACTTAGTATGTCCTATCCGAAAAACAGAGTTAATCCAGCCGTGAAAAGCATTGGCACGTACTAAAGAACAGAAGAACAGGGACGACAGTATACTACCACTGCTGCCTGTGCCAGCAACAAGTTCTGCCTCATCCCAGGGTAAAATCCAGATGATTTCAAAGTGTTTAGCACATGATGTGTGAATTGCGTACAGAAGGATGTTACCCTGGTTTCTGCAACCAAACAAGTTCATCTGTTACTCCTCCAGGGAAATCTTTATTCACCAGGAATTATTTAATTTCCATTTTATAGGAAGTGCTTGCAAAAGAAATGAATTCTTTAGCACGTACCTAAAGAAATCTTCTCCCCTGAATCAGCCGGCAAAAGGAAAACAAGCAATGCCAAGCCAGATATGAGAACACAGGGAATGAGTAGGTTCAAGCCGTAGTAGAGGGTGCGTCGGCGCATGGTGATGGTGTATGTAACATCTGGGTATGGTTCTTTACAACATTCATAGTACAACTCATTCCTCTTTCCTGGGACACCTATAGACAGAGAAATGAGAGCAGTGAGGAGACGTGCAGGACCCCTGGGAATCATCTTGCAATGGGCCAGGACCTGATTGTTTATGAGCCAATGTGTGGCGCCTCTGTCACACATTGTGCATTGAAGAGTGCTTTGAAGTATCCTGAGGCAATTGATAAGACAGAAAAGACACTCCCTAATCAGTTACCAGGCAAAATTCATTGTTTAACACTTGTGGCCAATGATGTACGCACGGATGAATAGATTAAAGGTGACAAAGGGCAATACGTCTCAGATCAATGTTGTTTGAAAGCTGAAATAAATACATCACTACGAGTTAAATGATCCAACGTAACTCAGTGTATCGGTGTCTTCAGCAATGTCTGAGGCAACAGTGTAAGATGTCTGCTGTTTCTAGTCCACCTTGTGTGTCTTCTAGGGTTTATTTTCATGCCGCCTTAGTCATTAGAACCTGACTTAGCCAAGAAAGCTCATCTGAGTCAGATCAAAATAGTTCTCAGTGTCCTAACCTTAGCAAGGAAAGATTTGCAAGCAGTGGCCAGTAAAACATGTATTCTCTCTTACTGGATCCAGGGAAGGGTGAAAAACAGCTGACTTCATGTTCACTATCCCATGCAGCACATTTTCTGTGTGGCAAGTGCCACTGGTTCTTATTTTTCTGTAATTCTTTTATATGTATTTGCTTTGTTTTGTCAGGATAAGCAAACAGGATGTGGTTTACTTTTCAAAACATGTGTCAAGTTAAGCTTAAAGTCTGTCATTACAGAAGGTTAAGAGACATAGTTATCCGATGTAGCTGTACTTCAGGGACCCAGCAGCAGTAGCCTGAGATGCTGCGTGCCAGGGTCTGCAGCAGCACAGGAAAAGTCAGGTGAGATGGAAGAACTCAGTACCTTGTATTTCTTATGACACCATTGCTCACCTCGTTGTTTTTTTCTGTGCATATGAGAGAAGATGTGGCAATGTGTATGTTTTGGAAGGAGCGTGGCAAAGCGTCCATAAAGGATGTGGCCGTGGCTTGCCTGAGGTGTTAATGATTTTCCTGTATGAGCTAGATAAAGGCCTGTTTTCTCCACCCCTGCTCAGGGCTTAAGGCAGATAAACCACAGACTGGCCAGTCTCTTAATCAGATATGCAAGCTTTTTAAACAGAAATAACCACTACAAAGGAATATTGGACAGTCAGGAGATCTCTGAGATGGACGGACTTCAGAAGGACTTCCCTGCGGTGTCCTTCACCTTCTCATTAAACTGAATACCGATGTTTCTTATTGTATTATTTCTCAGATGCCCTGAATGTAAATGTGCATCAGTGACAGTTATTTCCTGGTGTACATTTGCAGACTAGAAGATGAAATGTCCCTCTGCAAGCTCTCTTCAAGGTGGTCTAAGCTCTCACAGCTGAATAAATGAGTTCAAAATAACTCACTAGGAATTCTTAAAAATACAAGTATCTTCCAAAGCACCAAATGGAAGAGACATACTGAACTGCAATTATTTGCAGATATTATAAACTGGTCACCACTTTGATAGTTTTCTGGGTGAGAGAGCTTCATCTCTTTAAAAGCTCATTCCAGTTTTGCTGAAATAGTGGTTTTTACAGCAGTCAGTTTTTGGCTGATGTGTTAGATTATATGTGATAGGAGTCTTCTGTGCACCTAGAATCATAGAATCATAGAATCTTCATGGTTGGAAAGGACCTTTGAGATCATCAAGTCCAACCATACACACACACACACAAAACGCCTACAATCTCTGTCATTAGAGCATGCCCTGAAGTGCCAAACCTAGATGTTTCTTAAATACCTCTGGGGATGGTGACTTAACCACCTCCCTGGGCAGGCTGTTCCAGTGCCTGACCACTCTCAGTAAAGTAATTCTTCCTAATATCTAATCTAAACCTCCCCTGCTGCAACTTCAGACCATTTCCTCTGGTCCTGTCATTATTCACCAGAGGCCAACACCCACCTCTCTACAGCCTCCTTTCAGGTAGTTGTAGAGGGCAATGAGGTCTCCGCTCAGCCTCCTCTTCTCCAAACTAAACGTGCCCAGTTCCCTCAGCCTCTCCTCATATGGCTTGGTCTCCAGACCCCTCACCAGCTTGGTAGCTCTCCTCTGGACATGCTCCAGAGCTTCAATGTCCCTCTTGTACAGAGGGGCCCAGAACTGAACACAGCACTTGAGGTGAGGCCTCACCAGTGCCGAGTACAGAGGCACTATCACTTCCCAACTCCTGCTGGCCACGCTATTCCTGATACAAGCCAGAATGCTGTTGGCCTTCTTGGCCACCTAATACTGACAAACTGCTCAATAGATTTCATGTATGTACTCAGTTGCAGGCCATTGCTTCAGAACACAGTGCTTTCAGACACGTTTCCATGAATGCAGCTGAACAGTTATCTCTGATCTGTGGGGTTTTTATTTTGTTTGCTTGGGTTTTGGGGTAGTTTTTTTTTTTGCTGCCTCTTATATAAAAACTTTTAATTTCTGTATTTCGTGTCTTGGTGGGATTGACTTTTTCTATGTATTTGGGGTTTGCCTTTGAAAATTAGACAACTGAAAATTTTTCGGCCAGCCTATTTACCCACTAAATCCCATTCTCCATTTGAGATGTAGTTGGAAATATCAGCCTCGAGCATCTGCAGGTCAATCAGCCAGCCACTATGAGTCCAGGAGCCGAACTTCAAATCACACTTCTGCACATCAAAGGGGAACCAGCGGACATCAATGTAACATGTGCTCTTCAAAATGCCTGTGGATAGAAATCAGTTACAATCAAGCATTTGCAGGGTGCCATTCATCTCTGTTCTTCTCTGTCTGACTATGAGCAACTTTCTTCCCCAAAAGTCTGTGTGATGTTCTCATGGGTTAACCAAACAACTAGTGCAGGTGGAAGATTCTGCCATGAATGGAATAAGCTCCCTTCCTGGGCACCAGTGAAGATCCCTCGGTCTTCCGCTGCATCCTTGAGGTAGATTGCCCAGAACACTTTGGCCACCCAGCAGCAGCCCAGCCTGTCTCCTGCTGCTGGCTAGCCCAGCAGATCACAGGCAGTGCTGCAGGGCCTGACAAGAGCATAGAGTACGTAGATGTCCACACAGTATGGTGGAAAGTACAGTGACAAGCTCTTTGAAAGGAGTTCCTTGTCAGGCCCTGCATTAGACTCACAGTCCCTTGAAATTACATTGTTATGCTAAGTCTTGCTCTGTGCTGGCTTTTATCTTGTGTGTGCTAACCTGGGACTGGAATTTTGCTCTGGATGTGTCTGGTGTACTATCACTATTTCATCCAACATTTTAAGCAGTTTAGGAGAGTATAGTGTTGCAAACTAATTATTTCCCTTTTTTAGTTATTCAACTGAGAGAAGAATTAAAAAAAAAAAAAAACAAGATTGGATGTCCAAACTTTCTTCTTGGGGCCAAAGCTATGGCTGTGGGACTTCCCCAGCCATCCGACAGCATGGAGGGCTTGGAGAGTGGGGAAGATGATCTGTGCACCCTGCATCACTGGCAGCCGGTGGCAAAGCAGAGAGGTCATCCCTGAGAACCCTCACCACTATGGGCCTGCGGCTCTGCAGACTTCGCTTTATCTCACCAGCTCACTGCGTGATGGCAGTTCAGAGGCACTGTGTGAAGGAAAGACAGGCAGCTTCGGCTTCATTTGGAAATTATCTCCAATGTTGCACTTACCCTGCCTGTTTGCAGCAGTTGCTTCTGTGTGCTCCCTGAAACATTAGGTAATGTGAATCCCAGCTCTGAGTCACCTAACTGAGCAGAGTTTTGTGTTTTGTGGTAAGTTCTTGACCTGTGCCTTTTGAAGATAAATTCTCCCCCAAAAAAAGACCCTTGAATACTGTCTTAGACTGCTGCCGCAAAGGCTGAGGGGACTGTGCCATAACTATGTGTGCAAGACCATGTCCCTGCACAAACAGTGCTACTCTGAGGTGGCTCGGTTAGTTTCGTTCATCCATTTACATTCTGTGAGGTCTGACTCCCACCATCATGGCCATTTTTGAATGGACTACATCGAGGATTTTCTCCGAGTTTCTCCTGAATCTTGCCTCAGGTCCTTTCCTTAATAGCTTTTGTCTGTTCTGTCTCCTCCTACACTTATCTTTTTTCTCTAATGGAGACCAGTGGTGAGTACATCCTGCTCTCAGAGTCATGGGAAATAAAATTTTCATGAAGCTTTGGAAACACAATCTTTTCCACTCTTCCAAGTTTTCCAGTGTCTTAATCTAGCTGCTGCTGTGAGCCCTTGTCGCCAGTCAGTGGGCTGATTATCGACTTTTCCCTTCTAAAAGTTTGCGAGGGAGTTTGGCAGCACTTAGATCTCTGTTACAAAGGATTTCTTTTTCTTGACACAACAGATTTACTTTATTATTTTTTCTCTTTTTACTTTTTCCTTGGGTAACCAATTCTTCACCACAGACTTCTTAGCTTACCAGGAGATCTGCCAGATTATGCCAGATTTGCTCATATAGTCACCCTCTGCATCAGCTCCCTACCTGGAAGGATGGAGAAGGCTCTGCTCTGGTACATGCCAGTTTTATTCCTATATCTTGCTGCTGCCCACGGGTCTGTCCCCATGAAACAACAGGGATTCTTTAAGAAGTCTTAGGGGTGGGTGCCAACAGAGGACACAGACATCAGGGAAGACCCACTCATTCCCTGGTGCCCTGTGGTCATGCTCAGTGTCAGTCTGCCAGCAGCTATGACACAGAAAGTTTATCTATTTCTTGTCCACCACGGTGAGCTACCGTGGGGGTAGCCTGTGTATTTGCTGGTAGGTCCTGGCTGCTGGGAAATAATGATGCAAAGCAGGCTGAGACTCGGATCTGGCTGGCTGAGACCAGTTTCAGTTTGCCTTTTCATAGAATCATAGAATCTTCATGGTTGGAAAGGACCTTTGAGATCATGGAGTCCAACCATACACCCCGCCATCCCCCCCCCCCCCCCCCAATCTCTGTCACTAGAGTATGCCCTGAATTGCCAAATCTAGATGTTTCTTAAATACCATGTCCTTAATGTTAGTGGTTAATGTTTTCACCTGGAGCTTTAGCCTCAGCCTGGCAGGGACGATTTTGCTGCAGGGGGAGTGCTGCTCTCGGGGTCTCCTGTGGTCACACGCCTCTCCACTCTCAAGAAAGAGCTGATTAGATTGGACATGAAATGTGATGTGAGGGTGCACATCACCTTGCTTTAGATGACACCTCATGTGGGCCTCTGAATGTTCTAAGCAAACAGCTCAGGAGAGTGATTTATTGATTCGTGAAGTGGGAATACATCACTAGTAATGGAGCTAAATTATTTCAGTAGATCTGTCCCTTAATTACACAGCTTACAAAATTTCCACAGACCGCTTCTAAACACCTTTCCTGAAGGAAAACAGCTTGTGCTTATCGAAAGCTAGATATTTACTTAAAACAAAGAAATGGTTTCTGTGTCCTACCTGGAGGAATATATTGGCAGGATCCAGAGTAATTCACGAGCACGTTTGTGTGAAATGTCGCATCAAATCTTTCATCCGCACTATAACGCAGTAGAAACAAAACAAAGAAAATGCAAGCTGATGTTTGAGTTAAGGTGTAGTAACTGTCAACATAAAAATAATCTTTTGGCTGAATTTAATGCACAGAATATCTGCACCCATCTGCCCTTGGGTGACGAGTCCACCCTTGATCAGAATCTCAGCTTCTCATAGACACTGTTGGTCTGCACCCAGGCATGCGGCAATGTCCTCAAAGAAGTGAGAAGCAGAGCTGTTGGATGTCTCAGAGCAAAGGCAGAAGTGAAAGGAGCAAAAGTGTCACACTAGCTGTACCCAAAGACTGGGCAGTAAGGATGGCGAGGTTTTTCCGAGACAGCTGTCAGAATCAGGCAGCTCACACTGTAAATCGAGCTATCTGTTACCCAGGTATCTGTTGTAAAAGTAATGGTGGGCTGGGGTGACAATTCTGTAGTCTCTTAGGTTGCAAAGGGGCCAAGGATTTTCTTCAAGCAGTGAAGGAAGGCACTGGGGAGTTGTTTTAAATTTGGGGTTTGTAGGAGGAGATTCATTGACACTCTAAGAGCAGAAAGCAAGAAAACAGAATTTCTTTAGGATTCCAGAAATTCTGAGAAGAATAAGAGAGTAATGACCTGGGCAAGGACAAGAATTGAGCAGGCCTGGCGGCTTGCTCCAGAAGGTCTCTGGGGAACAGATTAACTATAGAGGGTTGCCCTGGATGACGACCTACAGCATTGCCTGTCACGGCTACATGCAGGATTATGTTGCATGACTACGTTGCATGACTACACCATCTTACACACTCTGTCTCATAACTAGATGTGGAAAATTCAGACCCTCTGTTCCTCCTGTGACCTGCTTTTTATTCATGTCTGATTCCTCAGTCATAATTATTGCCCCCAGCACAAAACGGAGAGGATAAAATTGAAAAGGCTAAGTGCAGAATGAGTGATAACTATTAAGGCACTAAGGTTTTTATAAATGCAAGGAAACAAAGAAAAGACTAAGGACCAGACAGATTCTTTACTTGCTGTGGAAGGAAAGAAAAGAACAGGGTGCAGACATCTGCACCCTCTCTGCTTCACTATTCACAAGCTGTGGATCACCACAATTAATTCTCACACAGGGACAGGACACCAGGGCAGAATAGGGGAGGAACAGGTTAAAGAAATGTAGGTAAGACAGATTCCAGTTGGCAGGGCTGAAGAAATTTACTCCTGAGAACTGAAGGGACTGGCCGAAATACCCTCTGAAGTATTAAGAATTATCTGTGAGAGCTCATGGATAACAGGGAAGGGCTTGGTGAATTAGACAAGATCAAAGAGAATTCTGATTTATTTTTTTTTTTAAAGGTGAAATTGTAGACACATCAGCCTAACTACAAAGAAAATGGATTGAAAACAGCTGGCACAGATTTGTCAAGGGCCAACTGCACCAAATCAATCTAATTTTCTCACTGACTGAGTAAGAGGAGGCAGGTGATCATCTGAACTTCAGAAAGCATTTGCTACATCATGTTGTTATAACCAAACTACAGTAATACAGACCAGGCTATATGCCTACTTTTTAGAGACTGGAAAGGAATAGACACTTTGAGGAGTAAAGGCTGAAGTAAAGAGCTCTAAAACAATCCAGGTCACTCCAAGCCTTCTTCAGGTATCTTGTAGTGAAGGCGTAGAGGGGAAAATGGGTCTTAGTGAACAGGGGAAATCAACAGAAAGAAATTCGATCTGGCTGATGAGAAAGTATCACCATTAAAACTCAGATAAAGACAGATCACTGAAAATCTAGTCAGACAGCAATGCTGAAGTACAACATCTGAGGTTTGTGATATATCAAAAACTAAGATAGTCAGAGAAAAACCAAAATTCCCTCGTCCTGGAAAACCTGTCTAGAGAGATCCACTCCATTTAACAGTTCAGAGGTGCTCACTAGAGAGCTGGATTCAGCTCTGGAAGAGGAAAAATGGGTTAGAGTGTTCAGAGGGGAAGACGAATGATGGAGACAATTATAAAATATGAGTGATGAGGAAAGTGAGAAGAAAATCCGTTTGTTTACCCCAGGCAGGAACACTATGGCAGAGACATGATAATAATTTTCCAGGAGAGCCATGGTAATTATAAGGAGAATATGGACAGTTTTATCTGCATTCACTAGTAAAATGTAAAGACAACATCTGCAGAACTACAGCAAGGAAGACTTAGATTGGCTATTAGAAACATCTATTAGCTGGCACTTACTTGCTTTTTTTGACTGTTTCAAGATTAAGAGGCAAATGCCCAGATGGCAAAAGCCCCAGAATATCATTGAAGTGTGGCTGATTTCCAACATTTAATGCCCTAGTTCTAGGCTCCCACCGGCCGCTGCATGTCTTGCTTACCTGTTATACAGAAGAATGTCTGGTACCCAAATCTGGTCAGCTGGAAATCGCAAGTTCTGCACCCCTGGGTATTCATACTGATCCCAAGACAAGTAAACGTCAACCCAGGACTGTTGGCAAATACATACATCAGATTATATGAGCTGGTAAATTCTTCTAATTTGTCTGGAATATTATGGGAAGAAAATGGATTTTGCTAGAAGCAATAGCATTAGTATGATAATAGTATAACGGTCAGCTTTAATTCTTAAGAAAGGTCTGCATATATACAGAGGAATACACAGTGTGATGACAGAATGCTGTGAGATGTATTTTAATTTAATGTCTAAACTCTGCACCTTGTGGCCTGAAGCCAGGCATCCCAAACCTTTTCTGGTGGGCTGGCACAAACACTGGCAGTAGGCACATCCATAAGGCACGTTGGTTCTGAGCTGAGGTGGTTTGAATGACTTTAGTATCAGCAGTGGTACATGGATCCGGTCTGAGTCCCTTTTTGGTGAAAATAATTTAATCTGTTACAGCTGTTTGGTGGTTATTTTAGTATCTACCTTGCTATGAGAGGCAGGCAAATGAACTTTATATCCCAAGGGCTTATTTCTGGTCCCCTTTCTTCCACGCTAACACAAGCAGTTAATTCAAGGAAGGTACAGGCACAGCTTTTGTGTTGAACCTTATGACTGTAAGTCACAAAGGTTGCACAGCTCTGTGGAAGAGCAGCAAGGGAAACAGTTATAGATGCTATTACTGAAAAACACAACTGTAAGGGATAAGACACCCACAGGCTCTCTCCTAACAGTCATCTGCTTCTATAGGTTGGTCTGGGTTGGTTTTTGCAATAGTAAACAACTAATTTCTGCTGCAAATCCCAGCAGATAGCTGAGAACAGCCTGTTCGCTTGACACCGTTAACATTACACAGGGTTTGGCTGCTAAAGTCAAAGCAGATTTAGTTCGATCATTCAAGTCTCCCAGAGGTTTTTCCCTCCACAGTTGCATCTTGACTGAGCACAAGCCATTAAGGGGCTCAGTTTACATGTCATAAAGAAAGACCATATATCTCGCCATACGTGCCCAGCAGCAGACCTGATGGGAAACTCCCTCCTCCAAAGCCCTCAGCGAAGATAAGTTTTACTTATCCTGCATGACTAGCGCAGGTCACTCCTCAGCAGGAGAAAAGAGAGGAGGAATGTTTATGTATGAGGTTTGTAAAGCGAGAGGAAAGGCAATGCTCCCACTGACGTGCGTGGGCACCGCAGGTAGCAATGCAGCATGGGGCTGCTTGTGGTCCCTGGCCAACCCACAACCCAGCCTGAGCAGTCTCCGCATGGTCCGGTGTGGCTGCATCACTTCTGCGTTCAGGGGCATGTGCTGGGGATCTTTGTGCCCTGCCTGCCACAGTGTCACCTCTGGCTCCCCTATTCAGACAGAGGTGGGGATTTTTCCAGAAGCCACGAGTGTAAGGTGCCTGGTCTTACTGGTTGTCTAGTTCCTTCACAAGTCCCCATCACTTTCCTTGGGGAGGACTCAGCCCCTTGAAGAATCTCTCCTTCAGCTATGGTGGGACCTTAACTTTGGGTTCTCTGTTTCTAGATCCCTACATCCACTGGCACAACAATGCAGTTGTTTTCACCCTCCAAATGTCAATAGGTCTGCCAAAGGATTAATGTAGTCTCCTGTCTTTTATTTTCAATGCTAAAAGGAGCAATAGAGAAATTTCAAAGGACTCAAAATGCCTGCTTATTTCACATTATAGACAAGTTAAAAGACAGCAATCATGTTTTTCAGCTAAGAAATCACATTCAGTAGCTTGCTATTAGAAAGGGTTTTTTTTCCTTTATTAACCTGGGTTACTCACCATCTGCAGCCAAGCATTTGTGATCAACACTTGATTCTTCTCGTCCTTTGAACAAAAGGGGAAAGGAAAAGGAACAGAAGAGAAAAAGCGATGAAACTCATAGTATAGTTTGATGACAGGTGGAAGAGTTTCTGTTTCTTTTAGAAAATCCAGACTCGGGATAAATAAACACATAATTTTTGGAGTACCTTGTGAGCTCAGTACAAAACCACTGACCTGCATTGTATGGCCCAGACAATAATGGATCTTTTCTGTCTTTTAAATCTAGAGACAGCCTGTATTTATCATAACTAAGCAGTGACAGAAGTGAAAATAATAGAAAATTGCTCTTATTTTGCTGGGGACAGTCTGACTGCTAACCAAAAGCACAAGTTTTTCCTTCTAGCTTGTCGGTCAAAACAACACGATTTCCAGTACACGCTACAGCATTCAGTAGTTGGAGAGATTTTATGTTGTATTTGCCACCACTGCAAACCAATGGTGAAACCATGCTGAAATGCTCTTCCTTTGGAGTGCCAGCATTGTGTAGCTCAGCTCAGGCTGAAAGGGAAGGAAGGGCTGGCCTTGGACAAAAGCTAGCACATGGCCAAAGGACACAAATGCTGCCTGAGAGGAAACTCACCCTGCACAAAGCAGGAGTCTGTAGGTTCAGACACCTGCATGCAGAAGCCATAGGAAGAGCTCTGACTCACAACTGAACCAAAGAAGCCCTCACCCAGCTGGTCTCCAAGCGCTTTTGGGAGCCACAGAGTGACCAGCTTGTTGCAGTGCTACTGCCACAGGGGGATGGACAAGCAGGGCTGCAGAGTCATGTAGTGCAGATACCCAGCCTGGCACAGCTCCAAATACCACCACATGGCATGCCCTGCATTTCCCAAGAGCTGAGGATAGGGTATTCAGTGGGGCTGGGTCACTGTGTGCCCAGCTTCTCTACAGCATGGGGAGGTATTTCTTCTCCCTCAGACCATAACTTGTGTTCAACCCCTACCTACCTAAAGAGCACTCCAGCTTTGACGGAGGTGCGTCCTGAAGCTTGGTTTTGATGCTGTAGCTGGGAGAAAGTACTGACCAATGCAGCCACAAACGTGGTGGCAAATATGTGCCTCTCTTTGTACAAACCACAACTCGTCTCCAGAGGGAGTCTCTGACAGGACAACTCTGTCTACCTGGTTCAGCAATAGCTGAAACAATCATGAGAAAGTCCACAGAAAAATAATAAAAGAAAAATCACATACAGGACTAAGCTTGTTGAGACACAGTTTTAGATGCTGAAGGATTCAAAGTGATAAACGCCAACCTCTAAAGGTATAAAATCCTAAAATAAAAAAAAAAAAAAAAACCAGAGCTGGTCATTGATAGGGTCATCAGAGCTACCTATGTCAACTGACCTAGGAAATTAAAGTAAGCCAGCAACACAGAGGCTGTGTCCCAGTAATCCTCAGAGACCAGCCCTTCCCCATCTGCCTGATGCCTTCCTGGCCACCAGTGACTCCTCAGGTGTCTCTTAGGGATGGTGAGCATGATACTTACCTGAGTTTCCCATTAAATCCTAGCGATATTTTGTGTTGCTAGACAATCAATAATTGTTTTATGCTTGTTAGCTGCACATGTCGTCCTTGCAGAGTCTCTCAGTGTACTGCTAAAGAAGCCTAAACACCATGACCGAAACAGCCAGGTTACAGGGCTGCAACACTTAGGCAACTCCTTTCTGTGCAAAATGAAGGACTTTCCCGATCTGCATTGCACCCTACAGGGAGGGGGAGGAGGGGACCTGCCTCTTTTTGTTGGCTACCTGAGAGCCACATGGGGATGCATTAAAGTTAAATGTAGATCTGGGAGGCCTGTGGGTTTCCTGCATATGTAGATGCATCCTGTCAGAAGCCTTTGATGTGTGGTTCTGGATTTACAAGGAAACTCCCTTTTAACCTGACATAGTAAACTTATAATTGACAGACTGCAAAGGACAACATTTAGGGCTGATTTCTGTATTTCACAAAACAGCCTGTTGCTCTTCCCGTTCCCCTGTCACACCTCTGTCAGCTCCTTGTTCAAAGCCAGATGCTAATGACCTCTGTAGTCAGCTTTGAATCATCAGCTATGTATTTCAGGTAGCATTAAATGTACCAGCTTGGGTACACTTTGCCTCCTTTCCACAGGGCTATTGTTCTCACTAGGTTTGTCTTGCTTCTAAGATTTGTTTTGCAGTCAAAAGAAAGCTTGTGTATTAGAGTTCTCACAGTTTTATCTATAGCATAACCATGGCCTGAATGGTCTTCCTTGTCTTGCCTTTTGACAGAAGCAGTCAGCAAAAGTACAAAGTCTAACCAAGCCTTTGGGCTGCTATGTCTCACCTTAGGGGGCGAGGAGTAATGTCACTTCAGGATGCTTTCATGGCCATTCAGTCTATTCTCTTCCTTGCCTTCAGGCTGCTCAGCTTTCAAAAGATGTTTAATGTTACGGACAGCAAAACACAGAAAATGTTATTTTTGTGTTCAGCACTGATCAGCAGATGCAGCCTGATGGGTCCTTCTTATCACAGGAAGGAAGAGAAAGTTTTCCGAACATGGAACTGAATTTGCCAGAAGTGCCTGATTTGCAGGAGCAGCAAATCTCACTTTATACTGGGCAGGCGTTTGTACAGGTGTATCTCTCTTGCTAAGTCCCATCTAGAGAAGGACCTGGAGGAGCCTGACGTGGGGAAGAGTGTCTGCTGGGGCTGCCCAGGAGGTGAGGGCTGTGGGAGTCTAGAGTCTGAATCCATTGCCTATTAGAAAAAGAGGCTTTTAAGTGCAGAGCTGTTTATGATGCATTCCATCCTTGCAGATGTGGTGATTCACTGAGCCGTGTGGCTTTGTATCCTACAAGGAAATAGTTTGCCCTTTGGAGTGAGCTTGTTGCCTTGCTCTTCCAGAGTTGCAAAGGAATCACAGCTCCTGCTGTCTTCATCACGACATGTAAACTGTGTGCATGTTTGAGATACCTGAACGCAGGAGGGACTGCATTTGTTAACAAAGATACTTAGAGACAACCATGAGAGTGTGTGTGCCTTACTCTGTACCAAGAGGTCACTGGTACTGCTTTGCCCAAGTAGTAGCTAATGAGCTTGGGAAGTGCTGGAAGCAGTTCCCTAACTGTGCGTCATTGGTTTGTGCAGAGGGATTTAAGCTTAGTTGTGATGATGCCTTTCTTCCCATGAGAAAACTTGAATAATCCATCACACTGCTTTTCCTGTGAAAGGTTTCTGTCTCACTTGACACTGTCGGTCTTGGGGATGACATCCCCTCTGCGTTTGGCAGCCTCTGAGCTCCCGGCTCTCACTGTAGCAGACCAACCCTCCTAAGATCCCAGGTAAGGCTGGAGATGAGTAGCCCCCAGAGATGCTTTTCCAGCACTCCCCTGGCAATTGCCCTGGACTGCAAACGATCAGCTCAGACACATCAGTATTCTTCTGGTATTCAAAAATGATGGAAAAGCTAATGCTCTAGTCACTAGCTAGTGTAACAGTTGTCCTCTAAATCTTTCCTGTCTTTATCTGGGTCACTTTCTCCCCTTTCTATCTCCAGCCTGACCCCAGTTAATCCTCTGCCCTGTATATCTGCTTATTCTTACAGTCACCTTTGACCCATGGACAGTGACAGCATTTGTTTCGTTTGTTCTAGTGCACATGATGCAGCATGTGAATGTTTTAGCTTTGTTTTCTTTTCCCTGATCTCAATTTAGGTAAGTCTGCCTGCCTTTTGCATCACTGACTGTCAGTAGATTCCCCCTTCTAGGTAAAATGTACCTGCCTTCAGCCACATAATTCCCTGGGTCATAGCAAATGGAAGAAAAAAACAAAGCTTTTCATATGATAATGCCATCTCTGTAGCAAGGCACTTGTTAACAGGTGAGTGACAGTTATCATTAATTCTCTTGTCCTCTCGCAGAGCCACAGAACTAGGAGTTGAATCAGCCATTGATTTATTGCAAGACACTGATCAGAAAAATCCCAAACTGAACAGGTGACTCTCAGAGGTCACCAAACATCATATGTGGCTACCTGGGTTAATGTCTGTCTTTTTTTTTTGTACACCATTTATGTGCCTGAATAAGAGCATGAATATGGTCAAGAGACATGGGGACTTACAAAATTTTGTTGGCAGAGGCATTGGTCACCACACGAGATTTTGATCAGGAGTTTCAAAAGGAATTGGTAAGACTTCCAAATGCTTCTGCACTCAGTCTATGACTGCAGCAGACAGTCCTTTCCATTGCTGAAACACCCTTCTGCCCACAAACTTCAGCTGATTAAGTAAAACTCAGCTTAAATGCATTGTATGGCTGAAGTCCCACAAAACCAGACAGCTTGAGGAAAACCCAGGTTGCCTTCACAACGTTCAGTAAGCATTGCTGGACAGTCTTTATATTTCAGTGGTCTCATTAAAATGTTGGAATAAAGATTGCAATGGTAACATTAAGTTCGAAGAGATACCTGATGTTTATGTACTTAATCTCAATGCCTTTAACAAAGCACCCTCAGGACTAAAACAGGAATCAGCGGCAATGGCACAGAGTCAAGGTGAAATGTTGAGGAGACATACAAAAATACACTGGAATAACAGAGAATGAACAAACATCCATCGACACCTGCTGAGCTTTTTTTTGCCCATCAGGATGGCAATGCAGTCAGGTTGTCAATCCAAGGAGGATATAGTTAAGCGGTCATAGCTGAACACCCATGCCCTCCTGCTTTTCGTAATTTGTTGCTTGGGCCTTTTCTCCTATGAATGGACAGAGTAAATGTCTCATAAATGTCTTTCACCTAAGGTTGAGCCACATTCCAATCTGTCGCCACTGACTTCTCCTTGAGGTCATGCCTTTCTTGGTCCCTCTGCTGTCTTGGAGAGACATGTGTCCTTTCACTGTGGGCAAGCAACACAATCTGCACTGGTTAGCAGCATGGGGCTGTCTGGTCACACTGCCTCTAGCCATCTTCACTGTTCTCCTCCCCAGAAGAGTACTCTGGGAGAAGTATCGCTGCACCCCAATCTGCTGCTTACAGCAGCCCTGTGCACACTTGCTTTCATAGTAGCTGCTTTATGTGTTGGAGGGTCTGGCCACTCTCAGGTCATACTCCTCTCCTTGCAAACCCATGGAGCCAGGAGCAAACACCTGTGGTGAGAGTAGAGAGTTTAAGAGACCCCTGTACTGGGAGGCGCACAGCGTTCAAATAGGGCCTGTGTGAGAACAGTCTGAAAATGCCGGGATGTCAGCCATGTTCCTCAGGCTCAGTCCTCATGGCCAACAAAGTCTGTGAAAGGTGTTCCTTGTGAAGACCTTGGCGCCCCGTACATCAGAGACCAACCAGTGGCTTTGGGACGGATGTTAAACATAAATGCCTGGATGCAAAATCAGCCTCAGCAAGTACTGAACCTGTGCATTCCCCAAAGGTAAGAACAGGAGGAAGGAACAAGGGAAAAAATGGCAGTTTCTGCTGCCAGCCAGAGCGCTAGAGGAGTCAGCCATCCCAATCATTCACACAACTGGTGACTGAGAGTCTGACAAGCCTACAGAATTGTGCTTTACTTGCCTTTTTGCCCACATTTTCTAATTTGCACTGGCACTATGGTTAAAAAAGGCAGACTTGTCCTTGACCGGCACATGTGACATGACATTCAACTACATCCTGGGGCTGTGGGTACATGCCTTAGGAAACTAATTTTATTTTTCTAAGATGCAGCTTCTCAGTAGTGCCTGAAGGTTAGGACTGTTGTAAAGTGTGTCACACTTACAGACTTCTTTTGAGATTGTTTAACCTCAAGTCCTTCAACAAAGGTCTGAAAATTCCAGGGACTCCCTGTCTCCACACTGATATGGGTTTCTGGGCAGAGTGAAGCCATCAGCTTTGTCCCACTGTTTCACAGATGCTTCTCATGGGAATCCCAGGAGCTGTGTCAGAGGCCTCACATGGCTTTCCAGCACAGCGCTGCTCTCTGACTGCTTGGATGAACTGATGTACATGCTTGGTTCCTGGGGAAAGGATGTTATGTCACCATCCAAAAGCAGTCAGTCCTCCATTAAAATCCCAAGTCATCCACACATAAGACATAGGTTGTTTCTGTATTCTCCAGGGTGGATGCCTCATCCCGAAATAGCCCTTGTGTTTTGTGCACAGTTGGCAGGTGTTTCAATAAACAGGACTAGACACAAATTGTTATTCAAAGCTATTTATTATTCATTGCCTTTTTCAGTAGTTGAAATCACAGGGAAAGCAGTAGGAGGAGTACTTATCAGACATTCATATTCGGGCTATCCGCAAGGCTGCCTTTGCTTTCTATTTGCACGCTGATGTGACAGCAGAGCAAAGTAAGGGGACGCAGGTCTGTTCCAAAACTCAAGTGAGCTCTTAAAGCCTGTAATCGTGGATCAAAAATGGGGGGAGCAGCTTTTACTGAAGAGCTGATGTCACTATCTCTCATGAGTTACACTCAGAGAACACTATTAAAATACTAACCTGCCAAACATTCATAAATTAGGAATTACTATGATCAAGGTCAACCTAAAAGCTTTGGCTTAACTACTTAATTGCAACTGGTGGGTTTAGAAATGTGACCATTTACAGTGCGCCTGCCCCATGGTGGCTTACACGGCCCCCCGGCAACAGTAAGGCACGGCCAGGAGAAGCCTCCAATTTCTGGGGACCCTGCTGCTTTTCCTGGAAGGTCATGGGGAAAATGTTTTCCATTTCAAGCAGATGAGTGCTTTTCCAAAGGATGACTTTCCCTGCTACTGGTACTAAGTTCCTGAGTGATTAACAGGAAAATCTCACTTTTAATAAATTTTGCCCTGTGCACGTTGAGGAACTGAGGTAAAAGTACTGAAGTCTCTTAAAAATCCTTGATGGTTAACATTAGTTATCTAAGATTAAGGAATATCCATGGGATCAAGATCTAAATTCCCACATCTTCAAACAGAATAGTACAGCCTTTTCACCAGGCAGGCAAAAAACTTGTTATTGTGAAATGCCCAAGCTGGATGACAACCACCCAAAACACCAGAAGGAAATAAGTGCCCAACTTCGTTGTGCTAGGAAACTCACGTGTCATGTGATTAATTGCATTAGTGAGACTGACATTTTTTATAATGGCTGGCATTTAGAAAGCAAACAGAAAAAATTTCATGGCTCATTTAGCCCTGGCTTTCCCACTTTTCAAGTTCCTTCCATAATAACGAAGAGGACAATTCATTAAATTTTTCTTACCAGAGTTCAGAATTGGTCACACTAAGTGAGCTTTATGACCTGAAGAGAGAGTTTGGGATTTAACTTTAATGAATCTATTGGTCTGCCTGGAATTTTAATGACTACTCTTCATGATCACTAATTACTGATTTTCAGCTTTCATAATGAGATCCATTCTTTTTTCCTTCTCAGTTACACCATTTTGCATGAGTCTCTCTGCTCTGGTCTCACTGAATTTGCTCTTGCAAGATGAGACTGAAATTTCCGGTGGAGAAAAAGCTCTGTGGAAAGATACATGCTTTGGTAGACTAGGTCTATACAAGGAGAAACACAGTAAACAGCTTGCAAAGGCTATGCAGGAAGCTCACAGATAACGCAAAAGCATTACTAGGAGAGGAAAGATACTTTAATCTAGGAGGGTTGAAAGAGTCATTTTTTCTCTCTAGTGCTCATCAGTGCTATCTAATTAAATAAAATTCATAATACTTGCTTCATAATCCTTTCGTTACTACTTCTCTCTCTTTCATATAGTCTGTGCTTCAGTCTTGAGTGGTCAAGCTTACATTATTAAAGTTATCTATCCATAAAAGATTTGTACAGGATGTACTATCAGGATTATGGTTTAATCTAGGTAATACTAATACTATATCAGGAATAATATGTGAACAGGTGCTTATGTGTAGTGGCTTATTTATATTTGTTTCCTTGAATCACTCGTCTGTTGATCTGGGTTTGCTACAGAAGACCCAGCACAGAGATTTGGACATGTGATGATGCTGGGATAAAGGGTGGGAGGGGATGACCTAGCTGCTGTAAAATCAGTTTAGGAAGGTAGAGTTGAATTAAAGCTAGAAACTTAGTCCTTGAACTGTCTGGCCCTTCAATTTACCTGCAGAACCACCCTTAGAAAGCCTCTGCTCTAGAGGACAGGATGGTTAGGAGGCTGAAGGCCCAGCTTGCCCCTGGGGCAGGACCACTGCCAGCACTGTCCGCCTCGCAGCCCTGCGGCATCTCTTGCCTCCAGCCACAGCTCGCAAACAGGGAAACAGTGCCTGCGCTACGTTAACGCTTGCCAGAATGAATAAACACTTTCTCATCTTCAGATGAGAAAGCAGAGTTGTTTTCACAAGTTGGTGGTGTTTAATGAGGCTCTTCTCTATCTTACAGCTTATTAAATAAAAGCACTTAAAAGCACGAAAAACAACTGTTAAGGTATGCAGATTTGACAGAGCTTATGAGAAGAAACTGACAATATGAGGGCTGTGTCAGACTAAAGGTGCCATAGGGCTGGCCATTGCCTTCCTCCTGCCTTCTTATGGCACAGAGTCTACCGACAGGCAGTCTCTAGTTTCGACAATTCTTACTCACATTGAGAATTCTCCAGCAAAAAGCTCATTGCACACCAGCTCTTGGGTACTGAGTCTGAGCGTCCTGCTAGTTGAGGAACAGATCACCCAGGAACTGAGCAGGCTGATGAGGGTATCTCTGATCTGAAGAGGTGCCTGCATGTAACAGTTGTTCTCTCACCAACCACTTCCACAAAAATCCCCAAACAAACCCGTAATCAAAAAAACTCACCCCCTTCAGGGCTGCAGTCCCTGATTTAGGGAAAAACTAATGCAAGCTAAAGCTTGACCCCAAAAGTCTGATAAACTCCTGCTAGAGAAGATAAAAACTGCTGTGCTGCTAAGCTAGTATTCTGCTTATAGTGGTAATGTCTGCATCTGAGAGCTCTGGGAAAGTATGTGTAGATCTTTTCCCTTGGTTTCCCTGCACAGCAAGGCACAGACCATGCTTAAAGGAGAAAGCATGAATGTGTGTTATTTATTGCCCCACTAAACTATTGCTGTTTTCCAAACATGTCAAGAGCTTTGACACACTGCATCAAAAAATCTGCAGTTTAAGTGAGATCCTTTGCAAGCATGTGATCCAGTTTGGGTTGATCCTGCTGTCCCTGAGACATACAAACATTTTACACAGAAATCAAAATAATAGATACTAAATTTTCCAGAAATAGCATTTTTGGGATAGTTGCAGGCAAAAATACAGTAAAACAGTGTAAATTTTGGCTTCTAGAACTGCAAATGTGTCAGGTTAAGCCAGGTGTCAAGAGGAGGGGACTCTTTTCAGTGGTGTCCAGCAACAGGACAAGGATCAACGGGCACAGACTTGAACTCCATCTCAACCTTAGGAAAAACGTCTTTACTTTGAGGGTGGCAGAGCACTGGAATGGGCTGCCCAGAGAGGTTGTGGAGTCTCCTTCTCTGTAGATATTCAAAACGCACCTGGACACGTTCCTGTCCAACCTGCTGTAGGTCAACCTGCTTTGTCAGGGGGGTTCAGGTCCCTACCAATGCCTGCCATTCTGTGATTCGGTGAAAATCACTCACAGGTGGCTGGGATTTGGGTGGGGGTTTTTTTGAGGATTTTTGTGTCTTCCCACTGGACACTTGCAATCCCTTTTTCTAGTTGTTAAGCCCCGTGAAAAAGAGGGACATTTCCACAAGAGCACCTGAACAACCATGTGGCATTACATAATTGAACAATTTGTCAGCTGCCAGGGTGGTTTCTGTGTCAGTGGCAGCTGATAGGGTGAATATGGAGGAGAAAAGTACTATGGGACTTTGCCATATACTGGGACGCAAACAGCCAGACTCTTGGCTTGTCTCTGCAGAAGACAACACTGCTGGGGACAGCATAGCGGCTGGGCACTCCTTGCAATGGGGCTAATCAGTGTGCTTAGCAGTGTACAGCCTCTGAAAGGATATAATGCAGTAGTTACTGGAACCCTCAGAGGTATGTTTGCTTCTGGAAGGGGATTTTGAGGCATTTATTATCTTTGCAGCATTGTGCAGCCACCTTGTAGCACTCTTCTTAAAATCAGGCTCTTCATTCAGAGGCATTTTTAAAAAATGTGTGATACATTTTTTGTCTAGCCACAGTTTCCTTCTTCATACTCCTACTAGTTGGCTGCTTGATTTCTTTCCTCTTTGTACATTTAAACTTGCAGTTTGAGGAAACATGTGGCCTAGAAAGCAAATAAAACAAGTTTTTCCTGTGGACCATGAAGTGCAGTGAGGCCGTTGCAGTGGTACTGATGCACTGACAGAAAGATAATGGCAAATAGTATCACTAGCAGAAAGAAAGCTGGAAAATAAAGACAGCATTTTTTTTTTTAAATACTTCATCAATGCTTCCACATAAAGGACATAGTCACCTTCAGATAAGCTCCCTGCAAATGCCAACAGGCGCAATGAAAACTGTCATTCATGTTGACAAATTGTTTCTACCTAGCAGGCTCCTATCACACTGAGCCAAGGGAAAAATACCTGCATTTCGTCTGCTGTGAAAAATGTCGCGCCTCATTTCTTAGTTGCTTTAGCCTGACAAACTGGCTGGGCTCTTAGACAAAATAAGAAGAGGATTCTTGTTCCAGATGATACCCTTGGATGTGGTCTACACTTGCTTGGGCTGGCCAGGCTTGGCAGGGCCTGACGGTGTTCTCTGGGAGAGATCACCAGCCAAATGCCCTGCTGATCTACTGGGAGTGACTGGCTTCTGCCAGGGAAGGATGGCCGGCAGGGTCCACGCAAAAGTGACCCTAAGAAACTGCATACACATGAGACAGCTCAGAATTAAGCTGTCCTTACACATAGAGAACAAGGCAAACTGAACTAAGCCCTGCTGCTAAACAGGGGTTATAACTGTCCCCCTTTCTGCTCATTTGTTTCCTGGATGCAAGAGGTCTGAATTGGCCGTAGTTGTGTGTGAATTAATATAATTTTGGAAAAAGTCCTAACCCTCATGACAAGCAGTCATAGAATCATAGAATTGTCTAGGTTGGAAGGGACCTTTCAGATCATCCAGTCCAACCATCAACCTAACATTGACAAAAAACATCACTAAAGCATATCACTAAGCACTACGTCTACCCATCTCTTAAATACCTCCAAGGATGGTGATTCCGCCACTTCCCTGAGAAACCTGTTCCCATGCTTGATAATTCTGTCAGTTTAAATGTTTTTCCTAATATCTAATCTAAATGTCCCCTGGTGCAACTTGAGGCCATTTCCTCTTTTCTATCACCTGTTAATTGGGAGAAAGGACCAACCACCACCTCTCTACCACAACTGTGACATCACAGAACACTTTGTTCATGGCTTTGAGTATGATGGCTGGCTTTGAGCACTAAAAAACACACAGATCCTGTGCAAGTAAATACATGCCTGGAGGAGCAGAAAGCCTAATCCACATTTGCCATGCTTTGAAATTTTCTTTGAATGGATGTGAGAAGAGGAAGTAAGATTTTAAGCCAAGTCACTTGTCACTACTATTTGTCAAACCACAGGGACCTCAGAGCTGTCCTTCCTGTCTAAGTAGCAAAGTGAATCTAGATTGTCATAAATGCTGTTCTCAGCAGGCTGGCTGCAGAAGGTGAATTTAAATTTCATTACATTATAATACAGTTTGTGTAGGAAACAGACTTAACTGAGGCATGTCATGAAGCCTGTTTCAGGTAGAAGTGCATTAGGTGTGATGCCAGGTCTTGGCAAGGGTACAGAGTGAGCTTCTGTGAGTATCAGTGGTAGGCCCCTTCTTCCTTCCATGTGACAATAAAACAGGAGACTTGCTTTCATCTTCTTTACATTGTTTTGTCCCACAGGGAAACCAGTCCAGGGTCCACCGCGTAACATTCATTGCAAAGACTACTTGAAAGCATCCCAGTGAGTCTAGCAGTACTGATGTGTGATTTGACACACCACACTCCCTTGAGCGTGGAGTCCTTTTTCACTGCCCAGGGAGCAAGGTGCAAGAATTCGCCTCAGGCTGTGACCTTGCCTAGCACCCTGCTCTGTTATGGTAGCGGACACACAAGTCCTCAGAAAGAGCAGCTTTGCACTTTGTTAGTGCATACACTATTGCCAAGGCTGTGATGCTGTCTATCACCTTCCACTGGATGGCTGCGCTCACAAAGTTGCAGTCAATGGCTCCATGTCCAAGTGGTGACCAGTGATGAGTGGCGTTCCTCAGGGATCGGTACAACATCTTTGTCAGCAACATGGACCAGTGGGACTAGATGTACCCTCAGCAAGTTTGCTGATGACACCAAGCTGTGTGGTGCGGTTGACACGCTGTAGGGAAGGGATGCTATCCAGAGGGTCCCGGACAGGCTTGAGAGGTGCAAACCTCATCAAGTTCAATAAGGCCAAGTACAAGCTCCTGCATGTGAGTTGAGGCAATCCCAAGCACAAATACAGACTGAGCAGAGAATGGGTTGAGAGCAGCCCTGAGGAGAAAGGCTTGGGTGTGTTGGTGGATGAGAAGCTCAACATGAGCCAGCAATGTGCGCTCGCAGCCCAGAAGGCCAACTATATCCGGGGCTGCATCAAAAGAAGCGTGCCCAGCAGGGCAAGGGAGGTGATTCTGCCCCTCTACTCTGTTCTTGTGAGACCTCACCTGGAGTATTGCGTCCAGCTCTGGGGCCCCCAACATAAGAAGGACATGGACCCGTTGGATAGAGGCCAGACGAGGGCCATGAAGATGATCAGAGGGCTGAAGCATCTCTCCTGTGAAGACAGGCTGAGAGAGCTGGGGTTTTTCATCCTGCAGAATAGAAGGCTCCGGGAAGACCCTACAGCAGCTTTACAGTACTTAAAGGAGGCCTATAGGAGAGATGGGGAAGGACTTTTTACAAGGGCATGTAGAGATAGGATGAGGGGTAATGGCTTCAAGCTGAAAGAGGGTAGATTTAGATTAGGTATGAGGAAGAAATTCTTTACTGTGAGGGTGGTGAGACACTGGAACAGGTTGCCCAGTGAAGTTGTGGAAACCCCGTCCCTGTAAGTGTGTAAGTCCAGGTTTGATGTGGCTTTGAGTAGTGGAAGGGTCCCTGCCCATGGCAGCGAGGTTGGAACTAGCTGATCTTTAAGGTCCCTTTCAACCCAGACCATTCTATGATTCTATAATTCCTATTGTGGACAATCAAAAAGGAAGACTATAATTAAATGTGTTGTAACAGACACTGACATAATATAAAGTGCTTAAAGAAATGTTGATTTTCTGAAAGGATTGATTTCACACATGAATGTGAAATCAACTGAAAAAAGTTTTTATCTAACTTTTCATGACTAACTGACTTTGAAAATGTACAGTCACAGCCCTAAGGCTAAAATGTCCCCTTTACAACCCACAACCTTCAAATTACTGCAAGAAAATACTGTTTCAAAAAGAAGGGCTGGAGCAGGCTGCTGCCTGCCTCCAGATGCACCACAACTGTCTGGACTTGACACTTGTACAGCATGATGCTGGGGGACTAGACTTTCAGGGTCCTGCTTACCCCTCAAGGGAGAGCACCTGGTGCGCTACACATTTTCAGAAAGATTGTGAGAGCTTTAAGAAGTTTAAACATTTGAGGCCTCTGTCAAATTGGTTTGTAACTGTACAAAGTTTTGCAGCTCTCTCTCTCTCTCTCTGGTTCTTGTTCTCTCCATGATAGTGATATGGTATTGGAAACCAGCCCATAATACTGACTATGGAAAGGGTAGGATGAGGAAAGGACCACTAATGTGTTCAGCTGTCTGCTGTGTTAACAGGATGAAGGTGTTCAAAATTGTTCTTCTGGCTTGTTTTTTCCATGTAGATGAAAGAAATTCCCTCTATATATCATGGTTTATCATGTAGAATCCTTTTCATAATGAAAAAAAGGGATTTGGATTAGTATGTTAAAATTTTCCATGACTCAAATCTCCAATTCTGAAAAAGCATGTTGCAGTCAAGACAATTAGAGGGCTGTGCCTCCAGCTTTTGCTTTTATATATCTCTAACTTCAACTCAGGGCAGGGCCCTTCAACAGCAGTGCATGGTAAAGACATGATGGGAGATGAGGCCAATGCAGTTATAATGTCTAATGAAAAAGTGTAAATGCAGTGATGGTCACTTTGAACGCTGCACATGGTCTTCAGTTATTGCATCCTGCAAAGCTCTGAGCAGAACGTACCATTAATAATTCATAGTAACACATGGCTTCTATAAATTAGAACTACTTAATTAATCTCCTTGCAGCTCATGTTGTATCAGAGATGGATGTGCTTTTAGGAGGTTATTAGCGCCTCCAAAGTGTCAAAGCATGTACTCCAGCATTTAGGGAGGATGCTTAGCCAAAGACAGTCTGCTTTCATCTCTGATAGCCTGATTAAGAGGAAAAGTATGGTCCCTATACAAGACATCAGATTTGTTATGCTGAATGGGTGCCGTAGAGAACAGAACAGCAAGTAACTTACCACATCAATTATCTGCAGCAAAGAAAGCTGGAGCTCGACTACAAGGGGTTGGGAGTCATTCACTACTGGTCGCTCAAGACGATTGTAGTTTCTCAGCAGTTCTCTGTACAGGCGTCTCTGGCTTTCCCCCTGCTGAGAGACTAGAGGAAAAGAAAGAAAGCATCTGTCATTTGGGCTGGTCACACTGTGCCCATTGTTTGTCCATTTTGTTGAAAACCCCCTCTTAATTAGCTTTGTAATTTGAAAGCTGTTCCCAAAATAATCTCCAAAATTCTGCACATGGGTGTGACAGACAGAGCATATCTGCATATGTGATTGATGAGCGCTTAAAAAAAACCACACTAATAACACTCTAACTCATTACTAACACTCAGAAACTACTGAAGAGTAGTTTCTCTTTGGGGCTCTGAGTAAATATCCCCCTCCCTTGGTGCCCCTCCGGCTAATGGTCAGTGGAGATTTAGTTGCAAAACCACCAGGCAGCTTCCTGGAAGGCAGTCAGAGTGCTTTTATTTGGTTGTTCTTATTTCCTAGAGACTGGCTGCTGTAAGCCAGCACTGGTATTACTTGGACATAGTGTGTGTTTACCCAGCATAATTATCTGATGTTATTTCTTGGAGATGATGTATCAGGCCCTTTTCTATGCTCAGGCAACAGTAACAAGCCTTCTTCATACCCTGTTCAGTTTTGTGTGGCAGCTTTTCCAGGCTTTGGGTTATTTTCCTTGACTTTTTTCCTTCTGATGGCAGCACGCTTTGTTAACACCTAATGAGGTGGTGGTATGAAAGCTAGAGTACTTGACAGGTATGTAAAATGATATTGAATTTTTGGTATTACATGCTTAACTCAGCTTCCACTAGGAATACCCTCAACACAGAAGCTGTCATGCAAACACATGAGCATGTTAAATATTAGCAGAATTTCAGTCTATGCTTAAATTGCAAGATTCCCCTGTTCCCCAGCTTTGGACAAGGTGTGTAGAGCATCCATCTAACTTGTGTGACCACATTTCCTTGCCACAACAACCATGGATGAGGCAGGATAGTAATGATGGCTTGACTGTCTTCCCCTGGGAAGGTGAGCACTTTGATGGAACACACCACCCAGGTGCTTGAGTTGCTTGGGTCCCCCAAAACAGTGTTGGTGACCTGGCCAGTGTCAGCCTGAGCTCTACCTAAGAACTGCATCTAACAGTGGGTCATGGGATGCAGGTTCCCTGAGGTCAAACCAGTCCTGTCAGCATGAGTGCGTATTCCCTGAACTGTAGAAATCCAGTCCCTGGCATATAATCTGGCACTCTGAATTATTATTACTTTGGACTGAAGTATTTTTTTATCCACTGTAGCTCTTTGTTTCTGTGGATGAGTTTTTTTAACTCTTGAGCAGAGCTCTGGACATGAAGATCAGGACTCCACTCACAGTGGTTATGACGAATATCTTTTTGACAATGCAAAAAACCCATAACAAACAGTTCTGCCTTCCCCAGACTCTTACTGTGCTCAGCAAACCTTGTAATCCTGGAACGATACTGCTCTCCAACACAGTAGCCATGCCTTTTAAAGCAAATAATAAATTTAGTTTTTAAACAGTTTATAAGTCTGTTTAATTAGTGTTATCTTCAGTTTTACTAATACTAAAGGAGATTTCTAACTTCCCAGTATGGCAGTGCTTGGTGAGCAAGGAGGAAAAGTATTTTTGTTTATTTTAGTAAGATACACCAACACTTAAGCTTCATGGGCCCTCTCTGCTCTTGCATAATACATTACATGATCTTGAGGATCCAGAGGAGCAGATACTCTAGGCACTGCTCCAATAGCCCTGGCTGACATGTCAGTATTGGATGCTATGTTTTCACCATTAGCAAAGACAAGCTCTGGCCACAGTATCTCTCCTTACCTGTTAAGTAAGCGTCCCTGCAAGGTAGTGATTTAGGTTCTCTGTTACAGCCTTAGTACTTCTTTTCCAGTGCCTCAGCAGACCCTGACTCTCTTGGAAAGATCCTTCTGTGGAAAAGAAACCACTGCAAAACACTATACATCGTTCTATGGAAAGAGGCTCTGTGTTTTGAGCAAATTTGCTGTCCTTTCACTCACCTCCCCCTGCCCCCATCATGCTCCCATGCTTTAGGGAAGAAATGACTGCCTGCACTATTGCTCTCATCTTGAGTACTTATGTAATATTTGCCTTTAACCTTCCTTTTAAACTGCCTGCCTCAGCTTTTACAAAGGAAAAGTGCCCTTCACCATTCTCTGGAAGTTGGCTGGGCTGCTAGAGTGCCCTGGTACCATTGCTGTCGTGGTGCATTAAAGCAGCTTCCCTCTTCCCTGGCCCAAGGGAGGTCTAAGCATAACCCTTTGCTGTGTGCTTCAGGAAGTTGTATTTGTAGTATACGCTCCAACCAAGCTGAAGCCAGGCCCCTTTCCCTGTTAAACTTAATGAGTTGAAGTACCCCAATACTGCAATTTTGTACCTGGGAGTGTTGATCTGCATGAGGACAGGGAGGCTCTACAGAGAGACTTGGATAGATTGGATAAGCTTCAACAAGGCCAAGTGCCAGGTCCTGAACTTGGGCCACAACAACCCCATGCATCGCTACAGGCTTGGGGAAGTGTGGCTGGAGAGCTGCCTGGCAGAAAAGGACCTGGGGGTTCTAATTGACAAGCAGCGGAATACTTGTGTTCCCAGGTGACCAAGAAAGCCAATGGCATCCTGGCTTGTATTAGAAATAGTGTGACCAGCAGAAGTAGGGAGGTGATTGTCCCCCTGTGCTCAGCACTGGTGAGGCCACACCTCGAGTATTGTGTCCAGTTTTGGGCACCTCAATATGAGAGAGATATTGAGGTGCCGGAGCGAGTGCAGAGGAGGGCAACGAAGCTGGTAAAGGGCCTGGAGAATAAATCTTATGAGGAGCGATTGAAGGAGCTGGGACTGTTTAGTTTGAGGAAGAGGAGGCTGAGGGGAGACCTCATCACTCTCTACAACTACTTGAAAGGACATTGTAGAGAGGTTGGTGCTGATCTCTTCTCACAGGTAATTAGCGATAGAACAAGAGGGAATGGCTTCAAGGTGCAACAGGGTAGGTTTAGACTGGACATTAGGAAAAAATTCTTCACAGAAAGAGTGGTGAGACACTGGAATAGGCTGCCCAGGGAGGTGGTGGAGTCACCATCCCTGAATTGTTTAAGAGTCATTTAGATGAGGTGTTAGGGGATATGGTGTAGGGGAGAACTTTGTAGGGTGGGGTTGATGGTTGGACTTGATGATCCCAAGGGTCTTTTCCAACCTGAATGATTCTATGATTCTATGATCCCCTCTGTAATGTGATCCTATCACTTTGTGACCTCCTGTATCTGAAATTTTTAACATAGCCTTAGCTGATCTATTCTTAGCCTGGTGAGCTGGCATTGGTGACAACATATTTGTGTGGTGCATGGTTTTGTTTACAAAATTACATAGATTCAGAAGCAGTGGAGCCTTTGGGGTGTCCTGGCAAATAGCTATGGCAGCTGTTGGTACAGCAAAGACCTGCGTAGTCTAATCACACTGACATCTCTCTGTTACAACTACTTTGGAGAAGGAACTGAGGTGGGTAACAAGTCAGACTTGTATTGTCATAGAATATTCCTTTAAATTGTAATCTTCAAACATTTGATGTTTCATACTCCAGAGAGATTTCTGCTTTTTTCCCCGCTAATGCTTTGCTAATGCATTGTGACACTACATCTCTCTGTGCTACATGCAGTGTTTGTTAGTGATGGGGAAGCCTGCATCTCTCAGGAGCAGAGGTAGACTAAGCTTTACTACTGCCTACCCCTCAGTCACAGAATTCTAACCAAAATCAGTGGCACTATTTTATCTTTTAAACTAGGCTGGAAGATGGATGTCAATCTTTAAGGTTGCCAGGTCAGTCTCCCAAAAGCAATGCCAGACTTACTTGCCCATGTATGTTACAGGAAATACAAGTAATTGGCAAAGGGCATGATGCTTTCTAGTTAACCAACAGTGAGCCTTTTATGTCCCACTGCCTCATACAATGTCTCCTTAATTTCTGAATTATATTTGAAGCAGTAGGAAAACATATAATCTCATTAAAATTTGAGGGAAGAGAAGCGTATGATGTTTAGCTCAAGTTCAGCAATATTTTTGACAACATCTCCAAGAACATCCT
This sequence comes from Alca torda, assembly GCA_008658365.1. Classification (NCBI taxonomy): domain Eukaryota; kingdom Metazoa; phylum Chordata; class Aves; order Charadriiformes; family Alcidae; genus Alca; species Alca torda. The sequence continues at coordinate 51,453,762 of CM018101.1, read as the reverse complement.
CATAGACATTTGTCTATGCCTAACAGGCTTGATAAGTGAACAGTGAGGTGGCTTAAAGAGTGGTTGAACTGTCAGGCTCAGAGATTTGTAGTCAGCAGCACAAAATCCAGCTGGAGGCCAGCCAGTGGTGGAGTACTCCAGGTGTGGATACTGGGTCCAATGCTTTTAACACCCTTATGAATGATAGGGCAGAGTGCACCCTCAGCAAGTTTTCAGATGGTACAAGTCCGGGAGCAGTGACTGAAAAGCACATGGTTTTGCTGCCATTCAGAAGGATCACAAAATGAAGAAATGGCTGAACAAGAACCTCATGAAGTTCAATGAAAGGAAGTGCAAAGTCTTGCACCTGAGGAGGAGTAACCCCAGGCACCAGGATAGGCTGGGAGTCCATTGGCTGGAGAGCAGGTTGGCAGAAAAGCGCTGGGGGTCCTTATAGATATGAAGTTGACCGCAAGCCAGCAACACAGCCTTGCAGCAAAGGCCACCAACATCCTGAGCTGCATCAGGCAGAGCCTCACCACTAAGTCAAGAGAGGTGATCCTTCCTCTCTACTCAGCACTGGTGAGACATACCTGGACTCCTGGGTTCAGTTCTGGCCTCCTCAGTACAAAAGAGACATGGAATTACCAGACCAAGGGCTAGATTGTCCTTCAAGATTTACTCTCTGAATAATCTGAAATGGTTCCCTAAACTGATCCTGAAGTTTGGAGGCCACAGGGCAACGAGTCCCCTGGTGGTTTTGTGAAGAGCTCCGTGGACTCTTCATGATATTTGCGGACTACATTCAACTCTTAAATACCTCTCTGAATCTCCTCCCATACTTCCGTACCTGCAAAGAAGTCTGCAAGAACTCCACTGATCGATCAACACAACCTATAAACTGCTATAACCAAGAGATACCAATCTCTTGGGAATACATGCTATAGTTGAATTTCGTCTTTCTTTCTAGGATGGAATTGCTGAGAATTGCACAGCAAGGTAACCTGCCTAGGAGCTATTTCTCTATTGCAGAATGCTACCACCTTCTCTAACAGGAGATACAAGAAAATGTGGGTTCCTCTAAATGCATTACTGTGCAACCAGGAAACTCCCCAGGTAGGGTGGTGCTGTGTGGTATCCTCTGTGCTGGATCAGGGAGTCCTATGATGTGAAGGGAAAACCTGTAGCAAGAAAACAGAAGATGGCAGCTTCCCTATGGGCTTATTTCTGAAATGTATCTAAAAAGCTGTCCTTTGCCTCCTTTGTTCTACTGTAACATGCTTGCCTTGAATTATTTCAACAGGAAATAACGTAAGCCATCTTGCTGTTAGCTTACAATCTGAGGTTCTGAGTCTTTTCTTCCACACACGTAGTCTGCATGTGAAATATCATCCTCTTTATTAAATGTAGACATGTTGCAATGTCCCAGACAGGTTAGGACTGAAACATGGGACAAATGTATACTAAAAAAAATTTGCAGAGAACTCCTCAGAGCAAGCCTAGAAACACGTTAATAACTGCATCCATGTATTTGGACAAAGTGTGGATTCATAGCTAGAGGGAGAGAGGCACCTCCGATGAGGCTTGCACAGATGGTGTCTCATGCTGACTGTGAGCCTTCATGGTATCTATAAAGGGGTTTGAATTCTCTGAGACACTGCAACTAAATTAGATCAAGCTGCTACTGGCTGATGTCATCTCCAGCTCAGCAGCTCTGCATACCCAAGCTCAAGCTCAGCATGAATTCCTCATGTCCTATTGCCAGCGATGCAAGAAGAGCTGCCTCAATTGGCCTGCATGTTTATGGTGACATAAGAGATGCTGATCTTGGCGTCACTCAGATATCTGCTCTGGCTGGAAAGCTAAAAATAAAACAAATACCCCAAATCTCTGTATAGGAAAAAAAAAAAAGGAAAGAGAAAAAATAAATAACTAACTATCAGAAAGAAAGAGAAAAAGAAAAAGAAAAAGAAAAAGAAAAAGAAAAAGAAAAAGAAAAAGAAAAAGAAAAAGAAAAAGAAAAAGAAAAAGAAAAAGAAAAAGAAAAAGAAAAAGAGAAAAATAATGCTGTATACAGTTTCACTGGTTGAAATGGTTAGTTCCTTTACAATTTTACTTGGTCTATTGAGGAGACATAGGGCTCTAGGCATACAGCTCCAGGCTGACAACAAACCTTTTCCATCTTCTCTGTCTGGGTGGGATCCTCTGGGCATGGATTGCCTCTTCCATGCTTGAGTGTCATCCCATCATCCCCACTGTGCCACCATAATACTCCTCGTTTCTTCTGTAGGTTTTGGTTCAGGTGTGGGGAAGTGTTTGTTGGGTCTGGAAGCTGTTCAACATTGTCTGGTAGGAATGTCTGTCAAAATTGCGGCTAGCTCTGGCCAGACTACCAGACTATCCATATGCCATCCGCAGGAAAGCCAGATGCTGCCTCCTTTCCTAAGAGCTGTGCTGTCACGTCTGGTCTTGACTGGTCAATCCTCCTGCTCTGCCTTTTGCTCCCAGAGCTACAAGGCTTCAGCAGCATAAAGAATTGGAATGGCAACAGCACTTACAAAAATGTGGCATGTTCTAATGCCTTGGTAGCTATAAAAAAGTCACTCACCCTATTTTGTATATTATGCAGATTTCTAAGAATGTATAGCATGTCACTGCCATATGCCACTTAATCCCCAGAGACACAGATGTGTCCCATCTGCTTTTGTTCTTATGCACAGCATTGTTGCTTTTATCTGTGGCTGCAAATGCATTATTTCTTTCAATTTCCTTTGATTTAAAATGCATGCCATAACACCTTCAGGGAAGAGTACTTGCATAATACACAATGGAATCACGTCAGCTGCCTTAACCGTGTGTGTGTCCCTCTGTGTGTGTTTGCATGTTGTGTATTTGAATACCTCTCTCAATTAAAACCTCTTTTTAATCTACTTCCCTTCCGGGCAATCTTTGACTCTAATCCTTGGCTCTCACTATGCAGATTGTTTCTGCATCTTACACACAAAACTCATTAGGTACCCACAGGAATGTGAGAAATGCCATGTTTTTCTAGGCAAAAAGGACTTAATCTTCCTGATATTGGTCATTTCTGTTTTTTTCACAGCTGATAAAGAGCTCCCAGCAGAGATGGGTATTAAAGGGTATGCTAGGAAACATTTCATCTCAAAGACTTTACTCACATGACAACATGCTAAAAAGAGAATATAGGCCATTACATAATGAAAGGATAGGATTATATTTTTGTTCCTGCTGGCTTGGTGTAGATGTTTCAAAGGCTGAGATATGTGTGTAAGGTGGAGACACACATCAAGATATTAACAGTGGGATACCTCTCAAATGTATGATAGTTATCTAAACTGCCTCATTGCTCCAGGTCAAAAACATAACTGGCTATAGGCAGAAAGGGAAAAATACTGTATTTTAAGAGTAACACTAGATTACATTAGCTCCATGCAATATAACTGTAATTACTACAATTCTAGTTGTGAAGGGAGCACAAGAGGAGGGAGTTGGAGCAGTGGTGAAGAGGGGGACTCCCCTTACTAGGTGTTACAGAGAGCTGTGGCTGTCTGAAGGTGATTCTTGCCAGCCATCCTGGGATTTGTGGGGAGGAGCAGTAATGGAAGCCAATGGAAAGAAACAAAATCATATGGCAAAGGTGATATAGTCATCACTGTACTGGGGTGAGCTTCTGGACTCCCTCCTCCCACAGGTTTGCAGAGCAGCTTGTCGCATCCTTTCACCTCTACATGTTTCACCACCAAAACCAGTAAACCAAGGGAAAGCCCTTCTTGGGAAAGCACTATGAACTTCACTAATCAAGTATTGTCAATGAAATAGCTGTGGTAATCTGCACAGCATTCACAGACGTCTCTGAAAAACATCACAGGGAATCTGTACCTCTCCATCAAAAGACCACTCAACACCAACCCAGGCAGATGTGGGGAGCTGAGCTCTGGGAAAGCCACATCTGAACAGACAGGTGTAATAATGATTTCTGTGGAAACAGGCATGTCTGCTTAAGGCTGAAAGACGATAGGCAGGAAGAGTTTTATTTCCTTAAACCCAATGCAGATAATAGCAGTGACAGAGACTGCAATGAAATCTTCACTGTGCAACACAGTTCTTCAGGCTCTACTTCCCACCCCGAAAATATTAAAAACTAATTAGAAAGAAGCCCACACCAGGGTCAGCAGGACCCTGGAAGAGGAGGTTAGCCTCCCAGGAAGAGAAAGATAAGTCATTTGTCCCCAAGACATGAAGAGAGCAAAGGTAAAAAACAAACTTAGTTCTCCCAAGTGTTATTCCTCAGTCCAAAGCCACAGACACAGGCTTTACTGGGCAAAGAAAGCTTGTTCCTTTTTTCATAGTTCAGAGGTGAAGGTGGAATCTTGCCTCAAAACCATTGCTTCAGTGTGTTGTTACCGAAGCAGCAGTTATATTGTTTAAATTCTCTGGGGAAGGTAGAGGCTAGGTTGGAGTAGAAATGTTACAGACAGTAATACTGTGGAAACAAACCACCCAGTGTGGCCAAAGATATTGCAGTGATTCTTTCTTCTTCTTCTGCAGTGCTGGTCGGTGGCAATGCTTATGATCCCTGTGATGGCTAGTTTCTTTAATAATGAACTTTTGTCTTGCCAGCTGTACTTGCGTAGCAATGGTAGGCAGCAAAGGTACCGCGGATGCAATAGGTAAGGCTCGTAATGGCTCCTCCTACCTTCCCACATCACTCAAGCCTCAGCTGTTGCCTGTGAGCAAAGTGAGAGCTGCACTGGCTGCAAGGTACAGGCAAAGCACAAATGTCCAAAGTGAACATGGATCTGGGAATGCAGGGAAAGTGGTAAGGTTGTCTTTCCAGTATTAGAAACTCAAGTGCTGGGTGACGTGACACATGTTATTAGAGCTCTGTTAAAGGGATGTGGGCTATCCAGATGGAAATTTTGACTGCGTCTTGAATGGCTGCTTATTTGTCCCTTTCAGTGCTTAGTACCTGAACTGGGAAACATGAAGATAAGTTTTCACAAGTCTGAAATATTTTCCCACTTGGGAAGTAAAACTTACATAAAACAGCTATAGATCAGACCCAGCCCTGTTTTAAGCAGCTCTACTGAGCTTTTGCTAGGCCAGGCGAAACTTGCTACCTGTCTGTCTGAAAGCTTCTGTGCTGCTAGGTGGCTGGTGATAGTTTGGAGGTTTTGTCAGCAGAATTGGCTGCTATGAAGGGATTAGAGGTTTTGGCAGCAGAATTGGCTGCTATCAAGGGATTTTTTTCTAAGGGAAAGAAGTCTGAGGCTTTGGTGGTCCAGGTCTTCAAAGACAAAGGGAGCTGTAAATAGAGGGCATGAAAATTCTCAGCAGGGAATCTGAATTTATTTCACACTGAAGACAAAAGCTGCTTCTAATACTGTCTTGATGAGGTAAATGACTGGCTGTGAGCAAATTAGACTTGCGACCAATCAAACAAAGTCTGTGGAGATCTGACCTAAAACACTTGAAATTTTAAATGCTTTGTTTTGGCTGATTCAGCCCAAATTTTCTTATGTGCACATAAAGTGGATAAGCATGGTCTGTATCCTGAAGTTTACAGCTGTTTTCTTCTGAACTCTGAACGTCACAAGGCAACAGCAATAGTGAGCATTGGTTATCCTTGATCTGTTTGCTTTCAGAATGCTAGGTGTTGTCGTCTTTTCCAGGCCTTGAGTCCTGGTTTTGTTTGGATCAGTGGGATATGAAATATGTGGGTCTCCTTGCTGCACCCTGCCAGCCAAACTCGCATTGGCTGAGTCACTGATCCTGACTAAGAGCAGAAATGAAGCACAGTGAAAATGAAGTACTTCCAGACAATGATCATCTGCGGAGCATCATTTTGTCTTAACTTGACTCTGTCGATTTAAAGCTTTAGTAACTTCAATCTAATGCTTCTGAATTATGGCAGTGCAAACAAAACAAAATTAAAAAAAGATTGGTGCGCCATATGTCCAGGTGCAATATGACTGTCTTCTTGCCATACAGTAGCAATCCTTGCAGATGCAGGATGCTTGGTCTCTGAGAGAGACCAAAACTAGTCTGAAAAGCAGAAAGTGACCCTGTGCTGTCTGGCCTGCCCTCTCCTGTTCCCTAGCATATAGATTTCCTGAGTCTGATAGAGCATTTTGACCTAAAGGGGAAATGATTGGCCCAGTAGGGAAGAGGCCTCCTCTGAAGAAGGATGTCTCCTTTCCCTACCCACAGACCTGTTTCCATCCAGTCTATCCTTTTTCTACCATCCTGACCTCTCTTTGTCGTTGTCAGGCAACATGTAACTAGTTCTGATGATGGCAGAACTGCTGTTGTGCTTCAGCTGAGATACCAATCCAAAAAATTTGAATTATAAAGTAAATGGAAACAGGGGATGCTAACATCTTTGGGGACTACATTAGAAGGCTTAGATCCTGAACAAAACACTGCTGTGGAGATTATATTGCAAGGACAGCTGTTTGGCCATATTAGAAAGCCAAGTTTTTTGCTTAGAGCTCTTGAAGCTGTGCAATCCCCTTATATGAACTGTGTGTGAAGCCTGAACAAGAATGGGTCTAATTCAAAGTTGTTGCTCATTTGCCACTTGAAACAGTAACAACTACAAACCATCTAACAACTATTTATTTCATTTTTTATCTCCTCTTTCTACTGTTACAGCTGCTCAAGCTAGATATCAGCTTGCTGATGGCTTTCCTAAAATGACACAACATTCAAGGGATTGTACTCTGTCATGACCTGCTCTGCCGCTTTGCAGAATCAAGATAAGGAAGTTCTTCAAAAAGAGCACAAGATGGCTAAGAATTACAGAATGCATTTTCTGCATCATTATATGACCTCCTACTTCTGTTTTTTTTTCCCCAAACCTACTGACTTAGAGGTGATGAAAACACTAAGCAGCAGCATCTTCTACAGCCAGCCTATATTCAACATCAGTTAGACCCACTGCATGACACATAGTTAGCTCGGTGCTAATAAACCCTCCCCAGGGCAGCACAACACATACACTGACCCTTTGGGGTGAGTAGAGTGGAGGCCATGGAGATAACGGGCTGCTGGAGCACAGCATGTCTGATGAGAGGTGGAGACACTTGTCTCTGATGAGCCTGGGGATGTGAGACCAAGGGGGAGCTCTTCTGGCTGCCTTCAGCTGCCATGAGGAAGGACTCCAATGAAGGAGCCAGGGTGGTGCACAGGGACAGCACTAATCAGATAGAAGTTGCATCACAGGGCATTGTCAGAGTATCAGGGGAGCCTTTTTTTTTTTCTCTGAAGGGCACTCACCATAGGGGAGACCATCATCCTTGGGGATCTTCCTAGCTTGACTGCCCAAGAAGCAACCCAATAGAGCTGTCCTTGCTCTGAGAAGAAGGGTTGGACTGGGCAACCTCTGGAGGTCCCTTCCAGCCATGTTAATCTATCAGCCTATGAATCTGTACAGATTACATCCTCTCTCACCTCAGCTGCCACAGACATACGTTTTTCAATTTATAATTTAATTTTCTCTCTTGGCATAGTAGAGATCTAAGTGATCAGAGATTCTTTTTCATGTAGCTGCTGCTGAGATTCAGGGAACACAGTGTACACCCTTGTCAGCCCAGTTTGCAAACTGGCTTTAGGGTATTTGAGTCCTCAGTGTGAAATGAGATCTCCTCAAGCCTAGCCCTTCCCTGTAGGTCCTTTTTCAGTCCAAATTTATGTTGCATTAAGGACAGAAATGAGGACTGTGGCTTTCTCTGCAGTGTTCTGGAAGGCAGTAAGTACTGAAGATATCAGTTTCTAGAAGGTCATAAGAATTGCGGACATCCATTTCAGCACTTTGGTAACCACAGCTTCTCCAACTGAGCAAAGCCAATTGATAGCAAGGCAGGACATAGCCACCTGCACCTGACATGCATAAGGACTCATACTGACTACAAGTTCTCTTTCCATTGAAATTTACTGACTTAATTGCAAGCCCGAACTGGGCAGACTCTTACTCTCAAACACATCATCTAGTTTTGGTCTCAGCCTTCTTATCAGCTGCTTTGCTCAATGCAGAAAGTACTTGATAAGCAAAACTCTTTCTTCAAGCCATATTTGCTTAGGAGTGTGTCCCAAAAAAAGCAATAAACTCATGTCTACCCTTTTCATTCCCATGAATGCTACTGTTTGCTAGTGCTAGCCCTACCTATCTGAGGCAGATTTGCTCTGTTCCTTAATTAGATTATGAAGGATAACTAGGCAGTAGGCATTCTCAAATAACCATGTCAGGAATGATGCAAAGTGTTTTGATCTACTTTAATCACAACATAGAGCTGGAGAGACTCTGTATCTCTCTCCTTGCTTGTGACATACAAATGAAATTCCGCTCTAACCATTTGTCCAGGATGTACAGTGAAATTGAATGGTATTTGGGTACATGCATTCCCTTGAAAATCACAGCCATCATGTTCAGATGGCAATATTACCTCTTTTGTGACTGATGTAACTCATTCTTAGACTCATTCTTAGACTCTTCGTCATGCAGGTGTGAGAAGGGATGCTGCTGTTTACTGTTCCCACTGTTCCCACAGAAACATAAAATACCTCTTTCACTGCTTGGAAAAGTTTACAGTTGCTGAAAAAAATCATCCAATATGTTACCGCCATCACTAATTCATGTTGTCCTCTACATATCTTAGGAGAATAAACCAGAGGGAGAAAAAAGATCTGGAGCTGTCTGTAGGACATGAATCCTGTGCCTGGAATGGGATTTTCTGCTCTGATACCATCAGAAGGCCCCCTGTACTGGAGCAAGGCTGAAAAGCTCACAAGGCACTACCTGGCAACATCCCAAACACCTGATGGATGCTACTTTCTTCCGCACTGTGTCTGCTTCTGGATCTCTCCCTGCACATAGAGCGCTACCCCAATAGCTGCATATTACAATAGGTGCTAGGGATGTCAGGGCCCAGGTGCCTGTTTTGGACCTTCCCACTTTTTCTAGTGAGATCTGAGGAGAGTTAACACAGGAAGATTTAGCTCGGATCACTATCAGCAAACGTGCATGGAAATACCTCCAGCTTTCCAGTAGTCTGGCAACTTCTCACAAGCTTGGGCCAGCTCCACAGTGGCAGCTGTGCCTATGATAATACAGAGCAGCCTTAGAGCTGGGCCAGTGAAAGCACACTGAAGATTAGTGACGCACATGAAGTTCATTGAACTGAAAAGTCAATCTCAAGAGGCAAGCATGTTACTGTAGAACACAGTAACTCACAGGAAATAATCGCAGAGATTTGCCTAGGACTCTGCCTGCCTGTCTTAAATGTCCTGACACATGTTTCTGTGTCATGAATGATACTGTTCTTGATCACAGAGCAGAGTGACAGGTATAACCACATATGTGCTATGACAAGTATATTCAATACCATTTGACTCCATGCGTATGTGATGCTTTAGCATGTGCTTAGCACCCAGAGTCACCAGACTCTGGTGTCCGTGCTTCCAGAAGTTATAGTAATGGTAAGGATTTGGCAGTAATTTCCCATCTCTGCAAGGTGCATGTGCAGCATCTTTTTAGGCAATATGGAAGAAAAGACCCAGAAGCAAAGGTCTTCCTCATATCTTTTCTATTTTAAACTTGCATCAGCTGCATTTTTATCTTTGAAACTGTGTGTCACTCAGCGCGGTGATACAATGCAGGGCATCAACACAGAGAATGTGGGGAACTGAGGTAAATGTGACTTTCAGGTCTCAAATTAAAAGTATGAAAGATTCTAAATGATCTGACTTTAACACCTGGTTCTAGTCTAGTAACATTTATGAGATCTAAAGGTGGAGCTCCTTCACCAACCACCTAAATTACCAGTTACATTACATTGTACCCTGTTAAGGCACAGGACTTCTCACATCTATTCAACACTGCCTCTTTGGAGTAAATCAGTTTGATTAACACAGCTCACTGTCCTACTCAGGTGACACATGAAGTTTAGACTCCATATATCCGTATTTAAATGCCAGCCTTGGTTCTTACTGCTACACAGATCTCTAAACGCATGTCACCTCAGACTAACTAGCTCACATTAGAGAAATCGTACCTTGGCAGCAGAACCTGGCTTTTTGAGGCTGTTTTGCCTGTGCTACTGCTGCTGCAGAAACAGCACCTGCTTGCATGGAAGTGAACCAATAACGGTATCTTTGTGAGGATTTTGTCCTAGAGATCACCAGTTGTGTTCTGATGTGATCACTAAAGCTCATTTAAATCAGCAAAGCTGTGAGAAAGCATGAAATGAGTGTAGCAGAGGAATTCAATTGTGTGTTGTGAGTGAGCCAAAGAAAACTTGCTTTGTACCACCAGGTGCAAAGGCTGAGTTACTACTTTATAATTTACGTCTTGTAGCTGGTTAGCTCGCTTGCAGCATCCCCTGCCATAGGATTTGTCCCATACTGCTGAGCACTTAACATTCCCACCGGACCGCAGAGGAGAGGCTCTGTCTTCAGCTTACTTTTGCCTTTGTTGGGCTTTTCAAAGCCCCATGGCCAGAGTATGACTGTGATGTCAGGCTGCACTGAGAAAAGAAACTAAGAGGTCTGACTCTGCTCTGTGTGGTATGTGTGGCACTTTAGTCATCTCAGTCCAAAAAAAAAAAAAAAAAGATGTAAAAGCACAGTAATTAGAACGCACAGGTTAACTAGCAAAGTGTTTAACTTCCCTGGATGTTCAAACCCAGCAGATGCCTGTGCACTGAGCTGAAGGTAACACTCCTCAGAGGGGCTAGGTGCCCATGTGGTTGCTTGGGAGTAGAACTCCCTTGTAGGGTCATCTGCACCCTGGCTCTTGGACTCAGCCATGCTCAGAGAAAGGAGCAAGAGTGGGTCTGATCCCTCCCTTTCTACCCTGGAGCAGGGTTCTCGAGTCCCTCCACCTGAGGTTGTTACGTAGCTGCCGGACTCACAGGGTCCTTCCATCCTCTGGGTGCTCCTTCAAGGATTACACCTGGCCTGGAAGGGATGTCTGGCTCTGAGAGATTTCATCTGGAATTCAGGGAGGCAGAGAACCAGTTTTCTGATGGCCCCTAGGGCCCACGTCCCAGAAAAGCATCACTAGCTCCAGGCTTTTCAGGAAGGGGGGCTGCAATGACCTAACATGAATGATATGTCTACCAGGGCTTGTAGCAGTAGTGCAAGAAGAGTCAAGTTGAAGCAAAAAGTTGGGAATGGAGTGGAAAAAATGACCAAATTCTTCATGTTTTGTTTTGGTTTTTACCTAGTCCTTGTCACAACTTTCAAACAGCCCTGCAGGAATTTTTCAGTAGTTGAGAAATTGTTATGAATTCTGTTGAAACAACTCAACACTATGTGAGAGTGATGTTAGCTATGCTGGACTTGCTGTGACTTCCATGTGGGTGCACTGAGGAATCCTGGGGAAGTTCATTTGGAGCTTACTGTTAAAAGACTCTCCTACCAGTAATATGCTAAGATCATCTTGACTTCTTTTCCCTTCTGCCCCAACTGCACAATTCCCAGGGTTTTTCTTATTTTTTTTCTCCCCGTTTTCTTTAAAAAGAAAAAAAAAACTATCCACAAAGCAGAGGTGAAATACAGACCACCTTAATCAGAGGTTAATTTTATTCTGCTTTAGCAGTTATCTGTAAAAGTGCATACTTGTAAACTGCTGGTAAAAGCACCTAAATAAAAAATCCTCTGAATTATTTATAAAAGCATTTTGTGTCTTCATGTGGTGCTCAGAGAAACTAAGCACCCCTGTTGATAAATCAGTGATTACTCAGTATTTAAAAAGCAGTATTTACGTGATACACAACTGCTCAAAATGGGACTGCACACGGAGTGAGTTATATCATAACCAGCTGCCATCACTTGCCTGTTAGTTCAGTGAAGTAGCACAGAAATGTCTTACAAAGAAAGCAAGATTCTTAATTTAGCGAGGTGGGGAAACCCAATGCCCAACTGCAATACCATTGCTACATTAGGCAGCTGAAATGTGGAGCTTTAATAATGAAATACATGGATATTTTGCAGATTCTGGTAAACTAATGAGGAATTATCTGTGTGGCATGAATATATGCACAGAGTGCAACACTGCACGTATGTAAGTTTCCCGTGCCCCTGCACTTCTGAAATATGCAGACCACCTTCTCTGCTTTAAAAAAAACAATCCTCCCTTCTCTATGCATAAATCATGAGTAACATGACATGGTCCCTCACACCTGGAATACCCAGTTTTAGAATTTATAGTTGTTGCAGGCATGTATGTTTCAGCTGTTAGGAAGCAATAAAAGCATATTTTGTGTAGAATCCTGAATATCTGCCAGGACTGTGGCTATTTCAACCTCCCTTCTCATTTAAAAATGCTTTATTGTTAGCCTTGCAATCCTCCATGTTTTGGAAGAATCACTTAGTTCCTACTTTTGTTTGTAACATGCTGAAACTTCAGAAGATAGCGTGGTCACAGGTGACACTCTAGACTACAGACGCCCATAATTATTTTTATTAATGTTTCCAAGTTACACCCATCATGGCCTGGAAGGATTCTTTTTAAACATGCTAAAAGTTAGAAGAGAAAAACAAACCAGAAACAGTAAATCTATGCATTTATGCAGCTACAAATATATATATATGATGCATAGAAAGTAAAGAGTTAAGAATTTTCTTCTGGTCATTTTTCTTTGTAGAACAACAACAATTCACCCTCACACATACAGGGTTCTCACAGCCATCCTGTCCAGCCTGGAGCTATAATTTCCCATTCCCAGAAAAACATGGATATGTTAGTTTTTAAAGGAGAGCAAGAACATATTCCTTTTTTAAACACAATCATATCAATTAATTTCTGAAAGTGAAAATAACTCGTTTAAAAAAAAAAAATCCCACATGTTTTCCCTTCTTAAAAGAAGTTGTACAGCACTGGAAAATCCATAAACTTATTCAAACAGATTACAAAACTCATGGGGACCAGCAGTGGACTCTAACAAAGTTTAAATTATAAGCAGATACAAGTCCTTCTGACAATACAATTGGGGTAGGATGTGACTAGTGTTTAGAAAAAATAAAAGAAAAACAAACAAACAAAAAACTGGACAATGACAGACAAGCTTACCTTTAAAGAAAGACAGGAACAAGTATGCCCAGAGACATAGTCCAGAATAAACAAATCCCAAGTACCTTTCTGTGAGCATTGTCAAAATAAGCTGGCTATCTGGCTTCCTGAGCAGAGGTTGAAAGAGGATGGAGTCTTGGAGACAGCCTGCAATGACTGATGGATTTGGCAATTACAGTAATAAGGCATCAAACCAGCTTCCCACCAGGAGGGAGAAGTTCATTTGCTCATGTGCTTCTCGAGCCCCCAGGAGCCAAATCGGCTCAGTGCTGGGTCAGTAAACCCAAACACAAAGGGGCTGGTTACTTTGCTTGGGACTCAGCTTCCCAGGCACCCTGAGCCTTCTCTTGGTCAGAAGCAAATGCTAGCAATCCCCGCACACAGCTGTGTGTGTATGGCAAGGAGGGGGAGCATGCTGCCTGGGAGATGCTTTCCACATCCCCACAGATTGTACCTAGCTCAAGGCTGCACGTCTGCAGCACTTCCAGTGCTTGCACTCGGGTGCCTCTAGAGCTGTTTCCCAGCAAAATGAGTTTGTGTCCCTCTGCTCTCTCTCAACAGCCTGTGTAACTTGCAGCAAGCACCTGTGGCACGGTCCCTCTCCCATACACCTGCCCTTTCTCCTGGCAGAGGTGGCTGGGGAGATTCAATAGTGCAGAAGATGGAGAAGATGAAACTACCTAGTCTCCTGTCCTTTTTGACACACTTGTTCTTGTAATCACTTCCACCACAGGCAGGGAACTGCCCTGAGTGCCCTCTTCCCCAGCTGCTCACTGCTGCTGGCTATGCACTGTCGAATTGTGCACAGACCCTGGCTTCTCTACCTCCCCACTCCATTTTACTCACCAGCCAGGCAAAGGCAAGGCAAGGCAAAGGCTTGAATACTTTTCATTACATTCATCATTTGGACTTTTTTTTTACTCTTTTGCCTGTTCTGCACACTCACCCGCTTCTCTTTCACTGAAAACAGGTGCAGGACTTGGCACTTCCCCTTGTTGATTTTCTTGGACCTCCTGCCTCGGTTGATGCAGAGAGATGCACCAAGTTGTGACTCCGTGCAGAAGGGATTTGGGTGCTGCAGTAGCGAGGCTGCACCGGGCAGTGCAGGCTGGTAGGAGAGAAGCGCCCTAGGACATGGGGGCAGAGGGTGCGGGGAGGAGGAGGAGAGGCCTGGGGTGATAAGCGATGGGGCACAGGCTGCCTCTGGAGGAGTCCCAGCTGGAAACATCTGTCCTGGGACCAGTTGCAGAGATACAGAGCTGGAGTTGGTGAGCACTTGCCTTCAGGGGGAACCCCGAAATAGTACCCGGTATATGTAGAAGAACCTGCCAGCATCAAAATCCCATCCCTTCTGGCCAGGGGCTGCATTGCCACATCCCCTCTCCCACCAGGCTGACCTCAGTGGCTGTAGGGCCCAGCAGACATGGGAGGAAATGGTGGCCATGGCATCAGGAAAAGGCGGGAAAAGCAGCACAGGTGGAGATAGCAACGCCACTGGCATTGTTACTAATACTGAGCCTTTTTCTGCAGCTTTCACACTTTCGTTTTCTTTTATTAAATGCTAAATAGACTGGGGGGAGTGGGGGGGAGGTGGCGGGCAGGACCTCAAGGGGCTAGTGTGTTGCCCCAGCAGCAGCCTGGCCCTGGTTTAGCCGGCCCCTGAGGCACCCTGCCAGTGTCACTGATGATGGGTGGCTTCCTGGGAGGCTGGGAAGGGTCCTTGGAGCTGCTGGCCCTCCTCTTCAGGGCTTGCTGGGGCCTTCCAGGTGAGTGTTCGCTGCCGCAGCTGCACGTGGAGGAACCTTGGCACAGCCTCCTCTGTGTCCTCCTGGGCTACTTCTTGCTCCCCACAGGTGGGAATGGGGGAAGATGCGGGGGCTGCCACGTCCCCCACAGAGGACTGGGCTGGGAATAGGAGATCCCCTCGGGATGCAGCAGGGTGGGAGGCAGTTGCAGGGCTGTCCACCTGCCCCCCGGCAGCATGGCTGTCCCCCAGATCCATACGATGTTTGGCCTCTCTGGTGCACAGGTGCACAATGGTGTCAATCAGCTGGTGGACAAAGCTCCTCATGTGCCTGCCCAGGAAGGCCTGCAGCTGCTGCATCAGAAGGCCAAAGTATCACAGGCTGGATGTGATGAGGGTCTGCACTACTGCTGCTTCCTGGGCATCCTCTAAGAGCTGCCCCAGTTCCTGATGCAGCCAGGGCACCAGAGACTGGAAGACGGCAGGGTAGACACAGAAGAGGGATGCCCAGACATAGGCATGGAAGCCACCCACTGGAGCCCAGAGCAGCAACCCCGCAGCTGCTGGCTGGGATGCTGCAGGGTGATGGAGGCGGTGGGCCACCTGGGTGTCGGCGCTTGGGCTTCTCTCAGCCCACCACAGGATGCAGGCGTAACAGAATTGGTGGTGGCATGGAACCATGTAACCGGCCTCCTCCCAGTTGTCCAGGCATAGTGGACAGCGGTTCTCCAGCTCTGTGGCCATGCTCTCCATGGGCTGCGGTGGGCTGGGGGCAGCTGAGGATGTCAAGACACTCCCTCTCACTGCTGCTGCAGCAGGGGGTGTCACGTTAGAAAAGGAAGAGAGGCCACAAAATTGTTGGCTGGCCCTGGGGCGGGGTGGAAGAAATGCCCACACCCCTCAAGAAGAAAACCCTCCCCTCTCTCCAGGGTGAGGTTTCCCTGCACAACTCACCTCTGCTGCTGTGAGTGCACCTCCTGGGTGCTCTGAACCAGTCAGGACCAGGGAAAACCCTCGGATGGCTCTGGGGTCAAGCACTGAGAGCCGTACTCAACAACTCCCTGGCAGCACCAACAACAGCATTGCACGAGACTCCAAACCTCACGTACTCAGTCAGAGAAAAGGAGGTGTAGGAGCAACCTCATTGCTCTCTACAGCTCACTGAGGAGGGGAAGTGGAGAGGGAGGTTGCTGATTTCTTCTCCCTGGGATCCAGCGACAAGATGCGTGGGAATGGTTCAAAACTGCACCAGGTGAGGTTCAGACTTAACATTAGGAAACACTTCACCGAGAGGGAGGACAAACACTGGAACAGGCTTCCTAGAGATGTGGTCAATGCCCCATGCCTGTCAGTGTTTAAGAGGCATTTGGACAATGCCATTAATAATATGCTTTAACATTTGGTCAGCCCTGACGTGGTCATACAGTTGAACTAGAACACTGTTGGTCTCTTCCTACTGAACTATTCTATTCTATTCTATTCTATTCGATTCGATTCGATTCGATTCGATTCGATTCTATGCTGCTCTGCTCACTGGTGTGACCTCCTGTGGGGGGTCAAAGGCAGCATTTGGCTTGTTCTCCAGGCTTTGTCCTATCTTTCTCCCCTAGATAGGGCAGGCAGGGGTGATCCCCTCTACTCAGCACCCATCAGTCCTCATATAGGCCCTATGTCCTGTTGGCACAAAGACATGGACAATGTGTATCTCTCAAAATAAATGCAATGTATTAAGTTTTATCTAGTTTTATCCAGTAGGTCAATTACAATATCACCAGTTTGGTAAACCACACAGAAAGTTACCATAAAAACACAAACAAAAGTTGAAGGAAATACCCATTGACCTTATGATCACTGTTGATCCTCTCAGGTTTCTTTGTAAAGCAAATCCAAAAAGTCGCATCACTAAAACTGGGAAGCATTAATTGCCTCCTGCTGGCTCAGCCCCAGGCTTTTTTACCTATTGTACGTTTGGGTTCTACTTCCTTTACACATTTTTGATGTGAACACAGTGAGGATTATTGTTGATTCTAAACCACCTTATGATCAGAAACTTCAGAAACTTGCTTCCCTTTCTCCACTGAGTCTTGTTCAGAGACGTCCTGTTATTTCCCTTGCCCTTTGGCTTTTACTCTGCAAGACACAGTAATGTGGACCACTTCTCAGTTCTAAGCAGTTATAGCTGTCTGGATAATCTGTAAGCTGCAAAGTGGAAGACAAATAAATAGGCCAAATGAAGGGCAGATAGAGCAGCTGAAAGGCTGTTGGTTCTCCATATGAACATTTCCAAAAGTCATAAATAGGAAATTGAACTTTGACTGATTCCTACGGTTTAATTGCCTCCTCTGAAGCTGACTCACTTGCTTCTACAGCCCCTGTTTAGTTTTTAGTCACTGCTTCTATATATATGCAAGCAGCAGCCAAACTCAAAATGCTGATGAAGTGCAAGAGTCAGGACAGCGGAGGACATACGCTCTGCCTCCAGGCAAGTGTACCAGATGGGCAGCCTTGCTTGTTCATAAGGCTGTTTAAAACAAAGTTACAACATGTAGCAGGCTCTCCAGTTCATAGAATCACAGAATCATAGAATGGTTTGGGTTGGAAGGGTCCTTAAAGAGGTTCAGGGAAGTGAAGCATCCACAAGTCCTCTGGGCAACCTGTTCCAGTGTCTCTCCACCCTCATCATAAAAAATTTCTTCCTTATATCTAATCTAAACCTATCTTTTAGCTTCAAACCATTGCCCCTTACATTTCAGGACTGACAGTTCTCTGAAATGTTTCCACCTTTCTTCTTAGGTGAGATTGGCACTACTGCCTGAACCTGGTTGGGTTGGAAGGGACCTTCAAAGATCATCCAGTCCTATCTTCTTCCTGTAGGCAGGGACATTTTTTGCTAGATCAGATTGCTCAAAGCCCGATCCAACCTGGCCCCAAAGACTTCCAGTGATGGGGTATCCACAACTGCTCTGGATAATCTCTTCTAGTGTCTCTCCAGTCTCACTGTAAAAAATTTCTTCCATATATCTAATCTAAATATACCATTTTAAGTTTAAAACTGTTGGCCTTGTCCTGTCAATACAGGTGCTGGTAACAAGTTTCTCTCTGTCTTTCTTATAAGCCCACTTTTAAAGTCTTCTTTTATACATTGACAGCCCACAATAAGGTCTTGCCAGAGCATTTTCTTCTCCAGGCTGAACAACCCCTCTCTCAGCCTGTCTTCATAGGTTCTCCAGACCTCTGATCATCTTCATGGCCCTCTGGACTCGCTCCAACAGTTCCATGTCCTTCTAGTGTTGGAGGCCCCAGAGCTGGATGCAGTACTCCAGATGGGGTCTCTTGAAAGCAGAGTAGATGGGGAGAATCTCTGCCCTTGATCTGCTGGCCATACTTCTTTTTAGGCAGCCCTGGTTACAATGGCTTTCTGGGCTGCAAGCACACTTTTGCCACTCCAAGAGAGACAACCTGCTCCGTGCATCCAGCCAAGACTCATTAAGTATATTTGACTTCTATTACAGCTTTGGACAAGGCCAAATCTCTTTCTTCCCAACCTTATCATTGACCTTTAAGTTACTGAATGCTGTGGATGCTGTAAATCTGCAGCACATTCTCTTCCATGGAGGCTGGGGAATGGGCAGGCATCCATAGCTTGTTTCAACACCTAAATTATTTTGCCAGAGCAATGAGTTGTCAAAAAGCTATGCTGCCAGCTACTCCCAGTTAACTAATGTCACACGTTTTGATCTGGGCTTCCTCATATGTTCCTTTTTCAGTAACTCAATATTCATGGGCAGAAGATCAAGAGTTTAATGAGTAGCCTAGGGCAAGGCACCTTTCGGAGACATCCACTGTGAAATGTGAAGGCTTACTTGTGCATGAAAATGTCAGACCTGGTCCTTGAGTGTTTACATCTTAGGAATGCTAGAAACAGGCCCATATCTGGCCACAAACCCAAATCTTCAAGGGCTTCCTTTACCAAGAGTAGTACTATGTAGTGACAGGGTAAGGTGTCCCATAAGACAAACACACACATGCTAACAGGCCAGGGCATGTGTTCTCCCTGGAGTAACCACAGCCTCTAACACTGCACCATGAAACAATGCTAATTTAACTGCTGTCCCACACCAGAGCTGCTCGCTGATTCTGATTCCTCCACTGTCACAGGGGAACTGTGCTCAACTCAAGTGGCTTAAAACCAGCCAGAAGCAAAGCGATTTACTGGTTTCTCAATTGCATGCAATTATTCATCAGTTGTCTCCTTCAAGTCTCCTAAGAGGTCTTGGGCTGCAACTGGAGAGGGCAGCTGGGGAGGCCCTATCTTAATTTGGATCCCAGAGCCCTCCCAGAGGGGATCAGTGCTCAAGGCAGAGAAGAAAAGGAAAAGTCAGCTGCAATTGCTCCCAGTGGCAGGAAGAGAACGGCCTTGTCACCATCCTGACCCAGGGTTAGGTACCCCCAAGCCACAATGAGAGAGAAAAACACAGCCCTGGAGTATTATTTTCCTTCCAGGTTTAGGGCCACAACACATGACAATTTCACTCTGTGCTCCAGGCACATCTGCCTCTGATCCTGAAGATGAGAGTCTTGAGATACTGCCTGCTCGTGAGGGGTGGGAAAGGTCCTCCATGCGTTAGAGGAGCTGCAAATACAGGTTCCTGGGCTTGGGGCGGACACACAGGTGATGAGGTGCCCAGAGAGGTGGACAGCAGAGACGGGCAGCTCAGCAAGGGCAGGGAGCATGCAAAAGGTTGTTCGAGACAGAGAGAGCCAGCCCTGAGACTCTGCCCACATAGGGCGCATTTCTTCCTGTTCCCTGCCCTACACAAATTGGGCTTTTCTCTGTAGGTGGGGCTGGAGCATGCAGGCGCTAAAGAGCCCTCTTGAGGTCCCCGGGAGCAGGAGGGCTAGGAGATGGATTGTGGCCCTGGAGCAAATCCCCAGCACCGGCATGCTGAGCTGCAGGTGCCCCCTCAGCTGACATGGGAGGCAGCCCAGAAAAGCCCCAACAGCTTTGCCTTTGGCTCTGTAAGGCCAGCACTCCTCTGGCTTTGGTGAGACACACAGGGGATTGCTAGCCCCTGTGAGCCTGAGAGTCTGCAGGAGCTTTCATTTCACACCTGTAGGGAGGGCTCACGAGGAGGCAGCAATCCTCACAGCAGCCCTGAGAGCACTGGCCAGCCTCGGGCCTGGGACCTTCCTGCTGAGCCCAGGCTGGGGCATGGAGAGCCTTGATGCATACCTGGAAGCAAGACAGACTTCTTGTGCACCAAGCCAGGCATTTGGTGGTTGCAAGCATGAGGGATTTTATTTGAAATTAATATTCCCCTCCTGTTTGCCCCCCACTGCCCAATAGGTATTTGCTATGCTGTGTCTACGCTGTGTCCTTCCTACCCCCTGCACTCTGCTGTTGAAAGGTTTTCCTCCTGTTGTTGTTGTGGACAACAGTCTCTACACTTCACCTGGAAGAGTTTGTGGTCCTTCATTGCCCCATCTGCACACAGCCCTAGCTGTATGAAGGGTCCCCCTTGCTTTTAATAGCTTTCCTTATCTTGTGAATGGGAGCCATTGCTAAACCTCTGTTCCCATGCTTTGAGCTTTTCATCCCATATGTCTTTGCACTGTGCTTCCAGCACAGGGTTGTCCACTGCTCACAACAGGGCTGGAAACCACTTTTCATCTCTCAGAGCCGGGAAGCCCTATTTTGAAACTGACTCATGGCAGGCCAGACTGAAGGGATGGATGGTCCTGCAAGGATGGCAAATTCACCTATGTTATGGGTCCCTGCAAGCAGGAGACCTCGTGCTACATTTTCCCACTTTAAGCCTGAAAATGTAGTCAGACAAGATCCTGGGGCTTTGCAGTCCAGCTGCTTTCTGCGCTCCTCAGCCCTTAATCACATTTCAAAATTAGGCTACAAGTGAACCTTTGGAAATGCCTGGGTTGCTTTGTCCCAGAGCCATTTAACCAGGTGGCAGAAACAAGCATGTCTTACTACCAAATATATACCCTGGAGCCTAGAAAACCATACTGAAAAATCATCCTTTCTTACTCTGGTCATGGAAGGCAGTGGTGGACAGGTACCTATGGATGCTTTTTGTATCACACTGTCCTGGTTTCAGCTGAGAAAGAGTTAATTTTCTTTCTAGCGATTGCTGTGAAAGGAGTGTCAATAACACATTCTGTTTTAGTTGTTGCTAGGCAGTGTTTATACTTCTCAAGGATTCTTTTCAGCTTGCCATAGAAGACAGAACATTGGAATGGCCAACGGAATACTCTGTACTATAGACATCATGCTCAGTGTATAAATGGGGGTTGGCCAGAGGGGGCGGAATTGGTGATCACTGCTCAGGAAGGTACCAATTCACCGGGTGGTGAGAGTGACTTGTGTCATTATTACTGTTATTTTCCTTTCCTGATATTGTTCTATTAAACTGTCTTTATCTAAACCCACAAGTTTTTTTTTTTTCCCTTTCCCTTTTCTCTCCTTTTCTTCCTCTTCTCCCCGTCTGGGGGAAGGGGGAGTACTGTGCAAGTGGCTGTGTGGCCCTAGCTGCCAGCTGGGGTTAAACCATGACCCACACGCTTGGGGAGAGGAAAGCCTGGGGGCAGTCCTGGTGCCCCAGAGTCACGCTGTGAGCAGTGATGGCCAGCTTCAGCACAGGGATGCTGGCAGGCCAGGCAGGTGGGGACTGAGGATAAACCACAAACAAGTTTTCTCCTTTGAAAATCATGAGAAGGCACCAGCACTACAAGGCAGAGCACATAACCCATTGCATCCCCGAGCTGGAGGCTGGCTCCTTGTTGGGCTCATTGCTCACATGGGCTCAGTCATCAGTGCAGGGGCCTGGAGGCGCAGTTCCCTGCTCACAGGCTGCTGACAAGAAAGGAAATAGCAAGAGCAAGCTCATCCTGCAAGTCTGTGTTGCTCCTCCTCCCTCCTGTTCATCTGAACTGTGCTGCCACTGCAAAAGGCTTTCCAAGAGATGACAAAAGCAGGCTCTTCTGGCTGACATCTTACAGGAAGGATGTATATCTGCCCCTCAGCTCTGGCTAGGTTCATTGCTTGGCCTCCCTCTCCTATAGAAGCAGATGAAATGAATATAGACACCAAGGGTTTCTGCCAAAGGGCTGTGAGGCAAACATTTTCTTTTGCTGCTGTTTCACTCTGTGAAAAACTGCAATAGACCACTACAGACTGGGGCATGTAAAGAAGGTCCATATCAAAGCTCTACCTACAGTTTCGGGCAGTGCTCTGATTTCATGAAGTTACGTGACTTGTTCTTCCTCTTCTTGGGGTTGCTTCACCTGCTTGTCACAGCAGAGCATCTCAGCAAACTTGGCACTGGGCATTCCTTCTCTACAGACAGGCATGCCTGCAGGTGGATCAGCTCTGCTTCTTCCACCACCTCTCCCAACGCTTGTTGCTGAGTCTCCCCGGTCAGCCCTTCCAGCATTGGCTTGACTTCCAAGCCAAACCCCAGCACCTGAGGCTGGGAGTCAACACAGATGAAAGACAGTCAGCCACAGTCACGCTTATCAGCTAAGTAAGGAGAAAGGAGGATGAAGAAAGCACTTGTACTGAAGACAGCATTGCAAATTACAGCTGCTGGCTTTTGCCATACTGCAGGCTCCAAGGAAGAGCAGTGGCACAAGACCCTCTGCTTTGATTCCCTGGAAAAGACATGGGAATGTCTTGAACCTTCAGGAGAGCCTTTGATTTTCATAAAGCTGTTTTTCCCCAGGAGCTGTTTGGGTGTGTTAGGAGTGGTTTTGGGAAGTCTGGCAAAGGTGCTGGTGTGGATGTGCTCTGCAGTGCATTGGTCGTCTGTAATGTTGCCAGGGTTTTCCCACACGTGTCAAGCTGCGTAGTCTACTCACTGGGCTCAGCTCCTCTCCGAGGAAGGTGGATGGCAGGCATGTGCTGAGATTCCCTCTGTCACAGCAGGGCATACATGTGCAGGCCGAGTAGCCTTGGAGGCGAGGCTGGGGATGCTGGAGGACAGGAAGACCCTGCAGGATCCAAACACCTGGCTGGTGGAGCAGGGTGCCGGCTGGGCTGATCCCAATGCTGCTGGGTGCAGGGGCAGGGGAGGCTGGGGAAGTGTGCGATAGGGACCCCCAGTGCTCATGCGAAGGGAGGCAGATGGTGGTGGGAGGGTCTGCGTGAACTGGGGATCTCATGGCTCCCTACTCCTGCAGGCAGCTGAGGCCCGAGTGGACAGCCAAGGAGGCAGTGGAGCTTCTGTCTGAGCACTGCACGCTCCAATGGCACATGGAGCAGAGCTGCACAATAAAAGCATGGAGCAAGGATCTCTGGCAGTGTCAGGCAGGTGTGCAGTAGCCCCTTGTCCCCAGGGGCTGAGACTCTTTCCCCACACAGGAGGAAGAGAAGCAAGAGGTGCAGGGCACCACACCAGAGCTCGCTGAGAGGTTGACGTCCCCTCCTCAGCCCATGTGCAACAGCCGGGGCAGTGACTGGAGCTCACCCTTGTTTCCAGCTCCTCTTCCCAGAGCCATGACCTGGCCCAGCAGTACCAGAGGGGGACGAGGAGCTCTGGAGGCTCAAGAAGCTGCTGCCACAGCTATAGCTGGAGGTAAGGGCTCCCCTTGTGCCCAGGGGTCCTCCTCCTGTCCCCCAGTGCCTGCAGAGCTCCCCTCCTGGGAGAGGGGACCCAAGTGTGAGGGCAATGCCTGAAGGAATGTGTGAGGGGACATGCCAGGACCTCCTCCCAGGCAGAGGTCTCACAGTAGTGCTATCCCTTTCTCTCCCACTTCCCCCATGCCCTGCTTGGTGCTCCAGTTGTCTCCCTCTCCTGCAGGAGCACTGGCAGGCAGTGAAGGAGGTGAAACCCACTAGGCTGAAAGAGCTGTACAAGGTACAGGGGTGAAACAGATGCATCCTGGTGAAACGATGGGGTGTCAGTGCTGGCGCTGTGGACCCCAGCATCTTCAGCCAGCAGTGTGGCTGGAGAAGGCATCAGTGCCAAGGTCCATCACTTCCCTGTGCCTTGTGAGTCACCACCAGGTGTCCCAGAGCCCTAGAGCAGGAGGTGGGTAGTGAGTAGGCACAGTGCAAGGGTTAGAGAGAGTCGGCTGTCCCCAGGTCCCAGCCTAGCCACCCTGGAGGAGCAGCTGTGGGGGCAAGAGGAGCAGAAAAGGGCCATGGGGAGCATGGGGAGGTGCACACTGGCACATAGGCTTTGGAGGAAGGCTGCAGTGGCCACGTGGACTTGATTCCTTCTCTCTCCCAGATTCCCCATCATGAACTAGCCCACCTGCAAGAGGAGGTGGACGAGCTGGAAAAATGCCCAGTGAGTGGGGACTGGGGACCTCTTGCTCAACACAGGCAGCCAGGGCGGCTGTGCTGCATGGGCCCAGGGAGTGCTTGTGGCAGCGGGGAGCTCCCCTGGTGATGGCGGTACTCATCCAACCAAGCCCTGCAGACTGTGGCAAGCAGCAGAGGGAAGAGGAGGCTGAGGTCCCAGGGTCTGTGCCACTGGGGATACTGGAAGCACAGCTGGTGAGGGGATTAGGGTGTCCCCAGTGAGCTCCTGCCACAGCTGGCAGGAGCTCACTGGGGACAGGGGTCTGTGCAGTGCCTGGCCAAGATGGGGGCTGTGCTCCTGTGCAGTGCAGAGGCAGGAGCCCTGTCCTGAAGCCGGCCCTGGCTGTCTCAGCCACATGGCAAGGTCCAAAAGGCATCCCTGCTCTCTGTTGACCCACGCGAAAGGGACACACTGTCTAAGATGCAGCATCACCTTCTGCCACAGCCGTGCTGGCCCCAAGATCCACACCTCCCTCCTAGCCTTGCCTGCCAAGGGCAGCAGGGGAGACAGCTTCCCCTCATGCCTGTGTGGGGTGGTAAGGAGGGAAGTGAGTCCTTTCCCTCGTTTGGAGGGGAAATGGGTGCTGAACCCCAGGAGACGGCCCTGGAGTGTGTGCTCCAGAGGGACTCCAGGACTGGGCATCTCCTCTTCTTATCTGTCCCGTTCCTCACCTCTACACTGCTCTCCCCATCTCAGTGGCCATCTCCCCTCCTTCCTGTTCTCCATCCCTCTTTTTCTCTCTGTCCCACTCCCCCGATTTTGTCACTCTGCCCCTCTGTTCTGGTTGCATCCCGATTTTTTCTCTCTCTCCCTCTGCCAGGCCCTCTGCCATTGTTCCTTTGTCCTTTTGTTCAGCTCCTCATCCCTGTTCTTCTGTCCCCACCTCTCTACCCTCATCTCCCTTTTGCCCTCCCCACCGGCTCCTCCATTACTTGTCCCTGTTTCATTCTCTCTACTCCACTTTTTGTCTCACCATCCCTTTTCCTCTCCTGGCCCCGCCCGTCCGCCCTCCGTCCCGGTGTCCTCACTCCTCCTGATCCCACTCTCCCCTGCTCCGCCCCTCTCACTCTAGCCTGCGCCCCGTCGGGCAGTCCTTCCCCGGGGCAGCATTTCCCCCTCCCTCCGCGCCTCCTCCCCGCCCGCCCCGGCCTACCCCCTCCCGCGGGTTTAGGCCGCCGCCCGCCCCACCGCTCCCACCCCCGTTGCCGTCTCCGCCGCCGCTACAGCGGCCTCGCGCATGCGCACGGCCTCCCCGCCAAAGCCGCCCCCTCCCCACTCACACTTACGCGCATGCGCACTACTCCCCTCCCCCCCCCCGTCCGCGGCGCGGTGGGCAGAGCCGTGCGCATGCCCGCACCTGGTCTCAGAGCCGCGGGCAGCCCCGCGCGCATGCGGATTGCCCTCCTTGCGGGCAACCGCAATACTGCGGGCTGCCTCAGGCGCATGCGCACTGCCCCCCTTTGTAGTCGGCAATGTCCCCTCAGATCCGCGCGCATGCGCACCGCCCCCTTTCCCGCGGCACTGCGGCCCAGCCCAACGCATGCGCAGTGCCCCTCCCACCCTCGGCACGGCGGGAGCAGCGCTGCGCAGGCGCGGCAAGGCCAAGCGCAGCCGCAGGGGCGGCGTGGGCGCTTGCAGCCTTCCCTCGGGGCTGCTCGGCAGCGCAGACTGACGCCCGTCACGCGTGGGCGCTGCCACCGGGCGTTTTGACTGCTTCCCCGTGCCTCGGTTACAAAACGAGTGACGGGCTGCTGCCGTCGCCGCCGCTGACTGGCAGGCAGCGCAGCGCAGCGCAGCATTGCAGCGCATTGCTGTCACCGGGGAGAAGCACCACGGCCGCCCCTCTGCGGCCGCCAGCCTTCCGGTGACGGCCACGGCCACCCTGCCACCCCCGGGTCGGAGAGGCCGCGCGGCAGTGCGCATGCGTGATGGTGATGTCTGCGGAGCGTCGGGGGCCGCGGCCTGCCGCTCCCGCGCGTCCCCACAGCCGGTGGCGGAGTGGCCGGGGCGGGCTGCGGCGCGGGCAGCCGGGCGCTGAGGCAGCCGGGCGCTGAGGCAGCCGGGCGCTGGGGTGGCGCAGGTAAGGCGAGCGCCGCTCTCCGGGTGGCCGCTGGCATCGGGGTGTCTTCGGCCTGCGGGGACCGTCGCCACCAGCAGCCGAGGGAGCGGCAGAGCCGCCCCCAGAACATGTCCCAGCAGCACTGAGCCAGCCCTTCGGTACACTTACGCTCAATTTGAAAAGATTCCCAAAGCAAGATTCCCAGCGGCCCTTGAATGTAGCCAAACGGGCCCGATTAACCCCAGAAAATACCCAAACCAGCCCCAGGCCCCCGAACACCCAAAGCGCTGCTTGAGGCCCCCAAAGACTCAGTTTTAGGGTCCTGAATCCCTGCCTGACTAACCCCAAAGACCCCGAGGTTGTCCCAGGGCCCCAAGACATTCCCAGCACTGCTTCAGCCCCCCCTAAACGAGCCTCAACAGCTCTTGGCTCTCTTACTGCCCCACATCCTGCCCACAAACACCCCCATCCCAATGCCAGCAGCCCACAACACCCTAAACCCTGCTCTAGGGTGCCCCCATTTACCCCTACATCCTACCTGAGTATTCCCAGTATTCCACAATCCTGTCACGGTACACTCCCAAAACCTGTTTCAAGGTCCACAAATACCATGGAACACTGCTCAGAAAATGTAATGCAGGTGTCATGAATACCTGCAAACCCTACCCAAGCACCCCCCAAAGTCCCCCAAACCTTCCTCACAGCCCCGAAAAATCATGAACACTGTTTCTGAGCACGTGAAAGTCCTCCTCCAAAGATCTCCAGATCCTAATTTCCCTCAAAGACCCCACGAATCTCTGTCTAGACCACAAAACTACGGTAGGTCCTTCCCAGGAGCCAGCAAACAACTCCAAACTTTCTGTAGGGTCCCAAGACCCTGCCTCCAGGTCCCCGAAGACTTGCCCCAAACACCCTGAAACCTTGCTCTTTGGCCAGCAAAACATCTCAAATCAAATACAAGTGCCCCCAAAGACCCACCTAAAATGGCCCAAGTGGCCCCAAACACCCTAAACTCTGCTTCCAAGCTTCTCATACTTCTCCGAGGCCATGCCAAAGAGTCCAAACACTGTCCTGAAGCTCCCACCAAACCCCAAATATCCCCATATTCCTACTGGTTCCCTGTACCCAGCCCAATTTTCCTCAAAGAATTCAAAATTTTCCCCAGGTCCCCAGGCAAACCTTTCCCTACTTCAAGACACTCAGAAATCTCCCCAAAACCCTACCCCAGGTCCCCAAATGCTGCCACAAAATCTAGCAATGCTGAAAGGCCCATACCCTCCACAGTGACCCTAAAGACTCCAAACCTGCCTCATGCTCCAAAACCCCCAAAGTGTGCCCCAGGAACCCCAAAATACCTTCAGTTAACTCCCCCCCCTGCCGCCCCCAAACCCATGACCAGGGTACTGAAGACCCTCAAACCCTGACCAGTAGTCCCCAAAGATCTCCAAAACTGCACTAGGGCCCCCAAACACCCCAAAGCCTGCTTTAGGTCCTCCAGAAGTGTTTTCCAGCCCCAAAATCCTGTGTCAGGTTCCCCCAAAGCCTGCTGAAATGTCCCAAGGACTCTAAAACCTACCCCAGAGACTGCCCCCAGCCCCTTTTTCTGCCATGGACCTCTTGCCTGTGCCTCCCCCTGAAGTGACCACTGCCACTTGCTGCAGCATAGTCTGAGGTGAGCCCTGGAGAGAGGCAGAGCAAAGACTGCTGTAAAGGCCTGACCAGCATGAGCTCTCCAGAGCCTCCACTGGCTATTTGGGCAGGTCATGGCTTCATGAACAACCCTGAGGGGGACACGCAGCATCGTCAGTCCCTTGCCAGGCTTTACATCCTGGAAGGGCAATGTATTTTAGAGCTGGGAATTCCTGCCAAACTCCAAAAGCCTTCTTTTCATTTTGAATTAGCTAATTTTAAGTAATTGGAAGATTTGGCTTTTGCAGATGAGATCTCAGTCTTCTCTTAGTCTGCAACAGATGGGAATTGCAAAGAGCAGCCTGGCAAAGCTCTGTGTGTATGTGGAGGCAGGTTGCAAGCAGTGATTAAAAGCTGCGGTTTCTTGCAGAGCTATGGAAACTTACCATGACAAGAGCTTAGTTCAGCCTCCTGCACTAGAGAGGCCAGTGGAGAGTTCCTGTGGAGGAGGTAAAGGGGCAGTAGGGTAGGCGTTCAGTCTTTCATTTAAAAGCACAGCAAAGAGCAGCAGAGTCTGAAGGAGTGGATTTGGGCCATATGTAACTCTGCTTAAACTTGAAGTCCGTATATCTTATTGATGCTTTCAGCATTTTAATGTGGTCTTTCTGCTAAAAGAGCATGTGCAAACAGCACCTTCCCTAGATTTCAAGAGGAGTGGTCCAAGAGGACTGTTTTCAAGAGCAAGGTGTCCTGCTTTTCCACAAAACAGGGTCACAATAGCCATAAAGTTTTACAGTTACCTGGCAGGGTCTGTGGAACTTCTCCATAAATTTGATACGTGATCACACCTCTCTGCAGGGGCAGAGCGCACTGGGCCATAGCAGAGATCCTTGTTCCTCCTCCTCTGCTCCCCTCTACTCCCCATAGTAGTACAACATGGACCATGGTTTTGGCCATGTTTTCTTATTTTAGGTTTGGCGTTTTTAAAAATTTCTTTGAAAATGAAGGCTTCACCAGTGGTCACAGCTTCACAGATATTGCAGTTCAGATAGCGGTACTCACCTTCAGCCACTGGAGGTAGCTGTTCTGCTTTCTGTCTGGTGACAGCAGTTCCCTTGACTTTATAAAAGCCTTTGGGAAGCTCTCTCCGGCCCACAGGAAGTACAACTACCACAAGGTCTTGAAGTTACTGTGGAGTGATGGAACGGTAGATTGGGCAAGGATGCTTATGCTATAACTGTTTGATTTTTGGATGTGTAACTTGCTGAGTTTTATTTGAGTCTTTCTCCTCCAAGAAAGGTGCCTCTTGGCACTCATTTTGGGTGGGGCTGGAGGATGAGCTCCCTCAGCCGCATAGCACCCCCCCTCCCTGCCACATCCGGAGGATCAATGGGACTGTGCAGGGCGTGCACAGACTGTGTTCTTGGTGCAAATGGAAGGCACCAAGTCGGAACAGGTAAGAAGTGCTGCCTGCCCACACTGTGGGCAAGCAAGGGCCATGGTGACGAAGAGTGCTGGGCAGCGCAGGGAGGGGAAGGAGAAGCAATGGGCACACAAGGGCTACCCACCCAAACAGAGAGGCTGCTGCTTTGGCCACAGGAGCTGCCTGCACCCTGACAGCATGAGGGAGCCCAGGAAAGGCTGGGGAATGTCAGCAGAGGAACAACTTCTGATTGCCTCCCCGACTCCTTTACAGGCTTGCTGGTGGGACTGGTCAGGGAGACAAAGTCACCAAAGACATTCAGGACACTGGCCTGTAAGCTCCTATGCCCCTGCGAGGCCACCACCTCAGGGAGGAAGGTCTGTTTGGGGAGCAGAGCCCCCTTGCCCCCTGCCTCAGCTGAAGACTCTGCCCTGCTGTGGGTGGACTGGCCACCCCTCCCTGGGGGACACTGGGAGGTCAAAGCCTGCCTCTCTCATGGCATCCAGTTGACTTAAGCAGCACCAGCCTGATTGACTTTGGCTCGTGAGTGCTGACACCAAGCACTGTCTGTTGGCAACCCTTCCTCTGCCCTTTCACATGTACCCCTTGCATACCACATGCTCCCTGCCCCTGAGCAGGAACCTCCTCTTTTCCCCTCACAACTTGCTTGGCAAGGGGAAAGCAGGCTAAGGTGAAGCTGCATGACGGGCACAGCGGTACCTCTAACAGCTTCTTTTCCTCTGTTTCCTCAATGCCAGAGGAAACACAGTGAAGGCTGCCAGGCTTTTCTGAGAACATGTCCTGCAATTGCCTCCAAAGGGAAGAGGCATGGAGACCTACAAAGGAAGGCTTGGAGTCAACCAACCAACCCAAACCAGGACTGATGCCTGACTACATGTGTATTTATCTATCAGCTGGGGAATTGAAGATCTATTCCTTAACAATGCAGTTCTTGATAATGATTCATTCTTTTATGGTATTCATCACCCTCTCTTCATTTCCCATCTTGTGGGTTTGTAGCTCTGTGCTCAATAAGCTGCGAGTACCATGAAGCCGATGCCACCTCTTTAAGCATGGTTGGGTACAGTCCTGAGTGGCTTTTAGTCACAGGGGAGAAGGTGGTGAGGCTCAAATGCTCTTTGAGGAGAAAGGTCAGGACTTCAATGAGCTTGTCTTACCTCTTCTGATTTTCCTCTATCATGCCTGATGTTTTTATGTTATTGCCTCTCTCCCAAAATGGGGTGGAGGGGTCCTTTGTTTCTCACACTGTTTATCTTGTTTTGGTTTTGCTACTGTGTATTCAGGATGTTTCTTATGTGCAGTTCATTGTGCTTATCTTCTGGTAACATTTAGCTACCTTCCTTCTGCACCTGCACCCATCTTCCCTCCTTCACTGATTACATGGTTCACATACTTAGCCACAAAATGTGTCTGGCTATGCCATCACAGTGTTACAAAGTTCTTGGATACTCTTTGAGTTACAGCAGTTGAGTACGCTGACACATGCATTTAAGAAAAGGTAATATTAATTTTATCTTGATTAGCACATTTATAATTCATGGGTAACTCAAACCTTTGCTTTAGTTACACAACTCCCTAACTGTGTTACAGATCCCTGCATGGTGAGATGCCACAGAGGGTGTGAGACATGAGGACTCTGGCAAGATGTGACTGGACCCCAAAGTGCCCAGACCTTGACCCATCTAAAGATGCCCTACAAAGTTTCATACCTGATGGTGGGGCAGGTGCAACCAGACACCCTCCATAGGACATGTCAGCTGCTGGAACTGCTTGGCATCATTTGCAAGCTGCAAAGAGAAACAATAGAAATCTGGGACCCATGGTGCTTGAATTACTAGAGGGGCCTTGGGGTACAGACTCACAGCGAGTCAACCACACACTTGGTTTTCTGCAACTGAGTCCCATGCAGGGAAGTGGAATCACAGATGCGCTGCTGACAGGGCATCTTCAGTCCAGCCTCCTTCTTAAAGCAAGGCCATGCCCAGCAATAATAGATCTGGACACCACGCCTTTGCCAGTGCCAAAGCAATTATTCCTTGGCTGTGATTGAAACAGCCTGACTACAGGAAGAAAAGAAGAAAAAAAGAAAGATAAAAGAGGGGTACAGTGGGGAGTATTAGTGGTAGTGGTGGCAGTAGTAATAATGGTAAGGTTAAAGTGAAGATTTGGTGATGGGAAGTGGTTCTGCCTAGATTTCTCATTACAAGAAAGCATGCCAAAGAGAGCAAGGGGGCTTTTAGCTCACAATAGCAGCTTTTAAGGAGGGAGAGGCTGGTTTTTTTTGGGGAGGAGCAGAAACTAGAGTGGGTCTCTTTTTAAAACTAAGAGAAAAGGCAGAACAGACAGGATGAAGCAGAGCCAAGTTGCTACAGTTTCTTCCTCCGGGCATGCTGTCTTATTCCCTCTTTCTCCAGTGGGATGCACTTGATTAAATCACTCCCTTCTATTAAAGGAACATGATGTAGCAAACTAAGTAATGCCAGTAGTATCCATCATATTTTAATAAAGTTCAGAGTTCCTGAAGTTGGAACACAGAGGATGTACATGAGGGAAACGTATCCAGGCAGAGAGTACTATAATAGATGTTTCAGCTAGTTCATATTTTTCCTATCATCCTTCTGGGATCCCTTTCCACAAAACCTCCCAAGATATCTAGTTCTGTTCCCATTTTGTAGCACATGTGGTTCCAGGATATATTTTCTTTCACCCCATACCACCATCTGACTTGAGACAAAATTATTGAGGAAGCTGCCTGCAAAGCAGGCACACACATGAACACATTGCAGCTGCGAGTAGGGCCGCTTGTTTTAAACGTGATAAAAATTCCCCTGGGGAGTTTTAAAGCACTAGTTGCTTTTGGTGTTTATTTTAGTTGCTTTTGGTGTTTATTTTATTTGTGATTGCAGAGTATCAAGCAGATATGCTAGCTGCTGCTTTATGCTCCTCTGAATTGCTCTGGCCTCACAGAGCCCCAGAAAGCTAAATTGCAGTTTGCTTTCACTGGTAGGCCATGAGTCCTTGTAACAAACTTGATCTGAAGAGAGGTGTAGATGAACATGAGAAGTGGACAACAGGTCTTGAGGCTCTGAAGTTGGAAGAAAATAAATCTCTACTTCAGAGAGGCATGAGGCACAAGAAGGTTTTCTGTAACCCCAGAGTATAATTGCTTTTGATTTTCAACCTGTATCTGTCCTGCTTACTGGGTGTCTTTGCTCAGGGCTAAAGGTATTTGAACACGGTGGTCCCAAGAAGGGGCAATAACAGTTGACAGAATGGCTACTCCTGCCATTGTCATAATTTGTTTTTCATCATGTGTTGCTTCCACTGCCAGCTCCAATCACTGCAATATTTTTATATCTATACAGTTTATACACAGGTTTGGGTTTGGTTTTTTTTTCCTACAGAATTTTTTTTTTTCTTTTGAAGAAACAAAAGATATATCTTACATTTTTCCTGGATTTTTTTTTTTTTTGACATTTTGATGACAAGTGTGCTTTTACTTACTTAAAAAGGCAGCACCAATGTTAGGTTTGTTTGCTTTTGGGGAGGGGGTTACAGTGTAGACAACCTCCACCCTATCTCCAACCTGTAGAGGCAGGCCTTCCTCTCCTGGTATGCAAGTACCTGTGGAGGCAATGCGGACTTTGCCAATATGTCCACTGCCTCCTGTGAGAGGTGCAGTGTGACAGTACTGAACACTGACAAGTCATCCCATGGCAGCACAAAGTATCTCACCTGAGCCTCTCTACAGGTCTCTAATGAGGCAGCTGCACTCCCAGGAGCATCCTTGGGGCTGCTTTTCTCCAGTACAGTTTCTGCCCCTGTCACCTTCCTTGGCACTTACAACCAAGACTGGCCAGTACAGACAGGGAGAGCAGGAACTGCTTGGTCTTCAGGCTGCCTCATACCTCCCCCCCGGCTCATGTGAACTCGACCTTCCTCTCCGCAGGGGAGGCTGCAGAAAGAGGGCAGAGAGAGCTGGCTGTTCTGAGGGGCTGCAGGAAGCCTGTAGGGGTATCTCACCGTGCAGAGTTGCTCCAGAGCCTATGGACTGAGCTGCTCCAGGGGCCTCAAGGCTGGCTGCTGTGCAAGAGGAAGATTCTTTCTTGCAATAGAAGTGTTGTCTTGGCCCCGACTGAGTGCAGGATGGCCAGTATCCCTGCCTGTGCCAGAGGGCCTCTCTAGAATCCACAGCTATGATGGGAGCAGTTGGCTGACCTTTATGTCCATCTCCTTTGGCTTTACAAAAGCAGAAGGCCTCTAGTGAGACCAGACCCCAGCCAGGACCATTCCAGCTTTGCAGGAGGCTTTCTGCAGTACCAGTTTTCCAGTGACCCCTACAAACCTACTGTAGAGGTCTCTGCTGGGATTACTGGATTCACAGAAGGCTTGTTAAGTCAGACAGACAACTCCTTTGTCCAGGAAAGGACATGGGTCCACCCCTCAGCGTACCAGGCCCATAGCTTAACATCAAAATCCCTCTATCCTGCTAAGATTTCAGCTTCATGCTTTCCATAGGCTTTCCAGAGAAAGGCACATCTAACTGTGAGCTGTGACAGACAGAAGAGTTATGCAGCCTTGAGGGGAAGTGTGTACAGCAGTAAGCTGACTTCAGCTATGGTACTAATTACAGACTAGCACAGAAATTTGAGCCTCTTTTCTTCTACAGACATAGTGTGAAGTTAGCTGAGTCAGCAGAAACAGCTGATGGTGCAAGGTAGGTATTTGTGTGACCTACCTGGCCTCATTGTTAGCAGTGCCATAACGCCTCTATGGCACGCTGCCAGTGTATGATAAACCCTATGCTTCACTACCCATTAGGAATTCAGAATTAGCCTCACACGCCTATATGTCTGATGCATTAGTAGAGATAAAACTCTCCCTTTTCAAATCTCTTATATGCTTGGATAAAGATAAGAGTTGTCTTAGCTGGGGCAAGGCAGACTGTCTGACCAGGGCAATGGCAGATTTTGGAGATATTTCCTATCAGTATTTCCTCACTCTTTAACCTAAAGCTGTTTAACCTACAGTTAATTTCACACTGTCATTTTAAGGATTTGATATACCACTTCACATCATCATTTTGAGCATAACTTAATGCACATCCAGCAAATATCTTTGGTATACCTTTGGTATAACAAGGACCTTTGGTTTGTGCTACATAGCAGACCTGATGCACCCCTGCATACTATAAATATAAAATATCACTATAATTTTTAAAAATTTAATATAGTAAACCACCCTTTATTAAAAAAACATAAGCATTTGTAAATATATAAAATTATAAAGTACCAAGTGCTTCTTGCTTCCCAGTACAGTAGGACTCAGGAGTGGCAGGTTAATTTGGTGTTAATCTGTTTGGTGTATTAGGTCCAGGGCTGCAGAACTGACCGGCTAGTTTTGCAAAAGAAAGCTGATTTTCCTCTGCCAGATCCAAATTGAGCTTGTTTCACCTCAGTTTCAGACTTCCTTCCTGCTGCTTTTGACAAACATCAGTGCTTACTGGTGACAGCAGGGCTGGAGCTGTAGGAACAAGCAGGTTTCCTAGAAGTATGCAGCCAGGTGTTTTACACAGGACAGGATTTCCAGTTGCTAATGGGGAAGAGAATTCAGGCATCAAGAGAGCGCCTCTGTACAACGTTCTTCAGGGAAAGTGCCTCCTCTGCTTTGGGATCATCATCTAGCTGTACTGGACAAAGCCAGTCACAGGTCCAACTTGCATCAAGTTCGCTTAATCAGCAAGTACTCAGATCCCCTTGCAAGATGCATGGTAGGAAGCATCACTGAATCCCATGTATCTCATTTTTTACCACTGAAATGTTATAGGGTAAAATGTTCCCAGGTTGTACATCTAGATCTGAACACCAAAGCAGGACACTGGACTGCTGTGGAAGTACTGCAAAATGAAAAATCCAGTTGTTAAGGTAACTGAGCTCCAAATGGGATCTTCTGATGGGATCTTCTACCCATCTCTTCTAACACTGAAGAACAGCTGTCAGTTGCAGAGAGAACTGGAAGGTGCTTGTTGATGTTGTTGTTTACTTCATCTTCCCCAGAAAAGCCCCTATCATCTGCAGAAACTTATGACAGCTCCTTGCATTCCCTAAGTGGTCACCTTTGCCAGTTCTGCCAGCTTCAGTGTCATTCCCTAAAAAGTGAGCTGCCCTTTCAGTGTTCCCCAATAGGAGAGCATGACTTGGCTTAGGGAGGGTACACTACCCTAATCTTAGACCAGCAGCTTCATCTTCTTGGGGAAAACTTAAACCACTACAATTGCAGGAAAGGTGGAGAAACAACAGAAGACCAAGTAAACTAAGCTTATCTTTAATGTCTCAGCATCTGACAGAGATGCTGTCAGATGAGTGAGGAATCCTGCCGTATTTAACTTCTGCTGCTTACAGATATTGTCTTTTATGGGTGGCACTGCAGGCAGAGCTTTTCTTTTCCTATTTGAAGAAGAGGACAAAGTGGCTCATTGTAACAGACTTACTTACATTACAGATCACATACCTACACTTCCTGGCTGCAATGCAAGGAACAGTTGTTATGCTGTGCAAGAACCACAGTCCTTAAACCACAGTTTTCCACTAGGTTTGTGATTGGCGTGGCTTCCACGCCTCTGAAAGCTTTACCCCTGATCCAAGTACATGAGAATGAAAAAATGTCTGAAATATAATGCTCCTCTCCTCCACATTTCTTTAGCTTGAATCAAGTCAGCTAAAAATCCCCATTATCTGCACAGTTGTCCAGTCCCACTTTGACCCTTCTGGCAGCACAATCTTTCTTACAGCCCAGGCTCACAAATAAATACAAGATTGAGGGAAGCTCAGTAAAGGTGCCCCAGTGACTCTGATCCAGCTCTGCTTGTTGTGCAACAGGCCATGGATATCACAATGTGCCAGCTGAGCATTTGCAGTCATGGTCCCTGATCACAGGCCTGAGTCCTTCTCTTACTGGGCCCTTGGCATGCCCCAAAAGACTTGGTTACGCTTCAGGAACATCTGTATCTTCTGCCTTGGCCAAATCACTATTGTTTGTCTCAGCATGGAGCCGCTTGTAGTCAGTATGGAAGAAGATGACGTACAAACAAGCCACAGCACTGCAGAGGCCAGCCAGCACCAGTACCGGAGCTGCAAGGAAGATATATTTTTAGATGGTGAATTCACAACTCCCCACTACTGCAGAATTCTAGAGGTCAGCTCCTCAGCAACTGCACAGCCTGTGTGATCTCCTCCCAAAGGCTACCCCTGAAGACAGCGTGCAGCTCACAGTGGGGCAATGCCAGAATGGTAACAGCCAAACCTTGTCTCACATAATACTGGTATAGGAACAGGATCTGGGTGAAATGTGGAAGGTTTCCAGGACTCTTGTCCTGCATGACCCAACAGATTAGAGGTCTTATACCAGTGCACACAGTGTGTTTGTGGCTGTGTGTATGTATACACATTTGTGTGTTGTGGAGTGGTGAAGAAAGTTACAAGAAAGACTGGATCAAAACACATGAGCTTCATAAGCAAACAGGTCCACACAGGTAGTGCTTCTTGTTATGTCATCCAAGAGCAAAATGTAGGAAAGGTTCACTAAGGATAAACTTTAATCAAAGAAAAATTTGTGTTGAAAGAACCTTTTCTGAAGGAAAAAAAAGTAAATCTAAAAAGCTACATGCAAAAAGGCCTGGAAGTAGTCACATTCTCATTCCAGCAGTGTCTCAAATAAACACCTCCTTGCCTTTCTCCACAGATGTCCCTGCATGTATCAGACCACAAAATGTTTAGGAATGGCTACCTAATTATGAGATCCAGGTCTGATCTGATAAGGTGGAGAATTGTGGGCTTTCAGACATGAAACAGTCAAATTGCTTTTTGGGGACAGTTATTGTGAAGCCTTGTTCCCTGCCAGCTAGTGAAGCTTGTTCTGAGGAGTTTCTGCTCAGCCAAGCAGGTTGTATTTAAAAGGTGTTTGCCAGCCTCTGTGTTATGGTAACTCCCTAGGACTTGGTGTCAGTATTACATAAATATGAACCAGATGAGAGACCAAGACCAGGGTCTAGGCTGCACTGAAAACACTTTTGTGCTCTTTTTCATCTTGGTTGCTATCTCTTCTCCTGACCAGCTAGGAAAGGAAGAGAAGTGTGGAACAGGGCAGAAAAAAGCTGCACTGGCATGTTACAAACCCAGGCAGCTCTGTGTGCAGGAGCAAGAGAAGGAGCTTTCAGTCAATGCACTTGTAGTCTTGGCTCCCCACTGCAAAGCAGCACAGGCTGTGCTACATCTATAGTGTCTTCCCCTCAACACAGCTGCCTTCTAGCTCAGTGAAGCTCAGGTCTCTGCAGAGTGGCCATAAGGGAAATATTAACCCAGGGTCAGCAGTAGCATTCATGGCACCTTAGAGGTCTTCCCATTTCAATCTTGCAGGCCTGGTTTAGCAGGAGCAGCAAGGAGTGCACCATCAGGTTGGGAAAGGTGTCTAAGAGATATGCTACAACAGCAATCAATCTTGCAGGCTCCCTCACAGTGAGACCTGGAGGAGAGTGGGGGGTATGTGGGGTGCAACCAAGAGTCCAGCATAATTTCCCAAGGACATACTTACTTGTCCAGTCCAGGGCTCCATCCTGATCAAGGGCGCAGGTGGAGGATGGATCCTCAGAAACACGCACGGTGAGGGCTTGTAGCAGAATCATTAAAATCACACCTTCAATCTGGCTGTGGGGAGAAGCCAACATCCAGTCACGGCACCTGCCTGATTCATCAGTGCTGCAGGCAAGCCCATCTTCCCCAGCAGGAAGAAAGTGAGGCCCCTTTCTGGAGCAGGGTCCTTCTAGCAGAGAAAGCTACTTCTAGCTTCCTCTGTACCAGGTGCTGGTAAACTGGCACTGGCTCACAGGGTGTGCAGGTCAGCCTTTCTTCAGCACACCCCCAGATATGGCACCAGTAGGGCAGGACCACCATATACTCCCTCTGGATACAGGCAGGTTTGAACTACAGCTGTCAAGGAGCTGAGGCTTAGTCACTGGGCAGAAACTTGGAAATACCCCCTACTGCAGGGTTGAGGATGGGAAAAACTCAGGCTATGACTTCGGCCTCCTCCTCACTCCCAGCTAGCTAACAAAGCAACAAAGTCCACAACCAGTGGGAGACAACAGCCTTCAAAGGTAATGTCTAATGCCTCTCTTTGTCTGATGTTTCTTGCTGCTGCAGCTCCAACTGACACATACACATGGCACCAGACCACATATATCACTGCTTAGAGTTTCAACAAGTCATTCCTGGTGCAGTCCAGTGCCAGCCCTTGGCATGTAAATGGATCACTGCCCCATCTGTTGTGACCAGCCCTGTGCTCACTGCCCTGTGAGTGATGGGCCCCATCTCCCTCAGCACAGCACTGAGACCTGACACGTCCCTGTACTGCTGTGGGAATGGGTGCCCCTCTCAGGCATACAGCCCCCATCTGCTTCAAAGGTAGGTGATGCTGAGCATGGTTAAATCCTGCTTTCTGACAAGCAAGGGATACCTTCATCTTCTTTCTTGCTTTTCTTGCACCAATTCCACATACTCTTCCTTGCTTTAAAACCTTTAGCTCTTCAGCTCTATGGCTCAGCCAGCCTGCTCCTCCCTTGTCATGGTCATATGCACGTACACCAGAGAGAAGTTCAGCAGGATGGATAGCACTGATGTCCAGGCTCTTCTCCACACCTCTGTGTGTGTTTGAACCCAAGATCA
Organism: Alca torda; assembly: GCA_008658365.1. Lineage (NCBI taxonomy): Eukaryota > Metazoa > Chordata > Aves > Charadriiformes > Alcidae > Alca > Alca torda. The sequence continues at coordinate 51,414,775 of CM018101.1, read as the reverse complement.
GCTGTGAATTGGATTTAACCTGCCTGCTTACCTTGCAACAAAAATCAGGCCTGTAGATGTGCCCTCTCCCACAGGGTAGGAGCACTCCACAGCCAGCTCCATGGCAATGGGGTAGATCGCAAAACCGAAGAAACCAAAGAGTGAGCTGGTGATGGCCAGCATGACGGTCTGATGTCTGAACCGAGAAGTCTGCAGGCAGAAAAGCAACACCAAAATTTTAGCATAAGTACTGCTGCGCAGAGAATCTCTGATCCCATTATCTGCAGGAAGTCCCAAGGGCTCACTGTTCTCACCAGTACCTTCCCTCTTCTACCTCCAACCCTCTAGAGTCAACAAATGGCTACACAAAGGAGATTTATCTGTTTAATTTAAGCAAGGAGAGAGAGTATCAGCAGAATTACCTGAAAAGCACTGATGTGGTCGTATTACTGTGACTTGACTTCCTGGTCAGTAACTTACCAGGACTGTGCTCAGCGTATCTCCAGCACAAAGTGAAACACGCACCTTCCTCCCAATGCAAGCTAATGTTTCAGAAGTGGTGTTTGCATTGGGTTACATATGAGAATTCCCTGGGTTGCTGCAGCTCATTGATAAGGAAAACTATTCCTCATTTTGTCGGTCTCATGTTTGCAACATTGGAGTTTTACCACAAAAAACCCACCCACAAAACAAACAAAAAACTACCTGAAACACTCACAAACCCTGGAGATCAGTTTAGTGCCTAGAACAGCTTTGTCCTTAACTCTGGAGGAAAGACCGTGGTCTTGTCCAGTCAACACTAGCAAAGTTAAGGGCACAAATCCTGCACCCACAGTGCTTGTACCTCCTTCCTTAACCATGTAATAAATTCCACAGAGGAACACAGGGTGTCTGTCTTGGCATGGCTGCAGCAGGCCTGGCCCAGCTAAACTGGTAAAATCTGGAAAACAAGGAAAACTCTGTGTGTCTGAAATCTGAGTTGAAAGCGTCAAGGCATCAAGCAGATTTGCATGGGTGCTTTTGGTTTTACTAATCTGAACTAGTAGTTCATCTGTATGGGATAAAGGGGATGGAGGGAAGGGGAGGAGGAAAAAGTTTGGTTGTTGCTCCTGACACAGCCTCTTGCCTACTCTGTGCTTTACTTGGGCCCAGGCATGCTGACTTGTATTCAGACCGTCCTGCCAACAAATGGCAAATTACTAAAGGGTGAAATGCAAAGTCTGCTTTAGGCACCCTGTCCTACACCTTTAGGCACCTTGCTTTAGGCATTGCATTTGTCTGTCTCTTCAAAGTGGAGATAACATCACGGGGATGTTGGCCCAGGGGGAGGTGTGGTCATGCTGTATTGAAAGTCTGGATTTTTCAACACACAGGAAAAATGCACAACACAAGCCTGTTGGGAAAGGAGAGACCTGCACCAGTCTAGGTCCTCTGCTATGCTAGGAGTCCTGTGCCTCATGCCCAGGTTCCTGCTGGGTGATGGCTCCCATTGGCAATGACTGTGCTTCAGTGCAGTACTTGCACTCCAGCTTCATGGGTGTAAAGTCCCCACATTCTGCATTCCTCTCCTGGCTGGATTCAAGCATCCCCCTTTTCTGCACCTCCCTTGTCTTGTCCTCCTCAAGGAACTAGCGCAGAACTAGGCACGTAACTAGGTCTTTTTTGCTAATCTTACACTCCTGGCAGCCGCCACCTGTTAAAGGCAGGTGTTGGGAAAACTATGGCATTCTTATTCATTTTTGTAAGATAGATATTTGGCAATTCCATTTGTTTTTGGAGAAAATGGTCTCAGGGCCAGTAAACATGGTGATCCAATGTAAGGAAGTAAAATTATGCCAATTTATTTATATAAATAAATCAGTCTGTCTCAGGCTCCACAGTGACTGTGAAATCCTCAGTAAAGGGTTTTTCTTTAAAACATTTCTAGCCCAGAGAGATAATCCCAAAACATAACATGTGGCTTAGAAATAAATACTATGACATCAAATGACCTTGGTTTGAGTTGATGATTTATCGGATGGCAACAGAACAAAGCCCATAGTGCAATGCAAGGGAGAACTCACCACTGCAAACACGATGCTGGCAAGGGCACAAAGACAGAAACAAATCTTGGTGGACTCTATGAACTTCCTTGTCCGGTCGACATACAGGCCTAGCAGGAAAGCACCCAACAAACCACACACTGTGAACAGTGCACCATTCAGGCCAGCAAATTCCTGGAGGGCAGAAGAACAAGTAACTGAGCAACTAGAGCAGTTAGGCAAGAGGTTTTAATGTCACCAACCCATCTGCCTGCTGCTAGTGGGTCACTTACTGAGGTAGGAAAAGCTTCCCTGCCCATTGCAGTAGCTGAAACCTGCACAGGGCTCTGAGTAGCAAATAATGGGGCCCAGCTGCTGTTAAAAATGTGTGGAGACAGCAGGATCACAGAACTCCCAAAGACTCAATAGATGGCAAGTGTCTGCACACCTGGCAAAAGAAGCTGGGAGCACAGCAGCAGCAGTTCCCTGGTGTTAAATGCTCCAGCGTGGGCACGAGACTGTTCTTGGCTCCTCCAGGGGCAATCAGGTGCCTTGTCCATACTGGTGGCAACAGGTCCCACTGCCTTGGGGTCTGCTCCTGTTTATAATCATGCTCCTGGCCCTTTTCTTACCAGGGACCAGGGACCTGCACTGGCAGAATGCCTTCCATAAGGCTGGCAGCCCCAAAGCGTGCTAGATGAGACACAGTAGCTACCTGGCTGTAGCAAGGACGTCTAATTAGAGAGGCAATGATCAATAGTTAGGATAGGGTACATGGTCTGTTGCCTGCAGTGACTATCTTTGCTTGTCCCACTCCTCCAACTCCATAAGAATTCAAATGCAGACATCAATATTGAAAGCAGTGAAGTTTTAACAAACATGGCTAAACTATTCTGGGAGCCTCAGGGGCAGACTGGAAGGAAAGGGTATCTGGAATAGCTTCTGTGGGCTAACGGGACAGGGCAAGCCAGTCACATACAGACAAAAGCATCATGATGCACAGAAAGCAAGGCTCCAAAGTTTAAAATGTTTCCAGTTAAAAGCCAATGAAGTGTGCCAACGTGACCTGGCTATGGAGCATTGAGTCAGATATCAGACATGGGAGTTGAGAGGGAGTGGACAGAGACCGGGGGTGTAGGTGTGCATACACAACAGTTGGAGAGGCGTTTTAAGAGGACCTCCATGGGGACACAAGCAGCAGGAATGAAGTGCTGCCTGCCTGAGGGTAAACGCAGGAACTGGGGCAGCCCCTTGCTATTGCAGGGAGAGAGCGGGAGGAACCAGCTGTGCTTGCTGTGCTCAACTGTAAAAGCAGCACCTGGCCAGTGTCGTGGGAAGGACGGGGAAATAGCTGTCACAGTGACTTCCTCTGCTGCCCTGGCTTCATGTAAGACTGCGCAAAGAGAAAAAGGCACTTGCATCAGTCTGCCTTCAGCTTCACTCTAGGGCTTGCCTGGGCCCCATCCTACTCTGGGGAAGGTGTTAGACACCATAGACATAGTGCATAGACATCAGTGTTCCGGAGTGGCTCAGAAAAAACACAATACTCTTTTTTTCTAAGAAGCATTTCAGTAGTAAAGGTTTTTCATTTGCAAGTGGGAGCCTGGCCACGGGCAGTAATGAAAATGCAGATCATCTATTATACTGAGAGATTGACTGTGCTCTGGATTAATGTACGGCTTAATCTATATTAGATAATGGGAGCAAATAAGATACGAGACAGTGCAGCGTATTCAACTGTCTTCATTTTGCTCTGAGTCCCTTATCAGGGAAAATAGTTTTGATTGTGTCAGAGATGATGTGGACAATGGGGAGGAAAGGAAGAAGACTCACATTTGAATACCCCTTTTCACAAAGGATCTGTTCTAGCAGAGCTGAAAAGCAGGTGAACATGCCAATTCCTCCTCCAAAGCACACTGCCAGGATGATGTACGGCTTGTTTCTCAGGAGCTAGAGAAAGAAATTCATTATCATTTAAACAAGTGGAGTGGGGGAAAAGGCCTGCCTGTGACAGTAGACTTAAGTAGCTCTGACCCCTCAGTTGGAAATATTGACAGGGCAACCCTGTGATCATTAGAGGGGTTTGGCTCTCTCCTGTCAGTTCGGCCAGAGGACAAGTTAAAATGGGGACCATGTAGGGAGGAAGGACCTCTTCAGTGCCCAGATTCCTTCACTTTGCCTTGTGCTGTCCTACCTGTTACCACATCTGCTCAGAAGGCTCAGGTTGCGTGGTCCTCTTGGATTAGCCCAGACGTGCCTGTCTGACCTAGCTGAATGGCAGCCAGCCCACAGCTGAACAGTCAGATACCGTTGCTTGCAGCTTTGCTATAAGCAGCTTCCACTCCCTGGGGAAGGAAGGGGTCCTGGTCTCCTTCAGGGGGCTTTCCATGCCGGGTTTGGTGTACTGGAGTTCAGAGCCTGCTTTTCAGCAGATTCCCCAGCACATCCCTGTCTGTCAGGGCTGCATCCCTCACTCCAGCACCGGTGTCTCGTTGTGCTATAGCACTTACCATTTTGAGCCCTGTGAGGAATGGCTTGGAGGTGGAGTTACTGGCACTGGCCGAAGGAGGCGTTGGAGGCACCTTCTCATGAATCCCCAGAGTTGCTAGAGCACAGGCTGTTACTGCTGGAACAGCATAAACACCCAGCTACACAACACAAAGTAAAGACATGTTACCAGTCTTTTCAGCTCCACTGAATAAATAAATAAATAAATTAGCTGGATAACAAATAAACAGCCCAGCTGTCCGATTAAAACAGTTTTTATTTACCATTAGTGGGATGTGCTTTCCTTCAGGAACTAGTGCAGGTGACAGCACGTTTGCTATAAGAATACCCAAAGGATTGGCTGGAAGGAAATAAAACAGACACTTTTTTCATGCAAGCAGTCAGAATCATTTGTCCACCCCTACTGCCAGTCAGCACCAGAGCTGCAGCGGGCAGCCAAGCAATGAGTAAGGACAGAACAAGGCACATATAGGGAGAAACCAGGAGAGGAATATTTGGAGAAGTTGACTGCGCGGTCTTACTCTTGCCACATCTGTTCCTTCACCCCCATTAAGTCCATTCTATAAACCCATTTCCCTACAACTCTTAACTCCTGTAAACTGGTTTTCATCTATGAATTACAGTGTTCTCACCCTCACAAGGCTGCCTCAGTAAATGCTAAACTGAAGGGACAAAATGAATCCGTGTCATCTGTCCCAATGTTATATAGCAGCAGTAACAAATTGAGGTGCTTTCCCTTTTTTAGTCCCCCTGTGCCACTAGGCATGTATATGGATAAAATCCCCCTGAGCCTTCTTAAGGGTGAACAGTCCCAGCTCTCTCAGCATCAGCTGGCATGACAGATGCTCCATTCCCTTAATTGTCTTAGTGGCTCTTAACGGACTTACACTAATATGTCCATGTCCTTTTTGTACTGAGGACCCTAGAACCGGACACAGCTCTTTCAGATGTAGACAGGGGACTTCCCTCAAGCTGCTGGCAATGCTCTTCCCAGTGGTCACCGGAATGCCATTGGACTTCTTTGCCAAAAGGGCATGAAAAGCAGGAAAGCCCTACAACAGCTCTCTAAAGTGACACTAGGTCATTCCTGACACCTTTCCAACCAATAACATTTCCTCAGTAAAGCCCAAGCTGGCATACAAGTTGATCCGTGCTACCAGCTATCACACGGTAGAAGAGAATCTCAGACACTTGTCTGTATTGGAGTAAGGGGTTGCATAAAACAATGCATTGTTATATGCATTGTTATATATGCATGGGGGCTGGAGCAACATCTCATGATAAAGAAGGCCACCAACATCCTGGGCTGCATTAGGCAGAGCGTTGTCAGCAGGAGGTGATACTTACCCTCTACTTAGCACTAGTGAGGCCACATCTGGAGTATTGTGTCCAGTTCTGGGCTCACCAGTATGAGGGAGACATGGACTTACTGGGCCAGCAAAGGGCCAAAAATATGATTAAGTGACTGGAGCTTCTGTCATGTGAAAAGAAACAGAGACCTGGGATTGATCTGCCTAGAGAAGCTGCTGGGAAGCAGTTTTGTAGAGAAGGACATGGAATCCTGGTGAACTGCAACTTGACTGTGAGCCAGCAATGCACCCTTGCAGAAAGGTGTCTAACACCATCCTGGGCTGCGTTGGAAAAAGCACTGCCAGCAGGTGGAAGGTGGTGATCCTTATCCTCTAATCAGCCCCGGTGAGAAACATCCAGAGAGCCGAGTCTGGTGCTGGGCTCCTCAACACCAGAAAGATATGCAGTTAATTGAGCAAGTCCAGTCAAGGATCAAAGACTTGATTAAGGGACCAGAGCATCTCTCATAGTTAAAGAGGCTGGAAGAGCTGGGAATGTTCAGCCTGGAGAATAGAACCTTGATCAGGGATTGTAAAGAAGAGGGAACCAGACTTTTCTCAGGGTGCCCAGTGGCAGGATAAGAGGCAATGGACACAAACTGTAGCACAGGAAACTCTGAGTATAAACTGTTTTACTGTGTCAGTGGCTGAATACCGAAACAAGTTGCTCAGGTAAGTTGCAACATCTCCATCCTTGGAGTCAAAACCTGACTATACACCACCCTGGGCAACCTGCTCTAGCTAACCTTGCTTGAGCCAAGTATAGGACAAGACAGTCCCAGGAGAAGCCTTCCAACCTTGTCTGTTCTATGATTCTGCTGAGGCATCATTAATAGTGCTATAGCACACAACAACTGTAGCATTTCTGCTCTGTACTTGGGAAAGTAGTAGTTTATGATCCTGGTGAAATGTTACCCCTACATGGACACAAATAAACAACAGTTTCCAAGGAGATAGATTAGTGCCTCTCCGTTGGGGCATAATGCATCTGTGCATTGTAGGGTACTGCCTGAAAACAACTGTCAGGTGTTTCCATGAACTATCAGCATGCTGAAGCAGTTCCAGAAGGTATGGGTGAGGGGTGGAAATGTGAGCATTGGGCTCAATGTGAAAAGACTAAGTGAGATTATCTGAGTAATTACAGGGTTTCAGCTGCCTTCTCTTCCTGGAAAGAGAAATTATATGAGCCTAGACTAAGAATGGAAAGGAGATGACTGGAGTTAATCAGCTGTACATTATGGTACAGGGATCCTGGTGGATTAGCTTGCAGTACTCTGCAATGCTGCTGTGTGTTTTGTGGACAGTGATGCTGATGCCCTAAAGCTCTGCAGGGGGCAGAAAATGACATGCCGACAGACCACAGTAAATGAAGAATCCCATGGATGAAGCAGAGGCCACATCAGTGGACTCAGACAAGTCTTTCTTCTCCTGACACAGGAGAATTTCTCATGGTCTTCACAGGGCATCAGTTCTTGGCCCTGCACTGCTTCTCTGTAAGTCTCTAAAAGTGATGGGGAGGACTGAGATACGATAAATACTCAAGAGCACAGATGAGTCATAGTGATTTCAGCTGTTTATCAGGATCCTGAGTGCAGGGTCTGCTTTCGTCTGCACACAAGCACAGGGAAGGCCTATGCAGAGGCACTAACAGGACCTGTGGGGATACTGACAGGAGGCTGTAGGGCTAGTTTCTGTGTGCAGCACTGATACCGACAGTACTGCAATGCTGAGTGCTGCTCTGGCATTAATACAGGAAATGGGTACTGATAAATTGGAGCAAGCTGAGAGAAAAAGCTCATGTAAGCAATAGGCAGACGTGGAGACATGTGGGAAGAGGCAAAGGGAAATGTGCTTGTGAAGTGACTGGGTTGGAGCTGTTCAGTCTTTCTACACAAAGGAGAGAAGAGGTGACTCTGTCCATAAATACCTGACAAACAAGTGCAACAAGACTGAATAGCTGGGGGATAATGAGCGTTGAGACGAGAAGGAACATGTAGACATTTGCCAGTGCAGTAATTAACCACTGGAGTAAATGACTGGGGCTGTGGCTCCTTCTAGGCAATATTTAAACTTTCTTGATATGAAAACCTGATTTTGCACAGCAGACAGTAATGAGTGTAACCAGACAGTATTAATGGAAGCCCTCTACACAGCAATATGCTGGCGTTGCAGCAGGTAATAATCACAGCCCATTCAGTCCTCACACTGATTTCTCAACATGCCACAAATGGAACAGCTTCAGGTCTTGGGTTTCCACTGTTCCTTGCTCTTCAGTTTTATTCTTTCCCATAGTGAGATCCATTCGGTCCTGTAAGGACTGAGGACACTATGTGAAAGAAATACTCTTTGGCAGCTCTGGCTGCTCTCACTTAAAAAAAGCAAGTTGTCTGCAGGCTGGGGTCCTTCAGGGCAGTGGTGGACCAAGTGCCCAGTGGTCCCTGGTAGTAATTGTATTGCACCACACTGACAACAGAGCTCCTTCTCCAGCAGGGAAGGTGAGGGTCTATCTGAGCCCTGGGAAACAAGGTGAGCCCTGCACACCTCTAGGGAAGGCAGTGCAAAAATAATTTATTTGTTCTGACACCATAAATCCATTCTTGCTAAAAAACAGTGCCTGTGCTCTGGGTTGGCAGCAGCATTGGGAAAGCCCAATGCAGTGTAGGGGTGCTCCTACACTGCCCTTTTCCCCATACCTACCCCTTCCCCACAAGTCCAAGGCAGTGGGGAGGGAAGGCAGCTGTTGGCTGTTTTGTGGGAAGGGAAAGTAGGGCTCCCCCATATATATTAGTTCTTTACAATGAGGGTGGTGATATACTGGAACAGGTTGCCCAGAGAGGTGGTGGAGGCCCCATCCCTGGAGACATTCAAGGCCAGGCTTGATGAGGCTCTGAGCAACCTGATCTAGTCAAAGATGTCCCTGCTGACTGCAGGGGGGTTGGACTAGATGAACTTTAAAGGTCCCTTCCAACCCAACACTTCTATGATTCTATATAGGTACTGTGAGATTTCACAGCTGGAGCCAGTAAGCCAGCCCAGTTTCTGCAGCACCTCTCAAGTCCTCAGAGAAAGGAGGAAGATATTTCTTCTGGCTGATGGGGAAATGTTACATGGAGGGAGGAAACAGGTCTGTGGAGTGCAGTATCCTGTGTCTAGCAGGGCCCAAAGGAACCAAGAGAGGAACGAGATTAGAGTAAGTGTACCTCGTGCCTCCTCTCCAGTTTCACAGCTTCCAGGCACTTTGCAAGGCAGATGTCGTTTCAGTGTGGGTAGTCCTGCTGCATTTAGCACCCCAACATGTTTGTGTGGCCAGGTGAGTATATTTTATCTGTGTGTGCATACATACCAATTGGGAACACATGCTCAGCCTTGCTACTGGACAAACTGGTAGACAAAATTGCTGCAGCAGCCTCACCTCCAGCTGCTTACAGAATTTGTCAACTGTGACCACAGGCATCACATGCAATTTGGACACCTTTCTAACAAGCTGAAGAATTAAGGCCAGTACAGACTTTAGATTTAGTAACACTGCGGGCTGACCCCAGCCTTTATGATATTTAGACAAAGATGATCACCAGAGAGAGGCAGAGAGGAGGAAGGTTGGGAGGCTGTGTGGCTTACTTTGAATTTTGCACCTGGATGTGGCTAAGGCCCACTTCTTGCTTCCCAGCATGGAAATGCCTGCCAGTCTTGCACGGCCTCGAAGGCACTGGTTTATTGCACATGGCTATGAGACTCTTGGGCAGAGATGTATTTGCAGGGCCAAATGGCTGTTGTGTAGAGGGCTTTCTCTGCCAGCTGCCTCTGAAAGGCAAACAAATGCTAGCAAGTTCTGGGAGCCAGCAATATTACTTTGCAGCTGTCACTTACACATTGATGCGATCATATTTGCTGTTGCTCTCTGGTGGTCTGGGAACCATAGCGCTGCCAGTTTTGTTGGCGAAAAGATGATAAGGGGCTGTGCCAGTGCACAGAGGCATTGCCCAATAAACAGGTACCAGTAACTCTGGGAACCCAAGCTCAGGAACTTGAGGACGCTGAACATCCGGATGATGCTACCCGTCATGTTCAGCCATGCGCTCAGGATCACCTGCAGCAAGCAGAAACAGCCAGGGGTTGTGTGATGAAGCCTGAATGGCAGAACTTAATGCAACAGACTAGCATGAGCAGGGTCTCAGATGCATTACAGGAGACACTGAGTGTTAGTAATCACTGCATGGAAAGTTGCCTGCAGACCACCGCCACTCCTTTGGGCCACTGCAAGATGCTTCTGATCCAACACTGCTCCTTAGGGAGCAAGGTGGCTGTCCTGGCCCTACATGAGAACTACACCACAATGTAGCTTATGCAAGACAGCAGATATTGTCATCGAATTGATTAGAAATCCAAAGTTCACTAATTATACTCTGTTTGCAAGTTTGCGCCATCACCCATATATTGCTGTGACAATCCAAAGATGATGGCAATAATCATCCAGCATATGGATCCTGCAAAGGGTCTTCTCTACCACTAGCATGCTAGAGTTTCAGTGCCACATTCCACAACACTCTTGCTTCTGGGAAGACAGTGTAGAGATCCCAAGCTGGCTTAGCACTGACCAGCCCGTGAGCTCACAGGGGTCCCTTGCTTGCACCGTGCCCTGCTGCTCCTTAAACTGGCCCAGCAAACAAAATAGCTGTGCTAACACTTTTCCTTATCAAATCTACCCAATTCCAGTAAGCTCTTCACAGACTCAGCTCACAGCATCTGTCCCTGTCAGTTGACTAAGACAACACAAACTGAAGCAGGAAAAGGCAACTATGAATGCAACATTATCCTAACTTTTCCCACTGTTGCCCACCTCACAAGCAATGTAACTGCTATTGCCAAACTAGGACAGAGCTTTCAATATGCTCATTCTCTGCAGCATTTGGCAAGACTCCCATTCACAGTATGCATGTTAATGCTTTGTGCATCTACTGCTACCTCTAGGTGAAATGCCCTCAGGGAAACAGAACAGTTCAACTCACAGCACATCTGAGCCCCACGCTGTCGAGAACCCATGTTGCCACCAGACCAAATGGGATCGAGATGAGGAGGTACACTATTGAGAGCCAGTTGACCATCTCCAGAGAAATGTGGAAGTACGCAGCTGTCTTATCAGCCACAGGAGCAAACGTCAGCCACAACTGCAGAGTAGAGAGCAAATATGAGTAAGCACAAACATGAGAACAGAAATTCAGCATTCCCTCAAACTGTCTCACTGAGTAGTGAAGGGGCTAGCTATCTTAGTCTCTTCTCGAAATTAGGCTGGATGTTAAGGCTGGTAATAAAAATTCAAACCCCTAGTGTCTGCAGTTACTCACGCTAGGACTATTTTACCACTGCTATCATCATTATCTTGGCCCAGAGCACCCCATCCATTTCACTACCTGATCCCCAATCCCCTCACCCTGCCGGCAGAAGCAGAGGTCGGTACCTTTTTCTGTCCCCAGGTTGAACATGTTGGCCCCTGATGCACTTACTTACCTGATGTAAACCACAAGCAATCCTCCTAAACAAGAGACTGCCATCTCCTCTCTGCAAATAAGAGCCCTTAAACTCAGCCTGGTATTTATGGTTGCATTGGTAACCCCTGGATGTGGCCTTGTAAGAACAACTTTGCTGTGTCCGATAAGAGAGACATTATTCCAAGCTGTTCTAGACAAACACTCAACAGTTAGGAAAGGGCCCAAAAATTTGCATTAGTCAGTATATCAGAACACATAACAGAGAAACACAAGAGTTACTTTAATAACTATCCATCTCTTCCTTCCAGTGCCATATCTGAAAATATTTTGCTAAACCTTGTTTTAGGCATTGGTTTCATAAGGTTGCTGTTGGCTTCTCATTTCTTCTGGGAATGACAAAGCCTGCTTTGATCCTCAAACCAGGTCCTGGGATCATGCCCACAAGAAAGAAATGAGGGTACTACCCCAAATCTAAGGATGTTTCTGTGGATTCTTTGTGAAGATGCCCTCTCTGGTGCCTTTCAAAAAGTCTAGCCTAATCTGAGAACAGATTTCAATAATGTGGATGTAAGCTACTACACTGTTAGAAGATGACCTTGCAGCTGTTGAATACACAAGATGATAAAGATTGCAGGAACGTGAACAACAACTTCAGCTACAGCTTCAGCTATAGCTTCCGACAAAAGAACTCCAGCCACCATCTCTTTCCAGGTACCCCCCCTCTGTCTGCATCCTGCCGACAGCATCGGCTGTGGCGTTAATGTGTAACTGAAAAAGGGCTTGGGCAGCCTCAGAGGAAGATGTGTCCCTATGCTCTGCTACGTGTTATTTACAGTGTTCCTATTTACTTCTGACATGCTAGGGATCATAAAAGCTACCACATTAAATGGAAGCAGAAGGGGAGATGGGCTTTTCTTCTTTCTAAATGTCACTGTGTGAGTACAGCCCTATGCAAATCATTGTTTAGCTAAGCTTTTCTGCTAGCAGGGATTCAGTGAGTAAATGGCAGTAACAGAGATGTTTTGAATGTATTATCAGTGTCCTAGCAAGGACTCCTAGCATCAGCCCTTTCCTCTTCTCTGAAAGGAGCTGACATGCCAAATCTACCACATTGGACACAAAGCGCACATGGCCAAAAATAGGAAGTGGGTTTCTTTACAGGTCTGGAGAGAAAAACTATGTTTCTGCCTCCATTCAGGCAGGGGTTGTTTGCCATGTGTTGCTCTAACAGAGAAATTAAGACCCGGGCAATGGAGCTCGAGGTGCAGCTGTGGTCAAAGTGGCCGTCAAATCTCCCTGCAACAAAGAGATGGCACAGTGGGGTTTTGCTAACACAGGGAAATTGCCATGGTAAGCAACTGAGTACGCCACCTTCTGCTTTTGGTTTTCCCAGCTATGACGACTTCATCCACAGCAGTTAGCAAGCTCTTCTGCTGGGAGCTAGAGCCCTTATGTTGCTTCTGAAACTCCGCACTGCCAAGGCTGGTACTTAAGCAGTGACTGTCCTCATGCACATCCCTTCAGGCAGATCAGGGTGAGCATGATGCAGTTCTTTCCTGGTGAGATCTAAGCCCTGTAACCTCTAAAGATGCATAATGAAGACTGAGAGATGTTCCTCTTTCTTTCACTCCCCAAGAACCATTGTCTTAACTCAGGTTTGGCACACCAAAAACAGTATCAAAGCTGCCCACTGTAAATCATGGTGACAGATGCAGGAGGAGAGAATGCATGGGGCTATAGGAAGCCAGCCCCCAAAAGCTGTTCCTGGGACAGATGAAGGGAGGAGAAACAGATAGATACCTCTGTTCTTAACAGGGTTGCCTACACACTCGTTCAGTCCCTGCATAAGCCTCACTTTGTGGACATATGCCCTTGTGGTCTGGTTAAACTGCACTCAGATCCATTGCCTGTGTAGTCACACTGACCTAGAGCCTCAGTGTGAGGTGCAAAAGGCATCAAGGGGAGTCCATGTTAAGCACTGCACTGCTACATCCATGTCCACATGTGCTCCTCTGAAGGCAGCTCAATGGATGTCACAACAGCAGAACTGAGAGGGTCCAGCCCCTTGTCAATGTCTCTTCCTGACGTGCAATGGTGACAAGCAATTTCCATTCACCCACTACAGATTATGTCCATTCTGAGTCCTGTCAGGGCTACAATTAACCAAAACCTTTCAGCAAACTTTGCCAAAATTCCCAGTTTGCCACCCCACAGATCAGGAATGCCTTGTCTCTGAGGCTTCAAATGCACCCATCTCAGAGTCCCACATCCTTACTGCTCAACAACTACCTTGTGCAGTCCCCACAGCAGAACACAGCTAGGCTGCTTAACAACTTGGAGTGGATAATGTTGGAGGTCCGGAATCCACTCTATGGGCCGTGGCATAGTGAGGTCAAGCCACAGAAGCCCACGCAGACCCACTCAAGCATAGGGATTCCTGCATTTGAATGCCAACCAACCACAATGGGTTTGAGCCCAACCTCCTAATACGTGGCAAAACTCACTTCCCAGCATCTCCTCACAAATTTTGCATTATTTGTTCTCAAATGACAGCTCCTGTTGGACTATTATCTAATATCGCTGGCCATGATCACTCATGTTGTAGACCATGGTATTTGATCCTTCAGCATTTGGGATGGACTCTTCCCTCCCTTCAGATATGCATCTAGCACGATGTTGGAATAGCCACTGTAATAACATACACCATTTCTTTTCCAAATGCAGGAATTATAGTTCCCATGCTCTTCTCCTCTCCTGAGCTCAAGCCTCAGAAGCATGTTCATCTCACTGTGATTTCTGAGTTTAGAGACAGCAAAAGCTCCAGTGCATGCTAGTCTGGGCAGGAAGTCATACCTCAGCACACACTCTGAACTATAAATTTGTGCTCTACACTATGGGCACAGCAACTGACGAAGAGGACTTCTGGTCCCCTGAAGATTGGTGAGCCTGTTCCGGCTTGCACGGGAGTACTGCTGCAGCTCCCACTGCTTTCAGCACAAAGCTGGCCGATTGGGTTGCCATACCCCATCACTAAAAGAAAAGGACAGAAATGTTTTCCACCCAGAGCCTACTTATATCCTCAATTACAGGAGAGCGCCCTCCCCACCTTCTTTAACAATGGAGCATGTGGGACCACCAGGGAAAGCAAGTGCACCCAAATCATCTGACTGGTACTGATGTTGGAGGGGTTCTGGCTCCACTTTCAGTTCTCCCTCCCTTTGCTTTAACTTTGTTTTAGCTGACATTTGTTTTCTCTTCTGCACCTCCCACAGACTGCCTGCTCCCTTCCCCATTAATTGCAGCCTGCTTGGGCACTCCTGTAACTAAGAACAGGTTACAGCTTTTCCCATCCTACCCCCCTTTCTCAGCTTCTATGTTGCTCTTTCTGGTACCCTTGTAAACCATTAGCTGATTTTCAGACATAGATCCAGCCCTTTTCCTCACAGAGTCAGCTTAAACCCTCTAGTTTTCCTCCTGCTCTCATTCCCCTTCTGCTCCCACCTTCTCGAGGTTCAGTTCTTCTGCGCTATTGCCTTTGCTGTTTTGAGTCCCACAGAGACTCTCCAGGACCTTTTTCACCTGCAGAACACAGTTTCCCTCCACCCATTCCAAGGGAGCCCAACATTCGCCTCCCTCCCACTTCTGCAGGAGGTTACTGGTGGGCTGTCAGCCACCAATTCTCTGTCTGCAATGGCAGCAAGGTGATGGATGAAGGCAGGACTCCGCATAGACTCTACACTTTGATAAGCGATAGGTGTGAGCTGTAGAAGGCAGCATAAATAAACACGGCCCTGGGATTTTCAGAGGTCAAAGAGCAGAAATGACATATTTATGCATCACATGTATAACCAAGTGCAGCCCTGCCAGAAGCAGTACCAAAAATGTTGTTTTTCATGGAAGGCAAGATGTTAAACAATGTCTACCCTCACCAACAAATCAAGATTCTAAAAGTGAAAAGCAAAATCATTTCCAGAATGGCAAGTGCATGCAATCAGGCAGGGTGGAAATTAAGCCATTTTGCCATGTGGTATTTTGCATGGTGGTATCAGCTAGCAAACGCTTCCATATGGAGCACTCTTCACTGTCTGGCATACTGTATAGCCGTGCACAGTGTAGCAATGCCCCTGTAATATAATTTGTGTACAGCTTAAAAAGGAGGAGCCAAGAGGGATGACTTACATGAAATGGGACCTTCTGCTTTGCAATAGGCACAGGCACAACTCACTAATCCCCTGCAGCAGCTCTCCCAGTGCCAGCATGCTCTCTCCCATGCACCCGGACTCTGCTCTGAAGATAATGTAGGATGTAGGATGTCTTTCTGAGATGTGCAGGCTGCCTCCTGCTCCCCTGGGACCAGGCTATGAAGCCCTTACACCAGACTCCTCATCTTCAAGATCAAAAGGGCCACACAGTCTGGAAGCAAACAGCCCCTGGTCTCAACTGAAGGCACCCATGCTGACACAGCAGCCTAGGAAATAAGGACAGAGGCATGATCTTCAGAAAGGTCGGATCCCTGCCTAGATATCACTTTTAGCCTCTATAGCTCTCAGTAAGACTAGCAGGACACAGCAGCCAGGCAGCTGTGGCTGTGTGTGCATGCGTATCTACAGGGACATTGCTGGAGCAGACAGGCGTGGGCGAGGAGCGTGCGCACCCTGCCCTGGAGCATGCCAGTCTCCACTTGTGCAGCTCTCCTTTCTCTCCCAAGTACACTAAGCGGTGGTGGAAGTCCTCCAGGCCGGTGAGTCAGGAACCACCCGGCCAAGTGGCAGCCTGCTCCAACCCTCCGAGCCCCTCCTCCTCCCCAGCTTGCAGGGAAGAAACAGTTTCACTCTTGTGTGCTCTTCTCTGTCCCCAAAACTAAAGCAAGAAAAAGTTCCTCCTGTGAAAAAGAAAGTTCCCACCTGTCCAGCTTCACAGCAATGAGGAAGGAGCTGTTTGCCTCAGCAGTTTGCTACCAGAACAGCTGTCACCACACCATGAATACTCTTCAACATTAAGTCTTCAGAATGAAAAGCCCCCACACTCAAAACCACAGCATCAGCTTGAGAAAACAAATCTGGGGAGCAACCGCAGGCATAGTTATGCCACCCCTCACCAGGAGTGTTGCAAGAGACAGCTGGGTATCAATCATCTGAGCTTAGCTGTGGTCAGAACAGCCTCTCTGCCCAGGACTTCAGGCAGCAAGTGAATTATACTACTCACTGCTCACTACTAGCAAGTGAAAGCATGCTTATGGCCTTAAGATAACATCAGGGTTTCTTGCAGTACATTGTTAGGTAGGAATTTCCGGAACAGATATATCTGGCAAACGAGAAGAAATCTCTGGTAGGACAGTAGACACTTTGTACAGCAGGGAGAGAGAGAGGCTTTTAAACTCAGGTCAGTAATAGAGATTCAAGGAAGGTCCTATTCATTGGTGGCATAAAAGCCTCCCTTATTTACCCCACTGTGCTCTGGTTAGAGAAGGGATTTCTCACGCTGATGAGGAGCAGGAGGGAGTAGGGAAGAGTGCCCATTTTGTCACCACATGGTCTGGCCTGGTTTTGCTCAATCACAATACTAAAACAGACTGAATTAAGAAATACCCCTTTCTCAGCCTGCTCTTGCTGCATGACAGAGTGTGCCTTCCTGCAGTCAAGTTGTTTCTACCATGTGTTCCTGATACTGACATTCTCTCCCTCTCAAGATTGTCTCCTGTCTGCCACTTTCAGTGACCCTGAAGACCACTAATAGAAAACTGCACGTGTGCATGGGTAAGAGTGGGGAATACAAGGCATCACCCTGGAAGACACCAAGGATCCAGCACATGAGGTGATCAGTTCTTTCCAAGTCACACAATTCAAAAGTCATGTGTTCTCCCCATATGCATTTTACAGACAGCCTGACACAGGAACACACAGAACAAAGTGCTGCATGCAACATCTCCACAGGAACTGAGGACACATCTTAACTAGCAAGGCAATTTTCACACCACAGAACTGGTAATTAATCTTTCCATCTGGAACTTTTAAACAGCAACCAACCACTTTGATTTCATGGCCTGTCAACTAGTCTCTCCATTTTAATGTGATTTTTATCAGGAACCTTTAGGAGAAACTTCACCATCAGGAAATGTTTGGCTACAACTTTATATGTCAGCATACTTGCCATTCCAGACCTTTCCAGTGGCTTAGAAACAATATTTTCACCCTAGGATACTTATTAAGCACCCAGTTTTGAAGTGGTGAAGCTCTGCCTTAAGTTCATACTGTGGGAAAATTATACTGTGGACAGTCAGGAAGTTGGCAAGAAACCAAACAGACAACAGTACAGTTTTTCAGGGCTACCAAGTTTTCAGCAACATGACTCAGGACACAGTTATACTGGCAGATGCATTGAAAGGACCCTTTTAAGTAAGCCTCCAGTTTAAGGTTTCAGCAAAGTCAAAGTCTGACAAGACATCCTGGAAAGGTTTTTTACAGCTTACTTCACCCATGCTGTCACCATCCACTTCTAGCAGGGTGGGTTTTTTTCTTGCTACATGTTGTTGTGCTGTGCCAATTTAACTGCAAGCACATACCAGGGTTTCACATTGTTTTTCTGCAGGACACTTTTTTACACCCTTAAAGGATACGCTGATTTTCCCTTGAGAAGGCACACTCATTTTTCATTTTCCATATACAGCCAAATTCTCACTATGTTTTCTCATTTCTCTACTCCAGCGCTCTTGCATCATGGAATACCTGCTCTTCCTTCGCAGCATTTAAATGTTTGCAGGTTGCAGTGCCTGATCTTGGCCAGACAGCCTGCATTTGCAGCATGATAATCCTCAAGCACATGAATAATTCTACATCAGTCTGATAATTATCAACAACATCCTCAGTGACTTGGTGAGCAAAGATTTGGGCTTCCATCTCACATACTGGGACTTGGTAAGGGGAAACTTTATGTGTTTATCTCGACAATGACTAACCTAGTTTTAATCAGTTCAAGAGGTGGGGTGTGATCTGGTATTTCAGAATAAAGTACCTGTAAGCAATAAGAAGTTCACAGACCAGTATGTTTAGTGCAAAATCACTCCTATACTGTTCTGTATGTGCAACAGAACGCAAAAGAAAATGTACTTGCTCCTTTTTCTGGCCAGATAAATCTGCTGTTCTAGGCCAGCAATAAGGCAGAGCAAACTCCAGCTCCTCTACCCAAGGAGTTTCAACATCGTTCTCCTATTTTTAGGTTTGAAACGTGACCTTAAACAGACGCTGAATACTTTCTATTTCTTCCCCCCACGGCCTGCGAAGTGGATTCAGCAGCAATTTCAGCCGTGTCCCAGAATACATTTTGCTCCATCCCAGCCTGGCTTGACGCGGCGGCGCTTCCTTCTGTGCTGTCCCAAACCACGCATCCCCTCCCGCCCCACCGGGCCCTTCCCCCGCCACCACCCCCTGCGCCCCGGACCACTGACCGGCGCCCAGGCCGAAGTCGGAACAGGAGAAACAAAGCTCAAAAGGAGAAGCCGCTGGTTCGGCCCCGCAGGCACGGCCGGGGTGAGGCTTCTCTGCGCTGTGCGAGCACAACCAAGCCCCGGTGCTCCAAGGATGAGGGGGTGGATCTGAGACAGGGCACTGGGGCAGAGCCCTGAAGATTGCCTGGCTGCTTCTAGGAAGAGACAGGAGGTGTTTTTGGCTCCGGCAAGCCCTGTCACCCCATCCTCCTCCGGCGGCGGCAGCAGAGTTGCTCCGCAGCGCTCCGGCGCGGGCAGCCAGGACAGAGGGCTGTTTGCCCTGCCCGCTCCGCGCCACCTCCTGCGCTCGGGGCTGCTCGGGCACCGCGGGGCTGCCGGCGGCCGCCCCCTTCCCCCCGCGACGCGGGGCCGCCTTCACCCCTCCGGGGGCGCGTCCCCGCGGCCCTGTGCAGCGCCGGACCGGGCCGGTGCCGCCGCCGCGCCGCACTCACCATGGCGTTGGAGCAGTTCAGCAGGCACACGGCGGCCAGCAGGAACCACCGCCGCCGGTAGGTCTTGAACTGGGCCAGCCGCGCCAGGCCATGCTCCCCCAGCAAGCTCGCCGCCTCGGCACCCTCCATCGCGGCGCGACACGGCACGGCACGGCACGGCACGGCGCTGCCGCCGCCCGGCCCCGCCCCGCCGCCCTCGCCGGCCTCCGCGGGGCGGCCCCGGCCGAGCCACCGCCCGCCGCCCGGCCCAGCAGAGCCCGGCCCGGCCCGGCCCGGCCCGCAGCGTGGGGCAGCGCCGTGTGCAGCCTCGCCCAGCCCAGACACAGCCGTTCCCCGCAGGTGCCGCGCCCGGCCCGCAGCTGGCCGCCGTGCCAGGGGTTTGCTCTGTCGCGCTCGGCAGAAGGGAAAAGGCCGGAGCTCCCAAACGGGACGGCTGAGGCGCTTGGAAAGTGGACTGCTAGGGCGCTCTGGGGGAGAAAACTCCTGTCTGCCCCCCTGTGTCGTTAAAACTACAGCAACAGCAACATCAGTAGTGCCCGCTAACAGCTGCGCGTTATCCTAAAAGTCACCGTTAACCCTTGCCTCGGGTCAGCGCCAGAGCGGCGGCTTCTGTGGTCTGGTGTAGGAAGGAGAAGCCTTGTGGGACCAGCCTTGTCCGAGCGTGATCGCTTACTGGAGTATAAAAAGGATGAGAGGAGAATAAAGGGAGGATGCTGAGACCCACAGGGACCTCCATACCAGGATCCCATATGAAATAGCTTTACTACTTCTGCTCTCTGCTGTCCAATTTTTTTTATTAAAATACATTAAAAGCTCAAATTGCACATACTTGTAGGACAGACCAGAATCAAGTCTTCTCTGTTTATCCCCTTTCTGCATTATTTTTCATGTCAAGATAACATGGTGTGCTATTTTCTCCTTGAAATAGGGTCCTGGAGTGAGTTGTAGCTGGATAGTGAAGGAGGTGGTGTCACCTTGGGTGCAAACATCAGAAAGTCTGATGTCAAGCAAGGCCACAGAAAGGGAAAAAATTCAACTGCAGGAGAGAACTGCTTTGCTGTTTGGACCAGAATTATCAGAAATCTGTGTAAGTCACTTACATCTGGGAGGAAATTATTTTTTTTCCCCTCATGCTTCTCCTAGATGTATTGCCTTGCTGTGTGTACCCTGTGAGGACTAGTCTGGGGCTATTGGGAGCTCAGCTCATTCAGAGCTGCTCTGCGCAACTTCATTCCTCTGCTCTACACCATATCTCCCATGAACAGGGCCACCACTTGTTATTACTGGCAGCACACCAAGGACAGCAGTAGGGTTATTGTTGCAGGAGAATGGTCCCATCTGCCCAGCATCTCCTCATTCTTTCCTGGTGCTCTGCCTCTGCCTGATATGTCTCCTACAGTCCCTTTCTTCCCAGTGTCACCCTCTCTTCCCTCAGCACATCGTAATACCCTCTTTTGATCCTGGCTTTTTTTTTTCCCCCCAGGAACTGGCAGCTTAAGCCAGATGTCACAAGTGCTTCTCAGTTAAGCACTTTTTTGTTTTGTAGGTACTTGTACTGAGGTACATGTGGTCTCTGATGTGTGAGCACGTGACACACACTGAACAGACCCAGCTACACAACGTGTACATGGAACATTCCCTGCTATAAAAAAAACCAAGACAAAACAAAACAAACCAAACACAACCCATAAACAACAAAAAACATGTTTGTTTTGTGTCAGGGAGGGAAACACTGAGACAGTAGGTATGTGAAAGAATGTTTTCAGCAATAGGGTAGCTGAAGTCTACACCATAGCTGTAAAATGGGTGTGGAACAACTTAGTGTTGGGAGAGGATTATGCATCCAAAGCAGCTTTCCAGTATTGAGCACTGCAGGTAGGAATTACAGGATCATTCAGGTTGGAAGAGACCTCAGAAGGTCACTAGTCCAGTTTTCTTAGGGCTTAACTGGTCTTGAAAACCTCCAATGATGGAAACTGCAGAACCTCTCTGGGCAACCCATTCTACTGCTGGACCAGTCCTAGGTTAGATGCCACAGTACAGCCTTCAGATAGAGTGCAACCCATTAACCACAACCCTCTGACCCAATCCAACTGGTACTTAACCCATTCAGTTGGCTACCCATCCAGACCACGATGTCCTAACTTGGATACAAGAACACCGTGGGAGACAGTGTTGAAAATGTTGCTAAACTCATGGTAAATGACATACACTGCTCTCCCCCCATCCACAAATCACATTCTTTTATCAAAAAAAGGCAATCAGGCAGGTTCACCAGGTATGATTTCTCCTTGGTGAACCCGTGCTGATTATTTCCAATTGCCTGCATCTCCATGTGTCCGAAAATATCATCCAAGAGAACTGGGTTCATGTTTTTTCCGGGGATTGGAGTGAGACTGGGCAACCTGCAGTTGCCTGGGCTGTCCTTTGAGTGCTTTCTGAATATATGTACAACATTTCTGCAGTTGACAGGGGTATCCATGGCCTCTCAAAGATGATTGAAAGTGGCCTTGCTGTGGCATCGGCCAGCTCATTCAGCATCCCTGGACACAGTCCTTCTGGTTCCATGGACTTGTATGAGTCAAGTTTTCTCCAGTAATCCCTGACTCATCCACTAATGGTCATCCTTCCTCTCTGTGCATCTCAGGCCCTGAGGCTTGGGAGACCTTGCAGGTGAAGATTATGGTAGAGAAGGCATTGAGTTTTTCAGGTTTGTCTGTGTCCACTCTCACTAAATCACCCAGCCTATTCAGTAACTTCTGCCATTTTCCTTTTTCAGCCTTTCATGACCACTTTAACAGTTGAAGCCCTTCTTGTTGCTCTTAACATGCAAGCTGAAGCTTTGGCTTTCCTGACACCATCCCTACATGCCCAAGCGATGTTTCTATATTCCTTCTCTGTAGCCCATCCCTGCTTCCACCTCCTGTATGCATTCTTTTGCATTGGAGTTCTGACACAATTTCCTGCTTACCAAAATTGATCTGCTGATACGTATCCTTTTTTCCTCAATACTGATCTCAGTATTGCCTATTCTTGCACTTGGCTGAAGCTTCAGAGAGCTTGTCAACCACTGGAGACAGTGGTAGAGTGAAAGGCTGCTTCTTCCCCTGCTGTGCATGGAGAGAGATGACAAGATGTCCTGAGCTACAGAATGAAGAAGCCAGATATCTTAAGGGTGCATCTTTGGGTTGACTAGCATTGCAAGTGGCAACCTTTCATCACAGTTGGGGCATTAGTGATATTGCCCCTGCTGCATGGATTATCTGCTTGCTGCTGACACTGCAGTTTTTCTGTGCTGGGGTGCTAATAGCTTCTTCTCTGTCTTCAGCCACAGATTTTCATGAAACTGTAGGAACTCTGCTGGTTTTGAGAAGGCTGTCAAGTTCCATGAAAGCTCACTAACATTTAAAAAAAAAAAAAAAAAGGAAGGGAGAGGGAAGGAAATAGGCAGATGTACTACTTCTGTTTATTCCTTACTAACTAAGGAGCCCAGGTTAAAATGGCACCTGAAAACATAATTAAAGACCATGCAGGCTTATTAGGTGCAGACTGTGTGTATGGGGGCGCAGGTGGAATTAAGATTGCGCAAACAATTATTACTCTGGAATTTCCTAATGTTTTAATGTTTAAATTAGCAAGCCTTGATTAATTTTAATTCCACAAAAATATAGTGAAAAGTGCTGTTGTTACACAAATGGTTCTACCATCCACTGCTGGTATGTCTCTCAACCTGCTCTTAGAAGCATGAGGAGACTTCCCCAGGGAATCCTGGATTTTAGTTAATCTGGACTTTTTAATGGTAATTAAAGTGTATATTTGTATGATTTGTGCCAGAGAATGGTCCGAAGACTCATTCTGCATACCTGGAAGCCAGCATCCTGTTTGCTTCCACAGTGCACACTGGAAGGCAAATTGGAAGAAACCAGAATACTCTTCATTTCCAGACTATCCCAGTGAAAGCCTAAGACCCTTCTTGGAACACCACATCATACATTTAAAATAAACAACAATAAATAAAAAAAAAAGGAGAGCAATTGTTAAGTGCACAGAGCAAACCAGTGCAAAGGACCTCCCAGAATGCACGAGATTATTGCATATGCAAGTTTGGCATTACTGGCAGGAATGGATGTGAAACAGGAATGCAGAAGTCACCGCACCTGCATGTGTGCAGAGTGCTGAACCACACACTTTCCTCCAGACATAAACATTAATTGCTGACTTGACCAAACAGAGGAAAGCAGGCCAGTCAGATCAGAAAAATATCTTAGGAGACAGCAAAATGTATGTCGAACACACTGGGTAGCAAACCAGTTGTCCGGGGGCTGCAGCTCTTCACAGCAAGGCAGGTCCTGGGAATGGTTCCTCTTATTCCCGTCTCTGTCAGTTGTGAGAAAGACTAGTCCATTACGCAGTCTTACCTCTGACTATTTTTCTGCAGAATACAGTTTTAAAGACTTGTCTACACTTTGGCTCCTCCTCCTTGTGAGGATGTTCCTTTTCCCAAAGCAAAGAACAGATTTGTCATCGTAGCTGTAACCATTCCTACAAATGAGTGGACCCAACCCAGGACTTTTCTGGCTAAAATAAATTATTTGTGCCTTGTGAAGTTCTGCTTGTGGACTCTACAAACATGAAGTAAAAAGCACTCCTGATTGCTGTGTCTGTGCTGCCAGTCTTCCTTTCTGAAGCCTAAGATCACTCAATGAAAGACTTAAAACATTACCTGATATTTTAAAGTGTTTTCTTATTTTGGTAATTAGCTGTCCTTTTTCCATTTATGTCTATACCAAACTTACCCACTCACATAAGTCAAGCGAGTGGAATTATCAGTATGTCTACCTAAAAATCAATTGTTTGTGCAATGACAACTCCATTAATGCCTTGTAGGATGAATCTTTCAATGAGAGAAAAAGAAATTTATTTTATTTTATTTTATTTTATTTTATTTTATTTTATTTTATTTTATATTTTATATTATATTATTTTATTTTATTTTATTATTTTATTTTATTTATTTTCCCCATGGAAAATATAATCAATTTCATGGCTTTGCAAACATGACTAGCTGAAGCTATATTAGAATCATTATATTTGGCCATATTTCATGCTCCATTTAAAATAAGTGGGTGCAAAATCCAAAGTAGGTGTCCAATTTACATTTCAAAGTAAAAGGAAATCTTAACGATTGGCTTCCCTGGTGCAGCATTGTCTTTGTTCTTATTTTTTTAAATATTTCTTCTCCAGCACAAGCACGGTTCTCTCAGTCAGCAGCGTCTCCCACTCGTGGTGTGGGTGACCCTTGGTCCCCCGAGTGTGCACCTGCCCCGAGGAAGGCCGGTTGCCCACCTCACTGTTCTGCCCGCTGCAGCCACCCTTGGGGGTCCCAGCAGAGCTTCCCAGCCAGCCCCTGGCAGAGGCAGCCATGGGCAGCACGATGACTTCTGCCTCGGTTTTACAGCAGCATCTGGGTGCGGTGTTTGCACCCTGTCCCCCGCGCCCGCCCGTGCCTGGCCGCGGCAGCCAACAGAGAGGTTTTAGCTGGCAAGAAGGGATGAGGCTGGTGTGACACAGATAGCAACAGGCACAGATGCAGCACGCTTCTCCCCTGACCCGCAGCTGGCTTTGCTCAGTATCACGGGTCTCTCTTGTTAGGTCATTCTAACCACAAGGCTTTCCTAGCTTCCTCCTTTTTTTTTTTTTCTTTTCCTTTTTTCTTTTGTGAGCTTTTTAAAACACTTTCTTCTTAAACATTAGCAATCAGGGCTCTAGCATTGCCATATTTTCACAGTTCTTGCTCATTCTTACTTGCTGTGCTGGTGTGCAGACACATCTCACTAGCGCAGCATTGAGACATCTTTGCTTGATCCTTGTACAATGGCGGGGTCCTCTTACAAAGTCATGAGAGATGTTCTCAACACACAAGCAGCTGCAGCTGTATTGCAGGCACAGCACTAATGAGACATGCAAAGCCAGTCCTCTCCTCAAAAATATTGCAGATCTATCCTTTGTTCGCTGCACAAAGAAATGTGTTACATGGAAGCTAAAGAACGGAGTAGGGATACACATATTATAAACAAGATTGGACGCTTGATGGTCCCAGAAAGCAAATGCTATAAGCCCAGGCACACTGCAGGCAAGGTGAAGTTGAGAAGACACGGTCAGTTCTCTGTAAAGTGAGCTGTCCTGGTAGAGCACACAAGGGACTTCGTTAAATCTGCTCTAGAGGGATGCTGTGCAAGGGCCATATGATTATAATTATTACATATCACAACACATCATTGTTCATATTGCCAGAAAGCAGTGATGCCTGTGGAAAGTGGCTCCCCGTTCTGCCTTTCTCTCCTCCTCTCTCCCCTTCCTCTTTCCTTTCCCTTCTTTCTGCAAGACAAAAAAAAGAAGGCTGGATGATTTACCCATGCATCTCCTGCACATTTGGTCATCTTAGTTCAATTTCTGGTGTTTGGAAGACTTGTTTTGTGGCAATTGCAATTCTGTTCAGTGCAATTCACTGTGTGATTAGATGCATACACTGTTTCATACTCTTTCAGATGGACACTCACCAGGAAGCGAAATCCCTTCCCAAACATTAGTTAAAACACCAAAGAAATGTCGCCTTTTGTGATTGCTAATAACTACAGAGAACTTCTCAACCCCCTTTTTTTTTATTTTTTTTTTTTGCCTTCCAGTAGTCATATTCACTAATGTATTCCTTCTGCTTTATACCACTTTGCAGATGTAGAGAGCAGCTACAATATACAGGCTGGGTGAGGAGTATATGGGCTGACAGAGGATTCTAGACAAGTTCGTGCAAACTACTGTAAGCACATTTCTCTCTCTTCCATTTTTTCCTCTATCTCCACGTGCCAGAAATCCCCATCATGGGACTTCTTAATCCCTCTGCAGGAGAACGCACAGGACACAGTATGTTCACACACCCACACCCTGCAAGACATGGAGGCATGCATGTTTACTTTACTCCTGGCCTTCTGCTGTCAGTGTGTGTAACTGCAAAGGAGCAATTCAGTATTTTTATTACACAGTGGCTGCGGGAAGTGGCATGTGAAAGCTTCAGAGAAGTCCAGAAGTAATTATCCTGTTTAAGAGGAGTCTCGGTCCATCTGTTGTTTCTGAAATGGCTTTGACCAGAAATGATCAGTAAACATAAAAGGAACTAACTGGGCCCTGAATTAGCCGAGAAGGATAAGAAATGGTGCAGTGACTATAATTTCATGCATATATTCAACACTACTGAAAATGAGAGCTAGGAAGTATTTGGAAAAGAATCGCAGTTTCCCAAGTGCTGCACTAGAAGACCCTACCCTTTGCCAAGGGGAAAATATATGAGTAACTCTTGAGTGGCCATTTACTGACAGCTCTACCAGAGTGCACCACTGGGACCAGTGTTGTGCAGAGAGGGGTCAAACAGGACACTTAGGACACAAATCTACTACTTAAGGTCAGAATGAAATTGAACTCAGTTTATACCATATCCCTACAGAATTATAAAAAAATCCTTACAGAGGAAATACAGGAGGGTTTTTGGGGAAAATCTGCACTTCATTTTGCAAACTTTGCACACTTCTGCTGTATTAAGATTTCCTATTTCAGATTTAGTAGTTTCTTAATATAATATAAGGTTATTCAGAAGAAATAATTCAAAGTTCTCCCCTTATTGTTCCTTGCTCCCCCCCCCCCCGCAACTTATTTCATAGTGTGGGTTTTTTTATACTACAGCTTCCTCCTTTCCCCTCCACTCCTTTTATTCCCCATCAGACATATGTATTTTTCAGTGCTGCCTGCAAGGCACAAGGAGCTACAGTACTGTTTAGCTGGAAACTGCATGCTTTGTCTTTCTGCGTATGTCATGTCATGTGTTTTGGGTTTGTTTTTTATTGTATGAGGTTTTACTGTGAATTGCAATCTGCTTTTTTCTTTTCGTTGCTAAAGCAGTGGTCTCTCCAGCGTTTTAATAGTCTTGCATGAGAGGCTGTCCTGAGCCTTTTTAGAAAAGTTTGCTTTGGAAAAGGGGGTTATGCATTCATGCTGTCTGCATGTATCCATTTTCTTAGTCCCTCTACGATAACTTTCATATCTGATGGATATGGTCATGCTGGATGGAAGGGTGGAAATCCCAATGGCTTTGATGTCTTATAAATTTTTTAATTTTTTTTTTAATTTTTTTTTTTAATTTTTTAAAATTTGGTGTCTAGGAAGACGCACCACTGGTACTGTGTGTAAGGGAAGGCACAGGTATTCTCTCCTCTGGGCAGCTCCCCAGAAGCTGAGGAGCTGGGGTAAGCTGGGCTGTTGGCCCTGATTCCTGTTTCAAGCCATCCACGGCACACACTGCCTCTTGACCCCCTGTCCACTCCACCAAAAAGAGCTCAGGGTCATGGGAGGCACTCTAGGTGTTAGAGGGAGACCAAAAGAAGATATTAGTATGGCAGAGTGGACACTGGACAGCAACACGTTAAATACAGCTTCTGTAGGAAGAACAATTTGTTTGGATTTTTACTACACCAGACTAGAAAGTGAAAACCAGCTGGTTTAAAAACATGCCTATTTTCTTGGTGCTTTTTCAGTCTTAATGATTCTTGGCTTACAGGACTACAGAGTTGCTAAGAAAATGTGTGAGGTACAGCTTAGGTCTTACTTTAAATCTATTAGACTAGGATCGTATTTCATGAAGTACCTTTTTTGCATTCTCACGCTGAACTTCACAGTTGCTTCCCACCTTAAGCAAATGCCCAGTTCTTGTTTCAATGCGTAATTAACAGATCTGAAGGTAGAATTATTTTATAGAGATCCCAATTGTTATCATTTTAAATTCTCTTTGTGGCCCTGCAGAATCACTGAAGTTCCTCTTGATGCCGTAGAGCTGAGCTCACATCAGAGGCTGATTTGGTGTCTATTCCATGCTGTCACACATGCTACTATAGCTGAAAATGCAATTACAACATTTAAATGTTCTTAATAGCACAAGTTTTTAAAATCAGAATTGTTGCAGCTAATTTTGAATACTTTTAGGGAGTAATTAGCATCTGTAAAAATTATGGGGTCTTTACATCCTGGAGCTCCAGACTAGAAAGCTGGAATAATCACTTGAGTTAGAAAACCTGATAGACTGCACAGACTGCAAAACTTCTAAGTGATAGACGTGAACGCATTTTTTATTCCAGCAGAAATCTCATTCAGATTTAACTGTCGTTATGGCCTTTACACGTGATCAGGAGACACATTATAGTGTTACACAGAAACAGCATAAGGAGTTGTTCATATAAGAGCATGGGATAAACTTCATAGCACAGAGGCCAGTAAAGATAATCGTGTAGAACTGATTGCTTGTAAAACAAATGTAAACTGTGATAGCAAAGCCAATGCAGTCAGCCATTCAGGCTGATTTTGCAATATATTACGCTGACTCATTACTGATGCAAAGAAAAAACTACATGAAAATAATTTACTAGAATTTTACTATATTAATGCTCTAAAATCCAGCTGTGCATTTCCATGTGGAGCACACCATCAACTGCATTTTTAGATGGGCTCCCTTGCTGGCTGAAAGGTTTGCAGTAAGGTCCTGTACTTTTAATGTGAATGGGGAAGGGGGTAATCTCATTTCATAAAGTGAGGCTGCTTACTTTTCACCTACACACTGAGAAAATGAATAACCCTGTTGGGAAAAAAGCGTGCCCTTAGCTTTCTCATGTCAGAGGTGCTGTGAATTACAGCAGAAGGTCCTCTTGCTTCCTGAGGCACCAGATTCCCACAGTGGAAGATACAGCTTCCTGCTTGCAATAAATGAAGCTGCTGTCCTCTGCTTTGTCTCCAAGTACAGTCAGTATGAGTATGAGTATGAGTTCCACAGTAAAACTGTTTAGTTTCCCTAGTTACTGAGCAGGCAACAGGGCACAAGGAATTTTGTTCGTCAAGGCCAGCTTTCAATTTGGTGCTGAAATCTAGAAAGAGGCCCAACAGAAAAAACTGAGTGGAGAAGGCTACACCTTAAAATTCATTTTCTCCTCCATGACTTGCTTTATTTCTTGCCCCCCAACTAGGGCAGAGACATTGTCTGCAATAGGTCATAAATGACTGCTTTCTACAAGGGGCTTAGAGACTCCCTGGGAGTTGCACTTCACCACAGCATGCAACAAGCTTTCACAGAATCACAGAATGATAGGGGTTGGAAGGGACCTCTGGAGACCATCCGGTCCAACCCCGCTGCCAGAGCAGGTTGCCCAGGAACACATCCAGGCGGGTTTTGAATGTCTCCAGAGACAGAGACTCCACCACCTCTCTGGGCAGCCTGTTCCAGTGCTCTGCCACCCTCAGGGTAAAGAAGTTCCTCCTCATGTTCAGATGGAACTTCCGGCGCTCAAGTTTGTGCCCATTGCCTCTTGTCCTGTCCCCGGGCACCACTGAAAAGAGCCTGGCCCCATCCGCCTGACATTTACCCTTTAAGTATTTATAAGCATTGATAAGATCTTCCCTCAGTTGTCTTTTTTCCAGACTAAAAAGACCCAAGTCCCTCAGCCTTTCTTCATAAGAGAGGTGTTCCAGTTCCCTAATCATGTTTGTAGGCCCTTGCTGCACCCTCTCCAGCAGTTCCCTGTCCTTCTTGAACTGGGGAGCCCAGAACTGGACACAGTACTCCAGGTGCCGCCCCACCAGGGCAGAGTAGAGGGGGAGGATGACCTCCCTCAACCCACTTGCCACACTCTTCTTGATGCACCTCAGGATGCCACTGGCCTTCTTGGCCACAAGGGCACATTGCTGACTCATGGTCATCCTGTTGTGCACCAGGACTCCCAGGTCTTTTTCCACAGAGCTGCCCTCCAGCAGGTCAGCCCCAACCTGTACCGGTGCATGGGGTTATTCCTCCCTAGGTGCAGCACCCTACACTTGCCCTTGTTGAATTTCATGAGGTTTCTCTCCGCCCAACTCTCCAGCCTGTCCAGGTCTCTCTGTATGGCGGCACAGCCTTCTGCTGTGTCAGCCACCCCTCCCAGCTTTGTGTCACCAGCAAACTTGCTGAGAGTGCACTCTATCCCCTCATCCAGGTCATTGAACAGAACTGGACCCAGTACTGACCTGTGGGGAACACCACTCGTCACTGACCTCCAACTAGACTCTGTGCCCCTAATCACCCTCTGAGCTCTGTCTTTCAACCAGTTTTCAATCCACTCCACTGTCCTTTCATCTAACGCACACTTCTTAAGCTTCCCTATGAGGATGCTGTTGGAGACGATGTCAAAAGCCTTGCTGAAGTCAAGGTAGACAACATCCACTTGTCAAGGTAGACACCATTCCTCGCAGTCAGCCTCTGTACGCTCATCACTTCTGACACTGGCACAATTTATTTAGATTCCAGGGCTGGGGTTAAGACCCTAGCTTCTGATATCTGTTTTTTAATACATATAAGCCAGGTTTCCTCCCCCAAGCCCTGCTATATCTATAGTAATCTGCATGTTTTAGTGTAAAAGGAAAGACTGTTCAATAATAAGGCTTCCCTCTATATTGGAATAAACGCTTCAAATACCTTTGAGGAGACAAAAAGCCATCTCTCTGCAACTTAGCTATACAACCTTTTTCCCATATTTTAATTTTCCTAAGGGGAGATATCTTGCATAAGACTTGTTGATGTAATTCTTAAAACCAAAGGCATTCATATATTCACACTTAGCTAATTTTCTTGTTTGGCCTCTGACTATTTTATAGCAGAGTTGGCAGCAGTAGGTAGACCTATTATGTCAATTCTATAGTAAAAAGTCCAATTAACTTTTCTACCTTTATTTAGGTTCAAGATCTAGGTTCACTTAGATAAAAGACTTCATAGTAAAACAATCACTGAAGTTCTCAGGGAGCTTTTCAAGCATGTATTTAGGTCCTATATTAATAGTTCGTGCTCTTTTCTTTGATCTGGTTCTAACTTGGCAGACCAGCACCATTTCAAGTGACAGCATATTAACTAATTAGGGAAATAAAAGACTAGGTAGAATACTATCACTGAACAGCAAGTGTGCTAGATAATGTTCAATGTTTAAACTAGAGTAACTATTTTGAAGTTAATAGTGAACAAACCATGAATTGCCACACATATTATGACGAAGCCCATTAGTAGGGGAAGGTAGAAAAAACATAACAGCATGGACTGCCCTTTGCTGAGAATGTGCACGTGGCACAAACAGCAAGCTCCTCTCAAACCAAAACTTTTCACGCTGTGATGTTGGCTATGCTTTGCCTGTCTTTTGGATGCTTCCTCCTGCTGTGGATTTTTCTGGATCCCAGGGTCAAGTGCACTAATGGCTTGCCTTGGAAATATGGTTGAACAGCCGTGGAATAAGAGTCGGTCTCATACTGGCAGTCAATTCCCCTTTGACCTGTAGCTCTAAGGCACATCAGAAATACCACAATTTTACTAATCTCACTAATAACACAGGGAAATATACACCACAGACACTGGAGGGCAACTGCTAAGCTAAAACTAATTTGCATGAAATTTTAGGATTTCTTCCATTGCGCCAGTGTGAAAAGGAACATTATTTTAGCACTTTTGTCATATGTTGCCCATGTTAAATATCTGTAAAAAAAGGTTTGGTGGAATCTGCCCACTTACCAAGATGAAAACATCTGATACAGGTGTGTTGGTTTTAATTAAGCCATAGGGGGTTCTGATGGGAAGTTGCCTCCCTCTTTGCTGGAGTATTTTCCATCTATCTTTGCGGACATTGGTAACTACATTTTCTAACCTACTGCAGGGTTACTGCTTCAGAAACGGGGAGAAAAGCTTCCCAAATCTGCTGCTGCATCCCCTCTGCAGAGCATACAGGAAGGTTTGACTTGTGTTTAAAACCAGGAGCAAAAGCAAATTTCAAAATAATGAATCTTTTTGTACAGCAAAGTACCTGTCTCCACCAAATCCTCCAAAAAAAAGTCTTCTAACAAGATAATCTACAGGCCTGCCAGACGAGTGAGCAAGAGCCATAAGTGGAAAAATGCCTATTATAAAACTCTGCTCTGTCCTGAGCAAATTGGGAAAAGAGCAACTTTCAGAAAATAGTACATCTGGTATGACAACATGGTTCATAAAATCCTTTTTCAGACAATACAACAATAGCAAAACATGAATAGGGTTTTGGCCCAGTGGTCAGCCCTGCCTTTGCCTGACCTAAACATTCGCTAATCAAGAAAAGCTAAACCCTACTCTGTCACATCTTCCCTAATGATACCCAGATGGTAAATCACTAATTTAAGAGAAATAAAATGTGAATTTTATCATTGCCTCCTGGTCTCCTAGCTTTTAGGATTCCCTCATTTGATTTCCACATTCTTTCCAGAAGACTGGAATTTTCCTTCTGCATTTTTGAGAGAGCTTTTTAGTGAAAATCTGACATTCATATACAGTCATTCAGTGCCATGAGAACTCGATCTCATTGCAGAGAGACCTGGAGGACAATAGGGTATGGAAACTCCAATCCCTGGTCGCAGCAGTCTCTGTATTGTTCAATACATTTTCCCTTGTGGGTCTTTTTGCCCAGACTCATGCTTAGCATAAAACTTGACAATGTATTGTTGCCATACCCACATCACTAAATCACTCTGTTCAAGAATTTTGTCTCTTGCTTCTATTTAACCTGAGTCAGCCACTGAATTATGTTTGTTCAAATTATACCCAGCAAGAACGGCTTGTTAGGCTAGTATTTTTTTAACCATCATTTTGAACAGAGTTTGCATAGAGGGCAGAATGACAAGAAGATCTTTTCATTGCAAGAACATTAAAGATCATAATAAATTACATCAACCATGTTCAGGACATTTCTGCATACAACCTGTAAAATTGCTCTTTAAAATAACTTCAGAGCAGGAATGTATTTGTCCACATTAACAGTGTCCTAAAAGGTATGGAAAATGAACCGAGACTCATGTCAGCTCCTTCTACGTCAAACTGCATGTTCTGCCTCTGATGTGCAGCCTGTTTTTCCTGCTGGTATTTTGCTGTGGTCGGGTATGGGAGGATGTCTGGAGCACGGAAACGTTATTACAAAGGCAAGCCAGGGCTCCTAAAGCCTGTGGTGTTTGGGACGGTTTCTTGTGTTTATCACACTGGCTGCACTAGTGACTCCTATCAATGGTCCTGCCATGACAGTGCAGCTCTGGGACTTGCATCATGCTGCCTGTGAGCCTGTGGACTTTTATTTTCCCTGCCTCACCAACATGTCCCGCGAACCCACCAGAGCTATTTCTTTGAGATCAGCTGAAGGCTTAATCCGTACAAAGGTCTTCCTCCCAGATACAGTGATAGCAAGCAAAATCCTCAAGAACTGCTTCTTCAGCACCAAGCACAGTTTCCCTTCTTCCATATCAATGTAAAACTACCCTCATTGTGAGCACAGGCCTTCAGAGAAGCAGCCTGTGTCACCTGCTGTCCCATCTCAGGTGAGAGCCTCTGTTTTCTGGGCTTCTAAGCTTTGGGGTCTCCTTGATCCCCAAGGTGAGGCCAGGGAATGCAAGGGGTTTCAGCTTTGGTGGTGCAGTTCTGCTCTGCAGTGCTGCACCCTTGCTGAGGTGAGTGCCTCAGCATTTTCACACCCTCTTCAGCTTTCTTCTCAGTGAAGCTCCTATCAAGTGACTTCAGTCCAGCAGGAAATACTTTGTCTTCTTCCCTTCAGCCTGCCATTGCAGCTGGTAGAGGTCTTGCTGGGCTCTGGTGTAGAGCAGGGGCAGGAGTAAGGAGCTGAGACCTCCTGACCTGGGGTTTGACTGTGGCCCTGCCCTGCATGGGGAGGAGGGCTGTCTCAGAGTGGCTGCTGACAGCATCTCCTTATTGCCATGGGGGGGATCACAGAATCACAGAGTCACAGATTGGCTGAAGTTGGCAGGGACCTCTGGAGGTCATCTGGTCCAAGCCCCCTGCTCTGGCAGGGCCATCGAGAGCCAGTTGCCCAGCTGAGATGTGAGAGTGGGCCAGAATTAATTGCTGCAAGTGTATATATTATAGAATCATAGAATCATAGAATCTTCATGGTTGGAAAGGACCTTTGAGATCATCGAGTCCAACCATACACACACAAAAAAAACCCGCCTACAATCTCTGTCACTAGAGCATGCCCTGAAGTGCCGAATCTAGACGTTTCTTAAATACCTCTAGGGATGGTGACTCAACCACCTCCCTGGGCAGGCTGTTCCAGTGCCTGACCACTCTTTCAGTAAAGTAATTCTTCCTAATATCTAATCTAAACCTCCCCTGCCGCAACTTCAGACCATATTAAGCAGAGTCTGCAAACGCTCTGCAATTAAAGGCAGCTAGTGGCTCCCAGACCAGTGTTAAACATCTTGCAGACAGTAATTACGTGTGGTTACTCGCTTCCCCATCATGTGGGAACTGACACTGTCCGTTTGTGAACAATAAGCTGTTGCCACTCACAGGAATGGACTCATCTTGTTTTCTCCTCTTCTAGGGTTCTTTGCAAGTACCTCCTGTCTAAAATGATTACAGTACAGCTGAGTTTAAACCATGGGGTTTACTCTGTTAAAATGGCTGATTTTAGTTTTCCAAATTTAGATCTTACTGAAGCCACTTAGAATGCAATTGTAAGTGATCATTTTTGAAGTCAAGCTCCAAGTCTAATACCTTATTTAAAGAACCTAAAATAATTTCCAGACATTTTTCTGTCTAAAATTTAATCTGTGTTTTGGAGAGAAAAGCTTTAAAGACAGTTTTAGATACATCCTTTAGTCCTGAAAATAATTAGTTTGACTGGAAATTGATAGCTTTTACATCACTGTATAGAGACAAGTCTCTGTGTATTTTCTGAAAGGTACTTAAAAAATTTGAACTAAAAGTCTTTTAGTGACTTTTAAGAATTAGTATGGTGTATGCAGATGTCCCAAGGTGGCAGTGTTAGGCAGCCTTTCAGTTTTTTTCTGTTGGACAAGAAAACCCTCTGGCCTGGGCAGACAAGCGGTGGAACATCACTCATTCTACTATGCAAGACTCTGGATCACTATTTCACACATCAGTATTTGCCAGCAATGAAAAACAAAATAAATAAGTGCAATTATTTAGTGGGTCTCGTGGCATAAAACAGATGACACAATTAAACACGTAACTTTTTTTCCTCTTATGAGGCCAAAGAAAATCAGACTGGCCTTCAGGTACAAGACAGTAGAAGCAAACACATGTACTCCAGCATCCCTTGAGGACAGTTAAATGGCATTCCCCTGCAGGGCTGACGCAGTGTTAGGGAACTATTCTATATACCCTATATACTATTCTCTGTCATTCACACTCTGCTGTTCCCTCCTGGAAAAATCAGCATCTTGCGCGCACCAGCTTCTGACTCAAGAATTCCCCTTTCAAACCCGAGGGAGAACCAAGGCCACTGCTTTGGATAGCCCCAACAGACTCAGCTACCCAAACTTGTTTCTGTGCCACCTCATCCTGATCCTAGGGATCTTTACCCTTGGATCAGCACCATTGAGCCTGACTGCAGCTGGGGACCTGTCTCCAGTTTGTGTTCCTCAGAGCAGGGCAGCCATTGACTCCATGGAAAAAGTTCAGCAGATGCCACAGAGATGAGGGGGGTGCTGGAGCACATCTGGAAAGAGGTGGAGAGAAAGTCCATTGTTCAATCTGGAGACAAGAAGGGAAAGGAGGAATCTTTTGGATATCTTCAACTTCCTTGGGGTGGAGAAACAGAAAGGAACAAGCCACACTCTTCTCAGAGGTGCAGAGGGACAGCACCAAAAACACTTGCCAGAGACCAAAGGAGCCCTTTCTTCCCTAGGAGAATGCTTGACCCAGGAAGAGAGACCCAGACAAGCCAGGGATCTCCACTTCCGTGGATCCTCCCAGCTCTGCTGGACAAGGCCTGCAGCAGCCTGATTCAGCTGGCACTCCTTTAAGATCCATGGGTGGTGATGGGGCAAGTGGTGGACGACAAACCTCCAGAGGTCCCTGGTGAATGAAATTATTCTACAATACTATCTCACAGCTTCCTGAACATTGTTTCAGATCTTCTCATTTTGCTGAAATATCCACTGCAACATGTTAGCATTCCAGAGCTAACAGGAGTAGTACTTGGTGTGCTGACTGAATCCTCACCTTGAAGGACAAATATAGGCAAGAGGAGATAATTTGTTGTGAGGCTTCTTCACCCTGAAGCTGTAGTATTGATGACAGCTGACGTGGCCTCAGGTCACTAAATGTATATCTGCTGCCTGCCCTTCATCAAACTATGATACCCAAATTTATCATGATTTCAGAAGGTAATGGTGGTTTTAAAAAGAGACTTTTAATTTGTCATGTTACAGCCAGGCAAACAAGGGGGGATTCACCCAGGTATAAAGCTTTAAGAAAGCCCTGTAGGAGGAAAGGGAGCCTGGGGCCTCTATAAGTAAACCTAGACGATGCCTTGGCTACTGGAAAGGAGTAAGAAAAATCGATGGTAGAAACTGTAGCAGCAGCACCAGGTACAAGCACGTAGACAAGGCTAATGGTCTACTCGAGGGAGAAAAGTAGATCAAGAAGATTTTTCTGAATGTGTTACTTGAGAAAAAACAGCTTAGCAAGGAAAGGGACAGAGCTGAAATCTAACATGGGTATATGTTTCAGTTTGTCAAAAAAGGGGAACACTATCAGCTTGGCTTGCTCAGAACATGAAGGTCCTTCAGACCAAATCAGCACAGAGCTAAGGGATAATGTGTTTCCATTTACAGACAGCCCTTCTAAGAAATACTGCATGGTTTATATCTAGATATACACTTCGGAATTATTTTCTGTTTCCTGTGTCTGAGCCTTGTGTCCCATGATTTCCCTTGGCTTCCTTAGTAACAAAACCTCAATGTGCACGCTGAAAAAAATGAGCTGTGATGTTTTTCTAATGAGAAACTGAAAATACAGCCTTTGTATTCCTGAATCCAGCTTCACAAATACGCCCATTGTTTCTGTTTGTTTTCTGCTTGTTGCACTAGAAATACTGAAAAAAAAACCAGTGTTGTAGTGGCAGAGCTGTACTTAGGAATCCAAGAGCCCTCATACCTCAGCTACAAATTTCTACATGGCTGGGACAGTCTTTCTATCTATATTTTTGTTTTGTTATCTGTTTGAAATATCTTCTCGCTCCATTTGGAGTGTACTTAGCCTCCTTAAAGATCTGGCTGGTTCAGGAGCCATGACTGTACCATTAACGTCTCTTATCACTATAGTCTAAATGTGATGCTGTACTGGTCACCATAGAAATACCCTGTCACTGAGTTTTTCATGCATTTCTCATCATGCACAAACATTTCTCAATTTTCTTTTTTAAATTTGAACTGCAGTAAACTAACCCACAAATGTCTTGGCATGATCACACTATTAATCACTGTCATTGCTTTGTAGGAGCCCAGCATCTTGATTTATCCCATGTTTGCAGTTTGCTCCTTGATACTGAGGCTAACTTGGGAGGACAGAAGAGAGAAAGAGGGGACAGCACCTTCCCTGCCCACAAACTCTTGCCCACTCAGGGCTGCAAAAGCTTGTGGAAGTTTTATGCCACTGAAATGATTATACAGCCTGCAGATCCTCCCCCATGTGCTTGCAAACGCTGCACAGATGGAGCTGTGCTGTCAGTGGGGATTACATACTGGGGGAGAGTGGCAACGAACAAGAACCCTGTCAGTGTTTACACCCACTCACTGGAGGCTCATGGCGTGAATGGGAGGAAGAGAACATGGGGAAGAGCTGTGACATCCCAGCTCTGGGCTGGGTCCTGTCCCAGACAGGGAAGCACAGCTTGAGAGGTTGTCTTCTGGACACGGGCAGAGGAGTACCTCTGGAAACCCACAGTGGATATGTGGGTCTAGGAAGGCAATGAGCAGGGCTGAAAATAATATTTTTAATGAGGGAAAGACAGTCAGGAAAAGAAGTCAAACCATGTGTGTTTTCTGCTGGCACAGACTGCGAGTTAGAACCCAGGGACCCAAAAGGATCAGATCAGGTCAAAAGGAAGTAACTTGTGTCTTTCCCTACTGTTCCGTGCAGAGCTATTTCTTCATAGCTGCTATTTTCAGGGCACAGTAACTCCTGCATGCTGCACCACTCGAAGGCTACACATGCTACCAAATCAGGATGTGCCACAAATCTTTGGGAGAGAATGTGTCCTACTCAAAGGAGAACCACGCACTGTTTTGCATTCCAGAGAGTTTCAGGGTTTTCAGTATCTGTCTGGTGTTAGATATGGGCCTAATGAGGAGGAATTAGATTTAAGACCACTTACTCAAATGTAGGTCTCTTAGCTCCTGCAGAATTTTTTTATTGCTGTGCTTTTTTAACTATAGTTGTGCATTACATGTATTTCGGATACTATAGTAATTGAGCAGGTATTATTGGCCAAACAGGCTATTTTAACAAAGTGCTGGATGGCTGCTCAGTATGCAAATGCGATAATGACACTGAACTCTGGAAAGAGAAAAGCACACATACGGGAACTGGATATTGTAGCTTGCAACAAATCTTTGCATTACCCAGTGTTATATGAGCCAAGCTGAATCTTTAAATAAAT
This sequence comes from Alca torda, assembly GCA_008658365.1. NCBI lineage: Eukaryota > Metazoa > Chordata > Aves > Charadriiformes > Alcidae > Alca > Alca torda. Next base: position 51,375,953 of record CM018101.1, on the reverse strand, counting down.
GGGTATAGATTAACCGTTAGAGATTTATCTTCAGTAATGGATTAAATTCTAACCTGCAGCACTCAACAGAATTCTCTATTTGGGCTCCACAGTGGGACCTGTTCCCACTCTCGCCTGCACCCCACCAAAGTGAAAGGTCCTGCTGTAGGAATCTGCTGGGGGGGGGCCCATCTCTAAATGAAGAGGCCAGAACAGCTGTAGTCCTATGGTTGGATGGTCCCAATAATGTCATACTCCATGCAACAGCCCATTGAGCAGACTCTGCACTTCAGTAGACTGGAGGTAAATGTAAAGATTTGACTCTTTACACGTAATGGAAATTTCATTTAAATGTCTTAAGCATAGATTTAAGCACAAAACTTTGTATTCACAAACCTGTTTAGGTTGACATTGCTGGCTGAACCTTATTTCATTGAGCGCTGGCTAAAGGAGCCATTTAATTGGTGTTAGCCTTGTTAACTGCACACCTTTCCCAAAGCCCTTTACTGTCAGACTGTTTTTCCCCCGGGCTGAGAGAGAGGACTAACTCTCAAAAAAGATTTAAATGGTGCTAATATGCCAGCATTTGAGGAACAAAGAAGGCAGAAAAATGTTAGGAGAAAATCCAGGGTTTCAAAGCAAGCTAGTACAACAGTTGGTACTTCAGAACTGCTTCCAGTTTTATTCAAGTGGCCTTAGGAATCTTTGTTCTCAGGGAAACACGGCACTCTTTCATTCAAGCCAAAAACGTTAGGGATCCAAAAATGGGTTTTAAGAATGGAAGCAGGTTGCTAACTTAATTTTGCTTCTCATAAAAAAAATAAATATTAAAGACCAAAATATTTCAAAAGGGACTAAAGGTATCTATTTAAGAAACCAAAACTGGATGCCTGACTTTCAGAATGAGTATGCAATATTTCCTGTACTGCACCTCTTTAAAACACCCCAAATCATTAGTCACTGGTGAATATCATTATCTTCAGGATTCACAGAAGGGATAAATATGTTCCTGTCCATGACTGGGGACGTCAGCAGACTAAGATTCATTAATCAGCACTGCCTTTTCCTCAAGGACAATGACAGCACTTTTAAATTTCATCTGTAGTTTTCATAATGTGTGGGTGATCTGGCTGACTCATTGTTAATCAGTGGATGACTGCTATGTATGCCACAAAGCTATGATTCAGATTTGCTCCTTTATGGCAATGCTTGATTAAAATAAATTGCATGTCTTACATTAAGCTTTAGTCTTCTCATTTTGATCCTTGTTTGCCTAAGAAACATGGCTTATGTAAACAGTTCCTTTCTTTTCTCTGCCTTCCCAAAATTGTTGCTTTCCTTTTCCAGTCTCCAAAAATTCATCAATAAAGTAGTGACCTCAGTCTCTGTTTCTCAGAAGGTTTGTGATAGCAGGTCAAGAGACACCACACTACTGTAGCCCTCTCGAGACAAAGAGTTGCAGTCCTTACTAACACTGGGTGGAAGAAGGGGTACAGGAGCCAGGGCTTCACTTTCCCTGTTATACCAAGTGAGTATACATGCCAGCGGGAGGCAGATTCTCCTCCTGCACGTCTTCATGACCACTACAGAAGAGTTTTTAGATATGGAATTACAGATGTCCAGAGAAATTACTTTTTTCCACTCAGACAGTTGATTTATTTCTATTTTTGGTTTTGATGTAAATAGTTCTTCTAGATCCCAGTGTGCAGTTACAGAACAGGACAGATATTGCAGACATGAAAGGGACTAAGAGGAGGTGGTTAGTAGACTTTATCCAAGCCTTAGGATTCTCCAGTGTAAACTACTGTTAAAAGGTTATCTTAGTCATAAGCCTGAAAGTATTGCAGGGCTTTGTACAGAGAGCTGGACAAAGGCTACCTGAGTGCCCCAACCCGGCAATTCCTTAAATAAACCTGTTTAAAAGAAATCTGGAAAAGCTCAACCTAGATATCCCTGGGCTTTACAGTGGCGGCTCTTAGAAGGTGGTCCACATGCTGAAATGTCCTTTCAAAATTGAATGTAAATTCACAGCTTTAACTGTACCTTAGTGCAGTGCACCTTGCTTGGAAAGTGAAAGCAAGGCACTAGCATCGATTTGGAAATACAATCCAAATCCAACAAGACAGGTGGCTTTAGGTCGTGGCACATAATACTCCTGTATAACCTCCTGGGCTCAGTCACAGGTCACACACCAAACAGGACAACTACCAATTTCATTTTGCCTACCAATACTTTCAAGCTGCATGCAAGAAATGAGTGTGTGGTATGGATACCTGAAAGTGATACATGGGGAATCATCTTTTATGTATAGGTACTACCTTTTCTGTAAAACTTAATTAAGAAACAAACTCAAACCTCATATGCTGTCTCCTCCACTTTCTCTCTTCCTCCCCTCCTACGGACTTTAACAATAGTTTGTATTAACTCTTTCCCCTCTTCTCGGCAATATTCTTCTCTCCCTTAGTATTTATTTGTGCTTAATTTTACCTGCTTAGCTTGCCTAGTAGATCTCAGGGTGCACGTCTCTCAACCTCCCTTTGCTCCTCTTGCACAGCCCATTGCTCTGCTCATGGCCATTGCTCCTCACTTCCTGCAGCCATGGGCCCATTAATTTGCCACTTCTCCACGTTTCTGCCTCTCTGCCTTCTTGCAGTCCTTATCATTTGCTCCTTCCCTCCTTCCTCCTTAGTCTTCTGTGGTTTTGCCCACTTCTTTCCTTCTGTCTTGTTCCCCATCAGTGGCTGAGGCTCCCATGCGCTCCTGACCTCTCTCCAGCTTTCCTCCCTTCTTTCTAGTTAGCAAGTGCTCCTTATCTCCCCACAGAGAAATCCAGACCCAACCTATAGAGTTTTTCACTTGTATTGGGTTTATGTGACAAGGTTTCTGTAGCAGAAGGGCTGTAGGCATGGGCTTTTGGGAGGAGAAGCCAGGGCTGCTCTGTTCCAGACCCACCAAAGGGCACAGCTGAGCCCCTCAGCCAAGATGGTGGCATGTCGGGACAGATGAATTTAAGAAAGAGCACAAGTGCCACAGAGGCATAGAATGAAAGGGAAAAAAAAAAAAAAAAAAAGTGAAAAGCAGTCCTGTAGACACCAATGTCAGTGAAGGAGGTGGAGGAGGTGCTCCAGAAACTGGAGCCCATGGAGAACACCATAGTGGAGGAGGTTGTCTCCTGGCAGCCCAGGGAGGACTACGGTGGAGCAGATATCCACCCTGCAGCCCATGGAGGACCCCACATCGCAGCAGGTGGAGATGCCTGAAGGAAGCTGCTACAGCCTGTGGAAAGTCCATGCCAGAGCAGGCTCCTGGAAGGAGCTGTGGCTTGTGGAGAGGACCCCATGCAGGAGCAGGTTTTCTGGCAGCAGTTGCACCCCACGGGGGACCCACACTGGAGCAGTCTGTTCCTGAAGGCCAGTACCCTGTGGAGAGGACCCACGTTGGAGCAGTTTAGGACTTTATTCCATGGGAGTAACCGCATGCTGGAGCAGGGGAACAGTGTGCAGAGGAAGAAGCGGCAGAGAGGAACCATCATGGACCAACCACAACCTCCATTCCCCTGCGTATCTAGGGTAAGAAGAGGTACAGGAGCTGGGAGTGAAGGAGTGAAGTTGAGCCTGAGTAGAAGGGGTAGGGTGAGGGGGAAATGTTTTAGTCTTGTCTTTGTTTCTCACCACCCTACTCTATTTCTAATTGGCAATAAATTCATATAATTTCCACCAAGTTGAGTCTGTGGGGTTTCCCTGTGACAGTAAGTGGCAAGCAAATTCCCTGCCCTTATCTTGACCTATGAGCTTTTCCATTTATTTTCTCACTGTGTCCTGTTGGTGTGGGGGAGTAAGAGAGCAGCTGGATGGGAGCCTGGCAGCCAGCTGAGATTCAGACCGACACATTGTGCATCTTCCTTTCTCCAGTTCCTTTAACTGGACTGTCAGCCCTGTGCAATCCTGTTTTTTTTTTCACCGCAGCTGTCCTCCACACCTTCCTCAGCACTCTTCTCTCCTTTGTCCCCAGCATTTTCTGGTACTTCACTGCTTGACTGCTGATTTGGCTGTTGGCTGTGGGACCCCATCACTGTCCCATTCTGACATGGCACTGCAACTCTAACCACATGGGTACGTCCACGCTGAGCCTCACTCTCACTGTTAATTCTCGGCCTAGCACACCCAGGAACCAGCTGCCTTCTAAAATCTGGTTCCAACTTCACCTTGGTATCCGCTCTCCCTTCTTTGACATAATGAACTTCCCCTACACTACCGCCATTCACTATAATTCCATGCTCACACCTATTGCTTATGTTCTTCCTGCTCCCCCACGTAGTGGCTGCCTTATTGTGCCCTTAGGCACTAACAGCCAAGCACAGAGGAAAAGGCATCACAGCAGCTTCTCCTAGACACTACAGAAAGTGATGTTTATGGGCAATCCTTCTTGATGCTGACTGTTTGGTAGCAAGCTGACACCACTCTGTGAAGACCATCTCATTCTCGTCTTGACTGGGCTGGATTATCTTACGGAAATGGATGAAAGTGTTATCCACCTTCTGCCTTTCCAATACCTCATATACATTCAGGAATTCTTTAGCATCAGTAGAGGCAAAAGACCTAGCTTTACCTCAGCCTCCTGGGCAAAGAGTACATCCACATTAGAAATTAGAATTAGCACATCCACATTAGAAATAAGGGCAGTAATTCTCCTAGGCAAAGAGAAACTTCGTTTGCTCATCCCTGAAAATGAGCTTGCTACTTCGAACCCCTGTCTATCAAGTACTACAAATACGTTAGCTTGGCTAGTCCTTTCAAGCCAATGCAGGGCGTAAGTATGACAAAGCATCAAGACTGATGTATGCTGAAGCGAAATAGTGCATAAACTAACTTGCCCTGCTGGGAGGAGGGAGGACTCCTCATAGCATCTTTCCAGGCACAATGATGTTGACACCAGAAAAAGTGGCAACTGAGACTCTTGGAGGAAGGAGGGAAGGCTGATGCAATGGAGGAGAATTGGGAAATTGTGTCTTGTTTGGAAAAGACATCACTTGAGATCTCTCCGAGCCCATAGGCGATGAAAGGTTTGTGCTACAATCCTCTGTATTTTATTTGGCCGTTGACAAGTCCTTGATATGTAATAACCTGTGAGCCTTTTCCATATCTCCTGGCCACATGACTATGTTTCACCTTATTAAGCAGACTGAATGTCTGTTCTTAGGCTGCAGTTTCCATGTAAGATTCCAGAACTCGTTTCCAGTTCTGTCATTGGAGAGATGGGCTTGTCAGCAGAGCCTGCTGGTGGCTCAGAATTAATTTTAGGACATGGTTTCTATTCCCTCCCAACCTTCTGCTTGGTTTTGCAGGTGGTTCTGTTGGACTTCAACCTTCCCCCATGTCTTCTAGTTAGGTCTGTCCCTCTGTGTTCTTACTGATTTGTTATTTTCCCAGAGAAGTCTTCACAGCTGTCAATGAAAACACCAATGCTTGTCTCCATAGCTAGTAATAAATTGTCAGGAATGGTTGTGGCAGTTTGTCCAGGTTGCTTGTGGTGTGCAGTGGATGGTTCTGGCTAAATTTCTTCAGTAACTTGAAGCATTAGCAGGTACATCTCTTGCTGATCAGCCCTAGGTCTCTCTACCATTTGGGGAAGCATTTTTTGCTCTCCTACATTACCTAAAATCTCACGCAGAGTTGAGGCCTTCTTACAAATAATTTTGTCTCCTTGTCCGAAGGGTAGTAAACCTTACGAAACTGAGGGAAGACCTTCTACAGCCTCCAAAGATAATGCTTTTCTCCTCAAATCCTCTTCTATTTGCAGAACTATGAAGACTGATCTGGGCTCTTGGGGCACATAAACTTACAAAAGCAGACCTGTTCTTTCAACCTGAAATGTATTCATTGAAACAGAGCTGTCCTTAAGACAAGAAGGCTGAAAAGCTTCGGCTTGTATTCTGGACAAGAATATTTCAAAAGCATCTTATGTTCAAGCAGATAACTTATCTAGCATCAGACCTGTGAGCTAACATGTCCACTGACAATTGTGCTCCCATTCAAAAAGATCAGCAAGTACCCACTCTGCACAATTGCTTTTGAGGCTGAAGCTGAAGCATCCTTGAGGAACTGTTGGATGTACTGTGTGTTGCTGCAATGGCAAGTAGGACCTACCAAAGCTCTGTCTGCAACCAAATTCTTAAATAAACCTAAATTTCCCTTGGTTTCCAGTCATTGTACATGTCCTGATGAAAACAGAGTGGTCTGCAAACCTCCTTCAAAGGAGATTTTAAGCCTGAGCAAAATAGGGAAGAGCTAGGAAGAAAGGAGAAATGTTTGAAATAAGCTTCTTGAGGAAGAGTAAGTGTGGGATTGGTGTTAAGGTGTGCATTAGTTAACAAGGGGCTTTGCCTTATTTACAACACTTTCTATTTGAGTTCAGGGAGTGGACGGTAGGAAACTTGTCCATGACTTGGTTGTGGGACCTTATTTTCCCAGTGGTTGAGACAGAAAATATACAACTGCTTAATAATTTAAATACAAAACCCACAATGATTCTTGTTGCCTTGAGTAATGTATCTCTCTGCAGGGCTGACATGAGCAAGCAGACAGCATAGATGGTTCTGCCTAGGACAAGATTCTGCAAGGGGTGGCAAATATGGAGATGTCTGGGTATATGCAGATGAAATAGTGGCCAACTCTGTCTTCCAGCTGTCAATGCTGTTTCTGCACGAGAAGTGATTTCCCCCTTACCAAGGATGGCCGATTGACATGCCCTTTCACTTCTGGTCTCCACCTACTAACTGTACTGAACTAAACTAAGCAGCTGTTCAGAAAGGGGGCAATGTGTACTGTTGGCATAGGCTGTCAATACGTACCAAGGTTTAGTACAATTAAAGCCCTTTGTTAGGAGAACAACAATTTTTTTTAAAACTTTTGTGTGGTTATGCATAACATTGAGCCAGCCTTGTCTCCTAGACACAGACAGAACTGTTTTTTTTTTTTTGTTATGTATTTTAATGTCTGAAGTAATACTGTTAAATAAAGAGTTGGGCAGATATACAAAGGAGGTAAAATGGTAACAGCTTGAAAATCAGACTACTGTAACTAAACTGTATTTAATACTTTCAAAGCAACTTTTACTCTCTTTTCATCCTTCACTTTTGTTTAGTTTTCTTGGTGGATTAGGTGGTAGATGGGACAGTCAATATATAGTATTCCCGTGTGGTAGTCAGCTGTTTTCTCTTTTCCTTTTGTTCTTCATAGAGGAGTGAAGCATTTTCTGACTTAGAAAAAAAAATGGGAGCCACTTTCTTCTTTGTGAAATGTTAAGCTGGTGTGATTTTTACCTCTTGCCTGAGCTCAGAAAAAAAATTAATTTCTGATGCTCTGGCCAACCACTCTTCCTCTTAGAAGGGGTGATTACTCATTGCAATGTTTTGAAGGCATTGCTGGAATCCTGACTCCTGCTTACCTCCCCACCAACCCTGCAAAATTCCAAGGATGGTCTGACTCTGTGGCCCATATTTTTTTAATCACACTGAGTCCTAAAAATTTAAGTACTTTCAAAATGTTGCCTAGGACAAAAATGGCATGCTAGAGAGTGATGCTTGATTTAACTGGTAAGAGTTCAAGGTGGTGGCAACTATTTGTCCATATCATTGCTAGACATCAGAATCCAGAATCCCTCTTTCTCCCTCTTTCTGTAGTTCACGGGTTCTCAAATTATGTTATATGTCCTTGTAGTGGTATGCAAGACATTTCAGATTAGTATTCTGCCCCAACAGACTGCAGCCTTCTCCCTCATGCTGGCTTAGTAGTACGTCAGAAATGTTTGGAAACCTTTGATCAGACCAATGTGGTCTCTTCAGACAGGCTGAATAAAAGATCGATCACTCTTCCTCCTGCTCATCTAGTTGAGAGGTGGAGGGACAGAATCAAGAATCATAGAATAGTTAGAGTTGGAAGGGAAGAGGACACTGCCCACTAGACCAGGTTCCTCAAAGCCCCATTCAACCTGGCCTTGAACACTTCCAGGGATGGGGCATCCACAAGTTTCCTGGGCAACCTGTTCCAGCTTCTCACCACCCTCACAGCAAAGAATTTCTTCCTAATATCTATTCTAAATCTACCCTCTTTCAGTTTAAAACCATTACTCCTCGTCCTATTGCTACACTCCCTGACAGAGTCCCTCTCCACCTTTTCTGTCAGCTCCCTTTAGGCACTGGAAGGCTGCTCTAAGGTCTCGCTGGAGCCTTCTCTTCTCCAGGCTGAACAACCCCAGCTCTCTCAGCCTGTCTTCATAGGAGAGGTGCTCCAGCCACCTGATCATCTTCGTGGCCCTCCTCTGGACTTGCTCCAACAGTTCCATGTCCTTGTTATGTTGGGGCCCCAGAGCTGGATGCAGTACTTCAGGTGGGGTCTCACCAGAGCAGAGCAGAGGGGCAGAATCACCTCCCTTGGCCTTCTGCGCATGCTTCTTTTGATGCAGTCCACACAGCTTGGTGTCATTGGCAAACTCGCTGAGGGTGCGCTCAATTCCACCATCCATGTGGGTAGAAGTAATGGAGCCAGAAGGACAGAGAAAATCTGTGGAAACACTGAGTTTTTGAATAGGGTGTGTCTCAATTGCTGATCTACTGTTTCTTTCCTTGGGAGACATTGTCCTTTTCCTGTGGGGTGCACAGCAGCAGGGCTCTACAGCAGGACTCAGCACCCAGAGAACCTTAAATGCAAGCTTCCAAGCTGTGTTGTCCCTGCAAAAGAAAAAAAAAAAAAAAAAAGTGCAGATTTCTCCCTGCTTGTGCTGGGGGCAAAGATTTCCTATTGCTCCCTCCCTTCCCTGCTGAGTCCCTGGAGCCCACAAGGGTTCAGGGAAGGCTCAAACTCTGCAGGAGCTTATGTTGCAAATATGTTTGTGGGACAACTGGACCTTGTCCCTAATTACTTCTCATTTTCCCTGTGTATTCAGACAATATTTTTCTTAACGATAAAGGAGAAATACTACACAGTGGCAGATGATGGGGAGGTGGAACAAACAGGTAAAATTTATTACTAGGTTCAGCGGTAATAAAGAGTAGTACAGTCCAAACGCTTCCAGTGCTAATATCTACAAGAGACTTGCCTTGACTTGAGATGTCTAAGACTGTCTTTGGACAATTATCCCACAGAAGTATTTGCTCCAAGATACCAATATACCACCCCAAAGAAATAGCTACTTTGGGGACTTATACTCACCGTTAAACATTTCTCTTTGTCTCCAGGCAACATCTCTTCCTCCTTCCTGGGCAAAGTAGTAAGTATGAAATATTCCAAGCAAATGCCATAAAAGCAGGGCACCCCAGTTCCCTTCTGAGACAGGATCATGAAGACCAACCAGAAAGAAACTGACTATGAATGAAGTGCCTTGTTTTCACTGGGGGAAGGCGGAGTTATTTTTCACTGGGCCACATTAGGTAACTGGATGTTAAATTATTAAAAGTGCTTCCTAGTTGTGGGTAAGTCCAGGTCACTATCAAACTGGTTTAAGACATCCTGTTTCCCCTTCATATATAAACATCTGAATCCTTTCCAGTTCTGAGACCCTCCACCTAAAGTTGAGTGTCTCACATGCTCCTGGGGAGCTTCATGACAATTAGGTGGTGGTGTAAGTAGTTCCTGCTGTGAGAATCACCTATGTTATGCAGACCCAGCTACTACATGGGATAGCTGAGACTGTATCTGCTGTGTCCCTAAGCACGGCAGGTCTCATGTGGAATCCCTGTACCCTTTTGGACACAGTCACAATGGGAAGTCACAGCCCACGCCATCTAGAGCTTTTCCATTTCAGGACACGGTTCCCCATGCCTGCAGGTGCAACCTGTTCTTACCACATTCAAGCCCAGCCACCTGATGCAGCTTATCATAACATAGCTCTTTTCATAATGGACTATGAGTATTTCTTCAGAGTGAGATGTCTTGTGCTTGGTGCAGCAGGAGTATGATAGTCTCACAAATAGGTATGATTACAAGTTGAACATAAGAATTCCTGAGGTCTTGATGGTAGTAAATGAGTCTTCCTGAACTTTCTTTTCTCCCTCTGTCTCCCTCCTGATTCCTCGATCAACAGTATGCTTTACCTTAGAGGTTTCAGTAGCATCTTGAAACATTTGCCTCCCAGTACATCAGCAGAAACTTCTCTGCTATTGACATTGATCTGACAAGCTTTAGCATATCATCAGGATGTTCCCATATTTTTTCTGCCACAAGAAAGGTGATCCTATATTTATAAATCTCATGATGGTCTTCCCTGACTACATGTCCAGCTCCATGTGGATAAGTTACCAGGCAAGTATACTTACCAGGGAGAATACTTTCCAATAGTATATTGGACATCATCCAGATACTTCCAAGACAATGTAATACCATTGTGCACACTGCTATAGGGGAACCTTGCAGAGAAATGGAAAACTTAGAGGGGAAAGTCAAAGGAAGCTCAGGAAAAGCCTAAAAAGGAATCTATCAAAGGCCACAAGAATCCCCAGCCATGCTGGAGATCACAGCATGGGCTATATGTGTCTTCCCATGGAAGGAAAGATGTGCCACTTCAGCTGACAAGACAATAGGTGATATAGATCTCTAGTTATTGTAGAAAATATTAGCTGAAACTTAAGGATACAGCTCCTGTATTACTGAGACTATTATAGTAAGCAGCAAAAATGGTTTGTGCTGATTGAGCCAATTTAACAAAAGAAAATTGGCTGGTTTGGTTTTAAAGTTGTGTTTTAAAAGACACTATTAAGAAACCTGAAACAAGTTAGTCTTTAGAAACGGAGAACCACTTAGCAGATCAAAAATGTAGTGAGAAGATATAACTGGAATTATATAATCAGGGGAACTCAGAAAGAGAGAAACAAAAAATGTAGAAGCAGAGGAGCACTGTACACATCAACCCCTCTACAGTGCAGTGGTTCAGTCTAGAGTAAGGAAAATTTCAGTGAGACTCAATCACAGTAAATGTGAAGCTAAAATTAGATGCTTGCAAAAGCAAATCAGGATGCAAGAATCAAACATAGCTGCTGTATATGCAGGAAAAGATGGAAAACTTCATTGGCAGCTGTCAGAGATGTTCTCTGTAGGCTAACAGGTTTGAATTGATCACTGAAATTACTTTAATCTCAGAAGTGAGGGCTACTGTCACCCTACAAAATATAGTTCCATATGATTGCTAAAGCACTCCTGTCTTGGAAATCTACATAGAAACAACTGGTGATTACCCTAAATTCACTTAAGGTGAAGTCCTTTTGAAAGAGGACAGTTTCCTTGGAGGCTGTGCTCAAGCTAGATTACCAGAATTAAAAAATAACCCCCACCACAAGGTAAGATCAACTGGAATAACAGACACTTCTGTTTTCAGCCTGGTAGATGCTTGTTTAGCCTCCTCGGGTAGAGACTACACACCTTCCCTGCATCTGCACAATTGGATGCTGGAAAAATATAACCCCAAATACCTCAAAACTTTCAGCTATCTTTGATGTGTCTCCCACAAATGCATTTAGACTAAACACATGCTACACCAGTCTTTCCTCTTAGCTCATATTTTCTACGCCTGTTAATCCTCATGCACTTTCTCTCATTTCTTTCTTCGAGTATGATACTTGACCAGTAGTTCCAACAATATGGAAAAACTGTATCACTGACTTACAGGTCATACCCTTTTTACACACTGTGAAGCTAGGTTTACTTTTATTTTTCATCAGTATAATATGGTATCTCCACCTCCAAGATAAAATGCTTATCTGTTGCTGTAGTCCTTTGAGTGTCCCTTTCCTGGGCCCCACAAGACCCTACCATTGAATCTACTGCATCAGTTCCACTTTCAGGACAATGGGCTCTTCTCACTGACTGAGGTACTTGACTGGTACTCGCTTCCTTCACTGCATACAGCCAAGACTCTCATTTGCTTTACAGACAGTTCCAGAGGCTCATCAGGGGTCCTGAGGGGAGGCCCTGCCCAAAATGCAAACAGGTAGGATCCACACTCCCATATTAGTCACTTGTATGGACCTGTTCTTCCTCCCTCCCTCCTCCCTCCCTTTCTTGTTGTCTGATGTAATCACAGGAACTTTGTTGACCAAAAAAGGATACATATTCAATCACTCAGGAGATTCTCAGATGACATTACCGCTGATGTTCTGCCTGCTCCTTCATTTGTAACTATTCATTCCAGCTCAAGAGCGCTGGTCTAAGGTGTCCTCTTGTCTACACAGCCCTGGTGAAAGAGATGATACCAATCATGACTGTTTGCACTCCACCTGCTCTCTCAAGGGAGACTGATCAGGATTCATGGTATTCCGTTCTGTGAAGCAAGTGTTTTAAAGGGGAGAACTAGATACCTGAATATGCCTCTGATCTCATGCCCTTCTTACACAATGCAACTCTTTTAAGAACCAACACCTGAAATCTGTCAGGATCCATAGAAATGTTAGTGGTCAGTGAAAAAAAAGTGACTGGTAACTGTACCTCACTGTATAAATATATAGTGTACATGGCACAATTTGTGTAGAGGAATATTTGTCTATCTCAATATATATAGCATGGGAAAAAAGCCAAATCTTAAATATAAGGTGATATGCTTGAGTTGGAAGACATGAACCTCCTTCTTTTCTTGAATAATCTTAACAAATAAAATCTGTGTGCCGAAAAAAAACCTGTCTGATTTTACCCCAGAAAAAAAATTGCAAAAAATCAGTAAAGCTCTGCCATAGGTTGGTTTTGGTCAGCAGTGGATGGCCAATATCCAATTTAAATGTCTACTTCTCCCTGTTTGGAGGATCCACAGCCAGTACTGATCATATACAGAAAACTACCTGGGCTAGCAGGTGGACCATGAATTACAGACTGTCCTATAACCAGTATTGTGACTTGCAAAACATGTGAGGGTTGAAGGTATGCATGGGACAACACAGCAGCAGACAGATGTGAGCAGGGTGGATACATACAGCTGCAACCACTTGGTTAACATGGTTTCTAAGCCTGTCATGTTTATGCACTGGTCTCGCAGCAACCTGTTGGTAAAAGAAGTCAGGAACCTGAAGAGATGTGAGCCAAGCACACCTTATGCAAAGTGTGCCTTGGCCCATCACAATGAATAGGCAGCATTCTGCCAAGTTTCATTGTGGTATCATTGCATCTTGCACCTCAGTTTCACACCAAAGCTGCAACTCAGATACAAAGAAAAAATCTCCAAGGGAAAGGACACCATATACTGCATTCTAATAGCCTAGAGCCTGTCCGCTTAAAAAACCTTTGCCGCTGCATTTTAGTAGTGGCACACGCTGGTAAATCAAGAACAATTTTTTGAGCCTTTTTCCCAAATGTCAGTCACTTCCTTCAGCAGTTTGCTCCTCTTCCCAGTATTTAGTTCTGATTTTCCATTGCTGCTTTTTGATTTTGTACAGGTGGTCTGTGAGTGTATCTGAAACTGAATTGCTGGAATTTAAGTGGTGATGTTAGTGGTTTCTACATGTGTAGGCAACCAAAAATCTCACCAGTGTTCTGTATATATGTAGTCTGGTATGTTAGCAGCCAAATGGTAACTGATGGTCATAAAGAAATGCACCAGTTAGGAAGGTGACTTCCTCCTTGGCTTTCATGCAGTAACTACAGCTGATAGTGAAAGGGACAGCACATTGACTTGCAGAATGCAGTAGGTTGCTGACAGCTTTCCTCTTACTGGATCAAGCTCCAAGTTCTGAGAATGGAACATCACAGATGCAGAACTCCTGGGAACTGAGCGTGTCTTTTTGTTTTGCTTCTCCCTGTTGTCCCCTGCCCCTGGTGTAAATCTCATCATTTAACAATAAGGATCCGGCTGAGGCTTTTTGAAGAAATCTAAGAACTCTTGAAGAAATCTAAGCTGTGTTTATGTAAGTAGTTAGTGGTAACAACCAGATATTTATTTCCCGAGTCACTAAAACCCTATTTCCACTTTTCTATCTAATGCTCATCTTTGAAGCACTAAGAGGTCTTCTGGTGAGGAAGAATACATAATCAGAAGTTTCTAATTGCTGTTTAACAGTTGCTGGCATGCTCTGCCAACAGCCTTAATCTCTTACTTACCAGTGGGAATATTTGTAAGCCTACACTTACATTAAGTGGCTAGTATTCACTAAAGTAGTATGTTTCATCTTTTCCAAATGATTGCTGAATCAGTTTGTCTTGTACAGTTGAGTGGATTTGGCTAGAGGGCTTAGTGAACCTGATTTATTTAAGTTTGATACTAAAGTCAGGGATTTTTTTGCCATGGGAAATGGAGGAATTAGAAAGCCAAGTAATAGTGAGGATTGAAGAGCTCAGATGGGTTGGAAGGACGGAAGGTATAGTTAAATACCTGTCTCTTGGGTTTAAATCTCTCTGGGTCTTATGGTACCCTTCAATCATAAAAAAATGCTGCAGCTCAGAACACAGATAAAACTGTTCAGCTAGAGGCTGAGGCAGCATGCCTTGGCAATTCTATAGCAGGGACAACAGGAAGAAAGATATTAACTCCCCAAAATCCAAAGATTAAAGATCATTGAAATAAATGGACTGCTTTACAAATGAAGGTTGCACAACAGTCACGGAGTTAAAAATCGTTACAGATTATGTTTAAACTAAAGTAAATCTATAACAAAACATTGATTAATACTTCAGAATGTTTCTGAATTTGTGGGGCAGTGAACTTCCAAGTTACCTCTGATTTACAGCTCCCTAGCATAAGATTTGTATGAGACTATACTCCCTTGTTTACCATAGTGTTTCTGGGAGACTGTGGGTCCCAAGTCACATTTGTGTCAACAAACTGCATGTCTGGGTTTGTACATATTAAAGCAAAGCATCTAGGTGGTGAAAGCAGATCATCTTAAAGGTTCTTTCCTGAAGGAAGGCAAGATGTCTGTCTGTCTTGGAAAGAAATGGCTGGGCTTTTGAAGATGAAGAAAGGTCTACTGGGGCAGATAACTGGGAAAGTTATGGCAAAGAAACATAAAAGTCTGGAAGCCCAAAACCTAGGATGCAAAATAAGGTGAAAAGTGGTTACTTAGTAACGAGAAGACTGGCAGTTATGTCAGGTATGTCACAAGAATTTGCAAAGCTAGGAACTGTTTTGTCTACTAAAATCATAGCAGAAAGAGCAAGGTTAGACACTAGGAAATACTTTCTAACAGCCAGACCAACAAAGCAATGCTATGTTGTCAAATATATTTGAAAACCTCAGAGGACACACACTGTATGTCTTCACAGCTCAACTGTCAGAAGCTTACACAGTACAGATACCACTGATCGTAGCCCTTGGTAGATCAAATGACCCTTCATGGTCCTACCTCATCATCCTAGCAAATGGTTGGGGAAGGGGGAGGAAGTCAGCTTCTCAGGTTAGCATTGCTGGTAAAGCACATGAAGGGGACTTACTGGTTGTACCAGAAAGGCAGCTTAGCAAACATTTCACACTGAGCCATCTGGAGCTGCATGACATGGCGGGCACTGGCTACCTAAAATGTACCCTTCATCTACTGCAGCTGTTTCGTTGCTGAAGCAACAGATGTTCTTTAGTCAGTTTCATCCAGGTTGATGGGCCTGTTGCCTATGTAGCTGTGTCCTTAGGATATGCTAAATCGTATCTCCTCCTGTAACAGACCTCTAGGTCTTTGTTTTTAAATAAGAGGATTAATAGACTACATCTCTGAAGCCAGAATTTACTTGTGGCAAAAGTGACATTCAGAAGAATGGTTCCCAGTGGTTCCTGAGCAAGAATGAAGTTATCATTCATTCGTTG
Source organism: Alca torda (assembly GCA_008658365.1). Lineage (NCBI taxonomy): Eukaryota > Metazoa > Chordata > Aves > Charadriiformes > Alcidae > Alca > Alca torda. Next base: position 51,360,209 of record CM018101.1, on the reverse strand, counting down.
GGATGTTCATGCAGAACCTACAATGTAAGAATGGCAGACTTTGATCTTGTGATAAATAGAGGAAGCAAGACAGCCTGCTCTACCTGATCCTCCAGGAGGCTGTCATGGGTGATCTCCAAAGGTCCCTTCCAACCTCATTCATTCCGCAATAGTATCATAAAATGCTGTGCACCATCACTGTTGCATTACTAATCTGGTCATTAGCAGCAGAATGGAGGCTTATGTGGCTGGAAACACCACAGTCAGAAATGTCAGTGGTGTCTCCCCAAGATTTTAAAATACATGATTCCATTCCCAAAATATCATGACTGACTTAATGCTGGAATGACACTTGTATATAATTCAGTTGTTATTAAAACACCTGAAGCATAGTCACATTGTCTAAGCATTTCTCTAAAGCTACATGATCTATAAGTTTGTAAAACATTCTTGCATGAACAGGAACTTGTGTCTTGCACCTCCAGGAACCAAAACTTCACATTAAATGCATGCTAACTTTACAAAAGTTGGTGATGAGCAAAGTTTATACTCTTGATGCAAAGGTTCAGTGTAGGATAATGCAATATAATGCAGGCCTGTAACATACATGCATTTGAGGGGATTGCAGTACACATGTGTGTAGAGATATCCACAAAAGAAACCTGAGAGCATGAAAGGAAAAGGTGTAAAAAAGGAGATGTCAAAATACAAGATTTTGCACATGTATCTATGTATATGTATATTTACATAAATGTATGTATAGTGTGTGTGTTATGAAGTCATGATTTTGTGCTGCTAATGCCCAAATCTTTTAGGTTACTCAAATAATTAGTCCATAGTACATTCATCTAGAAGACAAAAGCTGGTGAATGTTTGGGTTCTTTGGTTTTAGGCTGCAAGATGTCCGGACCCCAGCTCTGCGATCTTTGATTACTACTACAGTGTTTTGCTTGCTGCCTGCCATTTGAACCTGAATGAAGAAATCTACATGAATACACTGCTGACTGAAGATTTATGTCTAGGAAAGACTGAGTGTTAAAGGTAGAGATTAGAAATGCTCCCAGTTTTCAGCTGCAACTATCAGGTAAATATCTGTACCCAGAGTGGCACTAATTGGTAAGGGCCTGTTGGGAGCTAATAGCAGACAAGGTAAAAGGTGAAGCATGGAAAAAAGCAGCCAACAGTTCACTAACAAAGTTTAGTCACCCAGATCAGCCTGTTCATACATCATCTAAAAGGCAATGTTGTTCCTGAGCAGTTTGAGAAAGTTGCTCTGTCTTCCCAGGACAATTCAGCATTTTAGATACTCTTTTTTCTGTTAGCCTAAATTTTCCTGGACAATTTTGATTTCTTTGCTTGACAATTAATCCCAGAATTACAGAAATATTTAGATAGGAAGGTCTCTAGTACAACTTCTTCCTTAAAGCAGGGCTTTGTCCAGCCTGCTCTTGAAAATGTCCAAAGACGCACAGCCTCTCTAGGAAACCCCTTTCAAAGATTAACTATCCTCATAGTGATCTTTTTTTTTTCCCCCTTTCTGTCCCATCAGAATTTCCCTGGATTCACTTTACAACCACTGACTTTCATTCCCCTGCCATTTGCCTCACTAAAGAATCTGGCTCCACTTTTTCTAGGTGACTTCCTTGTAAGCATTGAAGGCTGCTATTTGGTGTCCCTGAAGCCATGTCTTCTCCAGGCTGAACTATTCCAGTTCCCTCAGCTTCTCCTTGCAGGACATGTTCTCCAGACCCATTATGATCCTGGTGGCCTCTGTGGGATTTAAGTTTATCAGTATCTTTCTCATATTGATGCACCCAAAACTGGACACACTATGCCAGACTTGTTCTAACAGGTACCACGTAAAGAGGAACAATCACCTCCTCCAATGTACTGCCCTGTTAATACATCCCAAGATGCTATTAATTGTCATCAGTGCCAGGGCACACTGGTGACTCATGTTTAGCCTACTGTTCCCAAGAATTCACAAAGCGCTTTCAACATACTTGCTTTCCAGCTAGTCAGTCACACCCCAGCCTGTACCACTGCAGAAGTTAAGCCTGTTCCAGGTGCAGGACTCTGTGTTAGTTGAATGTTATTCCTACAGCCTGTTTAGGTCCCTCCTAATGACAGGCCTGTCCTTAGGCATACAGACTGCACTCCCAGCTCGGTGCTGTCCACAGACTTATTTCTGCATGTCCAAGTCAGTGACAAAGATATTAAACATGTCCCAGGGAAAAACGCTGAAGAACATCATGCTGTCACCAGCCTTCAGACAGAACATGACCCATTAACCAGTATTCAGACCAACAATCCAAACAATATTTCACCTATCCAGTAGTTCACCTATCCAGGTCATAATGTCCTAATGTGAGGCAAGAATATTGTGACAGGGTGTATCAAAAGCCTTGCTAAAGTCTAAGTATACAACATCCACCACATTCCTTGTATCCACAAAACCAGTCATGTCATCATAGAAGACAATCAGGTTGGCCCACCCTGATTTACCTTCGGTAAGACACCTTCTTCTCCTTCATGTGTTCAGAAATGGCATGGGTGTACTTGGTCCGTGATTCTCCCAGGGACCAAAGTAAGGCTGTAGTTCCCTGAAGTATCTTGCTTGCTATTTTCAAAGACAGGTGAAATATTTACCATTCTCTGGTACTGAGGGACTCCCCTGCTCACCATGGTCTTGCAAAGGTAAGAGAGAGGGAGTAGCCTAGCAATGGTATCAACAGCACCCTTGGATGCAACTAGTCTAGTCCACAGGCCTACAGGATTGACACAGGTCTACTGCTCTGGAAAGAAAATGAGCAACTACTGGAAATATTAGTTCTCAACTTTATTGTTTGTAAACACTGTGTTACGGTCAGACTTAAACTAGAACCATTTTGTCATATATATGCCTACTTTGTGCTTTACTACTGCTCATGAAAATATCCTGTTTTGTTGGACTTCTAGCCATTTCCCTGTTTATACCATTACCATTAATGTGCCTACACTGACCAACACCTTTTCACTGTTAGAAGTCATAAAGGAGACAATGAACTTCTTTTACCTGATATGTTTGGGTTTTTTTTTCCTGTCAAGTGGTCGCAGATAGATTCTCTTCCATTAATTGTTTTAGCTAGGTGCCGTGGTTTAACCCCAGACAGCAACTAGCACTGCACAGCTGGTTGCTCACTCCCCCTTCTCCCACAGATGGGTGGGGAGAAGAGGGAGAAAAGGAGGGGTAAGGGAAAAGAAAAAAACCTCATGGGTTGAGATAGACAGTCTAATAGAACCATATTAGAAAAGGAAAATAACAGTAGCAGTAATAAAATTGGTAAAAGAATACACAAGACACAAGTCATCCTCATCACCTGGTAAACTGGTGAACTGGCACCATCCCGAGCAGTGATTGCAAGCACTGCTTCCCCCTGTCCCTGGCTAATGGCTAACTCCATGTATATACCAAGAATGATGTCTATGGTATGGAATATTCCATTGGCCATTCTATTGTTCTGTCTATACTCCTCAGCTTCTATGGGAAGCTGAAAAAAAGTCCTTGAAAAATATGAGCATCACCTGGCAACAACTAAAACATAATGAATTATTGACCTTCCTTTCATACCAAATGGGAAAACACAGCAACCACTAGAAAGAAAACTAACTCCATCCCAGCTGAAACCACTAGGAAATACATGCTTCCAGAATGTAGAGCTTCAATTTACCTGTGTTCACATTATGCTTTTGTTTGTGTAAAAACTGTGAGGACTAACGCACGTAAAACTAACAGAAAGAATCCTTTAAATGCTTTTTCTCTTCCATTCCCTGTTATCCCCCTGACCCTCCCCACCCCTGAGTCATTTTCTGAACTTCTGTAGTTCGATCACAGCTCACTGACTGCAATGCTAACAAAAAGTTTAACTTCTAATACTGAGTGCTGCAGTTCAGACACGGCACTTGTATCTACCCAGTTATGATCTTAGATACTCTAGTCACTGGGTAAGCTTGTATTTCAGAAACATCACTTATAGGCTAACACACTCTTTAATGGCATTGCCAAAGGCATTAGAACAGATGTTAAGGTAATGAGGTTGAATAGAGAACGAACCATTGCCTTGGCTCTCTGAAGGTCACAACAGTCTTGTCACAAGGGGTACATTAAAGTTTGAGTAGGCATGGCCATATCATCTGGCTTCAGGTACCTTCTTCTAAAAACATCTATAGTAAGAGAAAACCAAAGCCCACAGACTCTAGTCTTAATGGTTTTCCCCATCTGCAGTGTTTGGCTCTGGAAATGATAGGCACAAAAAAGAAAAAGTAGGCAGCCAGCAGATCAAGAGAGGTGATTCTCCCCCTCTACTCTGCTCTGGTGAGACCCCACCTGGAGCACTGTGTCCAGCTCTGGAGCCCTCAGCACAAGAAGGACATGGACCTCTTGGAGTGGGTCTAGAGGTGGGCCACGAAGATGATCAGAGGGCTGGAGCACCTCTCCTACGAAGACAGGCTGAGAGAGTTGGGGTTGTTCACCCTGGAGGAGAGAAAGCTCCGGGGAGACCTTATAGCGTCCTACCAGTACCTGAAGGGGGCCTACAAGAAAGCTGGGGAGGGGCTGTTTGCGAGAGCATACAGCGATAGGACGAGGGGCAATGGTTTCAAACTAGAGCAGGGTAGGTTTAGATTAGACGTTAGGAAGAAGTTCTTTACAATGAGGGTGGTGAGACACTGGAACAGGTTGCCCAGAGAGGTGGTGGAGGCCCCATTCAAGGCCAGGCTTGATGAGACTCTGAGCAACCTGATCTAGTTAAAGATGTCCCTGCTTACTGCAGGGGGGGTGGACTAGATGACCTATCGAGGTCCCTTCCAACCCAACACATTCTATGATTCATGCATATTCTTATAGTTTGTTACTTTTGCTTCTGGCTACTTGAACTCCAATTCCAGAAGTCAGGCAGGTGGCCCCATTACTTTCTAAAATATATCTCTGCAAGCAAAGGCCCAAGCAAAGTCATTTGTGGTCAAACTGAAAACAGAATTTAAGTTTCTGACAGAAAAGATGCATCCATTTAATGACACAACCCTTGAAGTTAAACAGAGCAAATCTATGGTGCTGGCATATTTTCTACTAACACAGGCTTAGCTTCTGGACAACACAGCTCCTAGAGCCAAGAGCAGACCCTGAAGTCTTGGTACGCAATAAAGGCTCAGTAGTTTGTTGAACAAGGAGGAAAACATCTTCTAGGGCTGTGCCATGTCAGGCAGGCCATTTCCAGTTGCGTTCTGAGCCAAGGTGGAACACTGTTTTGTGGCTCATTTTCGGTTGGCAGGGAGAAAAGAAAGAGGGAAACTTGCAGGTATTTTAAAGCATTACATTCTAAATATATGCATAATTAGGAATGTATAACTTGCTCTGGTGTCTTAGAGTTTGGACAGGTGAATTTTTAAGTACGTGTCTTTGCAACCTTAGCATCTAGCTGCGTGGTGCGAAGCTGAACCACGGGCTTCCCAAGCTTTACCCATTCTGCTTCTTGACCAGAGATCTCACACCTCTCGACTTTCGGGAAGTCAAAATCTTCTTCATTTCATCAGTTGGTGCGCTTGAGTCCCCTGCAGTTCGTCACCACGCTGTGCCTCGTGCCGCCAGCCCTCCCACCTCCTGACCAACCTACCGCCTTCACCGGTGCTAGCAGACTTTTGAGGAAAACCCTTGAGACACGAGACAGCTTAGAGCAACGACGGGCCGTTACCCTGTCGAGAAGCCAATCACCTTCATTAACCTCACAGGTGCCACCGAGCTTGGGTGGCCGGGCACCCCGGGGACGCCGACGCCCTGCCCCCCGGCCGGGGCCGAGCTGGGGCCTGTGGGCGGCGAGGGCCGCGCGCGGCGGGGATGCGGGCGCGCGCGTGGTCAGCCCGGCTCCCCGGGGGAGGGGGCGGCCGGAGCCGGAGCCGGAGCCGGAGCCGGAGCCGGAGCCGGAGCCGGAGCCGGAGCCGGAGCCGGAGCCGGAGCCGGAGCCGGAGCCGGAGCCGGAGCCGGAGCCGGAGCCGGAGCCGGAGCCGGACGTGTGCCCCGCGCGCATGCGCCGTGAGCGCTGTGCCCCCGCTCGGCTCCGGTCGGGCCGCGCTCGGCTATTTCCGCCTCTTTGTTTTAAACTCCGGGCCGAGCCTTTTAATTTTATCCCTCCCTCCCTCCCCTTTCTTTTTGTTGTTAATTTTTTTGGCGGGGGAGGGGGAAGAGGGGCCGGTGTCTCCCTCCGTCTCGCGTCACCTAGCTCGCGTCCTCGCCTTTTTTTCTCTGGTGGCGCCCGAGGAAGGACGGGCCGGGGAGCGGAGGGTCGGTGGCGGGGAGGAAAACCCCCCGCCAGCCCCGGGAGGCGACCGCGCCCCTTCTCTGTCAGGTCAGTCCGGGGCCGTGGGGCGGCGTGGGGTGGCAATGGGGGGGGTCCGCCGGTGGCGGGGCCGAAGTCCCGGCCTTCCCCGGCCCCGCTGTGGGGGCCGCCGGCCGTGTGAGGCCAGGCGATGGTCTCGGGGGCGGGGCGGGCCTGACACCCCCTCCAGCCCCCCTCCCTTCCCCCCGAGGTGTTCGCCGTGGTGGCCTGCGGGGGGACTCCCGGCACGGGTGAGCGTGGGTCGGGCGGAGGGTGTGGGGCGAGGATGTTCTCGCCCCGAGGGGGTGGCGCTCTGCGGCGGAGCGGGCCTCTGCCCCCGAGGTGTCCGGGTTTGGGCGGGGGGGTTGTGCTTGAACTTTCTGTGCCGCAGCGAGCGCTCTGTGTTCTCGGGGAGGGGGAGGACGACAGGACTTTTGTGTGGTGTTCCCCTCCCTAACACCCTTCCCCGGAGCAGGGGATCTTCTGTGGGCCAGGGGAGCTTCTGTCCCTTTCCGTCCGTCTGTCTGGACAGCTGCCCCCGCCCGATGGGAAGGTGGCCCTTGTCTTCTGGCGGAAAGGCAACCCTGACACCCCCCAGTCTACCCCTTCCTACGCCCGAGGGAATTGCCTGTTGTGTGTGTGGAGGGGCCCGTGGCAGCTCTGCTGCGAGCGAGGCGGTGCTGCCGGCGTGGAGCGGGGGTGGATGGAGCTGTTCCGAGTTGTCCGTGAGCCCTTCCTCCCCTTCTGGGGTGGGTTTGCAGGGCCCCAGCCCCATTGCTTTGGGAGAAAGGGCCCCTTTGGGGCGTGGGGTGGGGGTTGGTAGTGGTGGGGATACCGTTTCCAGTAAGCTAGATAGTAGGGGGGACATGTCCCTTGGGTGTACGACCTCAGCTCTGCAGGTACGTGGCTTTAGTGCAGTGTATCTAAGTGGCAGATGGGATTTCAAGTCTTGTGAGAAATAGGAAAGGAAGTTGTGCTCGTAGATAAAAACATAGAATGCTTGTGGCTTGAGTTGTTTTGAGCTCTAAGGATGTATGTACACACACACACATACATATATGTATATATTTGATAGTACAAAATTCTGATTGTTTTCTCAGACACTGAGTTTTAGTGAGTTGTGGTGCTGTCAGATTTATTAAGTTGGTCTCTTTTAGTCAGTCGGGTGTTACTTCAGAGCGTTCTGCGTGGAAAGTTTAGCATGTCCTGAAGTTAATAAGGCTCACAGGAGGTTTGATTATTATGGTTTGTGAAGTACTTGAATGTTCTTTTGTTACTTCACATGCTTGGATTTTTTTTTGATTGTTGCAAAACTATTGCTCTATGCATGCTTTGTGTCAAATGAGTTTACCTGTTTCCTGCCTTCTGTATGAAATGCATCCCTCTGAGAAACCAGGTCAAGAAATTCTGTTTTAGTATCTGTATGTGCCCTGGAATGTTCTTCTGGAAATATTATGTTTGGTATTTTTCAAAATAATCCTACATAATTGTCTTCCAGAGTTTCACAGAAGAATTAAGTTTGTGGATAAAAAGGTTTGAATATAAAAAAACCAAAAAATAAGTTGAGATGAACCTTGTGCTTAAGGAGCATCCCATATACATATCTTCCGTTGTAAACTGGTTTCCTTTATGCAGCATGAACAATTAGGCATATGCTAAATATGTTGTTACAAATATTTTTAGTGCTAGGTAGTGTGTTTTTTAAAAATTATTCTTGATTGTTGTTGAGTAGGATACTTGTGAATGTTAATGTTTGTTCTTTTAGTGGCAAGTCAGATGAGAATCTAGACTGTGATACTTATCATGTGTCTCATAAAGGTGCATTTAAATTCGTTAAGTTCTTTGGTTGGTGACAAGGTGTAGAGAAATAGAAACGTTGTATCCTTCCAGTAGCTTTATTATTTCAATTTAAATTGTAGGTATTTTATAATGCGTTTAAGAGAATACAGAACCTGTGCACAACTGAAGGTACTTGATGAGGTCATGTAGGATGCGTGAGAAAATGGTCAGCGGGCTTTCTAAAGAGATGCATGTAGGTGCAACTACAGAAAGCTTGGAAATAAATAAATTTTAAAGCATTTTGTAAACCACTTTTCAAGGAGAATATGTTGATTTCTTTCTGTGGACTGATCTAGCCGGCTTGATCTTGTTACTCTGCTGTCACCATAGAAATTAAAGACTGAACACTTGTAAATGTATTAAAGTTGACTTAGAGTTTGTAACTGTGCTAGCCAAATACTAATCCCTAGAATGACAGAAATTAATTATGCTATGAAGGACTTTGGCTACCACAAGACTGTAAAGTACAGTTTATAGTTGCTGCAGCTGCCCAGCCTGCTTTTACTTCTGTTGACTTCTTGCGTGTTTTAGAGGAGGCCATCTCTAAGCTTTATATTTGAGATACAGGTAAGCTTTCTTGCCAAGAACTGTTCTACATTTGCATTAATAGCTTCTATTTAGTTTTTCCCATATAACTGTTTAATCTAGGTGTCCATTTTGGCTTTTCTTAGAATCATAGCATGGTTTGTGGTGGAAGGGACCTTAAAGATCATGTAGTTCCAACCCCCCTGCCATGGGCAGGGGCACCTCCTACTAGACCAGGTTGTTCAAAGCCCCATCCAGCCTGGCCCGGAACACTTCCAGGGATGGGACATCCACAGCTTCTCTGGGAAACTTGTTCCAGTGTCTCACCACCCTCATTGTAAAGAATTTCTTCCCAATATCTAATCTAAATCTCCCCTCTTTCAGTTACCTCGTGTCCTATTGCTATGCTCCCTGATAAAGAGTCCCTCCTCATCCTTCCTGTAGGCCCCCTTTAGGTACTGGAAGGCTGCTATAAGGTCTCCCCGGAGCCTTCTCTTCTCCAGGCTGAACAACCCCAACTCTCAGCCTGTCTTCGTAGGAGAGGTGCTCCAGCCCTCTGATCATCTTTGTGGCCCTCCTCTGGACCCACTCCAAGAGGTCCATGTCCTTGTTATGTTGGGGCCCCAGAGCTGCACACCTCCAAGTGGGGTCTCACCAGGATGGAGTAGAGGGGAAGAATCACTGCTCTCAACCTGTAGGCCGTGCTTCTTTTGATGCAGCCCAGGATATGGTTGGCTTTCTTGGCTGTGAGCACACATTGCTGGGTCATGTTGAGCTCCTCATCAACCAACACCCCAAGTCCTTCTCTGCAGGGCTGCTCTCAATCCATTCTCCACCCATTCTGTATTTGTGCATGGGATTGCCCTGACCCAGGTGCAGGACCTTGCACTTGGCCTTGTTGAACTTCCTGAGGTTTGCACGGGCCCACCTCTCAAGCCTGTCTGTGACCCTCTGGATGACATTCCTTCCCTACAGGAAGTTGAATGCTCCCCAGAGCTTGATGTCATTGGCTAACTTGCTGAGGGTGCTCTCAGTCCAGCTGTCTGTGTTGTGATAAAGATGTTAAACAGCACTGATTCCAGTGCTGACCCCTGAGGAACGTCACTTGTCACTGGTTTCCACTTGGACATCGAGTCATTGACTGCAACTCTTTGAGTGTGACCATCCAGCCAATTCCTTATCAAATGAGTGGTCCATCAGTCAAATCCACGTCTCTCCAATTTAGAGACAAGGATGTCGTGTGGGACAGTGTCAAATGCTTTGCCCAAATCCAGGTAGATGATGTCTGTTGCTCTTCCCTTATCCATCAGCACTGTAACCCCATCATAGAAGGTCACCGCATTTGTCAGGCATGATTTGCCCTTACTCAAGCCATGTTGGCTGTCACCAATCACCTCTGTATTTTCCATGTGCCTTAGCATAGTTCCCAGGAGGATCTGCTCCATGATCTTGTCAGGCACGGAGGTGAGACTGACCAGCTTTTTGTCAGGTAATGATCTCCCAGGACTGAAATAATTCCAGATTAAATATCTGAACTCTCTAGGAAACTCTGTAAGTAGTAGAAGCATTTCCATTGAATCTTTAAGCTACATATGACCTACGAAGTGCATGTGGACATGATGTTTTGAAAAGCACACATTGATAGTGTTTCACTTTTCTTTAAGACAGGTACTGTCTTAAGAGATAATGCCAGTTTACAAGAAAGTTTAATGAGATCTTTTATGTTATAAAATAAACATTTACTCTATTTTTTGTTTTGGAATTGTTGTCCAATTGGTACATGTGTAGAAGTAGAGTTATTAAATGGAAGCTTGCATTCATAATGGTGTTTGGAGATGCGAGGGCATTTATAACTGTCAGCATCCCTGAGTGTTTAGTAGTTTAAACCCTGTTCTCTTCTTGTCATTGCTAGTAAAGATGTTTTAATGATGTCTGAAACTACTTCTTGGGAGGGGGAGAGGGGTGGGTAAGTGAGTGGCTTCATGGTCCTAGCTGCCGGCTGGGGTTAAACCATAACAAAATGCAGGCTGGCTGTATTAGACTGTAAAGTTAGTTAATATGTCGAAGTCATAAATACAGTAAAAGGGAAGAGAGAAAGGGGTTATGCTGCACTAAAAGCAATCATTGGTTTTGTGATATGTAACACAGTTTTGTTGCTAACTGAAGACACACTGTAAGCAGAGGTTTGTTCTATAATTGCTCTAAAGAGCCAAGAAAAAACTTGCTTCTGTTGTCTGACTGAGATTTTCTCAAGTTAATTTTACTAAATACATGCATCTATATTTAAATCAATAGACTATGAAAATGAAATACTCAGTGCAGTGAGAACTAGTGAGACTGAAAGCCTTGTTTGCTATTGAAAGTTTGATTGAACTTTGCTACTGCAGAGACCTGGAGTCTTGCAATCATATTGCACTGCCAGCATTGTTGGAAGGAATAAAACAGCAGTGAGTTGATCAGTGATACTATTTTCCCTTTTTTCCCCTCTTTCCCCCCCCCTAATCAGAAACAGGACTTTATACTAGGAACTTCATACTATACTTAGGAACTTAAGGGTCTTTTTTATTACTTTGTCAAACCTGGCATGTATTATTCAAAATTAGGGGGGTGTACAGATCATTCAAAAGTACGGGGAATGACAAAGTATGGTGAGCTCAAGTTACTTGTTCTTTGTGCCCAAAGATGACTGCTCTCACAGTTATGATTGCCTCTTTTTGAAATCACAGTTATAAGTTGATGGAGCCAGGGGGGGAACTTGAGGGCATGGGGGGGAGAACTGGAGATGATTGAGGTGTGTGTTGGCATTACTACAATGCAGGGTAAGATTGTAAGAAAGAAATATGCAAGTGTGAAGAAAACCAGGCTTTTTGTAGTTTTGCTGCTAGTGGAAGAACTTATTTAAACTCTCTCTACCATTATTTTCCATCTCTCTGCAAAGTGGCAGGAAGGAGACTACTTATTATCCCTACAGACATATATTTAGTTTGACGTTAACGGGTAACTATTCCGTATTCTGTCCTTGTGACTGATGTAGAACTTTTGTCTACATTAAAAGGGCTTGTCTTCTGGCGGCAATAAGGATCCTCCTTGTTTGAAACTGAGGCTATCCTTATTGTTGGAAACTGAGGATATATTTGCTTTGTGAATAGCATAAATTCATTTTGATTTAAGGTAGGCAACATTCTGTGTGTGTTGCGTGTGGACAAGAATGTGCTGTGCATTATTTGCTTAATTAAGAGAGGAAGGTTATTTTTTCAGGTTACGAGAATGAGTATCATGTTAGTTGCTGACTTGCAAATGGCCGTCTTACCAAGTTTTTCTGTTTTAGTTAAGAACTTTCTCTTCACTCTCTGCAGAGTCTCTGACCAGACAGTGTATGATACTATCTTTATTCGATTATTATATAATCACTGTGATATTACCAGATATAATGCAAATCTGGTGTGAATTATGTGTGATGTTATGCTGGCACAGGTGCATTATATTAATGCAAATATTAATACAATGTTTGTAACCATAAGTGTCACTTATTAATGAAAATTATATAAGCATTGCCAGTGCAGTGTTTGCTGATTTTTTTTCAGGTAATGTGTTGTGCTGTGCCGCTTTTTCTAGTTTGTTACCTAAAAGAACAAGCTGAAACATACAGTACAGCTGTCTAAATGATATATTCTTTTATTTATGAATAATTGTCCCTGACATTTCTTGTTGTATCTGAACTATTAGTGTGAGTACACAGATTGGCATAAATGAAAGCCACGGGTCAGTTCTTCACTTAGTTGAAGGACATTGCTGAATTTATTTTAATTTACTAGACAAAATATTTATTTTTATTACAACAAATTTATTTGGTGTACTAAGTAGTGGCAATGAGTAGAATATATTTGAGGAATGGGATTTTTTTTTCTTATTTAACATAGTGGCATGCTTTTTTCCTCAAAATCATTCAGACGTAGAGACATTTGGAAGTTAAAGTTATGTCTTGGGGCTAAGGTCAAAATGGACTGGGATCTTACCTTAAACTTATCTTAACTTCTTATTTCAACAATAATCTGTGTTTCAGGTTACTGTATTTCATACTGTTCCGTTGTGATAATAACTGGGTTTTGTTTCATTTATATATTTTTCCTAAAATATAAAGTATGTTCTGGATACAAGGACTCCAATCTTGATTTGAGGATTCAAAATAGGCAAGAGGTAAGGGAATTTTGTATGTGCTTCTTTAAGCAACTAATCATGCACACTGCTGAAAACACATATGCCCCTGTTTCTAAATCAAATTATTTCTATTTTAAACCGGTAACTTTTCTTAAACCCAGATCTGTTAAAGATACTTCTAATACTATTTCCTCACTTTAAGAGACTGTTAACACATCGTAATCAAATCAGTCCTCTTAATGCTTGGAATGCTTTTTTCTTTCCATCTTTGAAATATTCCTTTATTCTGAAGTGTGGACCCTAAATCAGTGTACAGTGTTTGCCTGATCGGTTTTCGCTGCACTTATGAAAGCTCCCCATTTGTGGTGCTACAGCGAGTGACTCCCTTAGTCTTTCTTGCTTTAGCATTATACTAGTTGGTTGTTTACTGGCTGTTTTTCAAGCCTTACCAACTCTTTCTCAGGGAAGAGCAAGCATAACACCACCACTTGTTAAACGCTTACTTAGAATTTCTTACCCACAATTGCAAGTTGCTCTTGCTCTGTGCAAAACTCTGCACTTGTGGAAGGAAAAGTTTTTTTGTGTTGGCGTGGAAACAGTGTAGTAAAAAATTATACTCTGTGAGTGAAATCCATCCAGTTTAGAGATGAACATTTACCTTTTTAAGGAATAGCTCCATGGATTTATTTCATCTGTTGAATAAAATAGGTAACTAAACTGCCTTTTCCTGTAGCAGTTTCCTAAGACTAATTGCAAAGGAGCCTTGCATCTTAAATCAATGTATGCCTTAAGATCATGCTTTTTTGTATTGGGTTGCCAGAAGGTGATGATTAATTCACCTGTTCAGTTAAAATCTTGGTAAAATTAAGTTCTTTGATTTGTGCTTATACTGTTCTCAGACAAATTGCAAAGAGATGCCCAATATTTTTGCATTTTCTTCCTGGAAAATCCATATATGTGTTTTCCTTCCCAACCTTCTTTTCCCAATGTGTTTGGATTTGATAAATTGGCATTACCTTACCTTGAATCTGTACTTTATATTCTGAAGTTCAGTGCTACAATCCATGTCTATATAAAATCTTGTTTATTTGAAATACTGTGGTAATACCTCATTTTACCAAAAGTTTCAATCTAACTATTATTGAGCAGGAGCAATTTATTTGAAAGGTGCTTTTAAATAACATTCATCTTTGTTAATAGCAGCATTATGCTTGGTGGCACCAGAGTGAGTAGTTTATCTGCATACCAATTTATTTATTTTGTGTTTCAAATGTTGTGCTTCTACTTCCCGACTGGCTAGTATGAAGTAGAAAGCCCTCCCAAGATCAGGTCATTCTGTAACAATTTCAGAAAAGTCTTGGGTTTATATTCACAAAATGCTCCATTCAAACTTCTTTTTTCAACATTGATGACAAGAAAACTAGTCTAGATTTGTATAGACTTATATCTGAGGTAGCATAAACGGCACCGGACCAGATAAAAAGGCTTCTGGGTAGCCAGTGGAGCTGATTTTCTACAGTTCACCTTCCTGCTTGGCAGATTGTTTCAAGATTTGATAGAATTTAGCAGAAGTAGTCTGTGTATATTGATCCACATGGTATGAAATGAATCTTGTTACTTTAAGGTTTTACTTATGAATACCTTTGAAATATGTAGGTGTAGAAAGTACTGTATTAATTGCAGACATTTTTAATGCAGCTTTTTAGGCATAATCTTAGATACTACCACCAGAAATTGTTTATCAGGAATATGTTTGCTCTAATGTGTAATGGTTACTCTAATTATGTGAGGTTATCTTGCCCAGATGATAATAGTTTGTGTTGTGTGAATAAGATTTTATGACTAAAAGTGGCTTGAATTTGGACAAAGTGTTACAGATATAGAGAGGATAATGCCTTGTTTTGTTTTTGACAAAAAGGTATTTTACCTTGACCTTTTTTCTTTTTTACTGAAATTAACAATGCAATGGGACTAACTCTGTATGCAAGCCATTCTGTGATCAAGTATGTAAATGGATTATGGTCTTCACATGAAGTATTTTTGCTACTTCTCTTTCAGAAGGGAAGGTGCATTCTGTCCCCATGTTTCAGCTCCATTGCTCCACCAAATACTTGCCTAGTGGAACTGGAGGTAGACTTCCAAAGCCACTACTCTTTCAGGGCATTTATTCTGCAATCACAAGCATGAGTCGACACTGTATTGACTTTTTGGAGATGACTGAGAAATGTCGCAGAGATTTGTTTTGTCTTTAGAATGTGGGAATACAGAGTATAAAGATAAGTTAAAAGATTCCGGATTCCTCTTCTGTAACCTCCATTATTAGATCTGATGTTACGGTAAGATATATTCACTGGAATAGTGAAGGCAAGGGAAAAATGAGCTGCTTTTGCATCTCCCCCAGATTCCTTAGCCACTTACTGGTTCCCACAATAAATAGCCTTTTTTTGAGTTAGTCATCCGTTATTGCCATCTGCAGACATTGACAATTTTAGCATGCAAAGAGAAAATATTCTGCCAGCTTTAATCCAAAACCAAAGCAATGAACTCTCTTTCCTCTGAAATTATTTCTTAAAATGCTCATAATGTGTGAAGAGATCTACACGTGGTAGAGCCTGAGACAAAAAGTCCTTCAGATGCCCAGGGTTTGCTGTGTGGAGATCACTGTGAGGTAGGGTCCCTTCTGCCCTTGTCAGCCAAACTTTTGATGATACATATTTCTTGTGAGGTATTTTATTAACTTGTGTTCTAAAGAATAGATGGAGGACGTGTCAGTGAAGATATCATCTATTTACTTACCTGTGTTTGTAAGTTATTTTGATTGTCCCTTATGGCATAGTTCAGTCTCCAAAAGCAATCTTTGTTGAATTGCTAAACAAATTCAACAAATTTTGTTGAATTAGATCATAGATGACTTGCCACTGCTTTCTTTGTAACTTGCTGCTTTCTGATCTGCTGCTGGGGAACATAAAGGTTCTCCAGTGTATCACAGAATCATTATGTCCATGTGAAATGCTGTTGTGATTGCCTGACTCCTCACAGCATAAAAGCCATTTAGTGGTTATTTGTCTGCTTTCATACTAATTTTCCACATAGATGTCTCTTCTACTGATTTTTATCTTTTACTAACTCTATTACTTTGTTTCATCTGGCTGTTAGTGCTGGCTTTGTTTACTTAAGTTGGAAAGAACTAGTTGCTTAGCTATTGGTTTTCTGTTTCAACGTCTTTATTTTCACCAACAGTCTCCCCTTACCTATAAAAGCTGGCATCTGTGCCTTATTTTAAGGGTAGTTTTGTGCAAAGATCTAAGTGCAGAGCGTGTCTTCAACTCTTGTGTGGACTAAAACTAAACTATCCCAGAGGCTGTGGAGTATCATTGCCATGACTGGATAAGGAAGAGCAATTTAACTTTTGTACTGTTCAAAGATGTGTTTTCTATACTTCTTTCTATACTTTCTAAACAACTTTATGCAGGGCTGGAAAGGGAAACTTCCGTTCAAGAGGCAGTTATTTCTTTTGCTAGCTGGAATATGTGAAGCTTGTGTAAGAGCTGCCACACATGCTGAGTACATTGTTGTAAGGAAAACTGGTAATCGCTTACTTTTTCTGAGATTCAGTTAGGCTGTTGGTATTTGACAATTTAGAGAATGTTTTCATGTCTACTCCTTATTAAAGTGTCAGTTTTACTGAAGGTAAGAAAGGAAATATAGACTATCATTTTTGGGAGATTAATCTATGCTGTAAGAACAGCACCTGAGAATTATGGTTGACAGGCAAGTTGGTGCATCTAGCTCTCATTTCATCTGCTTTTTTTCCTGAAGAGTTTCCCGTTGCTCTTCTGCTACATTGAGCTGGTACTTTATCAGTGGTTTGTGCTAAGATTCTGTGCTGTTAAAACAAGAACCCAACGTGTAAGGAATTTTTGTTACTGTAAGGGGGGTTGAACTGTTGCAGCCAGTAATTACTAGAACCACAGAAAGGAGGCTGTCAAAGGCCTTACACAAGTGAAACTAGTCTCATGGTGAGATTATTTTATTGTGTTAATAATTTAGACCTTTCAGCTTCTGCTTACTGCTGACAAAATTTTCTCTGTTTTAAATAAAATAGCAAAAGTCAGGTCACCGGTCACAGCAGTGATTAGGTCACAGCAAAGAATGCAGTTTTATAAGTGCCAAATCCTCTCCTGTTATTGTTTTCCACTGGATTTTTCTTGTCAAGAGTCCTTGTCCCTTAAACCAGTGTCATGCCTCAGCGTTAGGACTGACAGACAAGATAGTGATGTTGTAATGGTGTTGCTCTGCTTTTTGGTCAGAGTTTGCAAAACTATCTGTTAATAATGACTTTAATGCAAAGTTTAGAACGATTGAATGATATTCTGTGTGTTCTATAAGGTTTTCTTGAACTGTGACACATTATTAGGTTATGCAGTGAAAAAAGGTCTTAACAGTTAAATTTTGAAAATCTTTCCTTACTGCAACATGGCCAGTGAAATGTAAAACAAAAAAAAAACTCCACCAAACAACCCAAAACAAACAAACAAACCGACGCCCCAACAAAATAAAACAAGTTTTGGTAATCGCAGATATCTTTTCTGTGAAGCGTCATTTATTTGTGGAAGATAATGCATGTTTTCGTATTGCAAGGCATTTAACTTCTTCCCTCCCTTCCTACACACATGCAGAACACTAGGTCTAATAATGATGAGGAAATGAAAATAAATGGAATGTGAGGGCTTTAAAGGTACAATTCTTTCTACAGGTGTAAGTTTTCAAACACCCTGTTAAGAACATTGTGAACCTTTTTGAACTGGAAATTTGGAGCATTCTTCAACAATTTGCAGTGGGGTTGGGTTGGGAAAGGATGGTTGGTTCAGACAAAAAATATCTGCGGTCACTTAGGCAGGTACTTGAGAATGCTGTTTTCTGCACTCTGACTTGAAAATGTAGTACTTGTTTTACATGAGAACACATAGCAATTTAAAGACATTTCAGAGATATAAAGCTTATGTCACTAATGCTTTTATTAAGCCTGCCAAAGGTGTGAGGTGCAATCTTTCCTTTATGCAGTGTGACCAATCCCCAGTACAAACATCTTAAGATGAGTTCAAAAGATATGGCCTATGAAAAACATGGCTGTTGAAATGTAGTTATGAATGTCATCTGTGTTTTGGTAAAAGATACTATCAAACCTCCATGCTACCTGCTGCTTCTGATGGATAAAGTTATTGCACTTAACTGTTGAAAAGCTGTAAAGGTAAAAAACCTGTTAAGATGGCTGGGTTAGAATACTAGTAGTTTAGAGTTGTTCTTTATGTTCTTGTTTTGTTTTAGTATGGTAAAGGTGGTATGGTCAGCATGTCAAAATAAGCCAAGAGCTGAAAAAGCTAGAATTACTGTATTGTAGGAATGTTTTTTTATGCTCATTGCATGAGTGCAGGTTTTTTCCCTGTCTTTATAGTTTATTTCATTATAAATGGGAATTTAAAAAAAACACAGACAGTAAATGAGATAACATTTTGGTGTTTACTTTTCTCTGTCTTCCTGGAGAATAACTTTCCTTTTCTTCCTCTTAAAATAGTTCAAACTATTTTTCACTTTCATATCTGTTACCTGTTGAATGTGCCATTTCTTTCCTAATTCCTCTCAACCATTAATTCTTCTACTACAGGCATACATGCTTTTGTCACTCTGATGGCAGTTTTCATTTTAAGTGCTGCTTATGACTGAAGCCTATTTCTCAGTCAGTTTGAGCACAGTTTACATGGGTGCAACAGGAGAAAAGGGCAGCTCTGCTGAGCAATCTTACTGTGTCCAGGTTGCTTGTTTTTCCCTGCCTTTGTAGGGTTGACAAGTGCTTATTCTTGACCTTGATTCTACAGAGGGCAAGTGGCCGTGAGGGTTCTTTGCACAGCTGTGGAATAGAGGGCCTTGCAGTGTCTTGACAGTTCAGCTGCTCCATTGCAGGTCAATGGAAATGGATTTTGGGCCTTCAGCATAGTGGCTGGCTGGCCACTGCCTTTCAAGGGAAGTTTGTCACATGTAATAGATGATACTTGAATGAAAGACTTACCATGAGAATTATGCATGCTGACACTAAAGAAGGGCCTGCTAGAATAGGAGCCAATGCTGTTCGCTCTGTAATAAGTCATGATTTTCTCTTGGTATTTTAGTATGACTACCGCTGGTGGAAGGGGACCGAGAGAGGAAGATAGCAAACAAGCACCAGCGTAGCTTGGCTTCAAGTTAGGTGACATAATTCTGGTTAGGAGCTTCATAGTAGGATTTTAAAAGTTCCATGCTACTGTTGTGATCAAAATAATTTTTTCACAATGTATTTATCTTGTAAGGCATTAAAAGTGAAATCAATATATGAAGTATTGTAGATTTCTCTGTAAAAGCACCTGAAAAGATAGAATTGGCCACTTCAAATATTATCCTCTACTGTCATAAGCATACTGAAGATCAATTTTCTTTTAAAAATACTTAAGTTCTTAATATTTCATTTATGCTAAAGATTCTACTTGACAAAGAATTGGAAATGGCAATTCATGTATATATGAAAAATTGATTAACTTTGTTCTGTCTTAAATGATTCAGAGTCACAATTCTAAATGTCCCTGTATTTTTGTGCTAATAGATTCACTGCCGTTTTAATGTCCATTCAAGAAACCTAGTGAAGTTCAGTCAATGTTTTTTTTTTTTTCTTTCTGAAGTTTACAGGGTAGTTTTATGGTATTAATACATGACGCCAATACAACTTAACAGCCCTGACTGTAGTATGCTGCTTTTGAGATGGCTACTTTATTTGAGGAAAAAAAACCCCAAACCACCATATAAACAAAAAACCTCACCCTAATATATTATTATACTTCAAGAAAAGATTAGAAAATTATTTTTAGCCACTCTTAAAGTATTCTGAGACTTGGATTAATCTTACATTTTGTACATTCTTGGCTAGTTACATGAATGCATAATTTTTGTAATTAATGTTTCTTTCTCTAGGATGAGTGCTTTTGCCAATGGTCAGCTCCTTCTTCCTTTTTTTCTTTTTTTTACATTTTATATTTTACTTTTTTCCCTCCCCTTTTTCTTTTGTAACATAGCAGCAGTCTTTTGGATTAGTTCCAATGACTTCTGAGTATTGATTTTAAGATAACACATCATTATACAATGAAATCTGTATAAAAATCTATAAGCTCAAAGTAGATCACTGTAACTACACTAACGATAGCTTTTTAAGATAATACTCTGATTGACAGAAAATTGAAACTATCTATAAACAAATTCTCATATAATGTATTCTTTTATGTTCCTGGTCATGTTTTATTTCTGATAAGAGATACCTGCCATCTGTTGCAACTCGAAAAGCATCCTATTGCTGAATTATGACAATGTGATCTCTTCCATAATTGCACTTGCCAATGTGTCTTGTGTGGATGTAATACATATTTATCCCTTGTCTGACTCTGTAAGAAGAGTTGAGACCGTGGAAAGAGTGGAGGAGGAAGGATATGGGGAATAACACACTGGGGCTTACAGTTGTGATGATAGGTGGGAAGTGCTCAAGGAAATAGGCCAGGTTGCATTTAGTGTGTATATACATTTTCCTTACTTTAAAAATTTGCTGTTCTCTTACTTTTTACTCTTACTGCTTTTTTCCCTAAATAGAACCTTTTAAAATGCCAGCTCCGATTTAGTATTGATGCATTATGCATATTCATATAAGGCAATTCTCAATCATCATTGCTTGAAGTCAGGAAGACCTTAGTCTTGCATTTCTTTGCAGTGTGTTTGCTTTCACCTTCAGAGCTGAAGGTAGCTAATGCCAAAGTCTGTCTCCAGCTTGATAGAAGCAGAGTGCTTAATTCCTGTGCTCTTTTGAATTCACATTTGTACATTCTAAATGCGCTTTCATTTTCAACAAAACTCTGTAGCGGGCTTCTACAAGAAAGATTATAAGAGGTTACATGTAGTCTTTACAAGAGGGGGTTAATAATGGATGCACTGAAAATCAAAAAGTTGAAGGTATGACATAGTTTGCATTTGTTGATCTGCAGTTGGCATACCGAGAAGGAAAAATATGTATGTATTGGCATCTTCCTGAGTTTGTTGTGACCTTGCTATATCAGGGGCTCCATCTTAGAGAAACAATATAAATCTGAAATATTGGCTGGATCATCTAGTTAACTTTGTTAATGTCTCCACCATCTCCTACTGTCTCTAGTTAAGTAAACAAGGTTCCTGATTGCCTGCATTAACTTACGTGTAAGACTAT
This sequence comes from Alca torda, assembly GCA_008658365.1. NCBI lineage: Eukaryota > Metazoa > Chordata > Aves > Charadriiformes > Alcidae > Alca > Alca torda. Next base: position 51,339,086 of record CM018101.1, on the reverse strand, counting down.
TACGGATATTTGGGAACGTTTTTCTAAAGTCCTCCTAAACTTAACTCCTAGATAGTTTATGCATGTGTTTTCTTTCTATTGTATATTTTTAGCTTAAGTAACTCTTTCTGCTTTGTCCTTATAGGTACCAGTTATACTGCCCCCTCAGACCAGGATGTGATAGGTGAATGTAGGAAAGACAGAGGTTTTTTTCATTTATGCTGCGTGTTCTCCTAATTGTGATAACTTTTCCTGGTACTTGGTCCAGTTTCATGCCATTCTTCCTTAATACGTTCAACTAGAATTAGCATTAACATTATTTTAGATCTTTCACCAGTGGCTTACAAAATTGCACTGGCAGCAGACTGTGGCTATTGAAATTGACCCATGACACATTCTGGGTTAATATATATCTGATTATGTCTGCAGTAAATATTGCTAATGTTTGAAACTTGTGCTTTCATGTTTGGATGGAAGGCACTGTATATGGGGGATTTTATATTACTAAGTCATGGTGACTATGAATTCAGATCTACTATGAATCTAATAAAACTCAACGTTTACTGAAAATGAAATACAAGTCTTAAGGCAGGGATGGTGTCCATTTTCTTTGCAGTGTTCTGTTGTGCTAATGGGTAGACAAAGATGTAGATGAGTTCTTAAAGTACAGTAAAATACTGCATAGTACAACTCTCTAGTCTTTTGCCTTTTTACTACACAATTTGGTATTTATCATATTTAGTTGATTTTATTATAGGAATAACAGTTAATTATTTACTTGATTTTTAAAGTGTCTTCCTTAATTTGGTGCTTTATAATCATCTGTTGTCAGGTGAAAAGTTAAAGAAAAGAACTAACTTCCATAATTCGGGTATTTGTATATCTCTTTGGCTGCAGACCCTTTGAGAGATCGGTTGTGTTACCATTTTTAGCTAAAATTTAGCAAGCGGGTAGTAGTTGTTTGATTGTTCAGGACTCTAATATAGTCAGTTTTAATACAGACTCCAAGTCTAAGCAATGCATAAGAGAAAATATTTAAATAAACCATATTTTAAAATGTCTTAATATCCAGCCCTGGTATTAAACATGTGTTGAGTAACTTCGAGCTTTTTATGATTAGATGCCAAACTGAGACTGAATGGCTCTATTTTATTATTTTTTAAAATATATTTAACATTTTGGTAGTACTTACGTTTTGTGATTTTTGTAAGAAAGTTAATTCCTATAACAGCTGGGAGGAGGTGCTGTTTGATGTTTCTCATCCCTCTCTGCAAAGTGAAATGACAGAAAATAAGTTACCAAAATTTGTGTGAAGGGGTATAGGACCCAATTTTGAGTCATTCACTTGTCTTCAACTGCACTGCTATTTCTTCTGACTTACTCAAGTCTTTTTTTTTTTCCCTCCTTATGTCTTTTACTAATAACATGCAAGACAGAAAATTTGAGGAGTCGTCTTTGGTGTTTTGACAACTTACTGCAGAGCATATTTCATTTTGTGTAGACAGAAACAGGTGTTTTACGGAAAAGTATCAGATACATCAGTCTGTCATTGTACCATAAAAAGTAAGTATGTGGGGTGAATAAAGACTAAACAGGTAGATTTAACGCTACTATGTCCTTATTATTACTTTTACTTTATCTCAAACATTTGTGTCAGTTTTTACATGTCATTTATTAACAGTAGTGTCTTACTTTGCATTGAAATGAATGAAACCTGTATAAAAGTGAATGTGTTTTCCTTTGGGGTGGACATTTCGTAAGCCATCCTAGTGCAACTATTAGTAATGGTGTGACTACACCCTAAGTAGTTTCTCTTCAACCTGTTAGTCAGGTCTCCTCCAAAGAAGACTGAATTTCATAATAGATGAAAGAAATGAGTAGTACACGGTCATTTTCAGAGGATGTTTTCATGTGATACTAGAGTCTCTTCTTTGTTTTTTATTACCTGGTGGCTGACATTACTATTCATCATGATTTAAATTCTCTAAAATAACAGACTTTGTTTCGAGTTAGTTAGCTAACGATCACATTATTTATACTTTGCGTGACTTGTCACGTACTACTCTTTGAATTTTGATCATGAATAAATTGTTAAAACCTTAAGAGTAATGTGTAATGAGTAACGAATAGTAAGAATTTCTGACTTAAAAATCTGACTAGCATAAAACCCAGTACTAACACAGTCTCTTGGGGTGTAATGTTGAAGACTGAGTTATACTTACTATGTACAGGCAATTTTACTACATAAGTATTCAGGCAGAGCTTATTTTGGTTGCAGGGAGGGAGTGAAAAAACATCTCACTCATTTGTCTAGTTATAGAACCAAGGCTAGAGATTAAAAAAAAAAAACAACAACAAAAAAAAAAAAAAAAAACAAAAAAAACAAAAACAACCAAAAAACAAAACGGCTCAAAGGTGATTTTAGGGAGACAGATAACAACACGATAGCCAAGGGCTAACTTGAGCAATAGCAGTACTGTGGTCAATATGCAAATATGACTATAGGTCAATCATCTTACCCCCATAACTGTTTTATTTCCTTTTTGCGGGGCTGAAGAACAGCTTACATTTTTTTTGCTTAGCATCGTAGAACCATAGAGTGGTTTGGGTTGGAAGGGAACTTCAAATATCATCTAGTCTAATCCCCCTTCCATGGACGGGGACATCTTTCACTAGATCAGGTTGCTCAAAGCTCCTGACCCTGCAGACTTCCAGCAATGGGGCATTCACAATGTCTCTAGGCAACCTGTTCCAGTGTCTCACCACCCTTCTAAAAACTTTCTTCCTTACCCAGTCTAAATCTTCCCTCTTTCAGTTTAAAACCATTGTGCCTTGTCCTGTCGCTGTAGGCCCTGGTAACAAGTTTCTCTTCATCTTTCTCATCTTTCTCTCTTTTTCAGTGTTGAAAGGCCACAATAAGGTTTCCCCAGAGATGTCTCTTCTCCAGGCTGAACAACCCCAACTCACTCAGCCCTTCTTCATAGGAGAGGTGTTCCATCCCTCTGATCGTTTTTGTGGCCCTGCTTTGGACCTGCTTTAACAGGTCCAGTCTTTCTTGTACTGGAGGGCACACAGGTGAACTCTGTGAAGAAATAAACTCCATGAAACATACTCCAGGTGAGGTGTCATGAGAGCAGAGTAGAGGGGGAGCATCACCTCCCTTGATCTGCTGGCCACACTTCTTTTTATGTATCCCAGGATACAATTGACTTTCTGGGCTGCAAGCACACATTGCCAGCTCATGTCCAATTTTTGCTCGCCTGTATCACCAAGTCTTTCTCTTCAGGGCTGCTCTCAATCCATTCATCCCCTAGCCTGTACTGATTGCCCCAACTCGGGTGCAGGACCTTGCACACGGCCTTTTAGAACTTCACAAGGTTCCGTTTGGCCCACTCCTCAAACATATCAAGGTCACTCTGAATGACATCCCTTCTGTCAAGCATGCCAACTACACCACTCATCTTGGTGTCATCCACAAACTTGATGAGAGTGCACTCAGTCCCACTATGTGAGTGATGAAGATACTAAATGCTACAAGTCCCGATACGTATCCTTTAGGGACATCACTCATTACTGGTTTCCTCTTGGACATTGAGCTATTGACTGTAAGTCTTTGGAGGTGGCCATCTGGCCAGTTCCTTATGCGTCCAGCAGTCTGTCTGTCAAACCCATCTCTCTCTAATTTAGTTGGAACATGCTTCTGCTAACATGTTTAGAGAGATGTGTTAGGTTACATGGTAAACCTCATCTGCACACACACAAAGGAGCGCAACGAGACAATGTCAGGGGAAAAGGGATAATCGTACCTTGCCTAACCAGGCCCATCACAGGAGCCATGGGCTTATCAAAGGCCCATCTCCACAAGCCCAGAAGAGCACAGGAGCACAGTGGTAGGCAAGGAACCCATATTAACGACTCAGAGGAGGGTATACCCCGTCATGTGTGTAGCCTAACCAGGGCTTTCCCTAGAGAGCCATCAGCCCTGTTGTCCAGACATGACACCCATGACAATGACTCAGTGCTGGAGCACCTTTTGGACTGGGGGCTGGAGATGTTACTGACAGGGGTACGGGACATCTAGGGTGCAGGGGACTGCAGAAGACTTAAGGGGTGTTTTGGGGAGGAGCCAAAGGTGGGGGAAGGGAGGCACTTGGGTGATTCAGGGAGGAACAAACATAGGGAAACAGAGGGGCAGGGAGATTTAGAAGGCCAGGCATGTGATGTTGACTGTCAGTACATGTGTACACAAATGTAACAGTGAGGCAAATATTCAGAGAAGTGGAAAATGTAGTGTAGTATTCTTGCAGGCCATCTCTGTTTTTTCTGAGATGATGAAAAATTAATATCTTAATTTCCACTGGAACTGGAGAAACCTGACCTGTCAGTTAGTTTGTATTTGCTGTGATCTCTGCACATTGCTCAGCATGCCCATGAAATGGGCACAGAACTGAAATACAGTATTCCAATCAACAGAAGGTAAACTTAAAATGACAACAAAACCCTCTGAACAAATGCATCAGGAAGCATGCTGCTCTCTGTGTTCTGGGAGTAGTGCTGGTTTCATGATAATGTCAGAATACTGTGTACTGATTCGAATTAACTACATGCTGTGTTTGTGCTCAGTAGATCTTTGTTTTAAGAACATGGAGACAACAAATGTGTAAAGGCTGTTTTTCATTTGTTTTTCTGTTTTTGGGACTGGGGCTTCTTTTTCCTTGTTGAGTTGCGAAGATGTATACCTGCTTTATTGAAGTTAGGGCACTGGTGCCATCTGGTGGTGTTAATACCTTCCCAGAAATGGGAAAAATGACTTGTGAGAAGTTCCAGTGAGATGTGAGAAATTAGTGGCATGATAATAAAAGGTACATTTGCTGCCTTACCATATAATTACGCCGTTGAAGTAAGTCATAAAAGGCTTCACATGGGCTGTTAATCATAACTTGACTTGCTAAAGCAAATTTAAGTCTTTAACCATATTTATTTCTGCTCAACAAAAAGGTTTGTTTCTACTAGTTTCTTTTATTGAGTAGTGCTTTGCAAACACAACATAAAGAATTTTGTTAAAGTTTTCTTCTGTGACTGCATTTTGCTAAACCCAGTACAACCTTCTCACTGCAAGTATGTTTGAAGCTACTGTTCTCTTTTTTTTTAAGTGGCTGATACATTACATCTGAAAGTAAAAATTCAACAACATAAACCTGCAGTTGATATAAACAACTGTGATACGTAAAGCCAAAGCAACCACAAATATGGTTTTTGTTATCCTTACATCTCTTAAAAAAGGTGTCCTGCATCTTAAATTGTTCACCTGAGGTAATATGCTCATCATTCTCTGGGGTACTGTATAGGCTGTATTGACTACAGTTTTCTTGAAATAAATTTCTGACTCATAAATATATTGCCCTGTGATGGAAAGATTTGCATAAGTGCAAGGTACTTTTTATATTAAGCTGGTGGGTTTTTTAAATTCATTTCACTTAGCCATAATTTTTTTGATCTGTTGCAGGTCACCATGATATTATTCTAATATGTTACTACTAAATAAATTTCCATATGGAACAGAGGACTGTCTGTTCAGCCGTTAACAATTTATATCTTCCTATTGCAACTGATTACAATAACAGGCTATTTTTGTGTTTTAATCCAGCTAGTCGAAGAGGCACAAATTCTGTACTGGTATTTCTTCCTAATCTCTGACCTCATGACCACGCAACACTGCCTTCAGTTGCATCATGATGGAAGTATGAATTAGAATTCCCTTTTAACCAGACATTAGTTTTCTATTTACATGCTGATGTTCACAATGTCAGGAGCCTTTTTTGGATCCTGTCTTGATGGAATGAGGTGTTTGCGGGCCTGTTCAGCTAAAGTAGATTGTGGAATTAGATGGAAACAGTTGTTAAATATGTTTAATAGTATTTAATATTTAAATTAATATTTAAATAGTTAATTTATAAATGTTTATTGAACATCTTTGAGAATAATTAATTGGCAGCTATACAAGGACTATTTTGTTTTGTTGTTTTGTTTTTTTTTTTTTTTTTGCAGTTTCATTCAGCTCATTGTACACCTAGGTTTGTCTACTGGGTTTCATCTGCATGCAGCTACTAACAAAAGTGTGTGAGGCTTATGCCTGGCATAAGCCAGGCCATCATAAGCATCAGATTTGAAAATTTTCTTTGCCACACTTAAGTGTTGGGTCTGAGCAAAGCTCCATTGTTGTAAGGTTTTGTTCTGAGAGATGTGACTTTCACTTTAATGACACCATCCTTGTGAATTGAGGTATACTTGCTGCTCTTATTACTGTTGTCATTCAGCTTACAGTGTTGTATGATCTTAGTACACTTCAGTAATTATTCAGCAAAATTACTAGCATCTGCCACATACAGCTTTTTTTTTTTAGGCTCTCTCCATCATTAGCACTATACTGCTTTTTAATGAAGTAACGTTATTACACTGTATTTCAGCAAAAGAAAAAATATATGTGCTTATCCTTATGAAATAGAGTAAGGTTGTAATGGTTTGTAAATCCTTCAGGCATTCACTGTAGTTCTGGATTTGTACCTGGTAAGAATAACTTCCTGTTTTGCTTTACAAAGCTTGGTGGCACGAATGAGAATTATAGGTTTTGATAATCTGTCAAGTTGTCAAGAGCAGTCATAGCAGTTGAACCGTACTTTAAAGAAAATCCATTTTGTAATCTTAGTATGTGCTTCTGAATTGTTAGTGTGCAGGATCCGTAGAGGGATCGACTTGCCCGGCCTCTAACGACTGTCTAGATACAAAAATGAACTGAATTTCCATGTCTTTAGTTTTTGTAGTGCATCACTATCTTCCTGTAACCAGAACATGAAGAATATGGTGGTGATTTAGGACTGACTTGTTTTGTTGGCTTTTTCCTCACAAGTTGAGTGCCACTTTCTTTTTTCCAGCTGAACCAAAGTGTTACCTTGTCCTCTTCCAGTAGCAGTCAGAGAAGATACATGACAATTCCTTTTCAAAGATTGTTACTCAGAAGTTTATGTTGTGATGTGCTCTTGTAATGGTGATAAGCCTCTGACTTCGTTTTTTCAGGAGCAGTGTCACTGACTGCTCTGGTCTCCACATTTTCCTGCAGAAATAGATCTTTTTTTGTGGCAAAAGCCTTCTGAAGCTTCTTCTCCTGTCCATATGAGGTCTTTCCATCCTCAGCGAGGACTGTTTTTGTGCGTTCCAACAAAAGAGTGTCTCATGCAACTCTGCATTGCTTTCAGTTAATAGTATTTTTTTTCTCTGAATGCAGTCAAAGAAGTTCACAGTGGAATTGCTAAGAGATCTTTATTTGCATTGTATTAAGTTCTCACCTAGTGCTATCATTTATATCTTATTGTAGCATTCTATTTATAATTCCCTTAGCAATATAACAGTAAAATCAGTAACTACAGGATATGCCAGGACAGTACTCTATGCCTGTCTCTTTAGGATCTGAGTATTTCCTGTGTGAATCAAGTTAAGAAGAAAAATTGCGTTCTTCTGTCAAACTTATGTGTTCATTTGAGATTATCCTCTGGCTAAAGGTGATGGAAAGGTTTTTTTTTAAATATAATTTTATTTTGGAAAATATCTAGACATTCTGGAAAATATTAATTATTTTATTGAAAACATTTTTTGAAAGTTAAGCAGATTACTTGCAAATACAGCTTGAAAACTGAGAGTAATACTCATCTGGCTGTGGATCTTCAGTCTAAAATCTTTTCTTACAGACTAATCGCTGTCTAGTCCATAGGTTGTGATTCAAGGTTTCTGCTTATTTATTTGGTTCTTTTCCCTGTTATTTGTGAAGGTAATGAAGTTCTTTTCATTTCACCATCACATGATGACAGGACTACTTGGATTTTTTCTGTGCCTATGTGTGTCCTTTCATAGGAGACTGTATTACATCTTTTTCACACCCACCCACCCAGTAGTCTTTTCCTGCTTTCTTTTTCTTACTCGGAAGTGCCTCTGCCCTGCTGTTATTTTAAATTCATATAGATACTTTTAGGTGAATTTAGTGAGCTAAGTATTTCTTTGTGGCAGTTGGATTTTGAGGAATTTTGGATGTTAACTTTCAGACTATTTTTCTGTCTTTTCAGGTCTCTGGATGGCAGACCCTGAAAAGAAATGCTGTTTTAAGAGGTATGCCTCATGTAGGCCAAAATATTCCTGACTAGTGTATATATAAATGATAAGGCCATATTTCTAAGTCCTCTCTGTAAACTTGCATTAATATTAGTTTTCAGTGCTGAAATCTCTGAAAGGGGAAAGCTTGTAAAGAGACAGTCAGGCTTGTCTTACTGCTGACACAGTTTTAGTAGAGAGATCTGTAATACCATGCTTACCTTTTCGCTTGATCATCTTAATACAATACTGCCTTAGTGGATGAAATAAAGCATGGAGAAAACCAGTTGATTATCTGACGTATGCGTATCCCCTGCCAACCTCTTCTGACTCTGTGTGTGTGGGGTTGTTTGTTTGCTTGTTTTTTAATTGGGAATATAGTCCAAATGCCTTTGTAATTGTCTTCCATCACTTCTTCCTGGTGTGATGTAAGACTTACCAGACAGTGGGAGGCTGACGCCATACTAACAGTGTGGTATAGAATAATGTCAGTTGGAACCAAACTGAAGGAATACTAATAATTTTGTGATCATTTTTGTGTATTAGCTGGATGTTTTCAATCATTTTGTGTGTGTGTTTGGGGCTTCATGCTCCAGCACTTAAGGAGATTGCGTCTTCTCTCTCGTTGGCATGTTGTTCCTGAATAATTCATTGCTTTACAGCTGTTAAGAAAGCAGTCTCTTCAAAATTGCATTGAACAGCTCTTTTGTTGTGTCTGCCATCCGTTTCAGGATTCATAAGTGGCAGATTTTAGGAAAGTAGGCTTTGTTTCTCTTTCTAAGAGAAAGATTGGTTTCACCCAGTCTTTTCAGGGCTCTTGTTGTTTTCATTTATTTTTTTTTTTTAACAGGACCTCTTAATTCTTTTTAGGCATGATTCAGGTCTCTGAAACTTTAGAATGTTTCCTGTTTCTCTAAAGCAGTACAGTCCTGATTTGTTTTGTTCCGACTCAAAAATAATTCCTACTGTGAAGTACTAACCACTTGGGTTAAGAGTGGCTCTTCAGCTATTGAGTGAGATTCTGGTGTTGCTGGTTTTTATGCTGTGTTTACAAAGGTCCTAAAGAAAATGATGCTTAGAATAAGGGAAGATATTATTGCTATTTTCAGCACACCTGTGGACATAAATCAAGAAGATGGTGCTGTGCTATTCTTGGAGGATGAGAGGCACTGCACACAGGTTGCAACACCGGACATTCTTATGAGACAATAAGAGCGCTTTTTGGCAGTAAGGGTGGTCAGACCCTGAAGCAGGGTGCCTAGAGAGGCTGTGGAATCTCCATTCTTGAAGGTTTTCTGAATGTAGCAGGAATAGGCCCACAGCAACTCATTTTAAGTGGGCCTACTTTGAGTGCAAGGTTTGGAGGTTACTTCTAATCTACATTATCCTATAAACCTGTGTAACCTGCTGAGGGGCCAGGTTTTTTTTTTTTGTATTTTACGTTTCCTGTAAAAACAGGTGAGACTCAGGTTGGTGCGTTTTGTTGTGGTTTTGTTTGTGTTTGGTTTTTTTGTTTTTTTGTTTTTTTTTAAAAGAAACACCTGTAGTTAAGAAGTGTTTTGTGATTATGGAACTGAGGAGTTAGAGTAACAACTTCCTGTTTCAGCAACATGATTTTAAGGGAGAAAGATCATGCTTTGGCTCTAGTGTTCACTTGTTGGCTAAGTAAAGAGTGAGAAACTTTTTATTTTTTTATCAAATGGCACTGTACACTCCGTGGATTAAGAGTCTCTGGAAGTTATCTACAGTTCTTACAGTTTATTTGAGATTGCTTGCTGTAGTAAGTGACTGTTTAAGCAGGTAACTCTGTGCAGAAGACATAATGAACCGCTGTGTCCTACCAATTTACCTTGCTTGGCTTTGACTTCCTAAAAACTAAAGTACGGTATGATATTTCTGTTGTCTGCTAACTGCCTTAGAGGTTTGATGACAGCCTAAGGTTTGCAGTGTTCAACTGTGAAAAAGTTGGTTCAGAAAATTACATGGTAAATGTTCAGATTCTGGTCTGCCCTCTGAAGTTGTCTGCTTTTATATGGGATGATAACTTTCTTTGAGACTTCTGCTTCTGAACTGGGCTACGATCCTGTGAAAGACTCAGAAGCTCTTGAGCATGCATCTACGCAGTGACTGATTGGTCACATTACCAAATAAGGCAAATTCAAGTATTCTCAGTTTATTGTAGAGTTTGCTTTTCATACTGACTAGTGAGTTTGTAAAGTCTCTGTAACAAAGAAGTCTCAATTTGGAGGTACATTTTGTTTTGTTTTGATTTTTAAAACTTATGCAAGAAGATATCAGCTTAAGTGGTGCTTTGGAAAAGTGAACTTATCATCCCCTCCTATGATTACTTCAAGCTATTCTGTGTGACTTTAACCTTAACCTGATTCTGCCAGTTTTATCTTTTAAAGCAACCAATTTTAAATGTTGAGCTCATGCTAATGTCATTGGAGTTGATGGCTATGTGATTATGATAGGATAACAGTTGCTTGAAGTACTGGATGAGCAGTCTGAGAGCAGTTGAAACAGTTAAGAAATTCAGCTCACCTATCCCATGGATAGGTGAAGGGAGTGAAATAGGATAGCAAGTTTGTAGGATCATAGGATAATTCAGATTGGACAAGACATCAGGAGATCATGTAATCCAGCTGCTTAAAGCAGAGTAAGCTATGAGATCAGACCAGGTTGCTCCGTGCTTTATCCAGTTGTCTGAACACTTTCATGTTCTTAACGTGCAAGATCGTTTGGGATTGTGAATTCAGAGGTGGTTTTGGACTTTTGTTCTGTTTCTTTTTAAGGTTAGATCATGTGTTCTGGAAGTTTCTGCATTCACTTTTAGCTTTTTTTTTTTTTCAACCTATCACTGTTTGAGAAATGGTAGGATGAGATTTGTGGAAGGTAGGACGTGGAGTTCAGATTTGGAAAAATGTCATTCCCCTTTGCAAAGGGAATGTATTAAAAGGAAACCTGGATTTTCCAAGAAAATAGAAAAACAGGTTTCTTAAAGCAAGCTGGCTGATCTTGGTGGTTCTTAGTAAAACTTCGTGCTTTGGACATCATGCAGTCTTGCTGTTCAGATGCAGTTTGTATGAGATTACTAACATGGATTAACTGCATGTGCAGAAAGTGTCAGTAGTCTAAGCAGAAGGATGTCAGTTCATGCAGAATTGTTCAGAGAAATCCAGCAGCTGGTAAAAATGCTTTTCCTCCTTTCTTTGTGTGACTATATGTTAATATGGTAAAAATAGTTCTTTGAGAGTGCTACCTAAAGAGCAAAAACAGATGCTGAGACTTCTGAAGGATACCGAGTCTTTACCAAGATAGATGTCATCTTGCTTTCATGGGAGCCCAGCAGGTTAAAACTTAACGAGGTTTTAAGTTGGTTGATAAGCCCAAATAATATTTAATCTGGAATTTGCAAGCTGATTAGAGTGATGCAAAATCTTAATTTTGTAATAGATTTTTAATTTATTACTGTACTGACAATGCTGAAATAACAGGTAGTCCTTATAATAATTAAGGTGGAGTTAAGATGACATAGAAATAGGGAGTGGGAATATATTTATTATATGCTTGTCAGCATTAATATCTTGGAAATTTTTTGTACCTTCTGTTTGCTTCTAATCTTCAGATCTAATCCACATTTTTTCCCCTGCAGCAGTGTACTTCGGTGTATGTATGGATACTTGAAAAGTATGTTTGGTGTGGTTCTTTGGTGTGGTGATAAGAAACTGGCTGCCTTATGTGTTGAAAGTGTCTGTTAACTTTTGTTTGGTAGTAGGTTGTAGGAACATGAGAGTGTTTGGACTACTTCCCAAGAGCAGATGGGTGGTTCAAATACTACTAGTACAATACTACTAGTACTAGTAGTTGTTAACATATTTCATATAGGAACGTGGCAAGACATCCTATATTAACCGTCTGCCCATATTGAGAGTTTCTTCCTAAGTGTTGTGAATGGTAGCTTAGCTTCACATTTTGTAGTATGACTGTGTATTCTTTTCAAATACATTAATAATGATAAATAAGTAGTTGATGGTGAAATTTGCAATTATGTTATTTAGTTTTCTCTGAAGTGATATAAAACAGACAGGTGATGAATGTGGAATTACTTTACGTTTTTAATTTGTTGCTGCTATTAATGAATTTTATTTCTTACGTGAGGCTGTAGTGCTAGTCCTTCTATTTCTTCTTTATGTATGTCAGTAGTTTTGCTAATTTTTATTTTTGCCTCCTTCCTTCTGGGAAGCAATTCAAGGTGTCTTTAAATATGTTGTCTAACTGAACTGACATCTGGGTAATCAAGCATTTCGTTGCTAGTTTCTCCCTTCCTTTCTAAATGGATATGAGCTGTTCTGGCTTGCCCTTTTTTTTTTTTTTGTCTTTTTTAATATATTTTTAATAAGGCCTCCTGTTGTTACAGGTTAACTGTTTTGAAAAATAAGAGAGGCGTTCCAATTTTCTTCTTTTTCTTGAGACCAGATGTCATGGGTCTCAATTGCACAAGATGCAGGGTAAAGTTGAGTCTGACACTCACAGCTTGTTTACAGACTTTAAAAGTTGCATTACTTATTGGAGATTCAAGCTGTTTTGAAGCTACCATGTCTGGGCCTTTGCATATGCAGAGAAGAGATCGTTCTCTTGTTCCAGCAGCTGCAAGAAGCTGGGGAAATCTCCTACTTCAGGTTTTGTATGGTTTTGAAACCGAGGTGTCTAATGCCCTGGAAAAACGTGTTCCCATTCTGCTGCTTTTTCCAGTAGTTCCCAGTTTCTATTCCTCAAACATATAATGAGAGGGATTTTGTGTCATTGTTAAAAGGTCTATAAAATTTTCATAAGGTTGATTTGACAGGCTTGCTCTGCATATTCTAGAAGACATGTATTTTTCCATTGCTAAAAAGTGCATGATTTTTTCCATTCCATCAGTGAAGTGTGTATTGTCTTTGCTGTCCTCTTTTTATGGCACGATGGCCTTTATTACCATTTTGTAGTATTTTTACTTTCTTCATTGTACGGTTCATTCATTGTTCTCGTAATATTATACCCCATCTGAACTGTTTTTTTATTTGTTGTGGGTTTTTTTTTTTTTCTTAGTGGCAGTGCTTGTCTCTACTGTAGTGGGGGAAAATTGCTGTGCTCGTTCTAGAAAATATATAATTTATTTGCTTCAGTTTTCAGCATAATATCTTTGGCTCTTCTGCCTTACTAGTGCTTGGATTCAGTCTGTGGTGATCCTGAACACCTTTTTCTGAATTCCTGCCTAAGCAAGTAACTGGAGTTGTATTCACACTGCCTTTTTAGGTATCCTTGTAGCTTAATTTCTCTTTTGTCTGTCATGAATTATGTTTTCCAATGTGTTGACTTTCTATTAAACTGGTGATTTTAAGCTATCTCCTGAACTCTTCTTAAAAAGTGATGTTGAATAGCTCTTCTCCTGTGCCATAGAAATGTACTTACTTCATGCATTAGCTTCTTTACCTGGAGGCCTTATGTACTAATTTCCAAGGATTTAATATGTGGCTGGTTTTCAGTTGGTTAGAAATAAATCGATAAAATACAATTTAGAACAGTAATTCAGTTTCCTAGCATAGATTCTGACCTCCCTTGTGCACTACAAAACCAAGTTATGCTTTCCTTGTTCTGTAATGGCTAGTCACTAGCTAGTCACTAATTAAGAAATCTCAAATACCATAAAATAAGTTTGATTTTTGTGTCATTTACTTCTTAGCCATGAGAACTGGAGGTCTTGCTAGTAATTTTTGTATAGGACAATGCAGATTTTAATGGGTGGGTGTTGCACGTGCTTTTCTGTAGGTTATAATGGAATATAAAGTACTTTTTCAGTGCTGGTATAGTTTAGATTGGTGTGAAAGCTTGCTTTTTGATAGTTCTTTTTGCTTAGTACCACTTCATTAAACTTAGAAAAAGAAGACAACAAATTAAATTGAAGATAAGACAACCTTATTACTATATTCCTACGTGAAATTTGGGGAGCATGTGTCACCTTTCAAATTCTGAAATGTTTTCCAAGCTAAGCTAAATGAAAACTAGTATTTGTGATCCAGGAAAAGTAAAGTCACTTTAATGGCAACAGTGTAATTTGGTGACTTCTGCAGTGTGGGAACCAAATGTAATAGGCTGTAAGCCAGTTTAGCCTGTGCTGGTAATTAACTTGAATGCTGTCAACTTATGGTAACAGTAAAATTTTCTTTTCAATATATTTTGAAAAATAAAATATAGCTATATTTAAAAGGTAGCAGTTTGTTAAGACATGGCCTTTGTGTGGTCTTTTCTCTAAAAGCAATCGGGGTTGCTGCAAAAAAAAAGTTAAATGAGCTATTTCATTTATAATTTCTGATTTTTATTCCTTTTAATGGTGGTTATGCCATCCTTTCCTCTGAAGAGGCAAAACTTGCTAGTTCAAGGTTCTTAGTACAACAAACTGCAGCTCTGCCAATAAGACTCTTCTAGTTTGTAATTTATTCTTTAACTTGAGTTTAAATAAAATAGGATTTCAGAAGGCTTACTTTTCAGCTCCGTTATTGAAACACAGCTTCAAAATTACGCTTTAACCATACTGGCACAAAGGAAAAGTGTGGTTAAGCCTACTATGCCAAATCAGTTATTTTGACTTTTCAATTATGAAATGTTTTCAATTCTCAAATTGCTTTGAGGATTTTCTCCAAATCTTTGTGAATTTTTCCCCATTACTAGGCTGAATGTGATGACTTAGATCATTAGAATAGCAGGTTTTCACCTCAAGTCTGAGTCTTTTGGTTGGTGAAGGAACTTACTAATAGCATGCTGGAGAGACTGTTTTCTATGCTATTGATATTTTGACTTAGAAAATAGCATGGGTTTTGCTTCGTTTCACTTCTGTGAAGTCCTTTAAAAGTTAGTACTATCATTGTGCATGTGTGCATGCACGTGCATATACAGTATATGAAAGCCTAAAGCTGTATAAACATATCTTTAGGGTTAACTCTAGTTAATAACTTATTCCCAAATGACTTTTATTTGATCACTACAGCTGTGTTACTTTACAATATGTCTTTTCTGCAGACACCAAAGATGCTAACAAGAAAGATTAAGCTTTGGGACATTAATGCCCATATAACCTGTCGTCTGTGCAATGGATACCTGATTGATGCTACTACTGTAACAGAATGCTTACATACTTGTAAGTAGAAGTATAATTAAATTAAAGAAAATGTTTCTGGCTTTGTTGTTATTTTTTTAAGATTTGCAACATGTTTTAATGGGTTTTAGTTGAAATTAAAAAATCTGTTGTACATCAGCCAAAATAATGCATGCTTTACTAGACACTGCTTTTTTAACAGATTATTTGCTTTTTTAACAAAGCAAATGAAGAGAACATTAAAGTTGAAGCCATATACAATTAGTGGTAATGTATGCATTCATGAATGCAGTCTGTCTTCCTGCTAAAGGAATGTGGAACACCTAGTTCTTTTTTCTGTGACAGTTGACATAGCATATGTTTTCCATGTGGAGCCTTGCAAGTGGTTCTTGTTCTCGTGTTCCTCTGCAAAAAGTCGCCATAGTTTATCGATATAGAATAAATATATGGTATTGTACCCTAGAAATAAGCTTTTGTTCCAAAATGTTGTGATGAAGTAGTTGTTTATTGTTATGTTACTTTGTGCATTTCTAGTTTCACATAGGTGAAATATGTCCTAGTACCTTGCAAAGCCCTAGGCTTCAAGAAAACTGAAGGTGTGAGTCCATCCCAGCATCTTGGTTGTTGACATCATGGGATATAGAAATGCTAGGGTTTCGCAATATTCTGATGAAAAACTTGCATATTAGAACAATTCCAACTAAAGATGCAGAAAGATTCCTTCTGAGGAGAAACATCCTTATAGTCCAAAGTGGTAACTCCAAAACTATTCTCTGTCTTGACACTGAGGATCAAAACATTCTTTTGCCAAGGTAGGTGTTGGCTGAGGAATTAATCTTCAGTCCAGAAGACCTGCCGTAATGACATTAAATATCCTCTGTAGCAGCCACATAGATGGCTTTACACCTTACATTGCAGGATTTTACCAGAAGTATTTTTTCTAGCTGTGTCTTCAGAGTCCCTTCAATTTACCAATGCATCCTTGCCACCCAGGAGCTTCCATTTGTGCAGTTTTGTCTGCTCAGAGCTTAGAATACCATTTGTGTTGTTTATATGCACCTGTATTAGTCTATTAAATGGTATTTGCCGTGCAGCTTCAAACACTCCATGCTTTAAAATGCTTCTGTCACAGTATTTTATTCTGATAAAGCTAGTATGTTGTTTGAATAACTTAATGACTCGTAGTACTAAAATTTCTTGGAAGAGAATAATTTGGTGGCAGGGGCTTCATCTCCACAGAATGAAAGTTTCAGCGGTGTTATTCTTCACCTAAAATGCCTTACAAAGGGGAAATACAATGCTCATGATTTGTGAGAGATTACATTTTGTATTTTATTTCATGTATAAGTTCTGTTCAGCTGTAGAAGTTCAGCTTTAATGAGTTTGTTGTTCTTGTCACCTTCCATGTCATTTTGGTTATTCTTCTGTTCCTTCTGCATCTGTTTCACGTCTTAATTTCCATAGTGCTCTTTTTGGAGTGTAGAGATCCTTAAGCTAGACATCTACTTAGTTTTGCACCAAATTCTTTACTGCTGCTATTACAAGGTTATATACAAAACCAGTATTATAACAAGTTAGCATGGCTGACAGAGCTAGAGGGTCTTTTTTGGATGTTCCATTAAAATAAAATGAAACAACCAAATCCCTGAAACCCCTCAGCTAACATCATTTACACCATTTTTTACACTTGCTTACAGAGAAAATTTTTACATTAATCCACAGGGCTGCAGTGCTTGCTTCAAAACCCAGGGAAAGCTTGTTGCTAGATTCTGCTCCTTTCTTTTTAGGTTTGTTTTTTTTTTTTCTGTTAGATTGTTTTCTTCTTGTGGCTTGTCCCTCCCTTATTTTGGCTGGTTGTATTTTCAGAATACTACTTTGCTGTGTGTCACGTAGAATTACAGTTTTCTGAGACGAGGCATACCGCCCTGTCTTTTTAAAAAAACTTCATACATGTTGGCATTGTTTGTATTGTGCTTGTTAATAATATACATTCCTGGAAAACCATCCTTGCAAAATCTGTCCTGAAAGTGCCCTGTCTGTTGAGATAGTGAATTCTCTTCTGAATTACACCACTTTCTTTCTTTCTGTTTCTACTTGGAACTGCACAGTTTTCTTACATTTTTAAATTTTTCTCTGATTTCTTGTCCTTCAGATATTCAAAGGCTCTTTACTTCAGTAGGAAATGTAGTTCTTGAGTCCTTTGGTGAGAGTCACTTAGAGGACCAGGGCCAGTCCTTTGGAGGGACAGGGCCAACTTCTTTTGTAAAACACAATTCAGTGGAAAACAAGCTTTTTTGCTCTGTTTCCTACTTGTTTCTCTACTGTATCTTTAGTTTGTTGGGACCAGACAGGCCTGTAAGTCAGTAGATAAAACCTTCATTAGTATTAACTCAGTGTTAAATCTTTTCTAGTTACATCTGTTTCTTGATTAGAATTATGGGTTAGCAGATACATGAAGACTTCTTAAACTTTTACATTTGTAATTTGATTTTCAGTAGTGTTTACATGTTAAAGCTCTCCTTGTATGTTTTGAAAGGGGAAGCCCTTTGTTATGTTATTTTTGTTATGTTATGAAAGGTATCCTTTTATGGGTTCATGAAAACCATGAAAGGCCAACTGTATTCTTGAACTAGATAAAGAAATGAAAAAAGGCAAGAGGAATGAAGCTGTTTAGGAAAAAAAAAGTGAGTGAGGATTAACCTTACTTGTTCCTTTTCTAATAAAAGTTCTCTGATATACTTAAGTGTACTGTAGAAATAACCAAAAAATTTACAGTTCAGTGCAGGCTTACAGTCAGTGCCCAAGTATCTGCATAAATAGAGATTGGAGACTTTGGAAATGCTAGATAATGGAAAAACTGTAGACATACTGTTGTTTCAGACCCTAGAAGTGTTCCTATATCAACTGTCCCATACTCGTAGGACTTGCAGTTTGAGGAGAGTTTATTAATCCCAACGTAACCCTGTGAAAAAATAACCAATCTAGATGACGTCGCCACCCTCCATAAGCTATGTAGTTGCATTTATTTGGATGCTGTGCTTAGACTAATAAACCCAATAAAGAACCTGAGCTGACTTGTGACAAGTTCAGTTTAGGAGGAGTTAGTGTATACCTAGTCCAAACTGGAAGATGTACTGAAATGAGATTTTTTTTTTTTTTAGAAGGTATCATAGAATGGCTTGGGTTGGAAGGGACCTTTAAAGGTCATCTAGTCCAAACATTCCTGCAGTGACCAGGGACATCTTCAACTAGATCAGGTTGCTCAGAGCCCCATCCAGCCTGATCTTGAATGTTTCCAGGAATGGGGCATCTAGCACCTCACTGGGCAACCTGTTCCAGTGTCTCCCCACCCTAATCATAAAAAATTTCTTCCTTATATCTAGTCTAAATCTACCCTCTTTTAGTTTAAGACCATTACCACTTGTCCTGCCACTACAGCCCTACCAAAAAGTATGTAGCCGTCTTTATCATAAACCTCCTCTAAGTATTGAAAAGCCACAATAAGGTTTCCCTGAAGCCTTCTCTTCTCCAGGCTGAACAACCCCAACTCTCTCAGCCTACCTTCATAGGAGAGATGTTCCACTCCTCTGATCATTTTTGTGGCCCTCCTCTGGACCTGCTTCAATGCGTCCATGTCTTTCTTGTGCTGAGGACTACAGAGGTGAAGACACTACTCCAGGTGGGGTCTCACAAGAGCAGAGTAGAAGGGTAGAATCACCTCCCTTGACCTGCTGGCCACGCTTCTTTTGATGCAGCCCAGGATACAGTTGACCTTCTGGGCTGTGAGTGCACATTGCTGGCTTATGTCCAGCTTTTTATCCACTAGTACCCCCAAGTCCTTCTTGGCAGGGCTGCTCTCAATTCCTTTATTCCCCAGCCTTTACTGATACTGGACTTTGGCCTGGCCCAGGTGCAGGACCCTGCTTGGCCTTGTTGAGCTTCATGAGGTTCACATGGGCCCGTTTCTTGTGTTTGTCTAGGTCCCACTGGATAGCATCCTGTCCCTCAGGTGGCACCACTCAGCTTGGTGTCATCTGCAAACTTGCTGAGGGTGCACTTGATCCTACTGTCTGGGCTGTTGATGGAGATATTGAACAGTACTGGCCCCAATACAGTTCCTTCAGGGACAGCACTCGTCACTGATCTCCATCTGGACTTCGAGCTGTTGACCACTACCCTCTAGATGCGACCATTCGGCCAATTCCTTATCCACTGAATAGTCCACCCATCAAATCCATATTTCTCCAACTTAGGGAGGAGGATGTTGTAGGGGGCTGTGTCAAAGGCCTTACGGAAGTCCAGATAGGTGACATCCATAGCTCTTCCCTTGTCCACTGATGTAGTTACTCCAGTAGAACGCCATTAGGTTGGTCAGGAAAGACTTGCCCTTGGTGAAGCCATGCTGGCTGTCTCAAATCCTCCCTGTCCTTCATGTGCTTTACCATAGCTTCTAGGAGGCTTTTCCATGATCTTCACAGACACGGTGGTGAGGCTGACAGGGCGGTAGTTGCCAGGGTCCTCCTTTCTACCCTTTTTAAAAATGGGTGCAATGTTTCCCTTTTTCCAGTCACCGGGGACTTCACCTGACTGCCATGACTTTTCAAATATCGATGTGAGTGGCTTGGCAACTACATCGGCCAATTCCCTCAAGACCCTGGGATGCATCTCGTCAAGTCCCATAGACTTGTGTATGTTCAGGTTCCTCAGGTGGTCACGAACCTTGATCTTCTCTTACAGTGGGAGGGACTTTTCTCCTGCAGTCCCTGCCTTGCGGTCCATACACTCGAGAGGTGTGGGGAGAGAGGTTGCCAGTGAAGACTGAGGCAGAAAGTTGTTTAGTACCTCAGCCTTCTCCTCATCCGTTGTTACCAGTTTGCCAGTTGTGTTCATCAGGGGGTATGCTTTCTTTGACCTTCCTTTTCTGGCTGACATAGCTGTAGAAGCCCTTATTATTCTTTGTGTCCCTTGGAAACTCAGCTCCAGCTGCGCCTTGGTCTTCCTGACCTCATCCCTACACAACTGGGCAGCGTCCCTGTACTTTTCCCAGGATACATGTCGCTGCTTCCACTGTCAGGTTCTGCTTTCATTGACTTGGTAAGACTGGGGTTTGGCTTCACTTTTGCAAATGGATCTACTGCTCTGGTGCTGCTCTGGAGCAGACTGCTGTGTGAGATCTGTGCTTAGCGTGCAAAGCCGTGAGGCTTGGTCTAACCTCTACCAGCAACAGTACTGTCATCCTAAATGTGTAAATGCAATCCAGAATGCAAACTTGCTATGCTTCATTGACGGCTGCTAATTTTTTTGGTATCAACAAGTGTTTGTTTAATTGTACTGTCATATTGTCTGAGAGGTAGATGGCACTATAGTTACAGAAATTGTTTCATTTTATGTGATAAGGATGAGTGCATTAATACTAAGATTACATGAACTGCTGCTCTTTGAATAAAAGCTATTTCCTCCCCTCTTTTTTTTTTGCCCACATTTTTGAGTTGTAACTTCAAATGAGTCAGGATATCATGTAGTAGTGTCTTTATGAGTAGTGTTTCTGGAGGGCTGGGGTGAGGAAGTGTAAATATTTTACTTTGAATGAGATACAGATGATGGTGTGCATGCATATAGAAACAGTTCAAAAGCATGCAGCTTTATAATGAATGACTTTTTTAGTGACTTCTGCCAGCACATTTTATAAATACCAGAGGTCTATGCCCATGTTATTTTAATTGTCATGTACTCTGTGAAAGTTAGAATTAAAATAGCACATAGATATCCACTTTTGGAAAGTTCTTCTGTTCTTTTTAAAAGTACCCACCTTTGGAATAATTTTTTTTGTCTTAGGTTCATTGCCACCATACACTTTACTTCTGTATATGGCCATGGTTAAAGCAAATAGGCTTAGTATCTTAATGTTATATAGTTCCTGTTATATCATCTGTGCAAGCTGAACGGTGCAAGCAATATGATGTTGAGCTGCTAGAAATTGCTGTTCTAGTAAATTCCGGAGTGGGATTGTGTGTTGTATGCTTTAGTAGGAAGACTCTTGACTAGGTACAGATGCCTTAATTCTATTGCATCAATTCGCTCTATCAAAAACATTAATGAAAGATTGTCCTGGTTTGAGGTAAAACAGAACCAACTTTCTGCTCAGTAATTTTATTTCTTAGCCAGGGCTCTTCTAACTCTCTGAAATTAACAGCATGTTGTGCAGAAAACGGTTTGTTTTCAGAGTGATAAGAGCAATGTTTACAGTTTGTGCCAAGGAATGGTATGCAGGCAGGCTCTTGCTTGTGCTTATTGCTATAACAACCAAGGTCAGCTAATTTCGTTGTTTGCCCCGTTGGAGGGTTGGAAATGGAAAAGCATAGAGGGGTCCCACCTGCAGGGAGGAGCGGACAGGACAGGTGACCCAAAATTGCCCAACAGGGGTATTCCATCCACTCTGCCCCATGCTCAGTATAAAAGCTGAGGGATCAAAGGGATCAGTGTTTCTTTCTTCAATGGCCGACGTCCGAGGAGGACCCTGTCTGTTCATCTGGCTTTGATTCTGATCAATGTGTTCCTGACTCCGTCTGTGGAACCCAGTTCCCACCTGTCACTGAGCCCAGTCTGGGACTTCCCCAGTGCCTGCTGGTGACGTCGTCCTGGGAGCTTAATATGGTTTTGTATATACTGTATCTATTTCATTATTTTCCTTTTCATTTTATTATTAATATTGCATTAAAGTAGTTTAGTTTCTTCTAAACTCGTAAATCTCTTTCTCGCTCCTCCTCCTCTCTGTGTGCAAGAGGCTGGGGGAGAGCATCTGTCTCTGGCCATTGGCCAATTTGGCCAAAACCACGACAAAGATATTGGAAACTATTTTGCATGATTAGTCATCATGTTTACAGGATGTAAAAAATTAACTTTGTGTAAATTTAAGTAAGGCACATTTCTGTGACTGTACAAAACCAAACTTTTTGTTTTTATTATGCTTCTTTTATTTCTTTATAACGATGAATGTTCTTGTTATCAGTCTGTAGAAGCTGCCTAGTGAAATATTTGGAGGAAAACAACACCTGTCCAACCTGTAGAATTGTTATACATCAGAGCCACCCGTTACAGTATATCGGGTAAGTATGAAATAAGAAGTGCAACAAGCTTCACTCCAGATTGTTTCAGTCTCTTTAATATAGTACAGCTTTTCTTAAACTTTCTTACTTCCTTATCAGCATGTTAAACTTTTAAAAGGAAAGTTGAAGGTGATTGAGGAGACATAGGATCAAACTTTACTATGAATTTGCAACTCCTTCACTTCTGTTAGCTTCTTCCAGACTTAAAAGCAAGCAAAGTACGCACTTTACTGTTTAATTTCTGTGTGAGTTTTAATGGGATTTAGTCATTCCTCATTTTGTGTGCTTTGGTCATAAAAGTTACATAGACAAAACATTTGTAGAAATGGTACTTTTACAAAACCCTCAAAATAATTAGTCTGTTGAACAGTGCTTTTCAGTGTCTGACAGAGTAATGAGAGAAATAACTGTCAGTTTTATTGTTCAGTTAATCTTTCAAAGGTCTTTTTAGTTCATAGGAACAGGTAAGAATATGGCAACAAAAATATTAGACCAGTATCTTTAATCTCTAGAATGGAAGAATCTTATCCTTCATTCTGTTTTGATCCCCACACAGACTCCTCTCACTTTCTGACCTAACATGAATGTAGTATTGTTCACCAGTTTCCTTTTTTTTTTTTTTTACTAAGCATTTTTGGTGGTTTTTTTTTCTTTTTTTTGTTTCCAGAAAAGACATTCCTTTTCTTCAGTGCTTTCCTTTAATTTTACTGAACTGTGGTAACTTGCTGATGGAAATCCATTGTGGCAGTGTGTTTGCATGAGCTGTTGCATATCAAGTAGTGTTTTGCCTACCTTTATATGAGTTTGCTTTTGTTTGTGGCAGTCTCAATGTGCCTTTCTCAATTTTCTAACAACTTCTAAAGCAATGTTTGTAGAAAATGAGTCTGATTTGTCTTCACTTTTACTGAAAACTGTTGATGTTATATATACACTTATATTGCTCGAGCTGATCCTGATTCAGGAGCCTGCAACTAGTTATGCCATCTCTGCATTTGAAGAATAATAGTGTACACTGATAATACATTATATGATACAGTGATAATTCCCTATATGAGTGTATACTTTGAAGGGACAAGTAGATGCCAATAGGCAAGAATGAATAAAAGACACTTAGAATTGTAGAATCATAGAAGGGTTAGAGTTGGAAGGGACATTTGAGATCATCTAGTTCCAACTCTCTTGCTGTGGGCAGGGACACCTTCCACTAGACCAGGTTGCTCAAAGCCCCATCCAGCCTGGCCTTGAACAATTCCAGGGACAGGGAATCCACAACTTCGCTGGGCAGCCTCTTCCAGTGTCTCACCAGCCTCAGAGTAAACAATTTCTTCCTAATATCTAATCTAAATATATACTCTTTCATTTTAAAACCATTACCCTTTATCCTATCCCTACACTCCCCAATAAAGAGTTCCTCTCCACCTTTCCTGTAGGCCCCCTTTAGGTACTGGAAGGCTGCTATAAGGTCTCCCTGGAGCCTTCTCTTCCCCAGGCTGAACAACCCCAACTCTTCTCAGCCTGTCCTCATAGCAGAGGTGCTGCAGCCCTCTGATAATCTTTGTGGCCCTCCTCTGGAGTCACTTCAATAGTTCCACGTCCTTCTTATGTTGAGGGCCCCAGAGATGGACATAGCACTCCAGGTGGGATCTCGCCAGAGCAGAGTGGAGGGGCAAAATCACCTCCCTTGACCTCAGTCCATATGTGACATTTGAAAAGCCCAGCCTGTGCAAATGGGATTGCTGCTAGTTGAAATGACATGAATTTAGAATTAAAGATACTTTGATTCTTCTTCTAGTGATACATTAAAAGATTGTAATGGTTGATTGTAAATCTCTTGACTTGTCACCATTTCTGTACATGTTCACTAGTCTCCGCTGCTGTGAAGTACTCGTGTCAGGTGATGAAAAGCCTGAAACTACTCTTGTAAGCCTCGTCTCCTATTTAAGTCAGATTCAGGATTTGGTATTACAAGCTCTGTTGGAGTAAGGACCTTGGAGCAGCTGAGACAGACATTTGAAAAGTTTCTAATTTTACTTATCAGTTTCTTAGGGTACTTAGGGAACTTTGTTTCTTTCAGACAGTGACTTACATTAAACTAAAATGGAATTTTATCTAGGTGAGCTGGAATTAAAGTTTAGAATCTTAATGAGTCCTGCTGCTCTAGTTGCAGTGGGACTATTACCCTTCTGTTACTTGAGCCACACTACCTATACAGGCTTCTGAGCTACATGATGTTGCTCACAGTTAAAATGTTGGCTTTTAAGAGGAAAGTAAAATTTTATTCTTATGATCTTTTCCTGTGAACTGTTTTCTTGCATTTTTGGAAAAGCATAATAAAGATAACTGAGTAATCTAGAAATCTAAGAGATGAGTCTGCAGAGGTAAGAAACAGACGATCCTTGATTCTTTTGTAATAAAAATGAGTTTACCTCAAAGTTGTCAAAAATTTTGACATTATTAGTGACATGCTTGCTTTGATGTAGGAGACCATGTTCCGTGGGTCATCGTTCTCCTCATGCCCAAGACTCTTCTCCCTCAGACTTCCATTTGGTTTCTGTGCTACCCTGTACTTTTTCATAATTTGTTTTGTGTTATTGTCCTCTCTTGTTTGGTATAAATACTAATGTGAGAATTGAAATTCTTCTTAGGTAAATTTAGAGATTTTACATCAATTTTGTCCTGGAACTTTTTTAAGAGAAATGTTTTTAATCAAGATGGTTGACCTAAACTTTTGATTTTGTTATTTTTCTTGCTAGTCATGACAGAACAATGCAAGATATTGTTTACAAACTTGTGCCAGGCCTCCAAGAAGGTAAGTGGTGGTATCACCTTTTTTAGAGATAGTTTTGCACATACTTCCTTAACACTTAAAAAAAAAAAAAAAAAAAAAAACAAAAAAAAAAAAAAACACCAAAACCAAAAAAACCCAACCAAACAAAAAAAACCAAGAAAACAAACCCTAAATTGGGATGGGGTGGTGCTGGGGCAAATACAATGGCAAACCATATTCCTTCATTTGTGTTAGTTCTAGTGATTAGTTTAATTTCATAACTGTACTAGCAGCAATTGGGTGTGGGGGCAATGGGAGGAAAGATGGGATATTTCTTCAAAAAGTCTTATTATATAAAGCAGAATAGTAGTTCAGCTTTTGAATGTTGACACACTATCATTTGTTCTTGTTAAACTGTGTACTTAAATCTGTTGCACCAGCTTTCTAGAATTCTCAGAGGTAGAATGTAATGTAGGACAGCTTTTAGTTTCAGTGAAGTTTCTGCTACTGTGTGAGTCCTGTCTTAGCAGGTAACTTTCAATTTGTGTTTTTATAATCCTCTTTGAGACTGGATCTGTTGGACTAAAGAAGTACCGTATAGTAACTTCTCAGTAATTCTTGCCTTAATCTATGTTACAACATTAATTTAAATTGAGTATTTTTAATCCGTTTAAACTGCAAAACCAGAACATTCTCAAACATCAATAAGATTAAATAGATTATTTAAAAATATTTCTAGCATAATTGAAAATCAGAACTATAAATAAAAATTCAAAAACAATGGTTTGACTGAAATACCGTGGGAGGGATTCAAAATAAGGTATAGTGTTTTAAATGCTATGTCATTCTAATAGGCTGTTATAATAGTAGCTATACGGATGACTTTGCAGCATTCCAACTCTGAAAAATAAGATGAGGCGTGACTTCATACAATAGCAGAGATAGAAGAGCAATAAATCATGGCAAAACCACTATTTGTTGGCAAGCCTTTTTCACTTAAGGGGGAAGGGATTTGGAATAACTTCGTAAATATTGTATTAGAACTTTATTACAGGGATTAATATTTACAATTTTAAACAGCGGAAATGAAAAAGCAAAGGGAATTTTATCACAAACTGGGCATGGAAGTTCCAGGGGACATCAAAGGGGAGACTTGTTCTACAAAACAGCACCTAGATTCCCATCGAAATGGTAAACGGTCCTTTATTTATTCTGTCTTGGGAGGGTGATGACTAGTAAATTGATGAACAGACCTGTTGGAGGTGTGTGCCTAGTTGGTTTGTTACCATCACAATTGTTCTGTAACACTGCACAATACAGTGCAGAGTGTAGGATTGTTGCTTCATCCCTTATTTGTGCACAGAATCTTTCTGTTTAGTCAGTCCTACCATATTACTCTTGGCAAAGGAGATCTCCATAGTAGTGCCTACATGGGGACTCTGTTAAGTTACCCAGCTTCTGGGCTGCTAGCAGTTGGACTGAAGGTTGTGCTCTGTATGTATTCCTGTCTTTCATGTGTGGGGCTGTTGGCAGCTGGTGTTGCCTGAGCAGATAAGCACAATTTGGGAAAAGCAAAGTTTGTTCTGTATTGCAGTCCTGAACTGTGCTGTTTAAATCATATTAGCATTACAGGCTGCTGCTGAGTGTTATCCCATGTATCTGTTTCTTTTTATCTAAGGTGAAACTAAACCAGATGAAAATTCAAACAAAGAAACTTCTGAGGAAAAACAGGAAGAAGATAATGACTACCACCGAAGTGACGAACAGGTGAGCTCATAAGGCATGATTTAGTTTTATCTGTTATTTTAGCTTTAGTGCTTTGGTAAGCTAACAGAGAAGAAAAGTAGCTGTCTCAAGCTATTTTTTTCTGTCCTGTGGCACAAACAAGATGCAGTTTTGTCCAATGCTTTTGTGTAAGCATGAGTTTCATCTTTGGGTTTTGACAGAAATGGAGAATACACTAAAGACATTTGCAGGAAGATTTGATAGTTCTGAGTTTCCAATGTATTTATTTGCTTTCAAAATAAATTCAGGTTATTTGGCTCCCCTTCTGAAGGCATGTATCCTAGTGTTATTGCTAAACTCTGAGCTGAACGCATATCAATAATAGTGAATAAAACCTTTTACTCTTTTACTAACTTACTATTTGTTTTGTTTTAAACCTCTAATACTAAGGCAGTGTTAGCGCTTGACCGTGAAAATAGTTTGAAGGCCAGGTTTTAAACACAAAACATGTTTGAAAGTGAAATCTCCTTTTATGACAAACAAGCCATCCCTTTTATGTTTTGCTGTTGTGTGTGTCTGGAGCAAATTAAACTTGGATTAATTTTCTTTTCAATTATAATGTAAGGGAACTTTCAAAGAGATTGTACCTAGTATTAGGTCCTCTTAGTGCATAAAGTAAATAATCACAAAGACTAAGTAATGAATAGGTGTATGAGAAAAGAGGTGAGAATTGAAGAACGGAAGTTAGAGGGACTTTTTGGGAGATAATTCTTAGAATTTTAAAAATTTGTTATGCCATTTGTATCCATTCTTTTTAAACTCCAAATTCTCTTTTAAACGTGTGTTAAAATTCTGTTTTAAACTGGATTTAGCAGTTGCATTAAAAGCAAGAAGTTATGTTAGAAACAATCATTAAAAATTGGCAATAGTGTTCTTACTGTTTATCTTACTCTACCTTTTGACATAGGGTCCTCTTGAGCTATTGGCAGCTGTGAATTTGGACTGGAGCAGCTTTGTTCCAACATCAAAAAAATTTTTCTTAAACTTCTTTGTCGAGATCTGTTTTGGTTGCAGTAATGCTTGTCACTAAACTGACAAGATGTTAGAATTTCTTTTTTAATAGGACTACAGGCATTTGAGTTTAAGGAATACTAGTACTGTACTTTTTGACTTTGATTTATTAATAAAGACTGCATATGGAATATATAATAAGGACTGCAGATAATTGTTCCAGCCAACCCTGACTGCTTGCTTTTTCTTGAAGGTAAGCATCTGCTTGGAATGCAATAGCAGCAAATTGCGTGGATTGAAACGGAAATGGATTCGCTGCTCAGCACAAGCAACAGTCTTGCATCTAAAGAAATTCATTGCCAAAAAACTTAACCTTTCTTCTTTTAATGAGGTAATATTTTAATTTTTTAAAATTATTTTGCAGATATAAATACCTTATGAAAAGTGTGGGATTGTTCCTTTGCAAATGAATGTCTTTTCTAGCTATTTTCTTGTCCTTTCTTGGGTCTATACAGGACTTGTCACTTAGTTTGCAGTGCATCTTTTCATGTCCGTATATAAATAGTTGAGCTAAAAGCCTTGGTTATGTGCTTCCACATGTGTTGAAATGGACTCTGGCAACGTGCTTTGTTTGTCAGCTTGTAGTCAGGTATACCCCACCCTTTCAGAGATTTCACACTCAGTGGAGAGGACAGGCAGTGACAAACACTACTGAAGCCCAGCTTAAGAGAAAGCACCACAAAAATTTTGTTCCTTTGTGTGATCTCAGTGAAGCTCAACCCAAAGTTGCTGCCTACCATGAGGAGGGTTTTATCAGATACCTACTTTTCACTTCCTTTGCAGGGAATACTTGGAATCATGGGAAGAATTTAAGGTGAAAGGTACACAAAGAAAGGCAATTCTTTGCACTTCTCCAAGTTCAGATTTGAAATTAATGGTGGCGAACATATGAATGCAGCCTTTGTTTACCACTTTGGTGGGTCTCTATTGCAGTCTCCAGGCACCTGTTCACTGAATTTCATTTAGACTTGTCATTCAAATCAAATCATCTGCTTTCCAGTCCAATGTGTCAACACCTTTCTGCTCAAACTTTTCAACAGCCAGTTTACATCTGGATCACTGTTCCTTCCTAGCTTCTGTACACTTCAAACCAACACTCTGTCTTATTGTTGGAGTATGTCCCCAAGCTCTGCTAGTCTTCCCCGAACTCTGCTCTGTATCTCCTGTCTTGTCCTCAGCTGGCTTGGAAGTGGTTGACCCCTGGCAGTAGCCCAGCAGCAACATAGCTACCATCACTGTTTGAAAAGGGTTATTTTGTGTGTGTGTTTAATCCCTCCATTCCACTCTGCCAGTCTGTGATTTAACAACCTTCTTGGCTTTTACCGAAGGAACAAACTTTCAGGACTACTGTTTATTCTTTTGCTATCCCTCCCTACCTTCTTAAGTGTACATAAATTGTGTAATAAGTGTACTGGGTGTAATCAGTGTAATGGGTACAGTTAGTAGAAGGATTTAAACTTGTGGGCACTTAGTTGATTGCTATAGACTATTGCAGGTTTGAGTAATTGCCAATTAGATAAGCCATGAAAGTGGACTGTGTGTCCATTCAGGCCTTTCTGGATTGTATGCTAAAATGTTGTTAATATAAGCCACCTTGGTGGAACTTTCTGTTGTCATGCATGTTCCGTCTTTTAGTTCATATTCAGCTATTGTAGTTCTGCTGATTAGTAGTCGTATGATCCTCATGTTTTTATGTTTATATTCTCACTGTTTATAATACCAAGATCTTTCAGCACTGAGATAAGAAAGTAAAAATAGCTATTGAGTATCTGCAAATACCCCGTAAATATAGTATTTGAGGGAGGTGGCAGACAGTTTTTTTTAAAAATGTGTAATTGTAGCAGAAAGACACCTAGCTGGTGTTAAGTAAAAAAATTTCGTAGTATGGTAAATAGCATAGCTGTCTTTGGCACTTGTGAATTGTGTTGCCTTGATTGTTTTATTGGGCCTTTTTAAAAACATGTGAAGCTTTCAGGAAAGGGCATTAATACTGCTTGGGAAGATAAACAGCGAAGTCCAGTTCATGCAGTATTTCCTAGGTAGGCACAGACATGGTCTTTCAGCACTTTATGTTGAGAAAAGACATTCCCTTTTCTTTCCTGGTACTATTTTTGTCTGCAGAGCAACTGCAAGATGAACAGTTCCAGTGTCTTCAGAAAAAAGAAATCTTGTCAGACATCTGTAGTACTATCTGAAATATGTTGTGTCATGTACTGTGTCCCAGTGAATTAACTGTCTTCTTTGTTTTGTCAGCTGGACATATTATGCAATGAAGAGATTCTTGGCAAGGATCACACGCTCAAGTTTGTAGTTGTTACTAGATGGAGATTTAAGGTATGACACAGCGATTCCAAGTAAATTATGAAGTGGCCAAATAAATTGTTTATAAAATTGGCATCATTTGGAACTATACTGCAGTAACTGCAAACTTGATAAAAAGATACTTTGATAAATAGCTAATACAGCATCCTTAAGCATCAAGAATTAATTTCATTTCCAAGGAAATGAAGGACAGGGCATTAAGTATTAATTGCAAGGAAAAAGGGAACACTGCATCAACTGTGAAATTGCTATTAAGTCTAGCAAAGGAAGTAGAAGCCACAAGAAAGTATTTTTAGCTATTTCAGGTAAAACTGGTTTTAATCCGTGTAGGTGAGAAATTGATTGTGATGCAGAAAAGGCAGAAATTTTCAACATAGTTCTGTTCTGTAGCTCAAGAAACCTGTTTTACCTCTAAAGGAGAGGCAGTAATTGCAACGCTTCTCTGCCTTAGTTAAGGAAACTTGTATCGGCATTTAGTAAGCATAAACAAGGCTGGTTAAAAAGGTTATAGTACATCTTTGACTTGCTTATTGTTGTTTATTTAAACAACTTCCTTGAAACTCAGTAGTAAACAGTGGGGCATTCATTCTGAGTACTATCGTATTAGTAATGGCAGCTCAAGTGAAGTGGGTGTAAGAATTAATTGCAAAATCAAACATTTAGGAGGCAAGTCACACCTACAGAGTCAGTGTATGTGTATCTGGGGATATTTGAACTAGGAGTTAGTATTCGTAATGGACAAGCAACACAGCCTGAGCTTACACTGTACGCTGAGGTAGAAACACTTGATGGCTTTGGCTGCATATCCAGAAGAGGTGCAGTAGGAGTAGGGAAGCGTTTTTCTGTCTGTGTAGAAAAATAATTCACTTGCATAAGAGTCACAGGATAGAAGTCAATGTGCAGTCTTTGAAATGCAGAGAGGTCATGAGTGGAATCCTACTGGAATCTGTTCTGTATGATGTTCCTGAATGACCTGGAAAGGGATTTGAGTAGTGCAGTAACAGTGCACTGACAACACTGTGGTTATTTAGGATAGTGAAGACAGATTGATCAGAAGGAACTGAAGCAAGCCTTTACAGTTCTGACTACTGGTGATTAATGAACACCTTAAGTTCGATGTAGATAAATATAGAAGGACACAAAGCAAATGTTAGGGATTTGTATGGGCAGGGGGAAAGAGAACCAAACAAGAGCATCAAATTGATGTGCATCTGTACAAGTGTACTATTCACCTCTATCATAAAAATTTACGCAATTGTGAGTCACATGGAAAAAGGAAGTGTAAACTGCTCAAGTGAAAGAGGGAGGGATGTAAAATGAAACTAGGAGCTGTGAGATTCGGAACAAACAAGAGCAAGCAATTCTTTACATTAGACACAAAACTCCTTGGTGCAGGATGTTGTGGATGTTAGAAGTTTACCTATTCATACAATTACAGAAGGGGAATCAAGTGGGAGCTGTTAAATATGAAGTACCACATCCTCTTATGCTGCTTTTTTGACATCTGCATTTCTCCCTTACTGGGAGTGGGTTTTCCAAGTTAAAGAGATCTGGTAGAACTGATGTTAAGTTGATCAGCTCCTGAGACAAAAGGGAAAAGATTTTTCATCTCTTGTTTGAGCTTCACAGGTGAAATTGCATCTTATCTTTGCCTTGGTGAAATTTTGGCAGGTTACATAGTTACTCTGATACCTCGTTTTATGCTTTAGTTTACACAACAAAAGTTTTGCCTGCTGAACAGTTTTGTACTGTTTTTTTTTTCTTAACTTACCTGATGTTTCTGTCTTGCAGAAAGCACCTCTACTGCTACATTACAGACCCAAAATGGACTTGCTGTAGGAGAACTTTATTGTCCTTCTGGACAGAGTTTTTTGCAGAGACTATCATCTGGCACCTTCTTAGTGCATCACTAATTACATGACACAAACCAGCTGAATAATTTTGGAAGACTGTAGGGCTTTCATAGTGGACTGTCCTTCTGAGTATTTCTTCTAGGGATGTGCTGCCTAGATTTCTGAACAGAAAATATTTATACTTTTTTTTGTACGGAAGAAAGAAGTCGCAACTCAACGAGACACTACCAGCACTAAGTTTATAGATACTGAAAACACTTCACAGTTCCACGTATCTTAGCCTGATTTATCTCTTACAGTTACACAGAAATAAGTTAGAATGTTGTGGGGTGATTTAAAAATGTTACTTTTGACACCAGGTTGCATTTAGTTACTTCTCACATTCTGAATCTTTATAAACTATATTTTTGCAAATTGTTACTGTCTTATATAGTATGCCTGATTGCATTGGCTTTATTCAAGTTATTCTGTAGAGCATTGAACATACTTAATGATATAGTGACTGGTGATAATTTATTATGCTGCATTGAAAACTTCTGAAAATCTGGGAAACCAATAAGTTTGTCATATTTGCTCAGTTACTGCTCTCCCTCACTTTGTGTTTTAGTGAAGTTTTGCTACTCCCCTATGCATGTTGATTTGGTAAGATTAATAGAAATCATTTCATTTGATTTTAATGTGCCCTGATACTGTGCTGTGGCATAAATTGCACCACATAATGGCAAATACTCAAAAGTGCTAGATTTGTGAACTTTTTAAAAAATAAACATTTCTTATGTAGTTGTGGCTTGCAGAAATCAGTTTTTAATGTGGAGAGAATTTGCTCTCACTAGCTATTGAAACACTGTCTCTTGGGCAACTTTCAGTGATATTGCACAGTTTTCATTTCTCTGATTAAAAATTCCTCAGATCATTATGTGCAGCTTTATATTTCCTTCACCTGTTTTCTTATGAAACCATAACATTTTCTTTAGCACAATTCCTAGCTGTCTTGGGGGAGGAGGCAGGGGGGGATTATTTTAGCACCTTCTGGCCTTAACTGATAATTTTTCTTGCATCAGCCATAATGGATGCAAGGTAATACATGTGCGTTGTATGTATGTGTGTGTACATCTAGACACACATATAACTATATATATGTTATTGAATGCACCCACACTAGCACTTAGCAGGGTTCACTGCACTTTTTATAAGGCTTTTTGAAATAGTTAGCTTTTTAACAACAGCAGTTGAAAGTGATTTCTGCAAGCTGTATAGAGAATAGCACATATAGTATGACTGTGAGAGTATTTGTCTGGCATGGGTGTCAAGTCATTGAAAACAGGCTATGACATATTACTGGCAGCTGGAAATAGTTAACCTTCTAATTTTTGGAAGAGTTTTCCAGTCAGCTGAAAATGCTAGTTGCTGTTCTTATTATTAAACCCTGTTATTTTTTGATGAATTGTCTTTAGATAAGAAAAAAGGTTTGCCTGTAACTGCCCTGCTTCGTCTAACTGTGCTCCTCCTTGCCCTCTTCTGCTATAAAGTTTTACTTGGTATTCGATAATAGGAAGCTGATACTGCAAGAGATTTATCCAAGCATTTTAAATCCTCTTCCTCTTCTTGAGTTTTCAAAGCACCACATTCCTCAGTGTGTGTCCCAAAACTTCCTTCTTTGGAGTCTCCAGCCCTCCATTCTCAGCTCTGCTGCTGCAGAAGTGATGCTCAAACTTGTGTTTACCTTTGAAAAGAGGGTTCCAGTCACAGGTGTGAACGGGGAGGAAACCAAACGGTATGCAAGCAGAGAATGAAAGGGAGCCTGCTGAGCTGTGGAGGTGGAAAGGAGAGACACACAAAGGCCAAAAATTGCTGCTGTCCTTGCAGATGAGGTCATAAGGTAGCTGCATTTGAATATTTGGGTTAGGTAGAACTCCACATCTGGGCTGGGTGGCAGGGTTTGTGTGGGAGGTGTGTGTGTGCATGCATGCATATGAGCAATGGAATCAAACTTGGCTCTGGTTTTGTCATGCTGTTTGTAGACTCAAATGTATGTATTCTAGCTTTTTTTCTGTCTTTAACATTACTTGAACTGGCAGAAGAGGACAAATGAGATCATGGATCTACCATTCTTATAATTTTTTTCATGAAACGGCAAATGCAGGTGGTATGGATGTGTACACAAACTGACATACTGGGCCTTTTTGGAGCTGCATATGTGGTTATTGCTGTCTTAGTGTAAATAAGGGACTGGCTCTAGCCACTGAGGCACTGCAAATATGAATGGTGCTATTAAGTGTCCACCCTCTGTGCACCCTGAGTATACAGACACTGGCTGTACCTGATGTAGACATAAAATTAAAGCTGCCAGACAGCATTCTGATTAATCACCTTAATCAGGGTATACATACACATTAAAAAAAAAAAAGTGAGATCTGTCTACCTCAGAGTGTGTGTACTGCAGAAACTTTTTGTACGACTAGATATTGATGCAGTGCTGTTAAAGGACATTTGGATATTAGTACTTTCCTGTGTACTTGTGCATTTGAGAAATGAGTTATGAACAAGCAAATCCAGAAGCCTTTCAAATCTGTCTCTTGCTGTAACAATCTACAGTACAGAACATATAAGTTTATAACCATCTTTAGAATCACTTGAATTTGTTATGGTGCTATCAATATATTGAAAACTCTGTTTATACCTATATGGATACATAAAATCGCAACAGTATTAATGTGTGCAGATGGGTTTTTTGCTCATAATTGTATATATCTGCTTTTGCAATGTCCTTATCTGATAAAACCTCACCAGTAAAAAGGAAGAAAAAACCTCAACCAAATACAAAACCACCCAGTTATTTTTCTAAATCGCAGGTCACAACACCTTCACTACAGAAACTTTCCCTCAGGAGGGGTGTGATTGTGTCTGGACCATACATTTATTTCCTTTAGCCTTACTAAAAGACTGCAATGCAATTGAATTGAGGTGAGAGGCAGATTTCCTTTGAGTCACAGCCTTGTTTCACTTCTGTGAAGCTTAAGTGACAGTTAATTTATATCAAGATTATACTGGGTAAAATAACGCTGATACTGTTCGAAGTTGGACTAAAAGTTGGAGTCAGCATAGATATCTCTTGGTTCTAGTGAGATCATGTTAGTTTACTTTGACTTTCATGAAGATGCTGTTACTGTGAAGTAGTTTTCACAATTACTTAAGCTGGTAAATAATTGCAGTGAAGAAGTATCTTGTTATCCTCATTATCCTCAGCAGCAATGAGACTGATGAATCACCCAGGCTCAGAGTCTCATTAAATATAGTTTCATTAAAAATAGAGAATTCAGATAGAATATATAATATTGAATTTAAATAAGATTTGGTGTTTTAAATTTTAACTTTATAAAATTATTTATTCTATTTTAAGCCTTCTGTCTTATTTTACCATCGAGGTATTTTTGGTTTCAGTGGTCCAGCTTTATTTACGGGCATATAAAATGAAATTGTAAGATGTTTTTACAAGCTTCTTCCTTTTACATTGAGTTTGAGTAGCTTTTATTTGTATGTTCTTGTTTGTACGGATAAAGAGCATTACTTATGCTTTTGTGCAATAGGTTTGAAACATGCATTTATTAGGCATATTTTTAAATTGTAAATGTAGCGTCTACTTACCGTTAAATTTAAAATGAATCTAGATGGCTTTTCTCACTTGTTCAAATGGGTGTTTATTTGAGGCTATTATTTGGGGGGTTTGTTTTTTGATTTATTCTTTTTTTTATTTTAAGAGTGAAGTGTGGGATTTAAACTTGTGTACAAGAACTATCTGTCAGCAATATTTTAAAATAAATGATCTTGCAAGAAACCTTAATGTGAATTGTGGAAGCAATGGGCAAGACTTGCAGCCTATCTGAAAATTTTTTGTGCCATTGTTATGTCTGGTATATTTGTGTACCATCAAACCTGGGAATATTTATTTTTAATGGTTGTGCAATAGTATACACAACACTATCACCTCTGGGGATATGGGACCATTAAAAATATCAGACTAGAACTGTGATGGTGCTATTTTTTTCCAATAGGCTATGAGCCTTTGAAAGCTTCTCTGGCTCTTATTGTCTTTATAACAACATAGTCCTAGGAGATTCATTGCATTTTTTTCTACTGGATGATAAGTATAACCATACAACTAGCCTATTTAACAGCATTATGCATCTTTCATTGAGCTAAATATAATAGGAAAAAGCCAACCTGTACATCAGCATGATGATTCTTAATAAGTATTTAAAAAGCATTTTGTACAGAAGGCTTGACTGAACAGAACAATCAAGTTTCTGTATTTCCTCAGGTAATTACTTCAGTTTGGATGTTTCACTGGAAACGTTAATGCAACCTACACTTCAGTTAGTCTGCCTAAAGTTGATAACAGGGCAAAAAATTGTCCCATACACTAGAATCTCTACGTAAGATGTAATTAACTGTAACTAACATGTTGAGATCCGTTGTTGAAGTAAAAAGTTGCAGAGAGAACAACATTAAGGAACATATAACAATGCTTCAGTCTCTGCTTTAATCAAAAATTGTCATCAGTGCAAACTCTTTCTAGGAGCTTGTGTCTTGTGGCAAGTCAACAGTAATGTTTTACTGTGGAGTTATGCTTTATTTATATACAAATTAAAGCTCTGGTCCTGCTATTTGATCCATGTTCGATCATCCTTAGGGCTTCTTGGAAATATTTCAAAGCTACAATGACCTGTCTGGATCCTAGTGGTAGGGTAAGGACTAAATGTCCAGTTCTATAAACACTATGAACAATGAACTGAACCTTACTAATCTGGAAACACACATAAACCAATGGGATCATTCATGCAAAGGGCTAGGTGTGGCTAAGGAGCCCTGACTTTTGAATACTGATGTTCCACTATTATTATTTTATTTTTTTAATATTTTTATTTGAAAGTCAAAGCATTGGTTTAATGGAATCTTGAATTCAAATTACTTATCTGGACAAAAGGAGAGTTTGTTCTTTCCTTCTGCAACAAGATTATTTTACGGTTAAGGGACAATAAGCCAGTGCAACCACTAAGCCTTTATCCTCATATGTGGCATAATAAAGATTCTGGAACTGTCACAGTGTAAAACCGTATTTTTGGCTTAGCTTCATTTGAAAGTTTACAATTTTTTATGCTTTGTGTTGCTGTGTAATTTTTGTACTATTGGTGGCTAGTTTTGTCTGAATAAGCCTTTTGGGATTATTGCTTAATGTTTTGATTTTATGATAGTGAAGCTTGTATCCAGTGTTTTGCCAATTAATATTATATGCTTGTTAATAAAAGCAGAGAAACTAACTGAAATACTGTCAGGCTGGAAGTTATTGTACCATTTTTCCCCAAGAACATAAGGAGCTAGCC
This sequence comes from Alca torda, assembly GCA_008658365.1. Classification (NCBI taxonomy): domain Eukaryota; kingdom Metazoa; phylum Chordata; class Aves; order Charadriiformes; family Alcidae; genus Alca; species Alca torda. The sequence continues at coordinate 51,301,608 of CM018101.1, read as the reverse complement.
GCCATCATATCATAGCACAGAACAAACACAGCGTGACTGAAACAGTTGTGGTGTGGCATTGCATTGTCATAATCAGCCTTTTACTCAAAACACCACTGTGGCCCAAAGTATTGCTCCACTGCACGGAATGGCAGTATTTCTGTGGCAAGTAACTGCCAGTTAAGAAACCAAATAGCTTCAGCTACAGAGAGGAGAAACACAGTTTCCCTCATGTCTTCGTGTATCTGGATAGAAAAGACCTTACCCGGACCTATTGGCGTCATTTCCAGTCTTACCCTTAACTGGTGATGTTGATGCACAGGGGACAACTGCAGCATTCTGGAACACAGACAGTCACTTAGACACATGCCAAATTGAAAAGCATATCCACACACATTCTGATTTTGTGTTACATTACTTTGGTACGCTGATAGGGGAAAAAAAAGTCTCTCACTTACAGGAAGCTTTGATTAATGAACTGAATATGTTTTACCTTTGAAAAAATTGGTATGCTGTGGTTATTGGCGAACATTGGTTCCTACCCTCTTTGTAACTTCAGGAGCTTTTTTCCTTTAAGATCCTTGAGGTTTATTTTAATACCTGAACAGATCAAAGGTATGGGGGAATTTTTAGGTAATTGAAGTGCCTAGTTGAGATGATACAGTAAAAGTGCAAAGCAGATGCTACAATAGTTGATTTTCTTGCAGTATCTACATGCAGTAATGCAAACGTATAGCTTGTGAACTGCTCTGTACATACTGAGAGGGCAGGAAGGGCTTTTATTCCTGCTGTTGGCTTGTTAGGAACTGCCAAGTCAGTGAAGTCAAGCGTTTATTCATACACGTACTTCTTATTTGCACTGATAATACCCATGTATGATTGTCCTGAGGAAGTCAGGCATTTGCCACTTAATAGCTTCGTTTAAATACCAGTGGGAGAGACTTACTGCAGAAAGGTCCCTTTGCCTGTGTATAGTCACTTAAAGATGAATAAATGTCACTAATTGAGCAAGCGTTACATTTTGTAAATCTTCCATGCTCTCATTATTAGTGGTTCTAACACTTCCCTAAACTTTGTACCACTGGTTGCTTCCATCTATTTGTGAACTAACCAGTGATGGGCCTGGCTCAGCCCGCTTCTTTCCTTCTAGCATTTTCAGCAGCTATTACAGGAGCCTAGAGAAGGTGTGCTCAAATGGAGGGGTTCTGTTTCATGGGAGGGTGATTACAGATTTTCTGACCTCTGTAAGTGCTGGAGTAGTTAAGAGATGACAGAAGCTTTCTTCTCCTTTGCAAGCAGAAGTAAGTAGTCACTTGGTGCTGTGCACAAGTTGTGGTCTCTTTAATTGGCACATACATCATGGAGAAATTGCTCAGGTTTGCAGGAGGAACGACTTACGTGTATACCTCACTTCAGGAATGATTAAAGCATCAGCATCTGTTGTGGATGTGACCTTTGAAATGGTTGTGGCAAAAATTGTTTCGTTAAGTCAATGTTTTGTATTGTTCCATGTAAAATACACTTGTAGAAATTCAGACTGTTCTCTGCCTTTGATTTGGAAAAAAAAAAAATCTCTGATGTTTTATCTTTTATTACCATTACTTTATGTTAGTTTGAAATGAGTCGTTTAAAGCTAGGCTGCAAAACCTAAATAACAGAAATATGTGATGAAACTGAACTAACTCCCCTCATTGCCTGAACATGTTGCTAATTTAATAACTAAGAGTAAAAACAATTCCAGTTTGACTGAAATCCCCAAAACTCACAATAAGAAATTGTGCTAATAGTTGTGTTAGCTAGCCCTGAAAGCATAAATCTGCCATGCAGCTAATAGCAGCCAATTGCATTTTTTTCCCAAGAGGTAGTTCAACGTGAGAAAGCTCTAACTGGTATTTCTTGCTTTATATGTAACTGATATTTTCTGGTGCCACCGATTGAGTATTCTGCTATAAAACCCAGTACTTACAAGTGGAATATCTCTTCTTGTGCAATAACTTCCTTGGGATGCCCTTGAGATTGGAGCAGTCAGAAAAAGTAATCCATACTAACTGAATATGTAAACTTAAGATAAATGCAGCTGTTTAAATGCTGGTGTAGACATAGGCACTCAGAATTAAACTGATCTCAGCTCAGTTAAGCTTAGTTCAGTACCACATCTGAATTGCAGCTTTATGAAGAAAGTCCCTGTGTGTCCTTAATTTCTAACAGCTGCTTTTTCTTTTCTTGAGTATTTTTCTCCTTCGGGCTTCCTTTTGATTAGCTTTTCAGTGAGAAATTCAAGCAATGAATTTCTCCTTTTCCTCCTTAGTGGAGAAAAAAAATTTGTTTACAAGAGTACTCTGAGAGATTCGGTATTAAAAGTAAAATGTGGGCCACAACAATCTAAATATGTCTGGTCTTTCACACGACTGTGTTCTTGGACTTGTACTGTCACTGTGTAGAGATGTCGTATTGATGGATTTGAATTAGGCATGTCTACGCTTTCTATGTTGTGTGTAATGATTGTATGTTGGTGTATCCAAACATATACCATAGCTGTGAAAACAGAACAAAAATCCAAGCAACTGGCTTCAGTAGGAAGGCTGACTGGGTGGTTTCCACGAGGGAATGCAGCCTTGCCGCTTGTTTTCCGCCTCTGCCTATAGCATGTAATTGTTCCTTCACACACCTGAGGGAAGGGAAGCTGCATTTTCATGAAAGCCTTTAAGACCGTTTACTTATTTTCTCCTTTGATGCAAAGCTCACTGTCCCTTGCCCGAATTTTGACTCCATTCAAGGCAGTACAAAGCATTTGATTCTGGATTCTCTAAGGCTGCACCATATGAAGATCTCCATTCCTGTCGTGAAAAATGCTGACTGCTGAAGCAGCAAATAGTGCCTCTGCTTCTGGGCTGTTCTGATGGTTCTCAGGAGGCTGCAGGGCAAAAATTCTGCTTTGGTGTATTTCATAATACACTGTATTCTCTAAATGCTTTTGACTTCCCAGCTAAGCAATGTCTTTGTAACCCGCTGCAGTGGATTATAACAGCATTACTTGGATTATTATTTTAAATGTGTTTTGCTGATTTCTGAGAGTGCCTTGAAACAGACTGGTAGTGTAGTGGTGAACCTGGATGTCAAGTAGAACGTATCCCCTGGTCCTGCCTTCACATCCTTTGGAAAAGATTCCTTTCTCTGCTTCATTTCAGCATTATGGTCTACAGCTGCAACATCTGAGACCTGATGATTTCAACTGTTTCCTCTGCTCAGCTTTGAGGCTGTCTCTGGATTTTATTGCAGTAGTGGGCATTGCTTGAAAATGGTGACAATGCTGGTTTGAACCAAAGACACTGAGTAGTTGTTTCTGGACCCTCTCCCATTGGCATCTCAACAGATCTTGTGTGTCCTGACTTGAGAGACAACTCACTTCTCACTCTGGAGAAACAGTCTCCTCTTTCCTCTCCCGGGAAAACAAGCAGTCTCAAGTCTGCGTGTATTTTGATATGACAGGAACTGCTTCACCATTGCTTTCTTCAAGAGCTTTCTGGATTAGAGGATCCTCATGTTCAGACAAGGTTTACATAGTTGCACTCTGGTTCACAAAGTTTTACAGAAACCGCTAGTTTTAGCCAGAATGGCTGGAGGTTAAACACGTCAAAAGAGTTGCTAGCAGGGGAGTTTGGGTTCTGTGATGGGCAACTGTGATATAACACATTGCCCTGCAGAAATTTAACAGTTCTGAGATACTAGATGGCACCTTTCTTCAGCATTTTCCATAGCTGACTGGCATCTCAGTATCATTGGCCAGATCCCTGAGGTCCTCCTTAGCAAAGTGTGCTTTCAACTTGCCTTGGGCCTTGTCCTCTTGCTTCCTTGGCTTTGATGGGTTGACTGGGTTTGTCTCTGGTGGGATAGCTCTTCTTGATAAGTATAAGGAGGCCTCATCAACTTTCTTCTTCTTTCCCTGGTTGCTTACCCTGATCCATGGTCTTTTTGATGTTGCAGTCTCCGCACATGGACATTTATTAGAGGTGACAGTCTTATGGTGAAGCTGTTCTAGATCCAGTGACAGTCACCAGCTTTGTGTACTTTCAAGTGAATTCACCTGTCTGTCTTTTTCAGGCTTCTTGAATGTTACAGCACATGAGAAACTCTCACAAGCAGCGGGTTTGGGTTGGGGGTCTTGGGACTGCAGTCTTGCTCCCTCCTTGTGAGGTGTGACAGCAAAGTGCCCTTCTGCACTTTTCCACAGGCAGCTGCTTGTTCAGGCTCTGAGGTGTGAAAATACTACTACAGCTGTAGGGAAACGTCTTTCTGTGCTGGTTTCATCTGCCCCTCTACCTCCTGGTGCCAGTGAGGCATCTGCTGAGCTCATCCCTGCCATCACCTTCGCAGTACCCTAGACCCAAGCTACAGACATGGTCTGATGGCAGGCACAGCTGTAAACAAAGTCTTTCTGTGTCCAGGAGAACAGTTCCAACTGTTAGCAAAGCTGCTGTGTGTTCCTTGTTTACTATTGAAATGGAGCACATACTGGAGCATTAACTGGGAGCAGGGCAGGCCCTTTTAAACTTTGTCATGCTAGGCAAAATGGCAAAGCCAAGAAAGCAACAGCAGCTGCCGGAAAAGCTGAGTTTGACTGCTGGGTGTTTAACAGTGCCTTGGTTAAGTTAAACCAGAGTTGCGTGAGCCATGCATTCACATGGGTATGCTTAGAAAGAAAAATAGGGAAATGAGAGAACTTCTGTATGAAGCACAGCTGAGTGGTGCGGACGACAGTTCAGCTTTCTGCTTTGCACTGGGAGATGGAGGTGCCTGGCGTGGTGGATCTTGGCATGGGAAGTGCTGGTGCCCTGCTGCGACGGGGAAGCCCAACCCTGCAGAGGGGATGTGAGATGCAGAGGCACCTTAAGCACAAACCTGTGTTTCTGGCACAGCGCAGAAACAGTGCATGGCTGGTCTCTGAGGTGCATCTGTCCTTGCTGGCCAGAACATTGGCATGTTCCTGTAGATTTTGATTGCTAGGGGTGAAGTTTAACCGGTTTCTATGACCGTCCCAGAGAAAACAGAGACCTTCCTAGCACAGGTGCCAGCTGTCATGCAGTGCCTGGTTAGAGCAGGGTCAGGCATCCAAGTGTGTGTCTTTGCTTCGACCACTGCCTGGCTTCAAGGCAAAGAGCTCCCTGATCACACTGGAGTGCAACCTGCAGGCTTGTGCCGCCAAGCAGCAGCCCCACTCCATTTCCCCAAGGGCAGTGGGGAATAAGCATCCTGCTGCGGAACAGATGCTGAATGAATATGTCTTGTGGGATTCTGAGTAGCTGTGGGACAGAGGATGGCCCATACAACTGACTGCTATAAGCGATGGGGTATTTCGGAAGAGGCAGTGAGGTGCAGGAAAGCTAGTCATGATCAGTTTTGTTTGTACAAATTGTGTACATAGGTACTGATGATGGTACAAATTATGTAGTCATCTGTTTTTTGTGATTGGAATTGAGAGCAGAGGCTGGTTTTATTACTGATGAATTTTATCCACAATTCACGGAAAGAGGTTGCAACTGTATGTAGACTAACAGGCTGGAAAATACAAAATATAATTATTGTGGCTGTGGATCTGAAAGGACAGACACTGTTACGTAATTAATAATAGGCTCAGCTCCTGCATTCAAAGTCCTCATAGGTTTAGACCATGTTCAGGCTCCTTGCTCATTCCACCTTTTATAAGTCTTCTTGGTCTTGGACTCCAGAAATGGCTCTGCTTATTTTAGAACTGGATTTTCATGCCTTAGCTGCAATTTTTCTTTATCTATCAAAAAACACTTTGGCTGGATTTCTTGTGTCTCCTGTTTTGCTTTAGAGAATCTTGTATCACACAATGGCAGTTCCTTTACAATGTTGGTGGTTTTTTTTGTCTGGTTCATTCAGGAATTATTAATGCTAGACAGGACAGTGTTGGACTGCTCAGATGACAGAAAAACCCACCACCCTGGGAGCAAGTAGTTGGACCAAGGCATGGTGGATTTGTAATCTGAACTGCAGCATGGAAGCAGTTACATATTTCTTTATAACTATAGAGTCTAGGCATCTGCAGAGAAGTGGATGGGGTGGGCAGTGTGTGCGGATAATCTGATGCATACTAGTGACAGTTAATTTTGTCCCACATACACTGGGTTGTATGCTAATACGTCTTTTTCACCATAATAATTGTAATTCAGGAAGCCTCTTGGTTTTGTCCTCCACCATGCTTAAGCCCAGCTTTTTGCTTAACAGGCATATAATGCTGGTCTGTATGAGCTGTTGGCTTCCCTTGAGGCTCATGCGTCTGTTTTTTCTCTTACTTTGCAAAGGGTTTCTATTCCAAAACTGTGTTCCTTGCCAGCTGGTGATCCATTGGCAGCTTGCTTTAGAACAGCAAAAGACATTCATGCTATGTAGCAAAAGAACCAGATGCTGAACAACACTCTGCTTGCAAAAGTGTGTTTGTTTTCAGTGTTGCTGCCATGTAGCACGGCCAGATTTCAGTCTCGGTGAAGCTTGTTGAATGCTGTCAGCTTCCTCTGTCTGTCAATACTGCAGAAAAGCTGTCTTTAGCTGCCTTTCTTTAACTTCCTCATTCAGTCCTGCTTTGGGGTTAGTCACTGTTTATCCTCATCTTTCTTAATCTGCCCCTAAATTAACCAGTGCAGTCCAACACACAAAGCTATGCTCAATTTCCAGAGCTCTGTTCCAAGGGAAGAGGTTGTGGTCTGACAGCACCAAGTGAGATGCATATGCTTGACAGAGCAGAAAGTGGATGAAATCACGGATTTTAGTTTGTTTTGTTAGTCAATGAACAGATTTACAGTATTGGTGTTTAGGGATCTAAGGAGGAGCAAAGTTTTGAGAAACACAGGCTCTTCTATCTAGAAGCCAAAGATGAAACAAAAGCTCAGAACTGGCAACAGTAACAAAAGGTGCAGAATGGACATGCTTGTGTACGTCTGTGTGTGCTGGGGCCTCTGAACTTCACATATAGTCATTCAAAGGAAAAATTTAATTGGCAGAAGGTGGGTCCCTCCAACAGCTGGACTCAGACCCCCGGTCTGCCCAGTAGCTGGCCCCCTGGATCCCAGTCTCCCCAGTTGCTCTCACTTGGACAGACGTGCCTTTGAGGCCACAGCTCCACTTCAGTTGCTCATACAGATCATCACACACACACAGCTGGCCAGGACTCCCCTGGTCCCACAGATGACCCCTCTGTGGTCTCACTCCTAGAGACACACAGGCACTCTCATGCAGGGAGCTGGCCCTTGCAGACCCACTCAACCCCTTGTCCTGGGCCACTTCTATTCACCGTCTTGTGGGGCTTGACCTTCGCTAGTTCTCACACACTCACACACACAGCCACGCTTGCTGCTGCTGCCGGCACCCCGTGCCCTCCAGCCCATGGTCTGACTTGCAGTTGCTGTCACTCAGGCCCCCACGGAGACACACGCACACAGAACAGAACCCCCCACCCAGGAAGGCATTAGAAAGGAATTGTCTATGAAGATAGGACAGGTGCTGATTGTCCACAGGGGATGGTTAGACATTGGTATTGATGAGTCAACTATTTTACACAAAACTGGACCTTTTAATTCCATTACTCCTCTTTTTCCCTATGTTTTTTCCTCCCCAAATCATCTTAAGCCTCCCCCTTCTCCTGCCTTCGGTTCCTCCCTTAAACATCACATAATGAGTCCTGTGCAGTCCAAAACTGCTTTTCCCCTACATCCCATAATATGTCCCATAGCACTATGCAGCAAACCTCCTCAGACACCTGATCTGGAGAGCTGCTCCTGATGACTCATCATGGTAGGTATCGCACCTGGACATTGGGCTGACGGTTCTCCTGGGACAGCCCTGGAAGGGGTCGGACAAGGCTCCCCAGGAGTCCTTAATCTGCCTGCCACTGTGCCCCTGCGTTCCTCTGTGCTTGTGGACATAGGGCTTTTGTGGGCTGGTGGCTCCTATGGTGGGCCTGGCAGCAGCTCAACAGCGTACTGTTTGCCGCCTGCCAGTGTCTTTCTGTGCACCTTTGTGGTTGTGTATGTATGTGAGCTAAAGCTATAAGCATGTAACCTAACAACTATGTGTTAGGTGAAGTGACATGCAAAGACTGAGGCGTGAGGTCCAGCGCATGTGGCAGTGTCAGGGTCTTGCCAATCTTGGGCAATGTGCATCTGACATAAGAGGCACCTTCCTGACACAGTAGAATACTGGTGGAGTATAAGATGGGCTGTATTAGCAGGTCTCACAAGGGATGTGCAAGCACAGCAGAGTTGCATGGGATCTCGTGGTCCCACAGACTGCTTATTTGTCCCACTAGACCTAGCTTAGAGAATGCCATCTTGCTCAAGGCTCCCTGGGACAGCTGTGATATGACTGAAATGCTCAAATGATGGCATCAAATGCCAAACTATAATGCGTAACTACAGTACAAAAAACCCCTCTGTGTTCCTGTTCCTTTTCCCCTGCTGCCATCCACCAGCCTATTTATTTTTAAGGAGCAGTAATTAAAATAAAATGTCTACTAGTGAGTTCCTTTGCCTTCAGGCATCCATAGGACTTGACATGAAGAACAAGTAAATATCCTTCAAGGGATATTTACTTGTCTCTGTTCAGAATTAAATAGAGATGAAAAAAAAAATCCTCCTGGTGCAAAAGTGACTCAGTTTTGCTGTTGTGCATGTACAGAATAGCAGGAGAGGAGAGATGGTTGCAGGCCTTGCCCACTTCTCATGTTGGAAAGATCAGACAGGATGCTCACTGCTCCAAGTCATACTTGCATGGATGATGATGAAGCACGTTCTCAGCTCTCAGCTGCATGTGTGGCAGTCAGACTTGGTGATTATTCTGCAGAGGTGATGTCTGCCACCATGGGATTAACCATCTGTCACACATCTTCGTGTTTTGCAAACAAAGCACTTGCCTGGCTTTTATCTGAGGACAATCAGCTAGGTGATCACAGACAGGAAGTGCCAGAGCCAGGGATGGAGCCCATTTCCTTCATCAATTGGCCCAATTATTTTACTGTCACCATTTGTCATGGTGCTGGGAACACACCACCACCTGTTTTTCGTGCTGCCTGATGCCATTTTGAATAAACTGTTGTCTTGTTTTGCACCTGTGACCCCGAAGATTATAAATTTCGCAGAGAAGTGAGGGCTGGGCAGGGAGGTGCTGCATCACAAACATGCTGCTGGCCCTATGGGAACGTGTATTTTGTCTAATGGCTCAAGCACCACCAAGTTCCCTCAGCTTTAGTATCGTTTTTACCACTAATCCTTAAATCAAGTAGCTTCCGCACCGCCCCCCCACTGACCCCCCCCCCCCCCCCCCCCGCCACCGGCCCCTGCTTAAAAAAATTATTTATTTTGGAACTAGATTATGAGATTTCCAAGGCATTTTGAATAAACTCTGTTTAAGGCCCCCACCTACTTTGAAGGGAGAGGGAAGTAAATCACTTCTTTACTTCTTTTTGTTCACACAAGAGAGTGAAACTCTCCTGGGCCTGCCTGTGTTAAATACTTCCTGTGAAATAATTTGGCAGGGTGCCTGCCTGCTTCTGAGGTCCTGAAGCACTTCGAAGAAATCTGTTTGCTGTCACCTAAATGCAGTTGTTCTTTCTTGCAAGGAAAGAAAAGCCTTGGAGAGAAAGCTGTGAATAAAGCTTCATAATCGCAAGGCTGTGTATGGGACACTGGGCACTGGGACACAGCTGCCCAACGGAGCTCACAGCTGAGGTGAACCGTCTGGTGTCGGGACAAGGGGTGCTGTTTCTGGGTTTACCTGGTGCTTCCTTCTGTGATGCATTTCTGTGGCATTCAAGTTTAGGGTATTAATGGCTTTTCTGGTTCGAGTCTTGATTGGCACACAACATTTGTTTTTAGCTCCTCAGGAATCTGTAGATTAAATTTATTTCCACCTATCACACACTAGTCAGTGTTAAAGATTCTTTCCCCAGAAAAGGTGACTGTTGTAGTTTTCCAAATACTCCATCAGTGTTTCCCTCAGTCTCACTGAGGAGACACGGTGATGCAGCTGAGCTCTACCGGGAAAACAAACATATGCAGTAAATACCACTTTCACTGCCGGTACTGTGAACTCCACCAGCACTAGTACCATCTGCATCCCTACAGGATCTTAGCTATTCTGCAAAGATGAAACCCTGATGGCCAGAGCTAGAAGAGTGTAGGTGACATTTTACTGGCAGGGGCTGGGGTGCGTAGTGGATGTAAAGTTTTTATGATCTGAATGAAAACCTGATAGGGAATCCAGTCTGGAAAACACTCTCCTCCAGCCAGTCTGCTTTACTCACGGTGGGAATATGTCTTTAGCAGAGGAGTAAGTGGACAAATACCCAGGAGGAAAAGCATGTAAGCTTTTATTCAGGAGGGTTTAACACAGCTCCAATGAACTGGGACAGGTATTATAGCAGAAGAAACATTAAAGGTTGTCAAAAGCATCAAGAAAGTTCACATGCATGTAACTTTGGATTAAACCTGCTAAAACACAGCTCAGATCCAGGCACCTTGGACAAACCGCTGCTGTCTTTTCATGTGGTGCAGCGCAGTAGAAGGATATTTTCTTCATCTCTCTCTCTCTACTGAGTTGTCTTTTCTGTGTTAATGTAATAACATATTGGAAATAGCTCAATAAAATATTGCTCTGGAGACCTGTGAACTCTGAATCCAAGAATCCTAGGTGTCAACCTGCTGTATTCCCCTGCCCTTTAAATACTGGAGTGAAGCTTGTTGGCTTGCTGCCAGAGGTGTCTTTCCTACAGCTAAAGTCATACACTCCAATGGAGAGATCTCAAACCGGTCCTCACCAGAGGACCACGACTGGCGCAATCTGACCTGAGTGGCTCCAGCAGAGCTAAGGGCTTAGGTGGGACGACTGGCCTTTTGTCTGTGTTTGTCCCATGCATCTTTTCTATCAAATTACTCTGGATACCTGTTTGTATCACTGAACCCCAGTGATGCTGTCTGAGGCTCCCTTAGCTTTTTGACACCTTCCTCCTCACTTTTAAGTATCTGAGGTCAGGGTTTCTGTGCTCCTCAGCTCTGTAACTTACAGGTCTCCAGCAGAGGGAGTGTTCCTCAAAATAGCAACAAAAGACTGTGTTTTAATTCTTGGAAAAAGAAAAAAAAAAAAACCACTTGAATGCTCCTCGGGTGGTGGTAGGTGTCTTGCCAGGAGGATATACAGTGAAGTGGGGTGGTACAGGTGCACCAGTGTGAGGTACTGTGATGGCTTAATTCTCTATACTGTGGTGGTGGTGGTCACTGCTGCAGGAAGAATAATACTCTCTGGAAAGCCTCTGTAGGTTATCGTCCTGACGTTTCATAAGTACTTTGCACAGATTCCTCTCCGCATGTGTTCAGCTTTGCTGGGTGTGGAATCTATTCCTCTAGAGCAAGAATCATGGATTATAGCTGGAAAAGTAAGCACATGCTGAGCTGCCCACAGGCCCTGAGTGCACTAACAGCAGTGTGGCAGCTACCTGATGGCTTTTCAAAGTGGCAGGCTTTTCAGACAGCCTGGAAGTGGGGTCACAGTCAGGGGTGGACTGTTTGTGTTGTGTGGCAGCAGGTAGGGTTGTCATTTACAGAGCACTCAAACTAATGGCTGTTTTTATGCTGTACCTCCATCAGACTCCGACGTGTACTTGCCCCACTTGGGGTCAACTGACGTACGATCAAAATACCTGATCAATTCAGCTCCTGGTTGTCATCAGAATCAGAGACTAATACACTGCAGATCGCATCCATTTTTAATATAACAGCCAATCCTTCCAATGTGTTGCACATGCTCATTCCTTCCCCCCTCCCTTTGAGCTGAGGTAATACTTGGTTTCATTCTGAGGCTGTACCTACTAATACTCTCAAAAGCCAATTTGCTTGAGCTAATTGTAGGTTCAGTGGTACACATCCCAGTGCAGGGAGTGCAACAAAAACTGAGCTCCATTTAATGTGGTGTTTGATGTCTCCCCTTCAGCCTGGTCAGCCTTGCATTATGCTTACCATTTTGTAAAACTTCCCTCATCCAGCCATGCTATTTTCGAGCAGCGTGTGAGCATGAAGGTAGTTCAATGCGCTTGGCTCACTGATTACAGTATTGGACAGAATGAATGGGACTGAGGCCAGAACCAGCAGAGCTCTCGTGGTCTGATACTTGGCAGTAACCTTGGAGGTAAAGTGAAGCTGAGCTTATCCAACTGCACAATAGAAACTGATTGTAGGTCTAAGTCAGGTGAGTCCTGGAGCTCTGGATAATTTCTGGAGCTCCTTCCAGGCTTTCATGGGCTTCCTGGAACACAACCATAAGCTGAAAAATATGCATTCTTTGCAGGAAGATGTCTTGTAACTGCATTGTGCCTGAGGGAACCAGCAGTGTCTGCAGAATGCTACATGCTGACATAATGAAATATTTCAAGGGCACCTCAGATGGCTGGGCTGGTTATAAACCCTACTAGAGGAAGCTGCATGAAAGTCACATAAACTACATCTAAAAGTCTCTTCAGGCAGATATTTTTAATACCCACCCACTGCAGTTTCATCACCACCGTCTATCTTACATTTGGAGAAAGACAGAGATTACGTTTGTAGTACCCTAAGAAGCAATGCATGCAAGTGATTAAATATTCCCTGTGTCCCTTACATTCAAATATTTCATTTTTAAGCCTGACCATTGCCTGCCTGAAAGAGACATTGGAGGACTGCTGCATTCTGTGAGATTTCACGGTTAATATCTGAAGTAAATTAGCTGTTGGCACCAGGAAACATTCAATTTAGATGTCTGCAATGCACTCAGCTATGGGAAGCCAGCAGCAATTCCTGGGTATTTCATAGTTGTGAATTTTATTTAACTTTCCAGAGGAATATGTGAAGTGATGAGAAGATAGTAGAAGGGTGTAAAATTCAGCAGGCTTTGTAATTAGCCTGAGTAGAGATTCTCCCATCTGTCCTGGGGAGCTGGCTGGGGACATTTGAAGCATGCTGTACCTTGGTGGTCATTAAGCAAATTTAGTTAGGAAGAGTAAATGGAGGATTTGGGACTGGTTGGGGTAATCCCAAAACAGTTACTGAAACTTTCCTCGGGATAGGAACAAACTTTGAAAGGAGAATATCAGACTTTCTCCTGGGTCAAGCACCTCCACTTCCAGGCCTAGCACTTTAGCCTGTTACAGTAGTGCAGGCTGGATTCCTGGTCCGATTCCTGCCTAGGACACCAGGTCTAGTCCACATCCCAGCTTTTCTTACAAATCAGTGGTTGCGGAAGTGTAGTGGTTCAAATAAACCGGGAAGTGGCACTGTTTGAAAGCAATGAGAAGTCAAGTCTGCTCTGCAGCCCCCATAAAGGCAAATTCACAGACAGATAATCTGATGGGACAGGGATGGAGCGTATGTCCTAACCGCCAATGCTGCAGGGTACCTTTATGTTTCACTACACGAACTCTGAACCAGAATGCTCTGGAGGGGTGTGTGTGACTTCTATACAAGCTTTAGCAAAAGGCATGTAAAAATGGCAGAAAGAATAAATCACGGTTTTCACCCACTTCTTGCCCTTCAGAACCTCTCCCAAAGCTCAGATAATTCAGAATATTCCTTCCTGCCGTGCCTTTGAAAGGCTTTTCCTGTTTCAGAACCTACAACACAGAGATAGCATATGAACATCCCAGGTTTTTCTCTTAAGGCTTCAGATCTTCTGGAAAGCCTTTTCGTCTTTACAATAACATCAGGAATGCTTATGAGGGACTGATACCTGCAAAATTAAAGATGTATTTAGTTTTTTGCATGGTGATCTGGTGGTGCTGTCCAGTACTACTGCATGAGAGATAAACATGGCACAGCAAAATTTGCAAGGCATCAGACATTGACTTAGATTCTCTCTGAGAGAGAGAGATTCTGCTCCAGCCCCAGGGGACGTTTATTTCACAGCTTCTCCTATTGTGGACCACTGAGATGAGACTTAGCATTCCCCAAACACCAAACAGTCATTTCCATGTCAGCTCTGGCCACTACCTGATTGATCTTGCCCTGTAGCTTCATGGTAAATGACCAACACGTGCCTGCCAAAGGGAAGGCACACAGTAGGTTGGCCACAGCACAGCTTTTGAACTGTGAAGTCACCTGCTGTAGGTCTTAGTGTTTCTGAGGCCACATAACAGCAGCACTTTTTTGAGGTAACCAGTTTGCTAAATTGCAGAAAGAATTGTCTTTTTTTTCCTTTCCTCCCTTTGCCTTGTCTTTTAGACAACTGTGCTCTAGGCAACACTGTGCTTTGATAAGCTGACTGGCATGTGGCTACTTTAGTTTTTCAGCAGAAAACGGGCCTTTGACTTGAGCGTCTGTGCAGCTGCCCGGCAGCTTGCTGCTATCAGCAGCCAATGTCACCGTGCAGGGAGCCCCAGGGCCTGGCCAGCGGGCAGGTGCTGCTGGTGGAAAGCTGAGTAAAACTCCTCCTCTGTCACTACAGATTTGCGCCTTCTTCATTCCCTGCAGACTGTCTGTTTTTCAGACTGTGTCCCCGAGCATGCTGGCTAGCGTTTCTCTCCGAGTGTGTACAGGTAAATCAGTCCTAATGACTCTGATGTATCATTGGCATGAGCACCTTTTTTGATCTTGGTTTCTGGGCCATTTCATTCATTCAGATCTGCTGTAGTATTGTCATGGGTTATTTGAACAAAAAAATCATATTAGATTTCTTCTAGAAAGGCAACTGAAACTGGTAGGTCACCACCCAAACAGCTTTTAAATTAAGCTTTTAAGTTAAGACAAAGCAAATGATATAAGCATTTCTGGGTAATATACTGAGTCTCCAAAAAATGATCCTTCTCTTTTGGATCACATTTTTATTGAATGAAACACCTTTCATTAAGCAAAAAGGTGGTGCAAAAGAGAAAGTTAATAATTTAGCTTTTAGTTATTAGCTTAGATTTTAGCTTTTTCAAAAACTTTGGTCTTTCTTGCTACATATCCATCCCTTACAGTTCTCATAAGAATCCTCATACCTCCTCTTGGGAGAGTAGTTTATTTAATTAAATACGTGTGTAATTGTAGCGCAGTGACTCACACTTAACTTTTCATTTCCATACAACCTAATTCGGCTGACGCATTTTCAGTGCACGAGGCATTTAAGGCAACATTGGCACAAGGTAAAGTTGTTTTACAGGAACTACCTTGCCCAGTTCTGGGGGAATCCCGCGGTCTCTGACTTTCTCCGCTGAGCTGGAACAAGTCTACTTTCTCACAAGACCCCTTTCCTTCTCCACCCGCCCCCAGCAACCACCACCCCCACCCCCAGCAACCACACCGCGTCGCCGCAAAATTGACAAATTCAAGATCTGACAAAATCGCGGTGCTTGATTGGAATTTTAGCACCCCCAGCCAGCCCCTTCCCACCGAGCAGCTGGAAGCGAGCGCCTTTCGCGAGGGAAGGTCGGACGCTGCCTGATCCCGGCTGCCCGACACCCCTCCCCCGCCGACCACCGGCGGCCACCGCGGGCTGGGCGACGCTGCCGGCCCCGGGCGCCGCCCGGTGGCGCTCGCGCGCTGCCCTGCGCCACGGCGACACCAGGCGCCGCCGCGGCCGGCAGCGCGCCCCCGTGCGGAGAGCCGGCAGCCCGCGGGTCCGCCGCCCGCCACGCCGGCCTCCGACTCGCCGCTCGGATCGGGGGGGTCAGCGGGCCGCCGCCGGTTGCCGCTGATTTGCACCGAGAGGCCGTCCGGCTGGCGAGACTGCCGCAAGTACACCAGCGAAAACTGCCTCGGCGTCCATCCGTGGCTCTATTCCTCGCTTAAATTCCGTTACTTAATGTTGCAGACTGCAGCCTGGAAGTCAGACTGCAGTAATGTCATCTGGGTGGATGATAGTAATAGTAGTAGTAATTATAACAATAATAACAATAACAACAACAGCAACAACAACAATAATAATAACAATAATAATAATAATAATCATCATCATCATCATCATCAACCCCCTCACCCTTATAAATATTCAGAAAACGTTTGTTCAGAGTAGTGCTACGTAATTTACTAAAATGTCTGTTAATTCAATGCAGAATAAAAATTCTTAATCTAGACTTAATTTGTATTCCTGCAAACTTGTTGTGTATTTATCTCTTTTTTTTTTTTTTTTTGAGAGTGCGAGTCCCTGTCTCATTGCTTTATTAATGCAGCGAATGTCACTGCACATTTCCCAGCTATCTTCTTTAGCGTAACTCCTTTATACCTTTGCTTTGCTTACTTTACTTCCAGAAGCCAGGTCAAAAAAGTGAATTATAGTCGCCCTGGGAGAGCCAGGTTCTACCTTGAAATTCATGCTAAATGAGTTTTCTGCAAGTGATCTGATAAGTGTGCTCTTCTTTAATTAAACTTTTTAACCTATCGAGACTAAGGAAGTCATGCAAATGATTTTGTACAGCGGACAGTACCACTACATATTTTGATTTTTTTTTCCTTATTTCTCTGTGATTTATTGCTGTTATATGCCTTAGAAAAATTGAGTATCAGAATAAGTAATTTTTAGTGTACTTCCAAGCTCTAGAAAATGAATGGAAATCTCTGTTTTTTCCAAAAAGTTACACTAGACTTTGAACTAAAATATACTGTTTGCAGACTTACAGATAAAATATATTGTTCTCTGGCTAGGAATAGTGTTTTTCTTCAATTCTGTGTTCTTGCATGGAATTTGCAAGAGAGTGGATGGGATCCTCACATTGTTTATGGAGCTTGTCTGGATCTCAGCCTGGACAAAGAAAGAAGCTCAAAGATGGGAAGGAAAAATCTTTTCTCCTTTTCTCCTCAGACTGATTTGGGACAGAAATAACCACTATTTACTAAGTTTGCAAACTCAGTAAATAGTGATGAAGAGTTTTACGAGCTTTTGTTCGGAGCCCTGTTTCCTTTCCTTACCAGAGAAATGAGTAAAAAGGTTGGTCACAGGGAGGATTTATGGGGGACAAGTGTTTGAGCTGTTGACAGCTCTCTGCTGGGGGAAGAAAGAGTATCATTATGACAGACTAAATTCAAAAGTTATGGGGAAGTGATACCCCTGTCACACATCTGCAAATTCCCTTCAACAGTGCATGAATTTTACAGATGCATCTAATCATATGGGCTGACTGAGCAAAATACTGTATTTCACACTTCATTGGCTATTGCTCGATGGATCCTTGGCTTGGAGCATCTGAAGTCCTGACATGGCTGTTGGCTAAGAGAACAATTCAGTGCTGTCAGCCTTGGCTGATCATTGTGGCCAAACCTGCAGCAATCTGCAGTGGGGCATGCCAGCATCCTTACTCCATCTCCAGAAAGACAGCAAGGTTGTTTTCACATCACCGAAAAGCCTTGCTGCAGGAATAGCTGGGCATGTCACAAGCTCTGGCTAGGGAAATTGATCCCAGTGGGGTCTTTCTGGGGAGAGATGGGGAGGAACATCCTTTGGGTCTAGCTATGCTAAAACATGAATTGCTTCTTTGCTCTGAATCCATAGAAGCTTTGCCACGCACAGTAGACAAACTGTGTCCCTTTGGGCTGGTACAGAATTAAATCCTTCCAAGGTCTGCAGGCTGGGGGACAAAGTGTGGGACACTAATACTGCACTAAGATCTCATTGGTTTAAAATTGCACCTGCCCTCCCCCACCCCCCCCCCCATACTCCTTCCCTCACCATGCTGATGTTGTAAGATGTTAGTTTACATCTTCTACAGAAGCAGCCCTTTCCACCTTATGGACACATGGCTGCCATTAGTATTCTTCAGGTCTGCAGACCAGTCTTGGAGCCAGAAGCTGGGAAGATGTTTCTGAGGAAGCTGCTGCAGGGCCCTGCCTGTCTGCTTCTCTGCCTCAATGGGTAAGATTACGTCACCGTCCGAAAGAACAGTTCATAACAATGTAACCTGGAAAGATGCTTGGTATGCAGCCTAGCAGTTGGAGCCACAAGCTGTGTGATCCCTCTTGCAAACGTTTTGATTAGTCACCAGCAGCTCTATTCTGCATGTGTAAGACTCCTAGGACCAAGAAGCTGGAGAGGGCTGCCTGGGATGGATTTCCTGGAACTGGGCAAGGGGAGGTGGACAGAAGGCTAGTTGGAAATCTCGATAGCCACATCAACAGAGAAGAACTTTAATAAGCAAACATTTTCCCCTCCCTGACAAGGACCCTAAGTGCAGCAGTCTGATCTCTCGGGTTCATCTAACAATGTGTATGTGCAAGGCACACGTGTTATGGATGAGGGCAAATAACTACAGATTTCACTGGTAACTCTGCAGAGGGGCTTCAGAAGATGCCTTGTCATTTGGCCTGTGCAGGTTTGTGATTCTTCTGTTTGGCAAGTGAATTTAATTTGTCATTATGCTGTTGAGCTCTTCTTCCCTCCCACCTCTGGAAGGCAGAAACTCTGAGAGGGAGAAAAGGAAATTTTCCTGGTTCAGCTGGAAGAAGTAAAGATTTCAGCCTCCCTCACAATATGATAACATATGCTATGATTGGTCCATCACTACTAACCCAAGGCAGCATTAAAGGCACCTGAAAATGGAAATAAAAGAGATGGAGAGACCGCTCAAGAGAACTGCTCGTAGCATCCACTTCTGCTTTAAGCCTGCCTCTGGAACAAGTTGAAACAATCGAAGTGGAAGACCTTGAAACTTTTAGTGGAAATGAGGTGCAGAGCAAGGGGGAAGACAGTTTGATTTGTGGTCAGACTACAGCCAGAAATTAGTCATAAGACATGGAACATGAGCACTTTGAGGTTAAATGGAATTGAACACTTTTTTCTTTAGAGGAAAGAATGAATAAGAGGAAAAGAGCATTACTTGATTGCAGTAATTACAAACCTTAGAAAATGGCCATAACTTAGTTAGGATGTTGATGAACCCACTAGAACAGGTCTGTTCCGAGTTGTTTAGTATAGTGTGTCAGTGCTGATTCTTGGCAGGATTACAATTATATTGTTTTTAATTATGTCCACCTTTTGACATTATTGATTTTGGCAGGTGCTACTATTCCAGCATGCTAGGCTTTATAATTATAATCTATAATTAGATAGGTTTGCACACGGCCTAGAAAACATGCTGCAAAGAATGACATCAGTGTTACCGAAGTTATTTAACCCTGTAAACTCCACTTTCCTCCGGCTGTTAACTCTACTTCCTTTATGTTCTGTACCCCCTTCTCTAAGATACTGTGCTATGCTGATGCATAAGGAATAAATGCAATGACAACATTTAACAGATCAGGGAAGCAAGTTATTGTCTATAGTTAGACTATAGTTATATAGTTATATATTTATCTATAGTTATATGGTTGTATACTTATCTAACTACAGGTTTACAGCTGTAGTGAGTTATCATTGCAACTGGTGCTTATCCACCAGTTAAAACAATTTCAGCTTCAGCTTTAGATGGGACATAAGAACAGAGAGAACCATTTGGAACTTGCTAACAGGCTCTGACAGATGCAAAGCCCTCGTCCTGTTGCTAAGGATGGCAATGCTTTTCTTCTCATAGAAGCTTTACAGTTTTGTTGGCATAAGAACCTAAGAAGGTAAGTTCAACTGACCTAAATTAGACCAAAGGTCTGGCCCTGACCCAGTATCCTACTCAGCAGCTGATGCTAAGAGACATGTATAAGAATGGGTCAAGCATGATCCTTTCCTAGCACTCTCTTGCAGATGGGACATCTAAGTTAGCTGCCCTGGACTGACTTTTACCAGTAAATTTCTCCAGGTTTCTTTTGGAACTTGTGTAAAACTACCATCCTGTAGCAGGGAGTCACATAGATGAACTACACGTTTCAAAAGTCACTTCCTTTCATTTGTTTTGAACTTATGACAGATAGATTCATCTGATGTTCCGAACTTTTTACCAGAGGAGACAGATGAACTTCACTGTCTCTGAGCCTCTTGTCATTTCATGCAGCTCCCACTTTCTTAGTTCCGTATCGTACCCTCTGTAACCAATGCGTTAAGCCCCTCCCTCTGTTCCGACCATTTTTGGAGGATATTCCTGAGGCAGAAGCTGTCTCAGACACTTGATCATCCCTCTTGCTGTCTTGGCACCTTTTGTAAATCAAGTATATTTTCTTGAGCGAAAAAATTGCACAGAGCATTCAAGCTTTATTCACTCATACAGGAAGATAATGATGACGGTCTCTACAGGGTCTTCTACTCCTTTTGTAATAATTCTGAATATGTGATGTTTTTGACTACTGCTGAGCACAAAGCTGGGGTTTTTGATGTATCAGCACCCAAGATCTCATTCCTGTGTGGTTATGATTAGCTCAGACACCCCAATTTTATACATAAAATTGATGGTGTTTTTTCCCCCACCCATGTACATCACTTTATGCTTATCTACATGGAATTTAATCTGCAGTTTTATTGCCTAGTCACTCAATATTAACAACTTATGCAAAGCCGTCTCTTGTCTGGATAACTCTGATGAGGCTAGTGAAGTCTCTGGCCTTCCTACTTCTCTCCTGACCTTTTACAGCTTATTTGAGGCTGTGCTGAAAAGCAAAGTCACTAATGCACACCTCTCTGGGGATTTTCCTCTGTTGGAAAGAAATTACTGCTTTCTCCTATTCTTCATCTCTTCTCTTTTAACCATATGTTTAAGGCTGTATGAGGACTTTAACCTGTTATCCCATGGTAGATTCATGTCTCTTAAGGGCTGTGTTGAGAGCCATCAAAACTGTTTCAAGGTTTGTAAGACACCACTTTCTTTCATGAACACCACTATGACCCATCCTCAATATCTCTGATTTTTCCATGTGCCTACCAGCTCTGCTCACTAGAAGACTTTCTGCTAATTTACCTGATACAGACAGCACACTTGCAAGTCTGTGGCTCCCCAGATCTCATGACTCTGTCTGTTGGTGACCTGGTGGTCTCTAGAGAGGTTGCTAGGTCTGGACATGTTAACTAGCAGGGTCTGGACATGTTAACCAGCAGGGTCTGGACATGTTAACCAGGTCAGGTAAATACAGATTTATCTGTGCACATGCTGGAAAATAAAAGAGGGAGAAGCAGCCACGTAGGCTCTTCATTGTCTGTTAGAGCTTTTGGCAAAAAGGAACAGAGGAGCTTTCAGCTCTCTGCTAGGAATGGCAGAAGAGTGAAGACAAAGGTTACATGAAGGAACTCAGGTGAAGATGTTTAGGGATAACAGGAGAACTAGTGAGGGAATGCTGCTTTTTGGGAAGGGCACACAGGTATCCATAGCCTAACATTTGGCTAAATTAATGCAGAAAGTGGAAAAATTAGGAAAATTTCCACCTCCTTGTTAATGATTTATAAATAAGACAAGCAGCAGCATAAAAGCAACCAGCAAGGTTACGTTTATTAAGTCACACAGCAAAGTTAGTGGCTTTGGCAAAGGACCATTGACGATAGACTCACAGTTGTAAGGATATTTATCCCAAGTTGTGGTGGTGTTTGATAGGTGAAGAACTACTGTGGCAAATAAAAAAAAAAAATCCATGGCAGTGCAAGCTTTTGTTTGTATAGCTAATTGTCTCCCTGTGCATGAGCAAACACATGCTTAGGAGATGTGACTTGGCTATTAATTGCAGAGTTGCATCAAGAGCAGTTTTTGCATTCACCTTTGCTCACCATGAGGGCATGTTCCATCTGCCCTAAGACTGCCTGGGTTGTTACTGGCCTCCAGGGTAGCTTCCAGCAGCTGCTGTTCAGGAAAAAATACATCTTGTGTGAAAACTTCCTGTACCATTCTCACCCCAAGAATACGACATTAAACTTTTCTCATAGTACAGAAATTGGCCAAAAGCCTAGTACAATCATCAGTAGTAATAGCAGAAAGTTATCATTTTATGTGTGACTAATAGAGCGAAGGCTTCATTATTATAGAGGCTCTAAGAAGCAGGAAAAAGTAATGATTGCTACCTTGAAAAGCTTATGGCCCAGAGATGCATTTAGTGTTCAACACCTTGTGATCATTTCTGTGTTGATATAGTAGAAAAAAGGCAACCTTACATCCAGATCATAAAGGCTTCCAAAGTTCTAAAATGTAATGCTGTGATTTCAACCCTCTCCAAAGTTGTTATTGCTGATTCCATACTTTTCTGCTCAGTTTTCAGCAGTGCTTGTCTCATAGTAACAAAGGCATTTTCCTTTAGGTGACCAAAAAACAGCTGTAAATGTTTCCT
Organism: Alca torda; assembly: GCA_008658365.1. Classification (NCBI taxonomy): domain Eukaryota; kingdom Metazoa; phylum Chordata; class Aves; order Charadriiformes; family Alcidae; genus Alca; species Alca torda. The sequence continues at coordinate 51,279,454 of CM018101.1, read as the reverse complement.
TTGCATATTCATTAAATGAACAGTGTACGTGTACAGATACATTAAGATTTCCTTCCCTCCCCCAAAACTCATACTTAGAGCTCAACATATGAATTTTTAGGCGCCACATTGTTCTTATCCGTAGAGTAGAGTTGGCTTTCTCTAAAGTTGTTGGATGGGTAGTGGTGCTGCTATGATGAATTCACAGTCACAGCCTTTTCATGACAGTATCTGCTCTTTTGCAATTCCCAAGCATCTGAGAGTTAATAAGCTGAACCACAGTTCTTCCTAGGGACCTCTACAGTAGTCAGGTTCACAGTTTCCATTACTCTCCCCATGACAAGGCTCTGTGATATCCTGGAAAAAGATGCAGAAATGCACTTATTTGGCATGCCTCTTCATCTCCCTTGTTTTAAGAACTGTGTTGCACAGTGCTTTGGTTTTGATTTTAATTACCAGGCATGTGATTCAGAATGGCCTTATTGCTCTTCTTGCAGTGCTCACATAAGCAGTATAAGTCAGCCTCTGTGTGTTGTTTTGACACAAAGAAAAGGGCAAATGCTGCAGAGGTGAGAAGAGATTATAAAGAAAAACTTCTGGTGCATGTACCAGCAGGTGGAGCCTGTAAATTGAGAGAAGATTATAAATCCTTTCAAAGTTACACCATCTAATACTTAGAAAAAAACCCACCTCTGGCCTCTTCCATGCTTTAATCAAATGGAAACTGGGAATCTTTGAAACCATAGGAGGGAAGCCAACCAAAGTGCAAAACCTGTATCTGCACAAGAGTGTTATAGAGTAGGAGTACACCATGGAGAATGATTCTGGCCTTGTGAGCCATCCTGAGTCTTATCCCATTTGAAAAAAAATAGTTGGAGTTGTTTGGAAAACAACTTTTCAGCTGTGTATGTATCAATGGAAAAAAATCATGCATTTCCCAAAGCTTTCTGAAATTCATACAAACCATATGAAAGAACTGGTAAAAGGATTTGGACTCTACTTCTAGTGTAGATGAAAAAAGAGATGCTGATGGATAATAGGCAGCAAGTTTCAGCAAAGCACTGAGAAATCCTTCTTCAGAAGCTTCATTGTGTCTAGATGCCAGGAGCTGGAGTGTCTCCTAGTGTGTCTGAAAACTGTGAATCAGGAGCTGACAGGTTGTGCCATAGGAGAAACAACCCACAGGCATGGTGCTTTCTAGTAACAAAATCTTCTGTCTCTCTGTTGAGCCAGAACTTTGCACAGAACGGAAAAAAATGCCATCTCCTGGCCCTGATTGCAACACACTTAAACTGCCTTGTCCATATGCTTAGCTTTCTTGATTACATGTGAGGAGAAAAAAAGTATTTGCAAAATTCAGCGTGGGTGTTCCTACATTAAAATGGTGCTTTTCCAGCAGATGGGCGGTAAGGGCTCCATTTGACTGTGCGGAGAGTTTCAGTGTGCAGCTGATTGAGGAAACTGGACAACCTTAAGAGGGCCAGGGACAAAGAGACAGATGTTTCTGGAGACCATGTGGGACTCTTTCAACTGGGAAAGCCACTGAAAGTTGTCGGGAACATGGTTGGAGACATGGCTGTCCCTCTGCTAGAAAAACAGTGATTGCAAACCCTGTTCTTCAGTCTGTCTCTGCTGGATGAATTTTCCTCAGTTAGAAGATGACTTAGTTGATTGTTTTGCTGTTCTGGTAGCACAGCAGTGGAACTTGGTGTCTTAGGTGGCTCACTATCAAGAAGAGGGATGCTGCTTCTCATCAGGTTTTTGCTCTTTTGGGATCCCATTATGGCCTACAATACAGTATTCCCTGGGACCTGCCCTTGAGAGGGTACCTTCCCATGCTGGTTGCCTGTGAGGACTGTGTGAGATCTTTTGGAGAGGAGGGAGAGCAATGGGTCCACTCACACAGCTGTTTCCCCCGTTAGTGTGTTACAGGAAACACGGGCTGTTTAGCAAGCAGCATTTGCCGCTCTGCCAACCCCCGGTGTTTATAAAGGCTTTAAGTCAGCCTGTGCAAAGCAACAAATGAGTTTACTGACCTTATCAGCTGGGCAGGACCTTTGTGAAAGAGCTGAGACTGTGAAAGATGCTGTTTTTTTCAAGTGAAAGGACTTGAATAATCACAATCCATGAGCGGTGTGTGCTTTTGTCCATCCCTAGCCAACGTTGCTTCCTTCAAACCATGCTGGGTAACTGCTTCAGAGCCAATTTTATTTCTCAACGGTGTGGCAATAAGTGGCTCTTGATGCAGTTTCTGGGTTTGAAGAGAACCTGGAAGGCCAAACCAGGTTGTGATTGAGAGCAGTTATGCATATTCAAATTTTGATAAAACCCAAAGTCTAGCTTTCTAATGCCAGCATCTGTTGCCTGCAAAATTTATACATGCCTGTTGCACTGTAAACTAAGAGGGATCAGTCTCCTTGTGAAAAATATTTTTTGCAATGAGACTAAGGAAGCAAAAATGAAAAACTTGTTGTGTCCATATTATCCTGGAATCAAGCTAAACTCCAGTTGCAAGTGAAAACCCACTTTCATTTTTTCCCCATGTAGTATAAACAGATTAACTTGTCAGCAGTGACATCAATTGTACACAGAAGTGCTTGAGTGGATTTTGTGTAAAGCAAATTTCTTTATTTGATGTTATTTCTGTCAAATATTTCCCCCTTTCTCTATGTCACTAAAGAGATGTTTTGAGATTACAGTGTTTTCTACACAATTAAATTTTCTAATGTACTGTGCCAGTCTCCACTGATCTATGAAATTATGGTGATTTTAGGTAGGCGAAGTTTGAGCTGCCCTGCCTGCTATAGAGCTTTTGCACATTGCAGCAACCTGCAACGGTCTTGGGAACAGATAGAAATTGTGTGTGATGTGGTCAAGGAGGAAGGCTTCTGAAGGGCAGGGCTATAGCACTCCACGGGGAAGGAGAGGGGACTAAAATAGTGCCACAGGCAAAGTTAGAGGGGTCATCTCATGTGGGCTTGATGAAAGGCTGAGGTCACTCTAGGTCTTCCTCAAAAATTGGTATTCTGCAACACCTTTTATTTTTTTTCTGTCTTGTGGGATTTTTCACTGCTTTATTTTTTTTCCCCTCCTGGCTCAGAACAAAAGGTTAGGTCTAAAAATAAACTGTGGACTAAAAAAAGAAGCCATCAGCCTCTGCGCCCATGCATTTTAAAACAAGTGAATTTGGTACCGAAACCGAGTTACAAACATTTTTAAAAAAAGGAAATATTAAACCTCCTTTTTTCTTAAAAAGTCTTTGTGGGGACCATTGTCAGAAATGGAGCTTTTTCTACATGGTAGGGTCTGATGACTATTTTTGGGTTTATTTATCCTTCTTCAGGATCCACTGTTCATTCCAGCCCTTGTGTTTGGCTGACTGATCCTATGAGACTAGTTCTTTGGTATTTACCCTTTGGCTAGTTGATGCAGTTGTCCACTAATCTGTCATTGGTCTTCCTTGAGACTTGCACCAGTTTCCTCATCAGGATCTGAGGACATTCCTCCTCACCATCATCATTTGCAACTATTTGTTTTTTACTTTTTCCCTGAATTTTATGTTTTGGATGAGTCAGCCTTGTGCCATGTGGGTTCTTCTTCATTGGCTGTTCTCCAATGGCTCTTCTTCAATGGACTGCTTCTCCATTTTAACTCTCTTTCTTCAGTGACTGATGTCTGAGGAGGACCCTGTCAGCTAATCCACCTTTTGATCCCGGTCAGTGTGTTCCAGTTCTCATTTGTCACTGAGTCCGGTCCGGAACTTCCCCAGTGCCTGCCAGTGATATCTCCCTGTGAGCTTGATATGGTTTTGTGTATATTTGTATATACTGTGTTTATTTCACTATTTCCTTTTTTATATTATTATTAATATTTCATTAAAGTAGTTTAGTTTTTTTCTAAAGTCAGAAATCTCTTTATCTCTCTTCTTCCTCTATTTGGACGGGGAGGTGGGGGAGAGCATCTGTCGTCTTGTCATTGGCCAACCCGGCCCAAACCACAACGGTGCCCTCTTAAGGAAGCAGGTGGCGTTAGGGTACAAAGCTGTGAGAGAGGCGTTACATTCAGTTATATGGTCCCTGTTTCCACATCCAGATTTCTGAGTCAGCTTACGTTGGTGAAGTTATTCCTGCCTTCACCAGTAAACTCTGTCCCTCCTGTCTTAATTCCCTTACAACTTACCAAAGGACAAAGATCTCTGCTAAGTGGTCCGTCTAACCCCAAATTGTACATTCTTCTCTCACCTTATTTTAAAAAATATTTTAGTTTACCTATTAGATGTATGCTGAGACAAGACAGCACCTATGAACACCTGGTCTGTCTTTCATCATGTAATACCCGTAAAAAAGGCATAAAAGGCCTATGAGGGGTTGTACAGAGATTTCTCCAGGAAACGTGCGTATCATTCTGGAAATGTTTTCTTCAGAGCCTCCAGGATTTTAAAGGGTTAGAGGGAGGTCAGAGCACGTGTAAAGTTTTCCCATTCTCATTCGGTTGAAGTTCTGGTGTCGTATTTGGCAAAGAATAGGTGTAGACATACACTTATGACTGAAGACTATTTTCGTGCCCCAGCAGGTCAAATTTTATACAAGAGGTTTGTGAACAACACATGTTTTTCTAAATCCATTCATTACGTACTTGGTAAGGGATGTTTCTTTTGTCTTGCAATTTCTCTGTTAAGGGACATTTGAAAAAATACTGTACTTCCCCAGATAGTCATCTTTGATTCCTAAAAATAAGGGAATAGGAGAATGTTCTTCTGCCTCCTTTCCCACAGGTGGTTTATGAATAGTCTCAGTCAGCTTCTTCTAGGTGAGATTTTCTATAACCTAAAGCAAAGACTGCAACATTTTATGGACAGACAGGGAAGATTTCAGCAATTTAGAGTACCTTGGTAAAAATAATTATACTGTCTATTGCTTATTACAGTGTTTACCAATGCAGTTAGCGTGCCTTAATGCTGATGTGAGTCTCTCAGTACTGAGTGCTGAGTACTCTTTTTTTAAGCTTCTGAAGCCTTTTAAGCTTCAGTACTACTTTTTTAAGCTTATGTTTATTTTTTATGCAATCTGTTTTATATTGCAGCAAAATTTATGTCAGTGCTTGTGCTTGTAACTTTACAGTCTATGAGATAAATTTCCAAATAAAATGTAAAAAATCTTGTCAGAATCAACACTGCTGTCACAGCTAAATTGGTCATGGAGAGAACATCTTCAGGATGTGCACCATTTGTTCAGGGAGAGAACTCTGGAAACTGAAGAGAGAGAAAAGTAACAGATATTAATGGCTGAGTGTACTCTGTTCAAAGCCCTGCCCAGGTATTTGTGTTTCACAGTCTCTGTTGTGAGCAAATCCACTGTAAAAATGGAAGTATTTCCTTTTCTGAAAGAAAATTCAGTCAGTCTGGAAGACAGGAAGATCTCTCAGTCTCCCTCCAGTTCAGTCTCCTGGTTTTCTGTGCCAAGTATCTTAGGCAGCATTTGGCATCTGTGGATCAGAGATGGAGTTGAGCTTGGATTGATATTACGTTTGGATCTGAAAATAGATTTTTGAAGTGAATTGGCATTTTTTTCTAATCCAGAAATATGACAAGGAAAAGCTGCTGGCAGTTGTCAATGCTTATGCCAGTAAAGTGAGTGAAGATGACAGTCTGTCTGGCTCTATAATGTAATATGTTCTTCTAAGCAGTCCAATCTTTGAGAAAGGATGGTCCTAGTTTGGTATGCGTAACATGACCAGTATTTGTGTCTCTAGCTCATGCACAGTTGGGCAAGATGTGTTCCAGTTCCTTATCTTTGCAATTTAGTGCAGTCTTGTGAAGGACAGAGTACCTTCTCAAAGTCTGACACCTCATGTCCTGTCTTGGTTCCGGGGCTCAGCCTACTGGTGGGTTTTTCAGTGGGCTTGTCCGTGAGTGCTGTGGTAGCAGGCCAACAGTGACATCCACATGTCAGCAGGTACTTTGCAGAGCTGCCCGTGTTTGCTGCAAAGGTCTGGCTTCTGCTTTGGGACTTCACTGCAGGACAGAAATCCAAATATGCGTGATTCAGCAATTTAGAGTACCTTGGTAAACATAATTTTACTATATTGCTCAGTGTACATAAACATACTGAGACATTTCTCCTAAGGAAGATATCCCCATTCCGCTGTAAGGAGGAAAATGTCTCAAGCAGAAAAATGAATTTTGCAACTCAAAGAAAGCTAGAAAAAAAAGAAGCAAATCTCCTCTGAGTTTTGCTGCACAGAAAGGAATTTAAAAGCAGGTTCCTTAGCTATAGCAAATAACAAAGTTATATGTATCCCTTTCCCCTGCTTTCGCCAAGACTTCAATTTATCAGACATCAAAGGCTTGTGTCACTTGCCCTCAGGCCAGGCTGACCTGCTCCTAGGGATGGCATAGACATCCTCAGGGTGTTGGGGAGCTGTGCTCATATCTCAATAAGCTGATTTCTTGTGAATCTCACAGCTACTGTTGATTTCCTTTTATCCAAAAGTACACTGGAGTGGAAAAAAGAAGCTTGGCTTGTGGCTTTGTTCTTCATTGGTCTTCTATTATGTGTGAAGGTACAGTTTCTGTTTCAAAGACATTAGAAGAGAATTTTTGTTTAACCCAGCAGCCTCAGGACTGTGGAACCTTCTCCATGTCTCTTTTCTGAAGACTGTCAAATGTTGAGGCAGTGAATAAAGTAGGTTGCAGATGTGTTGTACATGTCTTGATTTAATCCAAACCTTTCTCTTCTAATAATGCATTTCCTGATTTTTAACCCTAGATTTAACAAAGAAATTCAGAGAAGAGTTTTGGATAGAAATTCCCTAAAAGGGACAGAAATAGGAGTCTGTGAAGTCTCTTCTTCCTCAGCTGGTGAAGCATAAGTGTTCATATCCAAGGCCTCTCATACCCCTGGAGACCCAAGTCCCCAGCTTTTCCCATGCAAGCCATTACAAACTTTCTAGTGTATCCTAAGGACCACAGAATCTGCAGTCAGAGCAAGCTAGAGGTTAAACAGCAATACAGACCTCAACATTTTCATACGGAGGTGTTACTATTGGCCCCAGATAGCGTATGGATAGGTGCTACTGGAGCAGTTTAGCAAACTTGCTGTTCAGTCAATTGAAAATAGTGAAAAGCATATTCATTATGCTTTATATAACCTCCAGTGCTTAATGGAGGGGTCTTAGCTTGGTCCATGGCATATAGGAGAACTAAAAAGTAAATAGGGTTTTAGCTATTGAGTTACCAGTTTGCGGTTGAAACCTATGAAGAAAAGTTATAGCTTTTATGGAAGCAGAATTCAGAAACAACCATAATCAGATAATTCTTTTCTCAGACCACCTTGGGAATGAAATGAATCACAGAAAATTTCAGCCCCAAATGAGGTAAATAAATCTGAGAAGTTTAAAAAATCCAATCAAACCAGCATGTAGTACTACTAGTCGTTAAGATACAACATTGCACAATCCCAAGTCTTGTGGCTAAATGCAAAGCAAAATTCCCCAAAACCTCAAATTAACCAGGACAGCAGAAGGGCCAGACTGTATGAACACCTACATTCATATGTAACCTTGCTTTTAAAGATTGTGAAAGGTAGTCTCTTACCTGATTTGTGCCCAAGAAAATTTTCCATAAATAGGAAGCTTGCTAGCAAACAGGTAACTACCTGAAAGTAGTGCAGTGCCGGCGGAGGTCAGGTTTGAAATTCTAACATTTCAGAGCATTACACTTTTACAATTACTTCCAACCAGTGCACAGGGGGAAGGGAAGGGAAGGGGAGGGGAGGGGAGGGGAGGGGAGGGAATGGGAGGGAAGGGAAGGGAAGGGAAGGGAAGGGAAGGGAAGGGAAGGGAAGGGAAGGGAAGGGAAGGGAAGGGAAGGGAAGGGAAGGGAAGGGAAGGGAAGGGAAGGGAAGGGAAGGGAAGGGAAGGGAAGGGAAGGGAAGGGAAGGGAAGGGAAGGGAGGGAAGGGGAGGGGAGGGGAGGGGAGGGGAGGGGAGGGGAGGGGAGGGGAGGGAAGGGAAGGGAAGGGAAGGGAAGGGAAGGGAAGGGAAGGGAAGGGAAGGGAAGGGAAGGGAAGGGAAGGGAAGGGAAGGGAAGGGAAGGGAAGGGAAGGGAAGGGAAGGGAAGGGAAGGGAAGGGAAGGGAAGGGAAGGGAAGGGAAGGGAAGGGAAGGGAAGGGAAGGGAAGGGAAGGGAAGGGAAGGGAAGGGAAGGGAAGGGAAGGGAAGGGAAGGGAAGGGAAGGGAAGGGAAGGGAAGGGAAGGGAGAGGGAGAGGGAAGGGAGAGGAATTGACTGGCTGAAGTCCTGTTGGACAGTCCTCTGGCACATAACAGGAGCAGAACTGCACAGCCAGCTGTTGTCTGAGATGGGGAGAAGGTACACAGTTGCTTTGCCTTTGGTTTGGTTGACAATGCAATGATGGTTGTGTAAAGGCAGGTTTGTCCTGACCTACAGCAGATTAACAGCTGCACTAGCAAGGCAGGGATGGAGGAACTTGGTTGCTGCTGGGTTTTATGATTTAGGTCAACAGATATGCCTCCCACAAAGGCTGAGGTAAGGGAGTTAAAAACAACGGAGTCCAAATGACCTGACAGATCAGACTCAGCAAAGCACGTCTGTGTTTTGGCTATTCATAGTTTCTTCCAGAAGAAGCTGTGAGTGATAAATATAGGTGACTCCCACCATTCCCTTTTAGAAGACTGAATGAGTGTATGTGTGTGCATTTAGGGATTTTTAGCCATGTTGTAACAACTGTTTTCTGTGGTCCAGTCACCTCCAGTCATACTGTGGGCCCAGTGTTCAGCCCCTGGACAGACTATCCCTGTGGGACCAGCACTGCTGTAAGGGGTGGTGGGAAGCCTAAAGCAATGGCCTTCAACTTACAAAACCTATGAAAGTGTGAAGGTTTTTCCTCTCTCTTGCAATCCCAGGAAGACCAAATAGGGCACCCACGTTTCTTTGCGTCCACGAAAGTTAGAAAGGAACCTTTTCCCCAGCAGAAAGATTTTTGATAGAATTTAATGGAAGTAGGTTAGCGTGCATAAGGTATAGATATTTCCAGCTGTGGATGCAAGCAGAAATACTAGACTCACTGCATGTTCATGTCCAACTTCTTGAAGAGCACAGCAGCAGAATTAAGCACAGAGAAGGCATTGAGCATAAAACACCTTGGCAAAATTGCTTGGTATTTGCTTGATGTTACCTTAAAAGCTATCTGTAGTTTAAAGTAGAGCCAGTTTTTCATCCTAAACTGAAGCAGTTTTCTGGGTGTGAAAAATGATGGTGCTCCCTAGTACCACCATGCCTTTTCCTCTGCTCAGAAGGGCTGCTTTGCAGTGGTGGATGATTCCTGTACAAAATGCGTGGGACCGGCAGAATACGGAAGCTGGTCAGGCATGTCTTGTGCCATTCACCACTCACAATGCATGTTTTTGAAAACTGTTGACAAATTATAAAGGACTTAGAAATAATTAAACCATTTCCCTGGAATATTTTGACCCTTTTGAGGAAGCATGACATCTGCAAGTGTTTCAGGCCTTTGACTGCATGGTATTACTTAAAATGTAGGGTATTTACAGTTCTGTGAGGAAAACAGCTGGAATACATTTTTGAAATTGCTGATGTGACATTTACAGAACTATCGCAGAACTGAATTTGCTACGATTTTTAAGCTGTGAAATTGTTGGGGAATTTAATTCTTCTAAAGGCCATTTACTATTCTTAAATACCAATATTCACACTTTTTAACCAGTAAAAGCCTTCCTTGTGGTTGATGCTGTTGTACTCTTTCTGTGATCTGCTAAAGTTTTAATGAGAGGAGGCTGAAGAGGTAGGAGATGGAATCACTTTGTAATTCTTCTCTCCAGCCTGTTGTGGCTTGCATGCACAGATGGGAAAGACGAGAAGCGCTTGTTTTGTCTGGAGTGGCAGCAAGGGCACCAGAATGCTGACAAATGTCAGAGGTGAGCTGGTTAAAACTGGTATTTCTGTCCTGTGGGGATATTGTGACATTTCCACACATTTTTCACTCTTGTGCAGAGGGCAACTGGCACATTTATCCTGCAGCCAACAAATATACTTTTGAGACAAGTCTCTCCTAGTTTTCAGCAGCATGCCTTAAGTAAACTGGAAGCCCCAGAGCCCCTGCCTGTCAGGTAGTTAGCTGAAAAAGAGTCTGCAGGACTGGCATGTTCTCTTTATCTCCTGAAAGACCAGTTGTTCATAGGAAAACTGGCCACTGGGGCCAGGACTGACCTATACACACTCAAATTAGACAGCATGGCCCACAGGCTGTCAGGGAGCTTTGAGATTAACTGGTCCCATTGTCTTGAGCAGCCACAATGTTAATCAGGCAGTTGACAATCTATTTGATGAGGGTGCAGAGTGGCTTTTCCCAATTAAGTTAAGGGCTGTTATTCCCCAAAAAGGGCTTCAGAGAGTGATTTATGCTTCCCCCTTCTTATGGGGTCCAGACACCTCCTACCATGTCGGTGGGTACGGGGGAGGGCTTGCATTTGTAGGACTCCTGTGAGCACCCTTTCAATGTAGTGATTTGCTCTCCAGCAAAATGTGAAAATGCTGAGATTTTTAATATTCCTGCTGAAGTTTCAGGAGTGTAGTCACAGGCTGTCACTTAAAATGTGGGGTGATGTTCCCATTTTGCATTGTGGTTCTTTGATGCTCTTTCTGGAGCCAGACACTGATGTAGAAGAGATTTTTCTTAGCTGTCCTGTAGCTCTTGGCATATTTTAGCTGTTGTGCCTGGAGTGGGAACCTCTGATAGAAATGGTGCATCCTTTTCCAGCCTCTCTTTCTCAAATACTGTCCCATCTGGAAGGAAGCTGAGTCTGTGCAGGCAGCAGCCAGAATCACTAAGCAATGTTATCCATGCTGTAGCTTGTTGTACAGTCTTGTATTAGAGCTGTTTGTGACATCTATTTTGTTTCTGAAGCAAATATTTCTACACCCACCTCTGGTTTTGTTTGTTTATGTAAATTACAGTACTTTGCAACTTAATTGCTATAAGCTTTATGAAACTGCATTAAGGACTGTGCTAATTGTGGGCTTGCCCCGTTCCTATTTCTGAATGCATTTTGAAATTCTGTAATTGGATGTATTTAATTTTTTGTAACTTTTTATAATGAAATTATGAATTAAGATGAAATAAGCAGAGAAAATCTGGCTCTGCATCAATACAGAGCTGTTTCTATCAGCAGGCTTTGTCTTCAGAAGCCTTCTGGCAGTTTGGGATGTTTTCATAGCAGTGATCCTGGGGAAACACTCATGAGCAGAAACCAATTGCGGTGCTATTACACCTGTTATCCCAAATTGAACTACTAACCCCTCTTGGTGCAGATTTTTGCTTCTTGCCATGGGTACAAGGTCTACAGGATTATCTGCATGATTCACAGTGTTACAAAAGCACTATCAGCGCACAGCACTCTAATTAACATGTGGGGAATATAAGGATATCTGCTTTACAGTGATATCCATTTAAAGACTGTTCAGGATAAAAGACAAATTCAAGAGGTAGGAAAATTAATAAACAGGTGGATACACAAACCTTCGTATGTTGGCCGGAGCTGTTAGGTCCATCACCAGAGACCTTCAACTAGAACTTTCCAATTAATGAAAGAGAGGGAAACAAGACTATCTTGGGTCTCCTAGGAATGAGAAAACTTATTATGAGATGTTTGAGTGGGCTTGTGGAACTGTGCAAACATACTATGGGATGTCTTAAGGGAATTATGGAAATGTGTGGGAATCTTTCTCAACTTTTTCTTCATGCATGTGGTCTTGCTACGCTTTCCTGGATGCGTCACAATGAGACAAAACCTCAGCATTTTCTGGGGTTTTCTTTTGGCTTCTTACACATTTGCAGATGTGTGAGGGACATATGTGTGGTCATTGTACTCACTGTTCAGGTGTCCACATCAGTAACAGAGTTTATACCTGCCTGGCCAAATGGAGAAACCTGTTCAGAGTGGCCATCCAGTTGGTGTTGCATGAATCAGAGTGGTGAGCAGAATAAGTTTTTGGTTTTTTGTTGTTGCAGATAACAGCAGCAGACTGGAGAAGTGGTCCCTTATAGAATATTTCTTTATAAGGTAGTCTTTATTTTGAGATTTCTCTCTGGCATTAGGACAGATGCTCTCCTTTCTCTGAGGATGGGTATTTGCCCAATGATGAATATAAACACAGGGAAAGATTGGTATCTGGCTCTAAGAGAATTTCTTTTTGGCTAGTTTTGTTTCCTCTGCTTGTGGGGCAACTTTGGTTCTCCCTTGATAATCAAGAATTGAGAACCTTTGCTCATTTGGTCTGGTCTCATGTTGGAGTTCATTCTTTTCCTAGTTTAGAATGAAAAGTCACCTGGAAAGGGGGATTCCGACCCTGTTGTGGGCTGTGCATCACCATGTAGCAGAGGTGATGTCTCAGTTTGCCTTATCCTTCTTCTCCTGCACTGGAATCTTAGGTGAAGTGACTGTAAAGCAAGTATCTTATATTTGGCTTTTGGAAGACCAGCAGCACAGGTTTACCTGTGCCTGGTCTACAGGTACAGGCTGGGTAGGTCTTGTGGCCTTCAGTGAGAATGAACCTAGCAGTAAATCTTGCTGAAATATAGGTGCCATCAGATGTTTGCTGTTGGTCTTCCCATGCATGGGCTGCAACTGTATGATGCAGTAGAGCACTTTCTCCGAATGATTCACAAAATGTGTGTTTCTCAGGGTAGAAAAACTCCAGCTTGCTTTTAACTTAAGCTTCAGGTTTCCCATTCACAAAAAAAGGTATTTTACTTTTGCTCAGCTGTGCAGGTCTTACCTCTGTGTCTTCTTTGGAGCTCCAATCACTGATAATGCCCAAGTAAACAGTATATCCTTACAGCAATGAAGGCACATCCTGTGGTAGGCTGTATTAGTGAAGTATAAGCAGCTGACTTAGCTGGATGACTATTTCCCTGTATTAAGCACTTCTGAGGCTGCATTTGGAGAAATGTGTCCAGGTTTGGTCTCCCCGTTACAAGACAGATATTGGGAAAATGGAGTGGGTCCAGCGCAATCTGTCATCAAATGGTTAGAGAGCCTGAGCACTCATGTTCAAGAAGAGACTGAGGGAAATGTGTTTTTTTAACCTGAAGAAAAGAAGGCATGGGAGGATTTAATTGTGTCTTCCACTGCCTGCAGTGACCTACAGACATGACAGAGTCAAACTCTTCACAGCGAAAGGAAAAGAGGCAAAAGACACAAGTTGCAAAAATATGAATTCTGTTTGTGAGTAGTTAAAAACTGCTTCCGCATAAGAATGGTGCAGCAACAGGGCAGGGGCTGGAGACACAGGGGAGATCACCCCTCATCTAGACAAAGCCCTTGGGCAACCTGATCTAGCTTTGAAATCAACCTTGATTTGAAAAGATAGTTGAACTATAGACTTCCAGAGGTCTCTTCCAACTTTAATTGTTCTGTGATTCACTTGGTTCTCAAGTAGCCTGATGTGCAGTTTATGTTCTGGTGTACCCAGATCTTTTTGGTCTCCTCTGCACCTGCTGTGTGAGAGAGTTGTTTCTTCAGCATGTGTTTTGGAAGGAGTTTCCTTTTGGGAGAAGATTATCCTGAAAGATTCCCTTTTCCCTGTGATTGGCCGTTGCAAGAGGTTTTGAGAAAGAACATACATGTTTTGTTTGAAAGGTGTAGGAACTTCGTTGTGTTTGGAAACAGGTGAAAGATAGCTTTTTCTTAAATGCAAAGAAATAACTAACAAGCCCAGTGGGCCTTATCATATCAGCTCTGCAAGAGGAGGAGAAAAATAATTCTCCTCTGAAGGGAAGAAAAACTCTTGTCCAGAGGCCTGCACAGCAGCCAGCAGCGAGAGAAATGATTGTTGATTGTGAAGTGGAAGTTAATCTCTTGTCAGAACCACTAAAACATCCGCTCCAGAAGCGGCTTTCTGGATAACTTTGTTATTTCATTGAGCATCAATTTATGCCTGTTCAAGAGCTTTTAAGCTTGTGTGTTTAAGCATGGAATGGCATTGAAAGCAGAAAGAAGAAAAATGCTAATGCTTGAGTCCTTCTTTCCGAGGGACTGAGGTATTTTGCTTTTGCCAGTGGTCTTGTTTATTGTAATCTCACTTGCCAGTGATACAACATATTTTTTTTATTGTTAGTTTCATACAGTTCTTTTATAACTTTCCCTTTTGCTATCTTAATCACCATCCTTTGCCAAGAGAAGGATGCCTCTATAGTAGCTTTGGGGTTTACAAAGTGATTTCTGATGGTGCTATTCTCTTGTTGATGGTTGGGTCAAACAAAACCACAGTCTTTGAAAAGTTTAGGAAGAGGAAAGAACTCCTCTTACCTGTTTGTTTAGGGCACAGTTTATACTAAGCACAAGTCTTTCCATTTGTGTTTGGATCATGATCTAAATAAAAATACTCAAGGCAGCCACAATGCATTCTAGTTCCAACCTATGCTTTGTTCCTTAGCTTCTTAAAATACAAAGTGTACACAGGGAATACTTTCCACTACATCTTGAGTCAAGAGCTCTGTACATCAACTGGCAAAGGGACCGAGGATTTTCTAATTCCTTAGCTAACAGAAAGTGTCTTTTTTCCACACTCCTCAGAAATTAATTGGCAACAAGCGGTGATTCATAGCACTTTGTCAAGCTGAAATTACAAAGCAGATTTTTAAATAGTCATGGAGGAGACAAAGAAGAATGCTCTTTTCCAAAGAAGACTTTTTTTTCTCTGGTTTAGCTGGCTTCAGGGATGTTGCTGAACATTTTCGGGTAACCTCATCTGACAGTTCCTCTCAGGAGGATGGGGTGATGGAAATGGTAAGATAGAGGTAGACCCCAGGCTGTTAGTCCTCAAGGTGGGAGGATACTGTGATTTTTCTAGTCCTGTCATTGATCTTCTCCTCTCCCTCCAGCACCCTCACTCTGACTTGACAGAACCAAGGTAGGTATACGCATTTCCTCCACCTTGTGAAGGTCACCCCACCCAGGAGGACCTGGAGACCCCCTGCATCTTCTGCAGCACCGATTTTTCTTGATGCAGCTTTGTGAGCTCTTCCTAGCATGTGGGATAAAGTCCTGTAATGGGAGTCCTGGCACAGTTGGAACAAAGTGTGCTGTGATCCCAGACCAGGAATCTCTCCTACCTGAGTTAAGCATCTTTTGCGATGAGCTGGGAGGTAGCAGTCAACTCCAAGGCCTCCATCCTTTCCTAAGCTACCAGGGTTAAGACAAAGGGATTCTTATCAGAGGGTTTTGGTGTTTTTTTTACTTATTGTGTAGATGTCCTTCAGAGAAACCTCTTTCTTGAAAAGAAGATCCACTAAACCCTGCTGACCATGTGGTAAAAAAAAAAATAAAAAAACCCCAATTGATGCAGAAGATCTTTGCCTTTTAAATAGAGCTGAATATCTCAGAAATTCTCATGTGACTGCCAGCCAAAGGATGAGGGGAGTTTCTTGGAGAAGCCATCCTCCCCCACTGGGGCCAGTCCCAAGCCTGTTGTGCGTCAGCCGGAGCATACTAGTTGCTATGGCTGCAGATTAGCAATTCCAGTTATGTCTGTCTATAGGATTTCCTTGCACCTGGCAGTGCATGGAGTCAAATGCCCGTTACATGCAATACATCAATTAAAGGAGGCTTCTGGCAAGTTCACACCATGGAGTAGGTGACTGCTTTTTCAGATTATCAGAAACTTGCCTTGGCATTCTTGTGTGTACTACTGTAGTTTTGATCCCACACCCTTAGATCACCTGGAGGCAACAACCAACTCAGTTGTATGATACAAGCGCTGCATGTTAGGTGACATGTGGGAGAGGTGGCGAGACCCTCTTTCTGCTCTGGGGTGCTGAAATAGGAGGTACAAGTAGGCAGTGTCTGATGGGCTGAGATTCTAGTTTCAGTTGTGCCTTCAAGAGGTATTTAGGTATTTAGGCATTTCTTGTTATTAAAAAAATGGTATGTATGTATATATTTATTTAATTATTTTAATAAACATTTTAGATATTTAGGGGTTTTATTATTTTATTTAAAAGTTTTGTTTTCTCACTGATGACAAAGTGAAAAAGAAGGTTATTGAAGGGCTTATGTGGTCTGGTCTTCTCATTCTGAGGTGGTCTTGGCAATGCCTTGTGAGACAAGTTACTTCCTGCTGTGTTTGTGCTTGAATTGTGTCCAAAATTAAAAAAGAAAAGTTTGATGATAAAATTCCTGCAAGCTCCAGCAAATACCGTTATCTAAGAAGTCAGCTCACCCTTCCTTGGCAAAGCTCTCCAGAGAGCTGGGGCAAGAGGTTTTTTTTTGGGAAGCACTTGCTACATTGAGTAGCTTTCTGCTGAAGGTCAGTGGGTATCTCTTGGTCATCTAACAGACACCAAAGATCTCAGGCACGACAAGGAGTGTACATGTAAGTTATGATGAGTTAATCCTCTGCTTCTCTGCTTGCTTTAGGCACAACAATTAATTGTGCTGTATTTCCAGGGTCCAGTTTATTGGTGTGTCTGATGTCTCTGTGCAGTCTTTCCTACTTCCAATTAAAATTGACTCCCAGACTTGGTACCAACAAGGTGAAGTTCCTGATAACACCCTGAATCTTTCCCTGGATCCTTTCTCTCCTTTTTTTCCATTTCTTTGTGCTGCTCTGAATACTTTCCCCTTCCTATGAGGTAGTTAGTTCTTTAGATGTGTGTTGTAGAGCACTGTAGTCCTTGTTCACTTGTGCTATAACCTTGTCACAGTTCATTACTTTCAACTCTAAATGGATCCTTCTGGCTTTTCTGTCACTGACTGGCAGCAGTGAGACAAAATGGAATGCACGCTTTTGGGAGAGTCCCATGGGAGGTGTGTACAGATGTACTGTGGTTACCACTGTCACCTTCTGCCCAGGGCTGCACTGACTGCACTGTGATACATTATGTGAAAACTTAGAGGAGTCTCCTAACCACAGGTTTCTTTGTTTCAGGCTTTGTCAGCCCCAGTTATTAGCAGCTAACAGCTGGGTGTTGGTGCTCCTGATGCTTCTGGAAGTCATCTCTTCCCCTGCCTCCCCCTCTTTCATGGAAAGACCTCTGGAAGATGAATGGAGAGCTGTAGAACTATTCCTAGTTTAGACTTGAAGAACTTGAATTTTAAAGGTCCATTAGAGAAGATTTTTATGGAATAAATGGACTTTCCCCCCTACGCCCCACCCCTTGTGGCATCCTAGTGAAGATAAATTTATTATTGTTCTCAGATAAGAACTTTTTTTGGATGTAAAGTGACTCAAGTAAGGGAGCGCAGTCAGAACTGTCATGGATCTGTGTATCTGGCCTGCTAGGTGAACGTATGTTATGACTCTCAAAGCAAATGAGGATCCCAGCCCCAGTAATAATTTCATACCAATACTCCTTGGCCTTCTGATTGTGCACCATGGTGGAGTTATCTGGTACTGAGGCACAAGGTTATTCAGCTGTTGTCTTCTCCAGACAGCGGCGACAAAGTCATAGCCACCAAACTCCAGAAACTGTCTTGAACACTGAGCAGAGTCCCCAGGAAGGGACTGGAAAGAAGAAGATTGGCAGGACACCACCTGGCTGTCACCCTGTGTGTGAAGTCCTCTGAAGTTTTAATAGTTCTGGGTCTGTCTTAAGCACACAATATAATTTGTATCTTGTAAAGATGCCAAAGTTTCTGGGGAGTCATTTGGAGTGGTCCCCTCTTACCAATGTTGCTGGGTGAATGCAAAGAGCTGTCGTGGGGCTGATGGTAATAGAAGGACTCTCTCGTGAGTCATGAAGTGGAGAGCAGCTCCGCACTGCCAACTGTTTTCTTTTCAGAAAGCACCTCAAGACACAGTGGCCCTGGACCTTACTGTGGCCTGAGGTATCTGCATTTTACACCAGCTTCTTCGGACACATCTGGGCCCTAAGGGAATGCATCCAAGTCCAAGGATCGAGACCTTAGTATGTGGATTTCTCCCCTGCATGTATATTATGGCTTCTAGCTTAACTCCGTGCTGATGAGGGTATGTAAAAGATGAAAGAAATGCCTTACACAGCTGGTAGAGATGGCAAGTTAAAAGGAGGTAGTTCTGGATATGAGCCACTGGAAAAAGGAGGAAAAGCCAAGCCTGGGCTTCATAGCAGATGAGAAAACACAGCAAGACAGGAGGAAATGTGAATCTTAAAAGCTGGTCCTACTAGACCAGGATCACTTCTCTCATGCCAGTCCCTCAGCAGCTGGCACTGATTCCTCGCAGCACTCACACACTCGGGATAGAGTGAGATTACACAAAATAGTTAAGAACAGACAGGACAGGTTGCCATGATCAGGCTCAGGGCTCAGCTGGACAAGCATACTGACCAGCCACAGTTTACAGGAGACTGGCCCCTTCGTACCCTTGTCTGTCTACCCCACCTCTTTGTTCATCCCTGCTCCCTCTTCCCCTGCACGTTTCCTCCTCAGCTGGCATAGTCCAACTTACCTGTTCCAACACCCTGGACCCTCAGGTTTGCATCCTTACCCATTACAAATTTCCAAATTTGCCTGCAGTTTCTTGATAGCTCATCAGCTGGTGTGACTGACTAGGTTTGTTTCTTGTCTTTGTCTCAATTAAGTTTGTCTTGCAGGTTTGTGTCTCTGTATGTTTCATTTTTTGTTTCCCCCTTTTCCTTATGATCCCATTTGACAAGGTTCTTAGTCAAACTATCTCACTGAAATAATCATTCACACATTCCACAAACCTTTATCAATTTGTGATTGAACAGATTTGTTTCTTGTTACTGTCTCTCTGATGATTTGTTGGTCAGATCTGTGTCTCTGGATGTTCTTGTTTATGACTTCTCCTTTTTCTTATTATCATGCTTTGCATTGAAAAGGTCCTTTATCAGGTACCCTTAAAGGAGCAGATGGTCTTTCCTACCATATCCTCTTACAAAGTAGTTTCCCATTTTCACGTGTGCTTGACTCCATTTAGATGCTAAGGTGAATACCCTAGTTTTCCAAATTGATAGATTTACTTGTAAAATCCTTTTCTCACCAAAGATTTTCAGTGGACGTGGGCTTGTAGTTTTGGTTGCATATTTTGGGGTTTCTTTGTTGGTTTTAATTTGTGTGTCTTCTAAATAAAAGTTTAAATAAGAATTAGAGTCTCAAAACTAAAAAGAAAGTTCTGTTTTCAGTTTACATTGCATGCTTTCAGTGCTTGCTGCTTCTCTGCTTCTCATGTCTAGTGCCCAGTCTCAACTTTACTCCTGACTAAATGCCATAGAAATAAAAAACATAAAAGAATATTATTATCAGCTATTATCAGTTTGTTACTTCCTTTTCCAGTCATGTTCTAAGTGTGGCCTGTTGCCTTCTATTGCTTTCTTAGACTACACAAAAAAATTATGTGCACTAATGTCTGTATGATATAGCTAATGCAAACTTAAATTCCGCACATGCTCCTAAAAGCCAGGAGATTTATTTGATTAATCCTTGCACAACATCCAGGAGACAAGCCATTATAGTTTTGCTTATGAAGATTCACTTCACTGTCAGTCTGCTACAAGAAAGCAGATCTGAGTCCTCTGAATACATGCTCTCTTCAAAAATCTCTATTCCAGCTAAAATTGTCTGTGCTTGAATTTGATGGTGTACTTTAACTACAGAACAAAGCATAGGACCAAAATTTTCTGGTGTAATTAAGTGAGATTTGAGGGTTTCTTGCAGTTTTGCCCTGAATATATCCAGGAATATGGCAACATACAAGTGATATGGGTACTCATCCCAGTTTAATGTACAGAATAACCCCACAGCTTCCTACCTGAATATATTTGAGTCCAGGACTGGTCAGGGAGAGATGCTGAGAAAATGGAATTTCCAGCTTATTTCAGGTGTTTCTAGTTCCAGTGTGTTCTGTGTTTAGTGGGATGTAAATTAGTCATATGATTCTAGAAATTCAAACAGGAGATTTTTATACATTGCCTAGTGCCATAAGCCATATAGCACTAGGCTATAATATAGCCATAATAGCCATAAATAGCCATATAGCTATATGGCCATAAAATAGCCATAAATAACCATAAAACTGTGTTAATTAGGATTGTTAGTGTAATTTAATTTTATTGACTGAAAGTCCCAACATAACTAGTGATACGATCATACGCTTTGCCTAGTTTCCCATTAAGAAGAAAAATGAAGGTGAAGGTTTGGTTTGCTAATGGGACATAGGTCTTCACTTTATATGAACTAGTCTAACTAATGCTGTAATTGGCTAGATTTTTGCCAGAGTGAGACCACAGGTCCCAACAATGCTTGTTTTGAGGCTTCTTTTAATGTAGTGCTCCAAAAATGTAAAAAGATCTGAATTCACTTCATGTTTCTTCTCCAGCATCAGAGACTCTTGTGCCTGTTGAAATTTAGGGGAGGTACCAGGACAAACTAAGCTGAACATTGATGAAATAGGAAGCCAAAAGTTCAGCAGGAACAACTACTTCAATATGCTACTTGACTTTTCCAGGCCTATGAAATGAAGTAAGGACTGGTGAAAAAAGGGACCTTAGTCAATGCTGTGCACAGGTACTCCTTCAACCTTAACAAGGAATTTGTTGTACCTCGCCACATATGCAGCAGCAAACTGTGTGGTCCTGCCTTTTCAGCTAACATTGCTATTTTTTTCCTCCTAACTAATGTTGACTTATTCCTGGCAATTTCTGTAAGGTATTAAGCACTGTACCAATTTAGAGGAAAGCATATTCCTGCTCCTTTAAGGTCTAGAGATGTGCACAGACACAGAGGATAGATGTACTCACAGAGAGGAGAGAAAGAGTGGGACAGCAGGAGTAAAAATATGCATTGATTAGAAGGGACAGGACATGCAGGAAGTGTGGTCAGGGCAGTCAGAGAGATATGTTCAATACCTTAACGGTGTGGTGTGCAAGTGGTGGAATGGGATCCTGAAATGCAGGGTTGAGGTGCTGTGGGAGCCTTGCTCCAGAAACACATCCCTAACTCCATTTCTGGGATAGATGTATATTTAATGCTCTGAAAACTCAGTACTTCCCAAGGTGGATAAAGCACCGTGGGGAAAATAAATGGTCAAACTTTGGCCTTGTCTTCTGCCCACTGCAGTCATAACACAAGGCTGAATAGTACTGCACCTGCTTCATGGGTAAAGAAACTGACTCGACAACTGGATCACTTACCAACGCTGTGTAATTTGCCAACCAGGCTAGGAACATGAGGAAACAGCAGCTTGAAATAATGGCAGAATAATATTTTATGGTCACGATAATTTTACCAGAGCCCTGTGTGTGAGACAGCACGTGCAGAGCGGTGATGGAGTGCAGCTCTCAAGGATGCTGGGGTGCTCCAGGTGAGATCAGTGACTACCACATATGTACTTTGCTGAAAGTCTGCCACAGGGTTACAAATATCCACACAAAATAGCTTGCTTCCCAGAGGTCCTTCTACACAACGAGGTGTGTGAAAATGAATGAATATGCAGTTGGGGGACAAAAGATTCTAGATAAACCACTATTCATAGGATTTTCTTTGCCACCGTTCAGGATCTGTCTTAATCATTGTGGTCTCGTTATGATACTGCATCGTGAAGTTTTCTTCATACATAATTCTTGACTTTAGCAGTTGTTTATAGCTGGGGCAATGCCACTGGCAGAGCTGTGAAAAACAAATTGGGCTGGGAACAGGAAAATAGACCTCTACAGTGACCAGCTTTAGTTTTGAACGTTAATGAAGTGTTGATACAATTCTACACCTTCTCTCTTGGCTTAATAAATACTTTTATATTTATGAAATCAACAGTAAATTCAGAGAACGAGTCGTGTGTATGACCATCTGGAAATGCTGGATATTTGCATTTTACTGCCTAATTGACTAACGTATCCAAACCATCCTGTTATTAGCAGGGGCTGCCTGATTTGTCAAACTGACAATCTGAAGACCTGAGGAGAAACAGTATATAAATAAATCAGTGGAAAAGCCCACCAGAGAAAATCAAACAGGACCTCAACTCTCTTGGCTTAAATCAGATGAAGAATTGGTAGGATTCGAATGAATTTCCATATGTATCTCTATCTCTTGAAAAAGAGATTTGATCCAAATTACTGTATGACCTGTGGAAACCTCTCCACCAAATGACAGATCCACAGCTGCAGCTCTTGGTTACAGGTATTTTGCATTCAGAGCCTGGAACCTGTTCTTAGGTAATATGTTATTCTTGGCATTTCACCAGTTCTATGACTTTATATTGAATCAGTTAAGCAACCTGAAGTGGTTATACAATGTAATCAAGCACTAAAATTTAACACTTGACCGATAATTTTAATATGGGGAACCCACTCTAATTTTTGATAGCTTCATTTGATTTGAACTCTTTTGAATAACAATGAAATGAAACACAGGTCTCTATGCTAGCTTTTTGATTTCAGAAGTTTTCAAATGCCTTTAAATAGTTCTTTGTGTTTTATAGTGAGTGATTGAAAATTCCTGTTTTGCTCACTGAGTCTGACTGTTGGTAACAAAACCATGATTTTGAATGGAAAAAGATCCAGCAAACTTGAAATTTCATCGACATATTTCAGAAATAAATTAAATTAAGCAGTGACTTAACCTCCTTTCCCATTCCCACTTTGAGTTATGTGACTGCCATAAAGTGCTTGTTGTGCTTATTCTTGTGCCAATGCTCACATAAAACGATAGAATGGTTAGAGTTGGAAGGGACCTTCAAGATCCAACCTTCCTGCCGTGGGCAGGGACACCTCCCACTAGACCAGGTTGCTCAAAGCCTCATTCAACCTGGCCTTGAACACTTCCAGGGATGGGGCATCAACAACTTCTCTGGACAACCTGTCCCTGGCTTTCTGGGCTGCAAGCGCACATTGCTGGCTCATGTTGAGCTTCTCATCAACCAACACTCTCAAGTCCTTCTCCTCAGGACTGCTGTCAATCCAGTCTTCAACCAGCCTGCATTTGTGCTTGGGATTGCTCCAACCCAGATGCAGGACCTTGCACTTGGCCTTGTTGAACTTCATGAGGTTTGCACAGGCCCACCTCTCAAGCCTGTCCAGGACCCTCTGGATGACATCCCTCCCCTCCACTGTACCAACTGTGCCACGCAGCGTGGTGTCGTCAGCAAGCTTGCTGAGGGTGCATTTAATCCCACTGTCCATGTCACCGATGAAGATGTTAAACAGCACTGGTTGCAGTACCGACGGCTGAGGAATGACACTCGTCACTGGTCACCACTTGAACATCAAGCCATTTACCGTAACTCTTTGAGTGTGTACATCCAGACAATTTCTTATCCACCGAATGGTCCATCCATCAAATCCATGTCTCTCCAATTTAGAGACAGGGATGTTTTATGGGACAGCGTCAAATGCTTTGCCAAATCCAGATAGATGATAGCAGTTGCTCTTCCCTTATCCAGCAATGCTGTAACTCCATAAGAGAAGGCCACCAAATCTTTTCAGGCACAATTTACCCTTAGTAAGCCATGTTGGCTGTCACCAATGATGTTTCTCTGCATTGAGTCTGGACAGAACTCACCAGAAAGGAAAGCTACACTGCAGGGAATTGTGATCCTGCAGCCTGATCCACCTGCTGGTTGTTTTATTGTTCCTCAGTGGCCTGTCTCTTGGGTATGTGGACATCTATAAAACATACGTTCACAAACAGATTATCTATCTGGGCAGCAATGTCTTGCCACAGTTCAGCAGCCCAGATGGGTTCACCTCTGCAGGGCCAGGTGCTCTGTTTCTGTTGCTTTAACCACCCCCACAGAGCATTTGCCACCACTCGTGAATCAGTATAGAGATAAAGTACTGGCCATTTTCCTCTTTTGACAATGTCTAGACCCAGCTGGATGGCTTTCAGCTCTGCAAACTGGCTTGATTCTCCTTGTCCTTCAGTGCCTTCTGTAACTCATCATGTAGGATTCCACACAGCAGCCTTCCACTTTCGGTGCTTTTGCACAATCCAGCAGGATCCATCAGGGCATATTTCTTCTCATATACTGGTAGATTATTATATGGTGGGGCCTCTTCCACATGTGTCACCTCCTCCTCTGCCGATATTCCTAAATCTTTGCCTTCTGGCCAGTCCATGATCACTTCCAGAATTCCTGGGAAACTGGAGTTTCCCATTTGAGTTCGCTGTGTGATCAGCATGACCCACTTAAATCCAAAAAGATGATTACTTGGCCTGATTCTTTCTCTTAATGTACCTATTCCTCATCCTACATTTAGAGATAGTGGGAAATTTTGGTTGTAGACAACATGGGATGGTTGTGCAGGGTTCAGTCTCTTCAGGAAGGCGACAGGCATGGACAGCTGTGGAGCAAGTCACAATAGTCAATGCTGACGGCAAGTGACAATTCTGTACCTAGACCACAAGGGGTACCAAAGCCTTCAACATAATAGGGCCCTGTTTTGGGTAACAAAGAGAAGAGACAGTTTTGAACAGAGGAGATAAGCAAGAGTGGGGAAGAGATTAACTCTGCCCTTTTTTCTGAAATCTGTTCTGAGCCTGAAGATAGCTTTGAGCTGAACTGAGTAATGAAAACCTGCATTTAGCTCTTTTGCTCTTAGAAAAGAGAGCTGGCTCACCCACTCCAACCGTTGAATTTATTTCTCCAAAGCAAACCAAGTAAGATCTCTGTCTGCAGGGAGTTCTGCAAGTGCATCCTCTGCTGATAGAAGGAAGGGAGAGAATGAATCTAGCACAGTTGTTTTTGCAGAGAGCACTTGCCAGATGACTCATGCCTGTACAATCGCTTTTCGTCTCTGTCTTGCATCAACAGTATTTCTCAGTCAGGCCTATTTTGATGAACTCTGCTTAGGGTAGTTGTAACAGGAAGTTCAGGAGAATTGTCTCCTTCCTGGACTGGCTTATGAAAATAATGTCTGCCAACATCTATATATTCTGCTGCTACCTCTTTTATCTTGGTGTGGAGTGCCTCTTTCCTACCCTCTCAGCCCTAGAATTGTAAATTCCTGCTTTGCATACTGGCAGCAGATACTGCTGTCCCTTTTCCACGTGATCCCAATTCCCTTAGGCAGCACACCTTTAGAGTTGTGGCCCATTTATACTCTCCAGCATGGCAGCTGTGTCGCTGAAAGGGGGTTTGTCCTCTGATTGATTGCACTTCTTCATTGTGCTTGAAAGAGAGGAGGGAGTGGAACAACTCTAGCTGGTCTGAATTTCACCCCTGCATGTAGAAGCTGCAAGGAGATCTTAGCAGTAATTGAGCTTTTTGCTGCTGCTGAGAGAGATCAGCATGAAGAAAAATGTATGGATATGTGGATTACAGGTCTCTGTGGTGAGACAGAAGTCCTTCTCTAATCACGATACATCAACTTACAGTTGTAAGAATTTTAATAATTGTCCTGTGAGTGTGACTGGGGGAAATGAAATGTCATTGCCAAGGTCAAATGAAAAATACTCTGATAAACCTAGTCTGGAGCAAAAAAGAGGCCCTCATTTATGATTAGCAGATAAAAATATATATGGAAAATCTGACTGTTGGATTCTGGCTGTTATACTAAAAAAGTTTTTGAAGACAAACATTTCAGTACCAGAAAGCTAATGCTTGAACTTGCTTTGACTTTCAGATGATTATTCTGTAAATCACACACAACAAACTGAGCCTACAGGTCTTGTCTCCCATGCTTGTTCTTTGTTTCTTCTGTCAGATCCCCTTGTACTTCAGGCAAACCTGCACTGAACCAACAGGAAGGTTTTATTTTTCCCCACAGTGCAGTTTTTTCCATAGGTTACACAATTTCCTTGCAGTGCAGAAATGTGTGCTCCTTGTAATTCTGAGGTGCCTGGAGAAGCTTTTCTGCTGTGCTGCTGGGTTATGTGTTCATCCTTGAAGAGTCTGTTTCCAGGCAAAGTGAAAGCAGAGGGAAAAGGCAAATACTTTGTCTGCTGTGAGGCTGTAGTAACTGAACAAACAGGGAGAAAATATCCTCAGATCTCTGCTGGGGGCATTAGACAAAGAGATACAAGCTAACTTCACCCAGTTTAACAATATGCCATCAGACTTTGAAATAAGACATCCTCGTCAGCTAATAAACCTGTACTGATGTGGCTAAATGGTTTCTGAACTGCTGGAGGTGGCTTATGTCAACTTCAACACAAGAGTGAAGGCAGTTTGTCCTTGCTTCCAGCTGACCATTTTGATATAGTGGGGATATATTGTGCGGGGGAATAGTTAGAAGTTGAGCCTATAAAAGAAAGTTCTTGAGGCTGTGCAGAGGCAGGAGAAAGCAGAATCTAGTTCTTTGTTTCACTAGATCAATATCCATATCACCACCTCATCCTCCAAGTGCAAAGCACAAAGTTACCTGCCTGCTGTGTCTGCTTGTCCGAATGCATTCCTCTGGATGGTGTTTTCAGTATTTGCCATGCTGGATGGGCAGGTAGATGGTTGCTCCTGTTGCTGATTGACAAGCCTGAATGTTCATGAACTGCAAGCAAACTGAAATGTTTACTACAACAGATCTGTGAACCTATGCCCAGGAGGAAAGATATCTTCTGGTTCTCGGTGAGGCAAATGGGAACATCTATAAATGGTGTTTTAGGAGATATCCAGTGTTGTGGCACTTGCTGTTCAGAGTTATTGCAGTGCTGATTCAGTACTGTTAGGGTCTAACTCCAGACACTGAAATTTACCCTAAAATTCTGTCTACCACATGAACCTGTCTGACCCCAGCATGTCACAACAACCCCATGCAGCGTTACAAGCCTGGGGAAGAGTGGCTGGAGAGCTGCCTGGCAGAAAAGGACCTGGGGGTATTGCTCAACAGCTGGCTGAATATGAGCCGTCAATGTGCCCAGGTGGCCAAGAAGACCAACGACATCCTGGCCTGTATCAGGAACAGTGTGGTGAGTAGGACTAGGGAAGTGATCGCCCCCCTGTACTCTGCACTGGTGAGGCCCCACCTCAAATACTGTGTCCAGTTTTGTGCCCCTCGCCACTAAAAACACATTGAGGTGCTGGAGTGGGTCCAGAGAAGGGCAACAAAGTTGGTGAAGGGTCTGGAGAGTAAGTCTTATAAGGAGTGGCTGAAGGAGCTGTGATTGTTTAGCCTGGAGAAAAGGATGCTGAGGGGAGACCTTATCAGTCTCTACAACTACCTGAAAGGAGGTTGTAGCGAGGTGGGGGTCAGTCTCTTCTCCCAAGTAACAAGCAAGAGGAAATGGCCTCAAGTTGCACTAGGGAAGGTTTAGGCTGGATATTAGGAACAATTTTTACACTGACAGGGTTATTAAGCATTGGAACAGGCTGCCCCAGTAAGTGGTTGAGGCACCATCCCTCGATGCATTTAAAAGACAGGTAGACATAGTGCTTAGAGATATGGTTTAGTGACGGTTTTTGTCAGAGTTACGTTGATGGTTGGACTAGATGATCTGAAAGGTCCCTTCCAAACTAGGCGATTGTTTGATTCTATGACCCACTGGTTTGTAAATATAATTCATGTACTGTTCATGTCAGCAACAGAGTCATGTTTTTCCCGGGTGGAGCTTTGATGATTTTGTATTGTAAATACATTAAGATACAGCATAGGCAATCCCCACAAGTTTGACTTGTTTCATATGGTATATATGTGTGTGCTGTTGAGTGCACACCATATTTCTGATGCAGGATGTGCAACTCCAGAGTGAACTTTTTGCCTAGTCAGGAGTGACATAAGGGAGGTGGGATCAAAATGAGTGAAGGAGTTGTTCATTGCCAAGAGGACGACTGGGAACAGACAGACACTTGCAGAAAAGAAGAACTTGGAGGAGAAACGCAGAGCAGTGAAGGCAGTTGGAAGAACCAGGAAATTGTGTACAAGAGGAGATCCCTAGGTTGGAAAAGAAAGAGGTTGATGGAGACTTCATGAAAACTGCTTGGAGGCAAAGCCTATCTGGTGGGAACCAATCTGTATGAGGGTACTGCAGGGCAGGTCAAGTTGTGGAGGAGCCTGGTATCAGGAAAATGTGAAAGAGGAGCACTGGGAGAGCCCTGTGGAATAGTGAAGCTGTCCCTAGGACTGGAGAACACATCTGAGTGCCAAAGGAGAAAACCTTTCCTGCTGCAGTGAGTGGAAGAAGAAATGAAGGCAGAGCGAGAGAATGGGGCTGCTGCAGCAAGAACGATCCTGCTGAGAGAAAAGCTGTGCAGGACATATGCATAGTGCTTTCTTTGCTCTGCTCTTGGGAAGCCATGGCTGAAGGTCAAAGGATGTGGAGGATGCAGCGTGTCAGAGACAGATGAGGAATCCTCCTGCAGGCTAACAGCTCTGAAGACCCTGAAGGCAAATCTCTGGTGGAAGGGACTATCATGGTCCTGGCTGTCCATCTAAGAATACTTGCAGCAGTCTTGCAAAGGAAAGTCTGCAAAGGAAAGAGCTTCACTAAACACTGTGTCTTCTGCCAAAGTTTACCATGTGCCATGTGTTCTGGGCTGACCTCCTGAGAGTTAATGAAAGTCAGGACAAGGCTACCCTGGTCTATTGTGTCCATACTGGTTCTGCTATGTTTTGATGTGACACCAGACCTCTGAGGGATGTCATTTTGGATGATGCACTGGCAGATCTGCCCTGCAGCAATTCCCCATATAATTCCAGGAGACCAGGCCAAGGAAGGATGGGACTCCAAGAGGCAACAGAAAGTCATTGTCACTTAACTCCTTTTAGTTTGCTTATACTTTAAAGGATGGCCCAGCTAACTATTGACAACACAAGCCAAGATTGTTCCCTGCCAGGCCACTCAGCTTACATGTATGTGTGACCCGCAGTAGTGCAGGACTTACAGCTCCAAGTGCCAGAGGACAGTGTCAGGTGGGGAGTCACGCTAGGGCAGTATGCCTGTCAAACCAAAATGCAGTCTCTGAGGGTGAGTCTAGGGAAGATGGAAATCTCCTGTGGAGCAGAAGGGTAAAAGCTCACCTGATCTTGATCTTCAGATTTTTTTGTGAAAGACAGGCCTTAATGGTATTTCTGACTGTTTGTTTAGCGAGAAAGAGGTGTCATAAAAGTTACCACGGGAATGACAGGCAGGCCAAGTGTTTCTAATGGCACAAAATTGAAAATCTGAAGTTTAAAATTGTTTTTTTATCCTTGTGTCTGCTCTTCCTTTCCGTGTAAGGCAGAATTCACTGAGCTCTGGATTGTTCCCCCTCTAACAAAGAATGTGACCTGGCTTTTGGCTGTTGTAAGAAAGGTTAGTTACAGCTTTAAAAGCAAAACAAAGCAAAATTAACTAAAAAAAATCCAACACCCAAAACAAAGACATAAAACCCCTAAGTGTTTCTCAAGGTGCAAATTAAGCACAATAATTATGTTCAAACCTCACCAAAGCTAATTTTGTAAAGAAGACAAACTATTACTTATTAATTATGTGTCCTCAAGGAAATATCTTCTCTCTCCACAGAAGAGCTGTATCTTTTTCTCAGATGGAGGAATGTGGTATTTTCCAAGCGAACCATGCATTTATTTTTCCTGTCTGTATTTCATACTACTTCTGAGACCCCAGGGATGGTAATAACATTTAGTGTTTCTGTGAATTTAACTAGTGTGCTGTTGATCCTTGTCTTCCAGCTCATTAATAAAATGCTAAACCTGGTTCTTTTGACTAGTATTGCCATCTGACTTAATTCACTGCTGTTTAATACTGCCTTTGTATGCTAATGCCTTCATGCTGCTGAAATTTATGCAACAGTGTTCACAACTAAGACAATCTGAGTTAGCATTCTTGGGTAAAATAATTGCGGGTTTTGGTTCCAAAACCAGGAAGAAGCTTCATCACTTAAGTCCACCTATACGGAGACTATATCAAGGCTTATGAGCATAACTAACAGCTGATATAAATTCAAGTGGTAGCTATATAGCTATTACTGGGTTATCTATTTAACTACATAGGTGTTACATATTTAGTTATAGCTAACTCTGTTTAGCAAAATAGTGATCAGAACTGTTTATTCTTTCAAATTTCACAATGTGTGGAAGTCATTAGAAAAATTCTGGCTGACTTCTATGGGCTTGGGGTTGGAGTCTTTGCAGTTCAGACCTCTAATACTGTGTTTATGCCCTTAATGGTTGTGGTGATCTGTGATTGTTCCCCAGCGGGGCTCTGGATCCCATGTAAGTAATCAATACCAGCCTGTCAGTGTTCAGGTCTTTCACTCTTCAGACAGCCTACAGGCTCTCTAGGGTAAGGTGGAGATGTGGTCTTCTTGAAATGGGAGGAGAACTGTCCTTTCTCATTTTTTCCAGTCACAGCTTTCTATTAGTCTTTGGTAAAGCAGGAGTAAGTGAGCAGTTCTGTAGCTTTGCCAGCACCTCCTGTACCCATCTGGCTTGTGGGAACAGTGTTGGACCTGCAGGTTTTTTATTTCCTTGCATCCCCACAGAACTTCAGGGTGGGGAGCAGGTGGAAGACGATGCATAACTCAGCCCACTTTCCTTCTCTGAGTGCCACTCTCCTCAAGTGTGGTTGCTGGCCAGCTTTTCCTGCCAGGGCACCAAGAGAAGTTGTTATCCAAAGTGCTGGAAAGAGTTTCATCATGCATTTTTTTGCAGATGCCAATCAGTTTTTAAGTTGGCAGTCCCAGAACAATCTGGAGTTACATCAAATACTGCTGGTGACTTTTTGTGGAAGGATTTTTGGTACAAAATGGGCACCCTGTGAACATTCCAAGCACCGAAGATTTGTTAACAACAGTGTAGGCTGTAACAGGCCTTGAAGGTTATGAGAGGAACATTGTTGCGATTTGAAAATGCTGAGACAAACAAGATATGGGGAAGCAAGTGATGGGAAAAGCCGAGCTAAAAGCAGGATAAAGGAGGGGGGAACGTTTGTGTGCGCAAATGATTTTAACCAATTATATTATACCATGTATGATTTGCTTAATGCAAGTAACCAATCAAGAATTTGTCTTCATAGTATACAGAACTAGAATACCTATAATAACGGAGCTATCTGCACAATAAAGTGGCATTAACCTGATCATATTGGTCGTTGTGTTATTGTCCGTGCCTTCCGCGTCAACAATTTTTGGCTTGAGGCAGGTGTGGATGCACTGTGCAACTTGCCATCAAGCAGCCAGCAGTCACATTGGCATCTTTACCAATGCAGAGAGGAGGAGGAATCTGCCCATGAGTCTGAATTTAGATATCTAGGGGAGGGGAAGGCAGGAAAGTGTGAATGTCTGTGTCTAATTTGAAGTCTAATTTAGACAAGCACAAGTGTAGGAAACTAATCAGCAATACAGGGATGAACACTGTTTAATATTCAGTCCATTGTCTTCAGGAACTACCCACAAGCTCTCTGTAACTGGAGTCTCGAGCAAGAGCTTTTGTAGGAGCAATTTCTGAAGGAGGGTGGTATGCCAGGACAGAACAGGGCTTGAAACTAAAACAGGACTTGATGAAACAAACTCCCCTCTAGTCTGTCAGAGCTTGTCTAGCTGTGGCTTTGTAAATGAAGCCATTAAGTCAAAGATTTGATCTCTAGCCCTCTGGAAGGGAAGGAGGCTATCTGATGAGAGCTGACCAGTAATATGGCTAGCTGAGTGATCCGATGGTCCAGTCCTAGCCCTGAGCCCTGCTACTCCAGTGGCTGTGTGGTACATGGTGGTCCCTGCTTGTTTCCTTTCAGACTCTTCAGAGGAGGGATTAGTGCCACTGCCTTGCCTGGCAGTTAAGCACTGATGACATTTCCTGCCTTTGCATTATTTTTCCTAAAGTTGCTCAGGTGAGATACAAGGACCAGGAAGGGGAATGGAAGCCAACTTTGCCCTGCACTGGACCAGCATGGGGTGAGGAAATGTATAGATACCTGGACTCTTCTTTGTCAGCTTATTTCAGCAGCTGGCTGGGGCTGTGGGGAAGGTCAGGACAAGTGCAGGAGATTACACGATTTTCCCTGTTGAGCAGGATAAGAAGAGGGAGACCTTGTTGACGTGTCTCTAGTATATGTGCCTCTCACATGTTGCTTCCTGGGACAAAGGGAAGAAGTGTAGATCTTGACTGGATTAACAGACAGGGGAGTGGCATGCTGCTTGTTAGCTTGTGCTAGAGGCTGTTGCTGCTTTTACTTGTGCCAGCTGAAATAACATACATCCTAGAGTCTCTTTTATTTCACAGTGCACAGGGATCTAGAATATCTGCTTCCCATTTAAGTGCTAGGAGGCTTTCTTTATCATGGATCACTGAGTGTCCCAAGTGTACAGGATATTAGCCAGCATCTTGTCACTGCTTAACTGTTCTTCATGCCACTCTGGCTTCCTTATACTTTATTTAGTGTTAATCCAAGAATTTGGCACCTAAGGGGTTATGTATATTTCTGTTGAAGCTAGAGCTTGAAACACTTTTTTTGTTCTTATTGGTGGGAAGCATCTGTAATCCTCAAAAAGGCAATTGCTCTTGCCTGCTGCTGCACCTGCATTATTACTACTAATAATAACTATGTGTCATTTAAACAGAGGCTTTTCATGCATAAAGTGCTTCACAAACAATTTCAAACTTCCCCAGAAAACCTGTGTTAAAAGGGTATAAATGTTGCATGGGTGGGCACTTGAAAGAGAGGAAATGCTAATGTGAACCTTGCCACCATGGTTGTGTGCTGTGGGCATAATTATTATTTATTAATTATTGGCTTTATGCAAGCCCCTAGAAGTTCCTGTTAAGAAGAGGATTCCATTGAGCTGGATTAAAACCTAGTTCCTCTCCTGAAAAGGAACAGGACAGGAGAGGGACTGCGAGATGGGAGTGAATATGTTACCAAGGGAGCCGGAGAGTAGACCAGGAAGATAAATTAAATCTCTAGGTGAAGCTGAAAGCCCTACAAGATGTCTGCTTTCTCTGTATCTGAGCATGTTGTCAGTTGTTTCAAAAGCAAGGCAGGTACTTTCTGCACCATTTGATTCCCATCATAAAATGTGGTTTCATCCTTGCCAAAATATTCTACCAAACTGATGAAACATTTTAGTTGAGTAGAGTACCCTTCTCCTCACCTGGACAATGAGGTCCTCTGGTTATCTCACTGAACCAGGGAAATTACTGAATCTCCAGGATTACAGAATTAGTTGTTAGGAGTCCAATCTTTCAGCAGAAGAAACACAACTAAGGTTTTATCTTGTTTTTTATCCTTTTTTTTCCTTGACCTAAAATAATAATTTCTGACTACAGAAGGTGCAGTAGATTAGATACCCTGGACTAGTAACTGGGGAAAGTGAGAAATTACTTTGAGCTGCCTGGCTTCACTACCTTTCTCTCCACCTCCATTTTCCCTCTTTACTCTCAATGGTACCTAAGCTATAGATGAGGTACCCTCCTATAGATCATATTGATTTGGGCTTAGGTTTGCAGCCGTGTGATTAGACACCTTTGAGTTAAAAGTTGTTCTGCATCTTCCACAAAGTCCAGGTACAGAGGGCTTGCTTCTGCTAGCAAATCACTGTTTAATATCTGTCCTCTGCTTGACAGAGGCTGTGCAATCAACACAGCTTGTGCCTAGCTAAGTTTGTAGTTAATTTAATTATCTTTAGGACTGCATGTGAGGATAGCAATCTTATGCAGAGCCTGAGACTTTGCACAGGTACTGGTTGTGTCCTCCACCAGCACAGAGGATCTGCAATGTTGGACACTTGGTGCTAAGCCACAGAAGCTGTATTTTCTGTTGTACTTTGGCTTTCCTCTTCCCTTCATATGTTTCTCTTGTTCTATCTTCAAGGCAGACAGACTCAACAACAGCAGACAACATCTCCAGGCCAGCTCACCTGGTCTTTTTTTCCACTGTCCTCCAGAGAAGGGAGTTCACAAATTTAGTATCAAACAAAAGTGTTGCAAGCTGAGGGGGTTAGTATGTGGGAGATCTGAACACCTAGTAGCAATGCAGAACATCACTTTGTGACAACCTTGTTTAATGCTTTACACTTTTAGTGCTTCAGATGTTCTTTTTAGCCTGCTTCTTTTTAGTATTATAATTAATATTTAATTATAATTAAATGTGCTACATTATAAATAATTTAATACATTATTTATATATAGATGAATATTTTAAACAAGGTTTTCTGGAGGGAAAAGGAATAATGAGTGTGGGTGTGCAGAAAAAATATACCAGTTTTTCTATTCCCTTCCAAAATTTTGAACCTGTCAGCTGATTTCAGCCAAGTTTATAAAAGGACAGAAGTCTCAAGGAAAGATTGCTGTAAAGTTTTAATAAAATGTCTGACTCAATTAGAAGACGGCAAGAGACTCAAATTTGAGTCGCTACCAACAGAAAAAAAATATTTTATACTCAACCCCTGATTAGACACCAGAAACACATTCAAGAAACTTATTCTCCCCGCACTGTCTTTTCCCAGCCATGGAACAAACTTGTTTGTACTGGAAACCTTGTGTCACACAGCAGCATCAGTGTGGTGGATGTCATTTCCCTGAAATTACTTCAGGTGTTCAGTATCCCTCAAGCTCGATTATTTCAGTTCTACTTGCTCTTGTTTTATTTTTGCCAGTTGTCTCCTGAACTCCAGCTTTTTTTGGTAATTCTCATTCTCCCCATCCTAAGTAAAAGTTTTGTATCTGGCAGCTGATCAACGTTTCACTGAAATCCAGATAAAGGAACACTAGTGCCTTTCCTTTGTCTTGAAAATAAGTGATTAAGGAAAGATACCAATTCAGTTAGGCATGAAGTATCTGTGATAAATGCATAAATTGTGCATTGTTGCCTCTTCCACTTTAGAATTGGTCTTGTCTTCACTGTGGTCTAAGGCATGTTTACTATTGGCTTGACTGCAGGTAACATGATAGCCTGGGTGTTTTCCATTTCCTACATGCAGCATTGAGCGTGCTGTACTCCAATCTTTAGGCAGAGCTCCTAATTTGATAGGTTGATAGAAAAGGTTCTTTTAGAAGTCTGGAAAGGAGGCAGCAGGGTTTCTATCTGTCATCAGATACAACACTGAAAAAAGCTGAAAAAACACTGCACCTGGAAGGCAAGGATTCTGATGAAGAGTCTGTTTGGCGAGTCCGTTTGGCAAGTACTCTTGCTTCAGGATTAGAGCCCACCTTGAAAACTGTGGAGCAAAGTCATCAGGAAAGTTTGAAGAGTCCCATATTTGGACGTAGACTGTCAAGATGCATGGTATCAGAGTGTTCTGGATCCTTGGAGCAAGCAACATTGCACAGTGGTATTCTTTAATAAAAAGGCATGTGAGCTGTAATATACACACATATAGAAACATCAGTGCTTGAATAGTTTGTGCAACTGCTTGTGTAGCTATCCAGGTCAGCAATAAAGATGTACTGTAAAGTAAAGTACAGTAAAGATGCCTTTGACTGTAGGCACACAGATGTAGCTCTTCCACAGAAACAGAGGTATTTATTGGTGCAGAGGAGATAGAGAAGATGGTGAGAGGGAATATCAGGTGCTAACGTTAGGTTGAAAAAAGGGATCTGCTGCAATCTTTTTTACCAGAGGACAGCAAGGATAGTCAATCATCTCAAGCGACATAGTATGCTGCGGCAATCTTCTGATGTTAGCACAGTCCCACCTCTTCCTGTCTGTTTCACAAGCACAGGCCTCTGGCTGGAGCATCAGGATCTGTCCTGTCATTTTCCCTTTCATTCCTGTGGCTTGACTGCCCCAATACTCTCAAAAATGCTCTCTTGCCCTCAGCATCCTCTTATCACCTTGAACCTGTAGGAGAGTGGTTGGTCCCACATACCATGCATTTCCTGCTACTATTCCAAGGATTGCTGCATCATCTCTCCTATCTATAGCTGCTGTTTTCCACAAGAGTTCTGGGGTAGGAAGGGGTCTCTGTAGAGAAACAGATGCGACAATGAAGGCTGACACTGCAGTTGCTGGAAGTGTTTCTTCAATGAGCAGATGGCCAAATCACAAAGAATAAAATTTTACTCCTAGACAACCCCTGTCAAAACAGACTATTTCCAAATCAGTTTGGTACCTGTGTGTGGCGCATATCAAGAAAAGTTTTGGAAAAGCACAAGTGTGGCTGTGAGTTCTGTGTGTGGTTTTTAAAATCACACATCTTGAAGGACACAAGGGGACACCTGTGGGACAAGGCACCACTGCAGTGAAAATTTCTCCCTTTCCTTTTTTTGTGCTGAAAATATCTTTGTGATGATAGCAGGTCAAAATTTTGAAGATGGTAAAAATTCCCCCTGCTAGTCTTTTTCCCCCTACGTTTTTTCAATTCCTCTGTCCTTATCCCCTCCTATAGACATAACTGATGCTATGTCACAGGTATTGCTTAAGACATACAGGTATTTTTGTAGTGGTGCAAGACAATGTTTCCGCTAGAGTAATGAGAAGTGGCAGGAACATCTTGTCCTGGTAAGTGTTTTCATGTTTCTTTCTCACTACATTCCACAAAATGATACAATCATGATGAGTAAACCTCTTGCTTATGCCCTAGAATAACATGACAGCCCTGCTGCACGTGTTGTTTTTATTTGCCCTACAGGGTGTCTGTTTTGCCCCTTTAGCCACTTTGCATTTGCAAGATAATGATAGAGCAAGAACAGTCCAATAAAGCCTGGAAAAATTAAAGCTTCACCTTGGCACACAATTAAAAGAAGGATGTGCAAGGGTACATCATTGCTGGTTATTGCAGTTTTAATCCATTCTTCTTGAATACAAATACAGAGTTATATATTTATACATTCACACACACGACACACACATATGGATGTAATATAGCTTGTTTGAAGTATCTCTGATATTCAAACCTCAATGCCAGCCTGGTAATGCTTGTCGTCACTGGGTGAAGAGTGTAGGATATATAAGTAGTAAAGTAGTAAAGTTATTGCTATTTTAGAGACTGCTTCTGACATGTGGCACTGTACTCGGATGGCTGGACCCTACCATTGCTTTTCCAGCTGTGAGTTACTCTCTGCGTCTCTGCAGGGTGGAGTAGAGAAGCCTATTCATGGCTCCATTAAATTGGCATTACTGCAGGGAGGCAGGGGCCCTGTGCTGAGCCGCCAATGTGACAGTAAAGGACACTGCTTGCCCTGACACCTCACAACCTCAATGGCACATGGGCATAGCACACTCACATCAGTAGTGCTGTCTGTAAGACAATACTGATGGTCACCCCAGAATGGCTTTTTACTTTTATTTGTAAACAACAGGTTTTGAGGAGGGTTGACCTATCAACACTTTTGCATGGTTACTTCAAGAGAAAATTCTCCTGAGTGATGTGAGGCAGGGAGTACTCTCTGCTGCTGGCAGTTCTTAGGCTTCTATTGCTTTTCCAACAATTTGCTATTCATTGTTTCCACAGTGCCTACCACAGTATGCTGCAGCAAGCCTTCCAAAGGACATTGAGCATGTTTCTGCAGGACAAACCCATGTCACAGTGAAAGTTTCACCTGTAGCCTGTCTATATTTAAATGCAAAGTAAACAACAAACTGTAGATAGGAAGGCTGATATATAAACCTTCATACACACACACACACATATATACATATATATATGGAGGGAGAGGGTGAAAGAACTGCCTGAATATAGCCAGGAGCTGTTGATATAAGAACATTTCTGTAACCTGGATGATGATTAAGGTACCTAGAGACAGCCAAATACATAGCTCAGGGGATGTTTATTATCAAACATGAACCTTTGTTTGCCTGCTTGTATAACTGCTAGGATGCTGTCAATTCTGATAGAAAGTAGCACTGCCCAGATGCAGAGGGCCAGGCTGGGACACTGGAATAGCTCCTTCTTTTTTTAAATTTTCCTCACAAAAAGCTTCCTTTGTTTTAGTTTTGCCTTGATTTTAGCTGTGGTTTAGTTTGTGATAGGGGAAATATCCTCTTTTAGGTCCTGATGCATGTTTCAGAGCTGTGCAGGCACTGGATTCCCTTACAGAACACATAGTATGATCCACTAGACTGACAATCTGTGTTTGGCTTTTGTTTATTCTAGCCATGTCATCTCAAGCAATTTACATCTGTTTGGTCATCATTGCTATAAGCAGAGTCTAAATATATAAACATGCAGAATATATATACACATATATATGTGTGTGTGTGTGTACCACTGGCAGAGGGAAGGTATCAGACAAACATGGAAACATGGAATGAGGGGCAGAGTAATTTTACATCCATGAAAATCTTTCCTGTAGATCATTTGTGCTACATAGGAAGTCTTGACATTATCCAGACAGAATAATTTATTTGTCCACAGAAGCGGACTGCCAGCTTTGTTTTCTGCCTGGATAGCAGCTTGATTTATTAGCAGCAGCATCACCAATAGTGCGACTCTACTTCATGCTGCACCATGAGTGGCTGTGATGCTACAAGATGTGACATGGAAGTTATGTAACAATAGTGCACACTACAAATGGCCTAGCGGGATGTGAGATGATGTACTCACTGAGATTTATACAGGGATTCATGAAGTAAGTCATGGCAGCATTTTCCTACAGTTTTCTTGAAGGAGGAACTAAATGGACAAATTGGTGCCAAAGTATGAGTTTATCCCATGAGATGAAATTGAAAATCCTCGGGGAAAATTTTGATGGTACCCTAACAAAATCTCAGTACCTCTTTGGAGAAGAATTTCCATTGTCCTCTGTTGTTCCTACAGTACTTTGCTGTGCTGTCTCAGTACTGCTCGGGGTGTGTGTGACTGTGTAGCACAAGGCACATGAAGGGTAATCATTCCTATCAGTCAATACAGTGTGCTTCTCATGTAAATTTGTTCTCATCATGCTTTTTGACAAAGCTCAAAAAACTCTCCTATTCTCTGCTGACAATCAGAAAGCAAACAGTGCAGTGCAAAGAGCAGGGTAAAACAAGAGTCTAAATTGTGCTTTTAGGTGATTTTTTTTTTTTTTTTTTTTTTTTTTGGCAGTTTGGTTGGGTTATTACTAGCCTAGGGTTTGCTGTCCCTTATGGAGACCCTGACACTTAGCGACTTTTGGGGAGGAGACCAAGTTTCTGAAATTTATAACAGTGTAGGAAGATCTCACTACTCTCTCTCTCCTCTGCACCCAGGGCTGATAACCTACCATTGACAATGTGAGCACTATGGCCTGACTTGGAGTATTAGCTTACTGATTCTTCCCCAGTCTCAGTTTATTCCCATGAAGACCTATCAGAGTTGCAGGAGGACTAAAAGAAGCAAAACCCCTCCCTCTTCTGCTGGAGTGACTCTGCATTGACTATTAAATTTATTTCAATCTTATTCTTTGCTTGGAAGTCTCCTGGAGGCACAGTACAAAGACATAACCCTTCTAAGCCTTAATGGGTAGATAGGAAACACTGGGATTTGTAAATAGCTGCACTAGACTGAGGAAGGCTCACACAGTTGGTAGGAAGCCCTTTGGCATTCTGGTTTTACTGGTTTTGGCTTTGTCCTGGCAGCAACACAAATGGCAAGTCAAAAAAACATTTCACAATGTGCTTTGGATTCATGTAGGCAGGACTCTTCTGAAATAAACGTGGGAGGGAAGGAAGGAAGATGGAGAAACTCAGCCATCTGTCAGCATTTTTTAAGTCAGATTAAGAAGAGACATTTTCATTCTCAGGGCTTTTGGGGGTCTTTCCCTGACAGCACATTTCACAGAGGACTCTTTCTGACAGGGCAAGAGGGACTGCTAGCTACTTGGTGACACATCTGGGCAAGTAGATTGTTCTGTGCAGTGTTGAGGTTCATCACTTCAGGGCTGTGAGCAGTTCAGGGAAGTGGAAAAATAAAGAAGCTTGAAGCCTTCCTTGTGGCTTGTGACTCTAACCCTAAAGTGCTTCTTTAGCTGGTGCTTTAGCAGATAACATCCTTTGCCACTCGACAGGAATCTGAAAACCTATGGACAGATTTTCTGATGCATACAATGAAAGTAATTGACAAACTGAAAAAAAAAAAAAAATGATTTCTCCTTGCAGATTATGAAGATAACTAAGCATTTACTTCCTTGAAAGGGCAAAGCCCTTTCTCTCTTTTTTTTTTTTTGACAACTTTTTGTTGTTTTTCAAAAAGCACCTCTAAGAAAAACATAAAATGAGTAACAGAAATATCTCCATGTATGTTGCTCTTCTGGGGTGAAGATCAACTCAGACAGCCAGAATTGCCACTGCATTGATAGCAGTAGGACTAGTAGGACACAAACCCCAGAACTCCTGTATTTCCCAACTGCTCAGAAAAAGGTTAATGGAGCCTAGTCCCTCATAATGAATTGTGTGTGGGCAGGAAACACAGACATTCTGAATTTCCTGTTGTCAGTTGTTACACTGAAAATGTGGTTTATAGTCGAGGAGGAAGCATATGAAGGAGAAAGTAAAGCCAGGAATCTATTGTTAGTATACCTGAAATATTAAGAGACTATTCAGTATTAATCCAGCTCTAATTGTTACAAAAATGAAGGGATAGCAATGCAGCTAGGGTACTGATATGAAATTGTAACACACACACAGACACAGTCCTTCATTTCACCCCTTTCCTTGCTGCTGTGCTGCATCTTTCCACGGCTCCCCTGTGTTCTAGTGGTTTCACACTGGTGGTCGTAGTGTGGAATGTTCTCGTGACCTGTCAGCATCTGGAGTCCTTTGCTAGGAAGCATATGATGTTCATGTTGATGATTTTTTCTTTCTTCCTCTAGGACCCACGTGGGGTCATTTTTAGATGTTTGCTGGGATGCTTTTCTCTTTCTCCTCTGGTCTGCACCTCCATGTTACATCCAAACTGACTACACCTGGTGCCATCTCAATGTATTATCTCTTTGTTCTCTTTGTTACCCTAAACCCAGTTTTGTCCAGCTCCAGGTCTGCACTTTAACTGACTGTGGGCAAGTTATTTGCAGCTGTGCTCCTCTGTGCCCCATCCTGTGTCTCCACTTCTCAAGGCCTCCGCTGTCCTACCAGATGGGTATTTGTCAACACCTTGTCATCGTGTTACTAGTGTATATCTCTCATTCCACATAGAGTAACTGCTTGTCATTGCTGTCCTTATAAAACTATGGTTGTACTGCACAAAGAGAAGCAAAAGTAAAACAAATCAGACATAGACACCTGGTCAGTTGAAGAAATTGCTGTCACAGCTGAGAGAAGTAAAACAGAGCTACAGGCAGGTCAGGGAAAGTTCAGTGAGTGAAAACCTGACAAGCCTCAGTCCACAGGTCTTGCAAATTTCTTGCAAAGTTTATGGCTTATTTACTAGCAATGGCAATGTTGTGGTAGATGGTTATACAGTTACACAGAAGACAAAAAGAGCAGCAATGCTGGGTCAGCTTTCCAGAAGAGAAAGCTCCTTTTCCTACGCTCTTCTTGGAAATGGCTGGCTGCCCCTAGAGGCAGGCTGAGAAAATTTCCGTGTGGGGTGCTCTGCATGAAGAAACAGGTGACCTGTGTTCAGCCCTTTGCAACACCGCAGACTTCCCACGCACCCTTTGGACAGTCACGAAGTGTATCTGTGATACAGTCCCACCACTGTCTGCACCTTGCAGCGGGCATTGGGAGAGTGGGGATGGCTGGGTCACCGGGGGCTCGGTGCAGCTAGTGGAATCAAATGCAAAGGAGGACGGACAGGCATTGTAGGAAAATACCATGCACATACAGATAAACACAGAGGTTTTGTTCACACAGAACTATATCCACCAGTCTCTAATATATAGACCTTCTTTATAGACCTAGAATTGTCATTTCCAGCTTTTGGAAATTCTTTATATTTTAATTTTGACCCTGTTGTTTACCACAGTGAAAATAACAGGAAAAAAAAAAAAAAAGAGTAAAATTTTTGGCAATATCTAAGTATTTCTGGACTAACAGTTCTCTGAAATGTTTCTGCCTTTCTTCTTAGGTGAGATTGGCACTACTGCCTGTGCTACCGCAGCCTGAAGATTGCAGAGTTTTGTGTGGTTTTACTCCTTCTCCTTCCCCCAGTGTAACAACCTATGAATAGGCTGTGTAGAGCCCTGCACGGACGCATAGCCACATCCATGGACCTCTGTGCAGGATGATTCAGCCATGGTGAATGAGGGACATTGTTCTGCTAAAAAGCAGGGTTTGGGGAGAAGAGTGGAAGTATAAGGTGCTGGAAGGTCTGTGTATGCGACATACCAATGTATCTGATAGCCAGCCCTGACTTATACTAACAAGACAGTAACATGAAAAATGGTAGAAATGAGAAACACCAAAAGGGAAAGTACTAGTTTAAAGAAGCTGCTGACCAATGATGGGTGTTATGAAGACAACCACATGACTGGTATCAAGTAAAGGTACAGCAAACCCAGGACCACTGGGGAATGAGTCAGCATGGTGGACTGCTTATTTGGAAGGTGATCAAGATGTTAAAAAGAAGAACATAGCAAGGAGGGGAAAAAGGACAAGCAAATCATGCAGGTGAGGCTAATCACATAAGCTGCTGAGCAGCCCTGAGCCAGATTGGCACAGCAAAACAGGCAAGTATGTCTGTATTGCTCTGACCATATATATGTCTGACTGGCTTCTGTGCTCAGAGGAGACCCTGAGGTGCTTTCTTAAAACTGAGAGCACAAAAGGGAGACTTCCTAAAGCTGTGAAGTTCAACTCAGTAGGGATGAATGGTGACCCGAAAGTAAACTTGCTATTCTGGTATCCCCAACGGACAGGTAGAAACTGCATTTGTATGACACCAAAAGTTTCCATGGGAAGGAAGATACCACAAAAAAAGAAGATCTACTGTAGGGTTAAAGGTTAGGTTTAGAGTTAGGGT
Source organism: Alca torda (assembly GCA_008658365.1). Taxonomy (NCBI): domain Eukaryota; kingdom Metazoa; phylum Chordata; class Aves; order Charadriiformes; family Alcidae; genus Alca; species Alca torda. Next base: position 51,236,779 of record CM018101.1, on the reverse strand, counting down.
TAGATCTACTAACCCTAGGGTTAGATCTAGGTTTAGGGACAATCTACTGTAAATGAAATGAGGTGGCTGTTTTGGTTTAACTCAGCAGGCCACACAGCTTGCCACACATAATAACACATTAATTAATTAATTAACTAATAGTACCACACAGCTGTTTGCTCACTTCCCTGCAGTAGGATGGGGAGAGAATCGGAAAAAGGGTAAAACTCGTGGGTTGAGACAGAAAACTTAATCAGGCAGCAAAGGAAGGGCAAATAATTATAATGACAAAAGAATGTACAAAAGAAGTGATGCACAATGCAATTGCTGACCGATGCCCAGCCAGTCGCCAAGCAGCAGCTGCCACCCCCCTAGTGAGCTCCCCCAGGTTTTAGTGTTCAACATGATGTCATATGGGATGGAATAATATACCTTTGGCCATTTTGGGTCCGCTGTCCTCGTTATGTCCCCTCCCAGCTTCTTGTGCACCTCTGGCCTCCTTGCTGGCAGGGCAGTATGAGAAGCTAAAAAGTCCTTGACTTAGTGTAAGCACTGCTCAGCAACAATTAAAACGTCAGTGTGTTACCAACATTATTCCCAAATCCAAAACACAACACTATACACAGCTACTAGGAAGAAAATTAACTCTATCCTGGACAAAACCAGGACAATGACAACCTACAAGGCTTGCTGCAAATGAAGAGCTGTTAGGTTGCTTACTCACTCAACTAATACCTTTGTCTTCCCTCAAGGCTGAGCTCTGATACAGTTACTTTCAGAGGGTTCAAGAGTGGAAAACAAATCAAGGTACACTTATCCATAAACACAGACAATCTCAGCATGTGTTAGTGATGTTGCCATGATGTTTTGAAGGGATTATTTGAACAGTTTGGGAGGACAGCCAGGAGCAGTTACAATTATTTGTTCTTCAAGGTCCTACTTCCTGAAAATGTCAATATACACACTGAGTGGTCTTGATTCTAAGACCCAGGACAAACACAGTAAGACAGAAAACACCATGTGTATTTGATTTATACAAGCTGGAAGTCTTTCTACATTATTTCTTTGGTCTCTCTGTGAGTGAACAGGCTGCTCAGCACATCTTTGGCTTTAAGTTTCAGGTGAAGATGAGGCAGTTTTCAGTCAGAAGCTTGGGAAAGTATGTGCCATTGCGATGGACTATGGTCTTTTTACTGACTGTATTTCTTACAGATCTTTCTGTGGTGAGAGTGCCGCTGTGTGCTTATGTGGCAATGGAAACAGCATATTTTTCTTCCCCTGCATCTATTCCCTCCAAGCCCCTGAGTCAGGGATGTTGCAGAATGACAGAAGGGTTTTCCTACAGGAGATGACAGTGCTGAAACCCAGAGCCCTGAGCCCTCTGTTCTCAGCACAATATGTGTGCTTTGATGTGCATCTGGCCACCAGCTATGCCTGATGATGCCTTTCAAATGTCAGAACTGGCTTTCAAGTAGGGAGCATGGTAGACCACAAGTCCTGCAGAGGGACACCCTATGCAGTTTTTGAAAGTCAAACCACTACCCAGTGGCATTTGGGTTAAAAGGGGATGGTGTCAGCTGAATTCAGTGGTGAGGGTAAAGGGCTTGATTTCTAGGACAGGAGGCAGGAGAGGAAGCTCACTCAGTCACCCATCTCACTGGCAGCAGGTCTCTGAGCACTGTCTCCTGCCACATAGAATTATTGAGTGGTTGGGTTGGAAGGGACCTTCAAAGATCATCCAGTCCTACCCTCTTCCTGTAGACATGGATATTTTTCACTAGATCAGATTGGTCAAAGCGCCATTCAACCTGGCCTTGATCACTTCCAGTGATGGGGTATCCACAACTGCTTTGGACAATCTCTTCTAGTGTCTCTCCACCCCCATTGTAAAAAATTTCTTCTGTATATCTAATCTGAATATACCCTCTTTTAGTTTAAAACCATTGTCCCTTGTCCTGTCAAAACAGGTGCTGGTAACAAGTCTCTCTCCATCTTTCTCATAAACCCCCTTTATATATTGAAAGCCCACAATAAGGTCTTGCCAGAGCCTTTTCTTCTCCAGGCTGAACAACCCCAACTGTCTCAGCCTTTCTTCATAGGAGAGATGTTCCATCCCTCCGATAATTTTTGTGGCCCTCCTCTGGACCCACTTTAACAGGTCCATATCTTTCTCATACTGGCAGCCCCAGAGCTGGACACAGTACTCCAACTGGGGTTTCACGAGAGGAGAGTAGAGGGGGAGAATCAACCTCCCTTGATATGCTGGCCGTGCTTCTTTTTAGGCAGCCCAGGTTACAATTGACTTTCTGGGCTGCAAGCGCACATTGCTGGCTGATATCTAATTTTTCAGCTACCAATATCCCCAAGTCCTTCTCCTCAGGACTGCTCTCAATCCGTTCATCCCCCAGTCTGTATTGACACAGGGGATTGCCCCCATGTGCAGGGCCTTGCACTTATCCTTGTAGACTTTCACAAGGTTCACATTGACCTACTCTTCATGGTGCCTCTGGATGGCATCCCTTCCCTATCAGCTGCACCACTCAGCTTGGTGTCATCCACAGACTTGCTAAGGGTGGACTTAATCCCACTGTCCCACATTAATAAATGTATTGAACACTACCGGTCCACCAGTGCAGACCCCTGAGGGACCCCACTTGTTACTGATCTCCATTTGGTCATTGAACAATTGACTGCAACTCTTTGGATGCGGCCATTCAACCAATTCCTTATCCATCAAATAGTCCATCCATCAAATGGATATTTCTCCAATTTAGGGGCAAGAATGTTGTGTGGAACCATGTCAAATATTCTACAGAATTTCAGGTAGATGACATCAGTAGCTTTTCCCTTGTCCACTGATGGAGTCACAGAATCACAGAATCACAGAATGGTAGAGTTGGAAGGGACCCCTGGAGATCATCTAGTCCAATCCCCCTGCCAGAGCACTCTATTCTAGAAGATCATTAGACTAGTCAGGCATGATTTGCCCTTGTGAAGCCATGTTGGTTGTCTCTAATCACCTCCTTGTCTTCCAGGAAAATCTGTTCCATGATCCTCCTGGGCGCTGAGGTGAGGCTGACTGGCTGGTAGTTCCCAGGGTCCTTCTTATTACCCTTTCTAAAAATTGGTGTGACATTCCTTTTTCTCCTGTCACTGGGGATGTTGCCTGACTGCCACAACTTTTTGAATATAACAGAGAGTTGCTTAGCAACTACCTCTGCCAGTTCCCTCAGTACCCTGGGATGGAGCTCATCGGATTTCACAGACTTCTATATATTCAGGTTCCTCATATGGTCTCAAACCCCCTGTGATGGAAGGAACTTCATTCCCTCAGTGCCTCTTGAGGTACAGGGGCTTGAGAGATATTTTGCATCCCCGAAATGCAACACATCCTTTTTACTCAGACTTGGACCCATCAAGGACCTGTTGTCACAGCCAGCTCCTTTTTTAATCCTGTATTTTGTGTACCAACATGAAGGCAGTGCAGAAAGCACTCCATCACTTTTAAAAACAGACTGGATCCTTTAGGCATATATGCTTTTGTTCCTGTTGGTGCTAGCATGCAGAAGGGCAACAGATACATACAAAATAAATACGCCTGCACCTAACCTGTGTTAATGAAATTTTATCAGGTGAAGTTGCAGTGGTCAATGACAGTGTCCCAGATGATTTGGCAGTATGTGTGCTTTAGCACTAAGCAGAAACAGGGCTCAGAATAGGCAGGACACATGTATTGGTGTTCTGGCACATTCAGGTTGTACAGCTTTTGGTTAACTATAAACCAGAAAAAAATAATCTGTCCATCTAATAGCCTTTTTGCTATATTCAGCTGTCCTTAAATTGCACTGTATGGATAAGACTTTCAAAGGATATGTTTGGATTATCATTCTTATGCTGTACAATTCACCTGAGTACACATTTATTCTTTTTTATTTCTCAAAAGAACAGAGAAAGGTTTCCAAGTGAGAGTCATCACTCTGAAGAGACAAAATACACTTTTGTGGCATTTGTGGTAGACATATTCCAGTTTCAGTCTATGATGTTGAATTCTTTTGCATTTTGGATGTGGAAAACATTTTTTCAAGACTAAAGATTTTTTATCTAAACTTGGATTTTATTTTTATTTAATGTAGTGCAAGAGAAATAGAACTAAATCTTTCCAATGATCAGTTCCCTTTTGTGCAGTTCCAGCAGTATTAAAATAACCAACAATCCTGGTTCTCTTCAGGGTTTACATGTAGTTGCTAGGAAAAAATTGTTTAAGATATTATTGTGTTAAATGTTCTCCTTTTTTAAACATGTGTACACAAAGACTGTATATAACATTTAACCCTTTCAAATCTTTACTGATTTTTGACAACGACATTTTTCAAAATGTGTGTCTTGGGCATAGCTCCTATTCAATTAAACTCAGGATGGGTAGTCAGCTAGAAAAGCATGCAACTCACCTTAGGTTCTTCATTGCAGAATAGTTACAATTAAATTTTAGTGTAGTTCCCCCATCCTGGGCAGCATTGGTGAGATGACTGCACAAGGTCCAACTTTAATAATTATTGAAATCCTTGTCTAAATATAGCACCTGGGAATTGCCTGCAGGTGTTAGGCACATTTTACAAGTTAGCTGCACTAGAATTAAGGCTAATGCATCAAGTGCTGTCAGTAGCTTACTCTTAAGAGATAGAAGAAGAGTAGGAGAGTTCAATGAAGTATCTTAAAACACAGATGCTGCATTTCAAGCAAACTTCTGTTCATCTTCTCCCTTACTTCTTTGAGATCTTAGATGGAGCAATGTTGATTGATGGCTTTGGGGGCTGGATCTAGCCTGAAAGGACTTTAAGCTGGTGTCTGGGAATACTTTCCAGAATTCAGCTTGACTACATTTGGGTGTTAAATCACATGTGAGGTACATCAACAAGGGTGAGACTCAAATCTGAACTTGGCAGGCTTTTTTGAGACACCTGTTGGTGTTGAAGAAGTACAGTCTTACTGGTCTCCTCCAAATGTTTGGAACTGATCATGCTGAAGGGGAGATTCAAATTATAACTGCTCAGCAATGGAAATTCATGATTACAGAATGATCTGGCATGAAGCGCAAGAAGGCAAACTAGCTAATGAGGTAAGAGATGCTGCAGTGCTGTAACAATTGTGGAACATGAGTGCTCAGGGGCCACTTTTGGTAAGCAGAGCTGGTGCTGGGCTATGAACCAAACACCAGGCGAGGGAGCCTGATGCCAGTGCTCACATGATGGGTGCTGGTGTAAGTGTGTATTAGGAATCAACTTATGTTGCATCTTTGCAGACTTCTTGCAGAACATCTTATGGTGGTAGGACTCTGTCCAATGCATTTTTCATTAAATCTTTCCATATATAAGTAGAAAGGTGTGTTTAATTTGCCTCAAGGGTAGAATAAAAATTCCCCAGCAGTTTGTTGGCAGAAGCAGGATTCCTCCACACTGGCAGAAGCAGCCAGACTGGAACTGAAAGGGTGACCCAAATCAATACCACCACAAGAGGTAAAAGATCCTAATTCCGAAATCTCACTTGTGTGTGGTCTTCTCCCCTACTACGTCTCCTGGCTGGCCACCACATCAGCAGTAAGGAAATCCTATGTTATTTTAGTTTCTGCTTATAATATAAAGATTGGGGGAAAATTAAGGGGATGAATGTTTGAAAAGGCCTTCGTTTAGCCAAATGAGTGTAGGCTATGTTTGAGACTGCTAAAAGCTCAGATTAAGTTCTAGAGTCATCTCCATGGGTGACAATGACTCATCTCTTGTGTGGGTCCAGGTTTTGAGGGGACAAATTTGAAGCTCTGCCTTCTCAGGACACCCGAAACTCTCCTTCTATCCCTTTGTTGTGCACTGGCCTTAGCTTCATGCTCCCTCAATAGTGTAAGAGTCCAAAAGCCGAATGGTAGTAGGGTCAGATAGCTTTTTGCTTTGAAGTGATCATGTCAAAGGTCTGCCTTCTCAGCAATGCCTGAACTTCTCTTTCTATCCCTTTGCCATGAATACGCCTTAGCTTTGTTCTTCCTTATGAAGAAAAGTTGAAAATGAATTGGGAAAATGGGTCAAGATTCCTCCTGTCTGAATACTAAAACTCCATTAGGTTCCATGTGCCACAACTGTGGCTCATGACTGGAAAAAAATAGGGTCAGGCAATGGGTTCAACCTGCCCACCAGTGTAATGATTGTAATTGTGCCAAGCCAGAACTGCAATTTCCAGATGAGGGAACCCTTGACCTGGCTAAATTAACTTCCCTTGATGATAATAAACTGAAAAAAATGCATGCTTGATTTTCATTGGACAAGGAGGCAAACCAACACTGCCAGAAATCTATTATAGCTAGCTTAGAGGATAATAATACAAAAATGAAAGAACAAATTGCAAAGATTGGGCAAAAATAAAATAAGAATCCTTCTAACTTTGGCTGCAGCATTTAGATCTTTGTACCTAAGCTTAGTACCTACTGCTACTGCACCAGTCCTACCCTTGTATCCCAACCCTCTGGTGATGCTGGACACCCCACCTAATACCCCAGGCGGTGCAGGGTTACAAGCAGATCCAGATTTGAAGAATTATAGCCTGAAGACTTCAGAGGAAGCTGTTAACCCTGTGGAACCCAAGCAACACAAAATTCTTAAGAGAGAAATAATGGGGGGACTGGGAGGCTAAGGGTTATCCCCATACACCCTGATTCAGTTTTTGTTTACCTTCACCCACCAAGGCCATCAATACGCTTAGACCAGGCTTCCCCATGGATACTGTGAATCCCCCACTATTGGCTCTATCTAGTAGGATATTGTATTGAGCTATCCAATATTGTCAGACTAGTGTCTTCTCAGGTCCAAGACTTGCTTCCTGTACCGACTGGTGCGCCATGCCATGAACTGAGACCTGGAGACTGGGTCCTTGTAAAGGACTTAAAATGAAAACCCGCTCTGTCAACATGCTGGGCTCGTTCCTGCCAAATGCTTCTAAAGACACCCACAGGGATGGAAGCTGCAGAAAAGAGGGCCAGGATCCAGGCAGGGGTAGTGAGAGAACAGAAGGTCTGTACTAGTACTTGGGGGATCCACAAATGTGCTTGTGCTTGTGAATCTGGTGAGTACTGTGTGCTTGTGCACATGCATGTGTGCTCTCACTAACTGAACTTATATCCCCACCAGCAAAAGAGGAGGAACGGGACTTGGAAGTCTGTGTTTTGTCCTATGGGTGGGGGCCGTTGACAGCAATGCTGTGTCTGTGTCAGCCTGTGTGACTGGCCTTGGCAGTGACCTGTCTCTCTCCTGTGTGTCTCTGCAATGCATGCTCAGTTTCACTACTGGGTAATTCTGCAAGCAGGAAAACTGCATCTGCATCCCTCAGTCTGGGTAGGGACCCTGGTCCATGTTGCCCAGTCTGGGCTCCAGCAGCAGAGCAACGTGGATTCTGGCTAAGGCTGCTGGAGGAGGTGGCCACACTCCTAATATCCCTTAATGGTTTCGTAGCCAGCAGGATCTAGTCAAGTTGTGAGTACTCCTGAGAGTACATGCATATAATCCCTATGTGATAGGGGACTGATCTTTTACTAATGAGCCTATAGTGTTAAATTTGTAACCAGCCGTCTAGAGCTTAAGGTGGGCACTCTAACAGGAGCTGTATTAGTAAATCCTTGGGTTAATTGGAGCAATAGTGGACTGGGAAGCAGTGAATTAACACTTTATTTTGCTTTGCTTGCATGTGTAGCTTTTGCTGTACCTATTAAGCTGTCTTTACCTCAACCCACGAGTTTTCATACTTTTACCCTTCCAACTCTCTCTCCCACCCCACTGCAGGAGGGAGGAGTGAGAGGCTGTGTGGGGCTCAGCCTTGGGGTTAAACCATGACAGGCAGAAAGCATCTTTTCTCTCCTCCCCACTACCTCTGCCCTGCAGCAGGCAGTTGAACGTGCCTAGCACCGGGGCAGTACTTCTTCCATCCTCAGTCTTCTCCAAGCCCAGAGATGTTCAGGAGAGAGGTAGCGAGCCAGTCCTTCACAGTGGTCTGCACAGAGAACAGGACATATGGATGCTTGAGCTTTAGGTGTAGCCAAGCTGCTCCCTGCAATCTATGCCTGCCTATGGTGGTGGGAGAGTGCCCTGTGTTGGTCCCGTGTGTCACACCCCACCTGGCAGCCCCATAAGGTGCAGCATGGGCTGCTTGTGGCACTGACAAGGAGGTTGCTTTACTAGGTAGACTCTGTCTGGCCAAGGATGACATGGCCACATTCCCCACAATGTCCCTGTGAGCCACACCGTGCTTGGGAGAGAGCAGGATGTGGGCCTCCAAAAGGGTGCATGTGGACAGGCAAGTCCCTCTTAGGGCATCGCCCCATCCAGGCAGAGAGAAATGACTGAGGCAGGCTATTTGAGGCTGTCTTCTTTCCCCCCTCTCTGAGAAAGAGACGTCCAACCATGACCAGTGCTTGGCAGAGCAATGCAGACCAGGACAGAAAAGCTTGCAAAAACAAGGGAAGAGAGCCAAGGACCTGCTGAGGTTTTCTTTTGCTGCGTAGACATAACCTCTATAGCAGGACAGGACAAGTGTTGATGCAGGAAGCCAAGCCCAGAGAAGCCTGATTAAAGCATCATGTAGCCTGGCAGTATGGACATGCTGGACCCCTTTCTCTGATTTGAATGCTATGGGGCCTGGCCCATTGCATGACTAGAGCATGCTAGAGCATGACACTCACTGCTGCAGCACTGGTGAGAGGGAGGAAGCTCAAAATCCCCAGCTGTCCCAGCCCACCACAGCACCTGGAGAGCATGGCCACAGCACTTGACAACCTCTGTCCCACATGCCTGGACAGCTGGGAGAAGACCAGCTACATAACATCATGCCTCCAACAATTCTGCTACACCTCCATGTTGTGGTGGGCTGAGAGAAAGTCCAAGTGCCCCCCCTGCAAGAGGAGGGTGACCTCCATCCTGCACTTGGTGCGAAGGGATGACAGCTTGTCGTCAGACAATCTGTGGAGTCATCAGTCATCTTCCACCAAGCAGGGGTGCTCTGGCTGCTCAGCTGCCCATAGATTCCACTGGCCTGCAGCATCCTGGCCGCCAGCTGCAGGGCTGGTGCCAGGCGATACAGTGGGCAGCGTCCAACCCTTCGTCTGGGCATCTGGACCCTGATGCCTTGGCCATGCAGGAAGCTGAGGCAGCTCTCTGAGGCCAAGCATTCAGAGACAGTCGTGGTGCAGCACGCCATCACATCCCCACTGTGCACCTTTGGGCTGGACAAAAATCTGCTGGGCCACCTTCTGCAGGTCTCCTCCTGAAGCTGCACTGCAATGTATGTGCACCAACTCATCAATGTTCCCATGTGATGGTGCAAGGGGGAGGCCCACTGAGTGCTGGGCCAGTGGGACACTCCTGCTGGTGAAGGGTAAGAGTGCAGCCCCATGGCTGTCCCTGGCCCCCTGCCTCCGGAGGAGAGTCTCCTGCCCCCAGTGCAGCCCTTTGCAGCAGTCCTGTTGGATCTAGGAGAGACGAGCACAGTGGCTGCTCTTCGTGACGGTCCCAGCAGCCCCTCCTCTGTTGCCATTCTCACCTGTGGGGAATGAGAGGAGCCCTGGAGGACCCAGAGGAGACTGTGCCAGGGCCCTCCACTCTCAGCCAGGTCAGTGAACACTCCTGTATCCTGAAAACCAGCTGCTGCACCAGTTTGACTGAGGGGCTCAGTGCCAGTGGCTGGAGTGGGACCGTGTGTCACAACCTGTGTGCCTGCTACCAGCTTCTGGAGAGGGTCAGTGTCTGTATCTTCCCCAAAATGGCTATGTGGCGGGAGCATCAGTTGGGTGAAGAGTCTGTGCTGGTATTTGGGGGCACCTGCGAGTGTGTGCTTGCATGACGAGTCAGCCCATGAGGAGGAGGGGACTTGTCTGTCTGTGTTTGTGTTTACATGATTCCTATGTGAGAGTGCTGTTGAAGGCAGCACCTTGTCTGTGGGAGTGCGTGTGACCAGCCGTGTCAACATCCTCTGTGTCTTTGTGTGTGTCTCTGGGATACATGCTCAGCTTTGCTACTGGTTGAGCCTGCAAATGGGAAAGTGGCAGCTGTGTCCCTCAGATTCGGCAAGAGCCCAGGTCCCCAGTGCACCGGGCGGGGCTCTGGCAGATGCTCCTAACATCCCTTAGCAGTCTACCTTTTCCTAGAGATAGGCAGTCTGTTCTCTTTCGGCTGCACACCATCTCCAAAGGAGCCCAACGAGTGTCTAAGGTGAAATAAGGAAGACTTTCTGTAGTTAGGTGTGGACTATTCAGGGAAGATATGTCCAAGTTTCTGCCTGAGAAATAACAGCCTGGCAGCTCCTGTACCTGCACTCCACTGCTGCTCTCTTTAGCAATTGCTGGGCCCTGAGAGAGTCAAAAGATCCCAAGCTGTAAAGAGAGAGGATTAGAGAAGACTGTAGCCTAAAATGAAACAGTTATTTTATGAAATTGCTCTGTTAGTTAAAGCAGGTAGTTCCAGTACCTCTTCCTAATGTGGCTGGAACAAATTTGGTGACGTTAGTCAATGCCTTTACCATCAGGACCTCCGCTTTGTCCATGGATGGGATTAAATGCAGTCAGTCTAGAGCTGTGATGGACTGAATACAGTGTACTCAGAGATGGAGAGGGCCTGAATTTACCTGTTTTCCTCCGGCTGCTGCAGAAGAATATGACTACCTGCCTACCCCCAGCAGTAAGAGAATGAGCACAGCCCCCTGAAGGGCCTAAGACCCACAACTGCTCCTGCCTCATGCTCCCTCTTCCCTTTCTCTACACAGCCAAGTGATATCATGTGGCCACTCTGATGAAAGTAACTTATTCATTTGTTGGTTTATGCTGTATGCAGACAGCCATTGGTACAAAGACAAACATCAGCAATCTAAGGTAGGCTGCAAAGCAGTTTTCAGGCAATGGAGGGCCAGAAAGAGTTCAGCAGAGTCTTAGAGCATGCAGAAATTTTCTGGGTCTGAGAATGGTGTCACCTTCCTGAAACATCTGCTATGAAGTGCTTCTCACAGTTTTCTTCTTGATTAGCCCTTTTTCTGTGTCAGCTTTAATCTACTTTTATTGGATAGAGTACAACTCGGCTTAAATAACTTGTCAGATTAATAGAAGCAGAATGTTTCAATCAAAACAGGAATGAAAGTAGGGGAAAAAAATGTCAGCACGTTTAAATTAGACTATACTAGACTGTGGATTTCATGGGGGCTTCTGTTTAATTAACGTATTTTTAAAATTGTGCCGTCCTTCTAGTATGCTGCTTGGCCCCCATGCTGTAAAAGGGGAAGAAAAAAAACAATCTTTTTTCATGCCTGCCTGTTCCTAAATGTCAGTGTGAATAGGCTTAAATGTGTTCTCATTTCTCAGAGGGCAGTTTGTTTCCAGGCCATTTAAGAGGGCAGTTACTTAGATTTGTCTGCTGTCACACAGAGTGGAGGGGAGGAGCTGAGTGCTACTTCTGCAGTGTTATAAAGAAGTGCAGCACTCACCCACATTCATAATTAACAGCACAAACAGACACACGTATTCTGTCTGGTTCATCTCACTTTATGTTAGCTTCTTTGCTCACGTACATCCAGTGATCACTTAGCTACTGTTAAGGAATGGGAAAGGTTTCAAGGTGACACTGTGCATGCTCCCTCACAGACACTGCATTGCTGCCACAGCGCAAACACCTATTTCTTTGTAATAAACCAGCGCTGAGGCCAAGCACATCCAGAAATTACTCTCTGAAGGTGGCTTATTAAACAATAAATCATCAGTAAGAAAGCCAAGTGGTAAAGGTAGAAATTCAAAAGCTGTCTCTTCCTAGTATATTGTAAAAACAATCAAAGAACCCTCCCCAGGCAACTTCCCTAAACTTAGGGTAGACCCAGAGCTTTGCATTTTTTGCATGCAGGGAAGTTCACCAATGGAAGATGACTTTTGCAAAGCCAAGCTGACTTGCACTTAAGTGAGATCTATGATCCTGGATACGATTCCCTCTCTTTTCAGTGGTCGTTAACCCTCCCTTCCCAGCAAGATTATTACTCCTGTCTGCCTGGTGCATTTCATTCATTGAAGGATGATGCAATCTGTAGCAGGTGTTTCCAAGCACTGTCCCAGCACACTGACACATGGGGTATCTCTCAGTGTCAAGTCTATAGGTAATCATACTGAAGTCTGGCTGGGCTGCGGAACTCTATCGTGGCAAGCAAAATCACTGAAGCTTTCATAAGTGCTGTAGTGTCCCCATTTGTGCGTGTGCACCAGAAGATGATTATGGTTAAACCACACTATTGTGGTTTAACTCCAGTCGTCAGCTAGAACCACGCAGCCTCTTGCTCACTTCCCCCAGTTCAGGTGAGTGAGAGAATCAGAAAAGTAAAACTGAGGAAAAACTCACGGGTTGAGATAAAGACAGTTTAATAAGTAAAGTAAAAGCTTCACACACAAGGAAAGCAAAACAAGGAATTCACTTGGCGGGCAGGTGTTCAGCTATCTCCAGGAAAGCAGGACTCCATCACGCGTAACGGCTACTTGAGAAGCCAAATGCCGTAACACTAAATGTCCACCCCTTCTTCTTCCCCCAGCTTTATATACTGAGCATGATGTCCTATGGTATGGAATAACCCTTTGGTCAGTTGGGGTCCTGGCTGTGTCCCCTCCCAGCTTCCTGTGCGCTCCCAGTGTACTTGCTGGCAGGGCGGTATAAGGAGCAGAAAAGGCCTTGATTGCTTGGCAACAATCAAAAACATCAGTGTGCCGTCAACAGTATTTCTCATCCCAGTTCCAAAACATAGCAATATACAAGCTGCTAGCAAGAAAGTTAACTCCACCCCAGCTGAAACCATGACACCCTGGCAAAACTGGGCACCTGTTGGAGCATAATCCTTTGCATTCAAAATGAAGGTCATATTGCAGTAAGGCCAGGCAAAAGCACAAATCTGATAACAAACGATCTGCAAGTTGCCGTATTTCTTTTTCTTCTTTTTTGCTGTTTGTCTGTTTCAACTACCTGTTTCCTGCAGGCTGAAACCATGTTGCAGGATTTTGGGATAACAAACCTGCTGCTTGTTACCCTGAACAGGAGACAACCAATAGCATCTGTTAATGCAGCCTGAGACCTCCTCCTCACTGGGGCAGAAAAGTTCCTGTTGTGCTCTGCCACTGTGCAGGAGGGAAGTGCAGAGCCACCTGCTTCCATGGCTTACTTCAGTCATGCCAAACAGGGTGCTAGGCATGACACTGGGCCTGGCATGCCTGCCTGGGGCAGGGGCTAGCAGTCATGCACACACACTTCAAGCACGCTTACTTTAGTCCTTCTGCCAGCAATGACTGTTTGTGGCTGTATTCCTGTGTCCTCTGCAAAACTGGACCTCCTTGTCTGCCCATCCACCAACATGTGGTGATTCAGCATTTTTCCCCCCCATTTCTGGTGTATATGTTGTGCCTGCAAGAGGAATGGAGGAATGAGGAACAATCACTGAACAATCCCAGTGATTTACTAACAAAAAGGACCTAGGTGTGTCAATGTACTGCTCTTATTATTGCTACAGGTCAGAGACCATGAGCTGACTCCCATAATCCCAGCTGCTACTTTCTGTAACAGTTAAGGCTGTCTTCAAAGCCTTTCCTGTGGTAGAGCCCTCCTGACTCCATCTGAGATGAGTCCGGTGAAAAAAATCGGGCAGGAAATAATGGCAAAAGTCACATTACCCATTACCACTGAGCATCCTGGACCTTCATTCTTCATTCTTCTAATTGTGAGGCCATGGACGAAAAGCCTGTCCTAAATGACCTCCATCTGGCAGCAAGAAAATGGTCAATATTTGTCTTCTTGTGGCTTTGATCTTTTCTTAGCTTTCATTCTACCTTCCACACCTCTTTTGTTTGCATTTCTTTATTACCTATATAGATACCATTCCCTTCTTCCAATTTCCTGCTGCAAAGCCCTTAGCAATATTTGGTTGTTTTCTTTTTCATATTTCAGTCCCAAATCACAAGACTATGTTATTTCACTGTTTAAAGTGATACATGCTTTATATTTACTGGCAAAACAGCTAGGGATACTGCTGTTTTTTTAATCAGTTTTTGCAGATGCATTCCCTCTGCTTTTCATGATTCTTCAATTTTTGTTTTTCAGTGTATTTTGTTCCCATGATTAAATCAAGAAAACTGAATACAGTCTTTTGTTGGGATACCCACATTATATACTCTGTTACCCACCCACCCAAGGAAAATGGTTCACTAAAATGAATTTTATTTATTGACTTGCTCATGTAACACTTTAACACTGGTGAAATCTGTAAAACCTTTTTTATTCTGCATCTTTCCTTTGTAAGTTCTCTCCCTAGTGCTAGGAAAATAGTTCATGCTAGACTTAGGTTTACATTCATCTCTTGCACAGCAAGGAAGAATGGTTATCTCCTATGAAATTGACATCAGAAATCTGAGATACAAGCATATATTCTTTCATTTTCTACCTGCTTTGACTTAGTGACCACTTTTGTCTGCTTGGTGTTACAGTATCATTCCATATATCTTTGTTCTCTGCCTGTTTCTCAGCAAGCAGATGACTAAGAGTAATTTTTTTAGTTTAGCATCTTATTTGCCTTTTAAACACCTTGAGGAAAAGAGGAAAGGTTTTTTTAGTTTCTGCTCTTCTGTACTTTAAGTCTGGAATCTCAGGTGTCTGGATACACTGACTATGACTCAGATTAATGTCAGAGTCTTATACAATCTGAACAGGTTCTTGTCCATGCATGGAGGCTGTAATGTTTAACATCAGATTTACATATTTGAAGATAATTGATGTTACACAGGATTTTGGATTTAGCAGAGTGAGACAAAATATAGTGAAACACAATACAAATGTAAGTTACGCTTAGCAAAAAGCCAACTTCTTTTGCAACGTCCATAGACAATCACAGCTCATGTTATTCCCTGAGCTTCATAGGAACAATACCCTTGTCCACCTCCTCTGAGATTTCTCCTACTATGCAGGTTTATTGGTCAGTCACAATTCCCTGCAGTGTAGCTTTCCTTTCTGGTGAGTTCTGTCCAGACTCAATGCAGAGAAACATCATTGGTGACAGCCAACATGGCTTCACTAAGGGCAAAGTGTGCCTGAAAAAATTTGGTGGCCTTCTCTTATGGAGTTACAGCATTGCTGGATAAGGGAAGAGCAACTGCTATCATCTATCTGGATTTGGCAAAGCATTTGACACTGTCCCATAAAACATCCTTGTCTCTAAATTGGAGAGACATGGATTTGATGGATGGACCATTCGGTGGATAAGGAACTGCCTGGATGTACACGCTCAAAGAGTTGTGATCAACAGCTTGATGTCCAAGTGGAAACCAGTGATGAGTGGCGTTCCTCGGTGGTCAGTATTGCAACCAGTGCTGTTTAATACCTTGGTTGTTGACATGGACAGTGGGATTGAGTGCACCCTCAGCAAGTTTGTTGACAACAACAAACTGCGTGATGCAGTTGACATGCTGTGGGGAAAGGATCCAGAGGGTCCTGGACAGGCTTGAGAGGTGGGCCTGTGCAAACCTCATGAAGTTCAACAAGGCCAAGTGCAAGGTCCTGCGTCTGGGTTGGGGCAATCTCAAGCACAAATACAGGCTGGGTGAAGAATGAATTGACAGCAGTTTAGAGGAGAAGGGCTTGAGGGTGTTGGTTGATGAGAAGCCCAACAGGAGCCAGCAATGTGCACTCGCAGACCAGAAAGCCAAATGCATTCTGGGCTGCATCAAAAGAAGCATGGCCAGCCGGGCGAGGGAGATGATTCTGCCTCTCTACTCCACGCTGGTGAGACCCCAGCGCCCAGCTCTGGAGTCCTCAGCACACAAAGGATGTGGACCTATTGTAGTGAGTCCAGAGGAGGGCAATGAGGATGATCAGAGGGGTGGAGCACCTCTCCTCTGAAGACAGGCTGAGAGAGTTGGAGTTGTTCAGCCTGGAGAAGAGAAGGCTCTGGGGAGACCTTATAGAAGCCCTCCAGTGTCTGAAGGGAGCCCACAAGAAAGTTGGAGAGGGATTCTTTATCAGGGAGTGTAGCAACAGGATGAGGGTTAATGGTATTATACTGAAAGGGGGTATATTTAGATTAGATATTAGGAAGAAATTCTTTACACTGAAGGTGGTGAGAGACCAGAACAGGTTTTCCAGAGAAGCTGTGGATGCCCCATCCCTGGAAGTGTTCAAGGCCAGGTTGGATGGGTCTTTGAGAAACCTGGTCTAGTGGGAAGTGTCCCTTCCCATGGCAGGGGGGTTGGAACTAGATGATCTTGAAGGTCCCTTCCAACTCTACTATGACTCTATGATTTTTGCAGTTCTCAGCTATCCTGGTTGCAGTCCTGGAAAAGCTCATTTTGTCGGTTAGCGGGGTTTGATGCTGTGATTATCAGTTTTAAGCCAGGATCCATGAAGTGTCAAGAATCTTTCACTCCTTTCCCTCTCCTGTACACAATTCTGCTTAGCCTTCAGTTTGTTGAGTTTATGTGGAAATAAGGATGCAGATAGAACTACTGTTTTTCTGAGAAGAGAGCTTGCAGGTAGGGTGAGAAGACTTGGAACTCCTCTGTAAAGATTACTGCTTTCCAAAGGCAGGAGGAATTGTATTTATCAAGCTGAACGATGACAGATCTTCGGTTCTGCTTCAGGGTATAGACCTTTATTTTTCCTTCTTCCATTTCCAGGCCTTTCTCCTCATCTTACTCTCACCATCTTGGAGTTTCCTGGTTGGGTAACAACATCAGAAGTGCTAGGGACATTGATCAATCCTCTTTTACCACAGAGCAAGGATATTCTGGAGAAGATACAGGAGAGCTGTGAATGGTGTAAAACAAGATCTAACTTCATTAGGTCTGTGCAAAAAACTTTACAGTATGGTGTCCCAAAGTATTAAGGTAGACTGCCATATTCCAGCTGGGGTTGGGTAAATCTGCGTGAAAGAATGAGATGTGCTGAAATGAAGTCAGTCAGGTGTTTTTAGTTTCACCTGGGACATCTTTTCACTGGGAGCCAGAGGCAGAGTTGCAGTCTAGGTCCCTGTTCCATGTGAAATGTCCACATCCAGACAGGAGAAGAGATATATATTCCTGATGCCTCCTGGGGCTCGGTATCTTTTTTGGTGATGTCTGTGCTGCCTCTGTTGCTGTTTTATGAGTTTCATGAGCCTGCCTGTGGTGCAGAGCCCCACAGTAAGCATGCCTGCCTCATGGCACTCTATCACAGTAGTGTAAAATGGAAAAAGGGTCCCACAAATCTGCAGAGGAAATATAAAAGCGCTAGCCAGCTCATATAATGAGTTCTGCATGCTTTAACATACAGGTATACTGGTCTTCCCTGGCTAGTTGTGTTGTATGACCATGAGTTGTATTTCCAATATGTTTTGTGCCTTAAATAACTTGGCTAGAGCAAGTTGTTCGATGTTACACTGTCATAATGTTTTAATGGTTTTTCAAGATGAGTCAAACCACACTGTCTTGACAGTTTTCTGTAACATGTTCTAAAACATATCAAAATCCATGCCCTGGTTGCAGGCTATAATTTTTTCAGCAAACTGAAAACATTATGCTTTTTTCAGCCTTTTTTAATTGCTACCCTTTATTAGAGAGAAAACATCCTTTACTGAACCTGAAAAAATTGCCAGCCCTTTGTGTTTATTTTTAAGAAATAGCCAATGATGGCATAGTGAATTTTACTGTTAAATTTGAGCTGGTTTGGCTGAAAACACTTAAGATGCACACTTGAATCTATCCAAGTTATAGTAATTAAATTAATTCCTTCCTTTGGCTATTCAGCTTCCTGTTCTCCAATAAAATTTTTGAAATCAATTGATATTGCACAGCCATTGACTATAAGGATACCTTATTTATGGAATAGGACATATAAACATAAATGTATTTTAATGAAAATTGCCATGTCATTTGCTAGGACTTAAATGAAACATGATTCCTTTATTGTGCAAATGGCCAGGAGTGAGGGAACATTGTGAATTACAGAAAGTTCATGACACCACCTGGTGATCTATGACAAAAGGGAATAAATCATAATTAATAATCTCTAGATTCCATAGATCAGGTCTTTTTTTCTTTTTTTTTTCCAAACATCATTAGAAGAGAAAGCAAGGTAGGAGACCCAAAAGAAAACCCGGAGGACCTGTAAGAGGAAAAGAAAGTGGAGTTAGAAAGAATACTAACAATTAAAAAAAACCCAACCCATGGTACAGATTTTTCAATTATTAGCAAGGATCTACTATTGAAGGAAAAGTCTTAATCTCTAAGACTAATAATTTGAAAGCCACAAGTGATTTGTAGACCTACAGTTATGTCATCATTTTGTCTTAAATTCAAAAAAGCTGAGAAACCTACCAAGGAATACATGTAGTACCCCGTTCAGTTTGTTTAAATAGAGCAAGAGCTGCTGAGGAACAAGAAGAATGATATCTGTGAGCAAGTTCTATTTCTTCCAAGAAAGGCCTTCCTTTTCTTCCAAGAAAGGTACATCTTCTTAGTCTACAGAGCAAGATACTGCACCCTACTGCCTCGCAGAAACAAGGTCAAATGCCCATTGTAATATTTTGAATAATGGACAATCATGAACTTAGAGGAGGCCTCTGATCACCTGGTGGTTGACATTTGTTATGCCCTGGAAATTAATGAAGGAATTATCCCAAGCCTATATAAAAGCACACATTTTCACTGACTTCTGTGCCACATGAGTGTTTCAGAGTGTAGGTGAACAGCGATTTGTAACACATGATGTTTTGTGTGATCATTAGTCTTTCAAGCCACTTGAGTTTAGAAACCAGCAAGACAAGATATAACAATTTTTTTATGACAGGTGCATATTCACCAAGTTCGACTAACACAAATAGCTTGAAGGCCTTTAAGGGCCTTAAAAGCACTACCAGATTCACCGACAGATCTTTTCAATTACATGTCACACCATGACATGACCCTACTAGCACTAACTATATGATTTTAATCCCATTTGCTGTCACTGAAGACTTCGTAGGCTGTCCTTCAGCCCTGCTTTCTGAAAGCTCTGGCAGCCTGGGTGAAGCCAGCTCTCCCAAGCTATTTTTAACACAGTTGCTTCTCTTGCTGAGCTTATAAATTTATTAATAGAGTTCAATTCTTTCAGGATTTACATGTTAATGCAATCAAAAATCTCAGTTGTCAAGTAGATAAAGCTCAGGTAATGATGAGCTCTGGCCCTGTTACTGTATGATACCTAACAAAGCCTGCATTAAGCTAGTAGCATCTGCTAATTGAGTTGTGAAATCCAGCTCCCTGCTTGAGCTCTTTAGCAAGGCAACACCCCCTCTGTGTTTGGCATAGCAGGAGAAATGCAGATAATGATCAGTGTATTACAGTGGTATTTTGGTGATTTTTTTGGAGGAAATATTCTGCATGTTGCTGCAAATGTTTGACTCTGCTAGAAATGTTATGTCCTCCGTACCATGCTTTGATTATGTCATACCTCTATTCATCTGCCTGTCCTGAATGCCCTTTCTCTGTAGTGTAACTATTGTGTATTTACACACTCCTCAACACCTATCAAGGCATATTCCTGCTTATTAAATATTGAAAGGTGAATGTTGGCCTCTACTTCATCAACAGCACAAGCCTGCATAGATAGATTTTTCAGTCTAGCCACCAGCTTTCTCCTGCCTGGTTTTCCACTAGGATGCAGAAAGTTTACCATCACAGTGCCTCCAAACTTTTCTCAATTTTCCTTTGAACAGCTCTACTTGAATGTTTACCTTTGCTCAGTTACACACAAAACTTGATTTCTGGATTGAGTTGCAACTGTTTTGTAAACCATGTGTAATGGAAATCTGTGTTTTCTTCTGCATTATTTGACTGCCACTGTGTGTAGCTGTTTTGTACCACCTTATTGTAAGATTTTTGGGACAGGATATGCTCTTTCATTCTCTGAGAACCTGGTTCAAAAATTGAATTTTCTGCAAGCCGGAGGAGTAAGAATTGTACTAGCAATGACTGAGAAAATGCAAAGTTGCAGTTGTTTGGTTGCAACTTTAAAATTACCAAGCAACTATAAGTCTGACAGGGAGGACTTAAGTCTTAATGATTTACATTTTAATGAATACAAATAAAAATACATTTTTTTCCAATTCTGGCTTGGCTTCCAATGTCCTATTTGCACTGTCTAAGCATTGCTTTTAGTGATGGTGGGGCCTCAGAGTGTTAGAGAGATGTCCTGCCTGTGTGGAGGAAAGATAACGGTAGCCAAACAAGCAGCATTGGTTAGTGACGCTGGGTGCTCGTTGTGCCTGACATAAATGATTTAAGGTCTCTTCTGGGCTGTTGCATCTGATATGATGCAATATGGCCCTAATTTAATTCAGTCACTTTCATTAATAAGAAAACACTCATAGCCCCTAAGTGATGTTGTGGGATTGTATTATTTTTTTTACTGAAAGAAAAACAATTATTGTTTATGTTTTTTGAAACTTTATTTTATACTTGACTCTCTGAACTTCTGCCACTGACAACACTTATACCAAAGTTCATGTGCAAGTATTTCTAGTGTTTTGATCTCTGTCACTGCTCTCTTTCCTTTGGAGGAGAAAAACCATAGTGCTGAGAGTTCATCTATGAATTATGGTCTCTTCAACCACCATCAGTAAAGCAGACAAAGGACCCTAAAAACATATCTTAATCGGTGGGCAGGACAAACTTGCATAATAGCAGGAAGCTGTTCATCAAAAAGATGAAACTGGAGAGAAATTTTAGTTTGGTTTTCCCATCATCTCAATATACTAAGCAAAGCAATTTTGGACAGCAGGTCTAGCAGTCTACAAATGCATCTTATCAAAACCAGAGGGATATGATGAGAAATTGCAGCATAGGGACCCTTTTGCATTTAAATGAGGGGAATGCAGTACAGGTCCACTTCCTATTGCTCTTTGGTCTTGTTGGGGACCTCCATTTAGAAGTGAAGTTGTTACTAAATTCTCATTTTGTATGCTTGTTGGAGAAATTGTATTATTTTTATTATTCTGTAATCTGTTTCTCTTTGAAAAAGGATGGAAGGATTATTTATGTCATTCTGACATGTTTAGATATTCAGTGTTGCTAGCAGCATTAGTCCAGGAGTCCTCAGTGCTGAGAAACTATTAAGGTCCCAGGATTTAAGTCTTGGATTCAGAGGGCATTAAGAAAGTAATTTCATATCTTAACTCATGCAAGTCCATTCCAGAATTATCTGTCTCTCTCTGATTATAGTTTCTGCACAACTAACCAACAAATCATGTTAAACACCATCCAGTAGTCCATAACCATATTATTTGTAGGAAAAAAAAAATAAATAAAAAAATTTCCTAGCTCTGTGTGACTTCGTGCTCTGCTGCTAACAATAATGCCAAAGGTCACTTTGCATGAATCACTTCAGTGCTCTGTGGCAGCAACCAGTCAAATCCTTGGTCTGCTTTGGTGAAACCTGTGACTCAGACCTGCTCTGGGGAAAGAACATGAACGTGCAACAGGCAGCTGATCCACAAGTGACCCCTCTTTAGCTCCTGAAAGCTGTCTGCTCACAGATTTATTACCGTGCACACCATAAGGATTTGGAGCTGAAGAAGGTCAAGTGTTGTTTAAGATGAAGAGCCCAGTTTTCTTTTGACAGATGTGTAAATGGTGTGGGGAGGGCTTGGCTTTGCTGACTCTTAGCTGCTGAGGAGCTTCTTGCTCTCTTCCCTCATGCCATGCCTGGCAGGAGGGAGATCTGGCAAGGTCCATGCCATCTCCATACTGCTGCCAGAAACACAGTACTCCATCTGTTCTCACTTGTGGTCCAAGCTCTGCAACCAGTGAGGGCTACCCCAGTGTCCTTGCCTTGGGCCTGACTTCTGGTTATCCTACTTTTTCCTCTTGAAGTCAAGTGCAGTTTGCTCATGCTACATTTGCTTCAGTAATGTGGCACGAAATGTTTTACTGAAAATTTGAGGGCATGGAAAGCAGTGAAGTTGATTGCTTTGATCTTGAAAGACAAGATATAAAAATTGACAGTGGAGAACCTTCCAATATAATAAATATTTTTTTCAAGGTTTATCAATGCCTTAAATTTACCAGAAAGGTATTCTGCAGAAAGAAATTACCTTCCCACTGCTTTTCAGTCAAATCAAGTGAAAATACATACTGTTCCAAGACTTTTAATTTTGCCAAAAATAATTTTACCATCTCCAAAGAGGTCCACAGGTCTGCCTGCTGAATGTTTATGCCTGTCCTGGGAAACCATTAGTTCAAGTGTGTTTATGAGGAACTGGGTAACACATAAGAAAGTGCAAGTACATGCTTACTGAAAAGTGAAAACCATTGGCCCAGCAGATGCAAGCACTCTTTTCCAAATCCCCACATTTTGCGAACATGCAGAATTTCAGATATTCAGAGCATGAACCTTGAGAAATGGCCAGAGCCACAAAACCTCAGCATTGCTAATCTGGTCGTGATGAGTCACTGCTTGTTGGTAATGGAATTCTTAAAAGAGAAGAATGAGTCATCTTGCGCAATACCAGGCTGGAATCAAATTGCCTCTGGGCATAGAATTACAGGAAAATAAAGCCAGGGAAATCCTTTTAGTGCTGCAGTAAAAGCACACAGATTACAGGTACTGAATGCTAAATGGATCAATCAGAGTACAGGAAAGACACGTACCTCTCAGTGCCAGCCAACAGAACAATTTTAGCTAGATGTACTAGATGACCTCTAGGTAGGAAATTATGTATGCTTGGCTGCTGTTCAACTTACTGAGATGAGGGTCTCGTCCAAGGTAGCCAGAATGATCTGAAAGCAGTTTTTGTGATAGCACAAAATCTTATCTCAAGACATTTTTAAGTTAAGTTGGGCTTAAATTCCGTGTTTGAAGAACATGTACAGAGTGGAGATTCTTTTGTCAGGGAATCACCACCTAGGGAGAAACTCAGAACAGCTTTAAAGCTACCCTTGTGCCTTCTTGATCTTGAGTTGCTATGAGAACTGCTCAGCAGGAACTGCTCCCCCCTGTTTAACTTGGCACTTGCATAGCTCCTTAATGATTTCAGGGTTGCCTAAAATCTGTATAATGCCGCGGGTTGAAACTAGTGCCTAATATCCACTCCACCTTGGCTTGTGACAATAAAACATACTTGTTTCACAGAATCATAAGGGAGTGAGGTTGGAAGGCACCTCTTGAGATTGCCTAGTCCAACCCTTATGCTAAAATAAGGGTCAACAAGAGCAGATTGCTCAGGGCTGTGTCCAGTTCAGTTTTGAGCATCTTCAAAGATGGAGACTTCACAGACTCTATGAGCAGCCTGTTGCAGTGTATGATCACCCTCCAAGCAAATAAGTTTTCTTTATGTTGTCTTATATCACTTTGTTGCTTTTAAATGTTTCTTTGTCTCTGAATCTGCTTTCTTATGTGTACTGTCTGTATCTAGTTCAGATAGACCTAGAAGTATCAAAACAGTTGCAGATGCACTGTTCCTTAACAATAAGGGCTGGTGCTCTGCTGTGCCTTGCTCAACTGTTTTATATGTGATTTAGGGGTAATTCATCAGAGGGGCTTTGCAGGTTGCCTATATGACAGCTGTGCAGACTGTGCCACTATAGAATCATAGAATGGTTAGGGTGGAAGGGACCTTAAAGATGACCTAGTTCCACCCCCCCTGCCATAGGCAGTGACACCTCCTACTAGACCAGGTTGTTCAAAGACCCATCCAATCTTGTCTTGAACAATTCCAGTGATGGGACATCCACAACTTCTTTGGGCAACCTGTTCTGGTCTCTCACCACCGCCAGGGTAAAGAATTTCTTCCTAATATGCAATATAAATCTACCCTCTTTCAGTTTAAAACCATTGCCCCTCATCCTCCTGTTGAGCTTCTCATCCACCAACACCCCCAAGTCCTTCTCCTCAGGGCTGCTCTCAATCCATTCTCCACCCAGCGTGTGTTTGTGCTTGGGATTGCCCCGACCCACATGCAGGACCATGCACTTGGCCTTGTTGAACTTCCTGAGGTTTGCATGGGCACACGTCTTAAGCCATGATGAATTTCTGTATCTGCAATAGTGACGTTGTTGTCACTAAACGTAAACACCTCATAGGATCGAATTAGTTATTTTAGTTCAGGAAGGCTCCATGTTAAGTATGGAACTTGTGACTTGCAGTTTGCTTAGTGTAGTGGCTCAGGGGTACCTGAATTCCGAGTTAATCTCTGCCTCCTACAGTATGGAAGTGCCTATGAAAGAATGCTCATACCGCCTTTCTCAGGCCTGGCCTGTCTCTAGAGTGAACCAGGCCAGATGTCCTTTTTCCTGATCTCTGTCACAGTGGGGAAAAGTAAATGCACCTTAATATTTAGGCCACTTTTTCAGGCATGCAATGCATTACAACCTGTTCTGTCCCTATCTGTTTCCAAGCTGCTGGCTTGTGCAGCCTTGTTGTTCAGGTTGGTAGCACATCCCAGGACTAGCCTGAAGGGCCCCAAGTCCTTCTGAGAGCAGAGGAGTCCTACTTATCCCTGCCATCAAATCCTGGAATGACAGACTCCCAAATACGGATCATGCCAGTTCTTACCACTGGCAAGAACAAAAAAAACATCAGTGTTTTAATCAGTGATTCTTCTTTTGTAGCAGTGGCTAATCATTGAAGTTTTAGAAGGAGACACAATAAACAGGCAATTTGAAATCAGAAATTATTTGATAGCTGTACTAACCAGCACATTCAATGCCTGGTTTATGCCACCAAACTGTAATGACAGATGTTGCCTGACAATTTTTATCCTACTAATAATGCTGTGCTTGTAGTATTTTCCATTCTCTCTTCCAAGTCTCTCATTTCTGTGATGTCTTGAGGAGAATTTAGTGATTCTGAGAAGTACAAACAAAACTGAACCTTCCTTGATCTCCTCCAACTTTGAGATAATGTTGTAAAGTGTGTTATAAACATGGGGCTCATTAGACAATCCTTGACCAGCTGGCCTGGTTGCTGTCTGAACTGAGAAGAATACAGGTTTCAAAGTAGGAGCCCATGCAATCTAAGTCTTGTATGTGAAATTGTGTAGAATGTTTCCCTAGATGTGCGTAGTTTTGTAAGTTAGCCATTTTGAAATAAATTTACACTCACCTCTGTAATTTACATAATCGGTCTAATGTCACAGAAGTATCTTAGCCCTTTGGATCCTGAGAACTCTTTCAGAGTCTTTAGGAGAATACCAGTTCGATATATTTATGAAACTACTTGTTTGACTGTGATCTTCTGATTGTATTCACCAGCTGAATACACTACCTGAAACTTAATCTTATGGTTTGATATGTGTGCATGTGTGTGCGTTTGCTCCGTTTTCATGCAATATGAGGGTTTTTCATCTCTACAGATGCCTGTGGAGAATTTCATGCAACACTGATGAGTAAGCAGAGTTTGAAAGCTATCTGTGAAAAGTGCTAGTACTTGGTTTAAGAATACACGTGCCCTAGTGTGAGCAGAGTGATGAACTTTGGAGTCACTTCTGCATTTTCCGTAGCAGAAGGGAAAACAAGCCTGGGCACCATCAGTGCTCGATGGCACTTTGGATATCAGTTTAGAAGGAGAAGGCACACTACCCCAATGATGGTGCTAGATATTTGCTGTCTATGCTGTTGCACGGCAGGCTTGTGAGCAGTTTATTGAGATGTGTGCAAAGATGTGCACGGCATTAGTAACAGATGTGACTCATAATACTCCTGTCCTGGTAGCCTTTCAGATGGACTGGTGAGGAGTATTGATGCAGAACCTACAGGCTCTGGGCTTCAGACCAGCTTTTTGTCTGCTAAATGGGAACAGTGATCCTTCCTTTCTCCCACCCTTTTGACATTTCAAGCCGAAAGTCTTTCATGACAGAATCTGTTTTATTTTACATATACCACTCCGGGTACCTTGTGCAAGCTGGTGGAAAGTGGATACCTCTGAAATTCTTCTTTAGTAGTTTCTGCAGTGGCCATTATTTGGGAAAGGGCAGGATGACAGCAGAAAGAGGAGCACAGGCAAACTCTTTCTGTACCAATTCAGCATTCACAACATGAAGCACGATCTAAGCTGAAAACATGGTTACCACTGTAAAATACTAAGTATGTGACAAATGATAAGGAAGTACATTTTGTTTTCCCTTGCTGTGCCTACTGGATGGGTTTGTTGCTGTATGCATGCTATCCTCCTTTGATTCACCGTCTAAGCAGTACTGGAAGTGAATGTTTATCATCTGTTTCTGGCCATTTACACAGCATTAGCATATACTTTGTTTTTAATCTTAATAGTCATTCACCTCATTTTCTTGCTGTATTTCAGCTCAGTTTCCCTGTGTTTGCCTTGGTTCCCATTTGGATTGAAGAGGCTGCAGCACTGATCTGCTGACTAACAGTTTCATAAGAACTACATCAGTTGTTGGTCTTGTTTGGCTTCACTTCATAAGCAGAGGAATATGACACTGGTGTCATAAGTTTGTGCCCTCTGCTATACCTCTGCAGAGAGCTGCATGTCCCAGCAGATGGAGTAAGATAAACAGCAATGCACAGCCATTGATATTTGCTGGTTACCATCACAACTTGAATGTAAACTAGATGACATACTGCTAATAGTATAAATTTAGGTTATAGTCAGCTGATTGGGAGGGCCAGATACTTATGCCTCTTTCGCAGTTATGTGACTTAGCATTAACTGGGATGGCAGACATCTCAGAAGTAAACTACCAGTAACAGTCAACCAGAAATTATATATTTCCCCAAGGCCTACAAGGACTTATTGTCCTTCTACAAAGAGAGATAAATCAGAGAAGGATGTTGGTAGTTCATAAGGAGTTAGTCAGTCTTTTATTAAAGAAAACTTAATGGACTTTTTTCCATCACTCAGCATCTTTTCATACAAAACAAAAACAATATCAAATGGAGAATCCCTGTATTATTCAAGAGTACAAAATTCTGTAGAGCATTTTGCAAACATAAACAACAAACCTTGATTGGCCTACACAATGAAAAATACATGCCTTTCCAGTTGCCAACAGCAGGAGTATTCCAAGAACTGAGTAAGATATCACCGAGGAAGTCTGCCTTTGAAAACAGTCAGGTTATATTAGGATGCATGGTGAGCCTGTGGGAGAAAGAGGTTACCCATGTGCCTTGAGTTTGGGTGTCATTGCTATGCTTGCCTAAGTTCATAGATTGTGATAGGGTCCTTAAAAGTTGCAAAGAAAAAGAAAAGAAAAGGAAAAGAAAAGAAAAGAAAAGAAAAGAAAAGAAAAGAAAAGAAAAGAAAAGAAAAGAAAAGAAAAGAAAAGAAAAGAAAAGAAAAGAAAAGAAAAGAAGAAAAGAAAAGAAGAAAAGAAAAAAGAAAAGAAAAGAAAAAAAGAAGAGAAAAAGAGAAGAGAAAAAGAGAGAGCTAGGGATCTACTCCACGTTTCTTTCCTTTTTTTTTTTTTTTAAATACAGTTCCTGCTTCCATGAGCAAACTAGAAACAGACACAAGCTGGTAGCTTTCCTGCTTGAAAATTTCCATATCTTCTGCTAAATTGAGACTCGTGTCCCATTCCTGTAGCTGTGAATTGTTACCTCTGGAGCAGATAATTCTGCTTTTTTTTTCCCCTTGATAAACTACTGTTTGTTTTCCCTTAGTGACTCTCTTTTTACTAGATTTTGGACTCTAGTCAGTGACTGAGATCGTATGTGTATATGCTTGTATTTTAACTATTAGCAGCCACCTTGCAAATATCTTGAGTTAAAAATTTGTTCAGGTGTTTTTTACAGGACTTCTGTCATGAAGTAATAATGTATAGCTGTTGAACAAAATGCATGTGCAGAATGCTGGAAGGTGAAACTTGTACAGGGGCTATGATATTTTATGTCAGTTGCTGATAAATCTGTGTTAGACATAGCCCTTTGAAGGTACCTCTACCATGGACAGTCATTCACAGTCCTGTCCTTGGAAAATGAAAAAAAACAACCTCACAACCAAAATTGAAGCTCCGTATTAAATATATGTACATTACTTCATGTGTATAATTATATAAATATCTGTATATCTGTAACTTTATCTTAATATAATAAGATCATCTACTTTCTGTTTCTTTCTCCTTCTACTGTAGTTCCCCAGCATAACTACAGTCATCTACACAGATAATTGGAATATTTTTGCTCATCTTGCCCTAATGAAGGAAGGCAGAAGTGCTGTTTCTGTTTTATAGATGAAGAGAAAAGAAGTTAAATGGACTTTCTCAAGGGCACACAATGACAGCTGGGGCAGAGCTGTGATCTGAAGCTGAGTCTCCTGAACCACAGAATTTAGACTGTTAAAAGATCTTAATATATCGGATATAATGACAGTGAAGACACCCAAATCAAATACATACTTTTTAGGATGGTTTTTTTCCCTTAAACTTAACAGCAAAACGTGGGGTTTGTTCAAACATTGGTCCAACAGTATAATAGCTCTTATCAGTATACTTTGTGAAGCATGATTGGGACTGTTCACCCAGTCCCATATTTGTTGGAATGAGAATTCTGTACAGAAGGAGCAATGTTCGAAAGAAGATTTGGTTTGAAGTAGATATTTGCCTTTATTTTTCTTTCTTTAAACTGATTGGTTTATAAGGGAAATGACTTTTAGCACCTGATCCTAATCAGAAGGATTCCAGCCCTTTCTCAATTTCTGTCTTTAAAATACTAATTTACTGTACTACCTCCAGAAAACGTTTGACTTATTGTACCCACAGCCTGCCATTCTGTGTAGTAATGACATATTTTTCCTATATGCTCCTCTGCCTGCTCCTGTTTTGCTTTGTTCCTTTAAGCAGACAGCATATTTGGGCAAGAGCATCTTCTCCTCCTCCCTTGTGCACCTTTAAGCCCTGTGCAGCAGGTTTTGGGGGCCTATTGAAATGCAAACAAAGTTATATCCTAAACGCCTCTTGCTTTTTTCTCCACTGAGTTGTAGGCTTAAATTAGCATGTAAGCCAGAGAGGCTGATAGCATTGTCTGGAAACTATGATTCTGCATACAACTGTTTCGGGGTAGTTCTTTTCTGATACCTTAAATATCCTGATTTTCTGACAGTTTGGTTTGTCTTCTTTAGCACTCAGCTCTTGCATTTTAACATTGTCAGGGTTATTCCCTCTCTCCTGTGGGTTGATTAGTTGGGAAACTGCAACTAGGTTAGTTCTCATGTGCAAAATTGTAACAGCTTTCCCCCGCACCTGGCAGTTTCTGTGCTCATTGACAAATCTCGGCTCCAGAAATATTCTGCTCCTTTTTTTCCTATCTTTTTTTCCTTTTCTTTTTCAGCTGCTTGAGCTGCTTGTGAGCAATTTTCATCCAAGGTCATATTCCTGCTGACTATAAAGATTCTGCTGATTTCTTCTGCTTCCCTGACTCATTTTGTCCCTTGCAAACAGAAAGTAATGGCCTCTTTTAGAAAATGCATTACAGTGGAAGATGTGGGCTTTAAAAGAAATAGTTATGAATAACCTGGAATCCTGAAGGCCATAACACTTGAGTTTTCTGAACTCCATAGCTTCCTGGCTTCAGTCACAGAAAAAGAAGCAGAGTTGAGTGTTATGTATAGGGGATTAACAGGTCCCTTGGTCCTTTGGTATTCATTTACCTTGAGAGGAAAGATTAGGAAAAGAAACAGGATGTTCTGAGATGGAAGAATTTCCAGGCCTGAGAAAATGTGGAGCAACTCAGCCTACCATGCAGTACCAGGAGCATTAGCAGTCTTTTTGCCTTGAACTGGCCTAGTTGTCCTGTTCTGATACAGTCACTATATGTGCACTATTATGCTTCCAAAGCCATTGGCTGTCCAATGTCATAGCTTAAGGCCTCGTAGACCTCCAGCAGCACTTTAGACACATCCTCTCTTTGTTTTGAAGAATGCATTGGAGTGACTAGGTGTGGAGAGTGATGCAGGTCTCAGATTTGGGTGTACTATAGGCGGCCAGTCTTGTTGCTGTTTTCTCCTAGGATGTGCAAGGAGAGAGATGGCTATTGTCAGATTTTGCTGTTGCTTAGTGGGATAACAGGACACTGACTTATACTCAAGAAAAGATAGCTTAGTTCTCCTCTGGGCCTATTCAGAGATCCAGATGATCCCCTGTATCACCAAACTTTTCCAGTCTGTGAGAGGGACCTCATTTAAAGCCCTCTTGGCTGCAGGTCAGACAGAGGTATCAAGCTTCTGGGACAGGCAAGCCTCTCTCACCACAATGCTCCCTTGCCCTGCTACACAAGTGATCGAAGTGGAGGTTTAAAAAGCCAATATGTAGTTATGTAGTTCTGCACGCCAGGCTTTAATGTTTTCTGCAACGGCACATGCGAAGTTGAGACAAGTAATTTTTGTGCTGAGTTGTCTTGATTTCATCTGATGTTTAGGATATTTCCATAAGAGCACGTGAATGTTCGTCTTGATATTTCATCTTCCTTGCATGTAATGCAAAACTAGGCCTCTGCTTAGGGCTCCCCTTAATTGATAACTTTTGACTTCAACACCTCTCCCCCATTCAAGCTTTGGGCAGAATAGTATATAGAATTATAGTTCAGTCTTTCCACTGACCATATGCACAGCAGATCTCCTTGCTCAGTAACAAGGTGCTGAAATTTCAGTTTTGTTTGATGGGAGCAGTAAGGGAAGCAGCATGTTCTTTAAATGTTTGTAATCTCTGTCTATACCCAGATGAAGTTTGTGACTCTGGCACTGTTGACAAACACAAAGTATTTTGGAAGCTAAAAATACACTCAACAAGAGCAAAATGCAGTGGCTTTGAATGGATGCCTGGAAAAGAGTGAGAACAGGCCAACTTACATATTTTCTCTAAGAACATACTAGCTTTCATCTGCTATGGGGATTTTCTGAATCAGATGTTTCTTTCTGTTCAGGAATATCTGTCCTTAGTGTTTCTCTGATGTTTTTCAGGTTCTAGGCAAACTTCAAGCATTTACATCTTTTGCAAGGAGTGCTACCAGCCCAATGAGACATTGTATGAAGAGCCCTCTCCTCTCCTTTTTTGTGTAGTACTTCTTTCTGGAAGTCTTTGTGATCTGGTGGTCACTCTAGAAGAGCTCACTTTCTTCTATAGCTTTCATATGACCTCATGTATGTCATTGCTGAACATTCCCAGTCTGCTGCAGCCACTGTGTGCTTGAGATCATGGATAGCTTTTGGACAGCTCAACAAGACATTTATCCTACTTCTGTCATAGGTCAGGGGTTTTGCGATATGCTCTCCAGACAAAAAGTGTGCAATTCTAAAGAGATAACAGATGTCTATTGCTTTGAAAAACACCTTTCTAATGCTTCCGGGAATTTTTTTTTTCAGTGTGCTTTGAGCATTCTTCTAGGTTTGAGTGGTTTTAAAGTCTTTGTTGCTTTTACTCTTTACCTCTAATGGAATTTGTGTAAAGGAAAATTTTTTCAGGTTTTCAGTTTCCTCATTTTGATGAAAAAAAGAGACTATGGGCTGAAATGTTACATTTTCACTTACAAAAAAAGGCTAATTTAAATATAATGCATTTTTTAACTTCCAAAGATATTTAAAAAATGCTAGTTGAGGAACTTCCATTATACAAATTGGACTTGCTGCCATGTAAGCATCTGTTTTCTCTTAAATGTTCCTTGGCACACCTTATGTTAGTAATTAATCTCATGAATAATGCAAACACTAAAAAATTGTTCTGAGTACAAGAGAAAAGTCAGAAATGTTCTACTGGTTTAAATATTCTTAAGAGGCAATGATTTGGAAGCATTCGTTTTAATTAATCATCATTTGCATTTATATTGAAATAGCACTGTAAAATGTGAAATATTAAATACAATCACTATATTCAGTTAATTGAAATAGAAAATTACCAGTGAAAATTAAATATTTTTCTCATCTTTTCTATACTGTGAAGGCTAAAACCTTTTGTTTCTAATTAAAACAGGAAATAGATATGGAGTATGCGATTCTGATGTCCTGTACATCTGCACTTTTGTATAGGGTTGATTCCTTTGTCATAGAGGAAGATACTAGGTTTAGATCAGTGTCTTAATTTTGTTTTTAAAATTCCTCAAATTATATTGCATTGCACTCTCTCTCTCTTTGTTATAATTTACAAATTTGCAAACAAGTTCAAACACATTAGCCTGCAGCTGGACTAAGTCTACAGACGGATGTGAGTTGAACAAAGAGGAACTACTGCAGAAATAAGTGGAACTTGTCAGTTTAGTTTGTTTCAAGGGTGATTTTATTATACATGAATTACCACTGATGCCAATATTGTATCATTTATGCTAGGATTTGCCTGGCAGTCTGATAGTACAATACATCCAAGTTGCTTATTCCATGATAGCTTTCCTTGCATGGTAGATCATAGCACATTGTAAGGAAAATAATCCAGACCAAGTCAAAAATATGTAACAGTGGGAATACAGTGTTAATAATGGTTAATAAAAATACTGAATATTGAAATAGGACTGGAAATTTTTATTGGATGCCCATCAGGTAAGAAAACAGGATGAAAAGAGTTAACTGTTCATAATGGCATTTGAATACCTCTAGAGGCCAATCCTTTCTCTTCTGACAGGCAAGACTGCCTTGAAAAAGTTAATAAGTAGCTTGTACACCCATCAGTACAACCTTTACCATTCATGTAAATCTTTCTTTCTGAAGTAATTGTTTAACAGAGTATTCAAAGCAAACATAGCGACTGAATGGAGATGGATGTCTGCTCAGCTCCTGTCACTTGCATGGCTGGGTTCATTCAGCAGAACAAGGACTGGGGTGGAAGACTGCACTCTATCTGCAAGATTCCACTGGTTACAAAAGGATATGTGAATCTCCAAAATAAACTAGGTACCAAAGCACCAAAGTTCTGCTGGCTGGAAGGAAAATGGAGCATAATGACTGTTATTACACTGAAAGGGAAGTCTTTGTGTGAAAAAAATACGTGTTCTGCCCCAGCAAATGAGAATCCAGAAGATGCTTGATAATTCTTATTTTTACTGAGAAGTGGGGTGAAGATTACAAAAAAATATCTCCTGTGCAGAAAAAGTGGATGGTGGAATACGCGGGCACAGGGGCTTTGTGATGTAGAACCCTACACCTGGTTTCTATGCTGTGTTTGCCAATACGGGCTCCGGGCATGCGTGCACGGCTTTACAAAAGCAGTCTTTCCCTCACTGCCCCAGTGAAGGACCATCTGTACTTAAACCAGTCATGATAGATGTGTGTTTAGCTACACTTTTTGAAGCTACACAATTGAAGTCCTTGAATGATGATGTGTCTGGGTCCTCCCCAAGAGGGTTGTTCCGGTCTAACTATCATTGCTGTTTGAAAGATTTTCCTGGTGTGTAGCATGAATGTTTTCTGCCATGATGTAAATCTTGTTGCCCTCTCTGCAGTATTGTTCTGTTCCTCTTTGCCAGAATTTAGTCAGTTTTGCTTACTCCCTCTAGTGTCCTCTTTTGTCATAGTTCTTGTTTTCCTGATCTATCTGGAATGTTCTTATTACTGCCCTATGGATTTTCACCAGAAGTGCTCCAAACAAGTACTGATGCCTTGGTATTGCTGCTAAGGCTTGTTGATGCAGAACATTACTCTACAACTCTTCTTACCCAAAAGATCCATCCCTGTACAACGTTTGTTTTTCTTCAGCAGTCTTACACTACTTATGTCAACACTACTTATGGATCTTCACAGCTCCTGGACTACTCGAGACCCTGTAGAGTCTGCATTGGCACTGTGGCATTGTCTAGCCTGTTATTTCCACCTGAAGATCATTTTGGGCCCTAGTCCATGTTCGATGCCTTCCTTTGTTCATCCTCAGCTGCTGGAATAGGGGGCACGCTGCCACAGACATCTGTCCTGGGAATAAGAGGACCAATAAACTTTGTTATTCTTAGTAGCAGTGGCAAACATGGGCCCTAATAGTAATTTTTGTGTTCCTGAAGACCCTGCCTCTTCCCCTAGCAAGTCAGCTGAAAGCCTTGGGGCTGCTCACAGTGTCCTGGAGCTGTCTGACATTTGACCTAAAGCACTGGAAATACCATTTTTGATCTCTGACTTATTTCTTCTCTTTGCCTTGTGTTTACTGCAACTGAGTCCATAGCAACTACAATGGTGGATGTAAATGTTTTAACAGGCCCAGGCTGAAGATGTGTGTGACTATCTCAGAGTAGACAACCATCTAGACTTGTTTGGCATTGTTAATTTCTGTTTTATATGCCTAGAAGGGACGTCACGCCTCAGAGCAGCAGCCTGTAGAAATAGAAATAAATATATTTCAACCTGCAGCATCCCAAGAATTGCCTGCAGGCTGTCCACAGAACCCCAGAGCTCCATGCTGCTCCCATCAATATCTGGCTGTGAATACAACATGCCTGGAAATTGCAACCAATTCAAGGTGACCACACTGAAATGTGGTCCTTAACTGAAGAGAGAGAACAGCATATGGGGCAGTGAGGAGAGGCTGTTTAAAAAGATGAAGCTGCTCTTGAACTGTTTGTTTTGCTTCTTTCTTTAGGGGTGAATTAGACTGAAGGACAGACCCATGGAAACTTCTTGCTGATGTACATCAGCAGAAAGTCTGACCCTAAACCTTTGCAATTTAATAGCTTTTAAATTGTTTATTTCCTCTGCCTTCCCTCCAGTATGGTGTAACTACAAGAAGTATGCGTAGGACCAGCTGTCCCCTCAGGATTGCTCAGGTGCTGGGGACAGACGCGTCTTGTGGCACAGGCAGGTCTCCTCATGAGCATGTTATCGGGTGCTCTGCTGTTGGCCTCCACTGGGTCCTGCCACTGCAGTAGTGCATCAAAACCTTATCTTCTGCAAGGGCACTCTTGTTTTCCTATGACCAAATGAGGGCTGTCTGCCTAGTCAGGATCCTGAGGGAGCAGTACTAGGCTCTCCTCCCTTTGCAGTATTATCTCTCTGCTTACGCTGCCCCTTCTGTGGAGTGACATCAATTTCTGCCTCATCTGTTTACATTTAGTAAGCCTTCATAAAGGGACCATGAAGTATAAATTTCACCAACTGTGGAGGTCAAACTATGAGATGGTTTACCTAATGTGTTAAGACTGAAGCCTGTGCTTGCTATTGCTATTACTATTACTAGTACTAGTACTAGTACTAAATTATTTTACTTGAATATTCTGATTTCAGACAGCTCCTGCGTTTGTATTAGAGGAACTGTTTTCTAAAAGAAGATGAGAACAGGACGCAGGGGTCTCTTGAGCCTCTGAGCTGAAATGAAACTCCCATATGAAATGCTTGTGGTATTTATGGCCAGCTGTGTGAGCCTGGCCCCATGCCAGACACAGTTATGGAGAAAGCAACAAACTGATTAGACCATAATTTTTTTTTAAAAAAAATGTAAGAACTCATTCTCATACTCCATCCACAAAAAGATGTTAGTCCTTGTCAAAAATCCCTGGAGAAAAGGGGAAATCATGCTGGTTTCATTTTTTTCTAGTTGACCATTGCTTTTACTTGTGTGTGATGGAGGAATTAGCAGTTGAAAAACTAAATGGGAATTATTATCTGCATAAAGCTTGTGAGCTGGGATTCCCACTGGCGATTACATCTCCTTCCTCCTCTTTTATTGCCCCTGGGTTTTAAATTTGAAGAAAAGGCAATGTAAAATGAAAAGCTGGTGGTTCTGTAAGAAATATATCATCCAGACCACAATGGATTGGAGGGACTATTAAGCAATGCATGCTGGAGAAAGCAATTAATCTGCCAAGGAGTCATTTGCTAATTGCAGCATTTTCCACTGACTGTATATTCTAAGAGGTATGTCACTATGGAGTTCTCCTACAGGTTAGTGTGCTTCTTTCTGTATTGCAAATGTCTTAAGAGGTAGACCAGATTCAGGCTCTTCCTGGCCCTTAAGCCTAATCTTCGTGTCTTGGAAGGACTGTCATTAGTTGATTTTTTTTCTCAGAGTTTCCCCTGCTATCTCTATATCCCTCTTCCAAGGGAAATTTAAATCAAGGGCCCAGTTTGTCATGCTGTTAGTTTAGGATCATTTTTAGCTAGCCCCTATGTCCTGACCTAAAAGTCATCTCACTACTTTCCTCACAGTCTTCTAGAACAAGCAGTCACAAAGCTGTTCTTTGGTTCTCCTTCTGTGTGATGGTTTGCCACTAATAAAGGTATACATTGGTGTGCTAAATTGCTGGAGCCTGACTGAAACCATGTGTTTTCCCATGAATACTGTTCTGGCAGCTCAGCTGTCTGCCTGCAGCTGCTCTGTGTTCAGGCTCTCTGTGGTTATCATTCTGAAGCTTCTCCTAATTGTACTTTGTGAGAAGCCTTTTGCATTCATGGTTTGGAGTGAAATTGCAAAATGCATTTGGGGTGGAGAATAAAAAGAAGGTGAGATGTATATTCTCAGTCTTATTCAATCTGCTTTGATCTGAGCCAGCTCCAATCAGCCTAATGTTATTGCTTTCCCTTTCTTTCATTCAGTATAACTGACAGCAGGCACACTGAACAGCTGGTGTACAACTTGACTAGGCCAGGCTGTGACTTCTCACTGCCAGCACAAACAGTACAATAGGTCTCCAGGTGGGACAGAAAAGTGAAGTGGCTGCTCTGCTCCTACCTTCTACGCTATGATAGAACTGGCTTTAAATGGAAGGTTCACAGAGATCATAGCAAGGAAACGAGGAGCTCAAGGGCACCTGCTGCAGGAATGGGTGTTAGTTGTGTTCTCTTCCTGGTGTTACTGTGAAAACAGTCCAGCTGCACTGAGAGTTTCCAATGCAGTCAAATACGTAACACAAGAAGTGCGTCCTGCTAGTTGAACACTAAAATCCTAGAGGGTGCCCGCTCTGCGGATGAGCTGTTCTCAGTGTTTGCCGCCATCTCTTCTGGAGAGACACGAGGCAGCTGCCTTATTCCTGCTGCTATTTTGTGCATTTGGTCACGTCTGTCCCAAAATGGATCTCACACCAAGATGTGGAAGGTGGGAGCAAGAGGGGTAGGCTTTAAAGCCAACTCACAGCTAGGCCAAAAGCACCGGCCTGTGCTGGCGTTGCGTATGAAAGATTTTTTTTTTTTTTAATTAAGAAACCAAAAAAAAAGAGTCTGAAAATTCCTATGTATAAGAGAATCACAGTGAAGGATTTCATGCAGGAGTTGTGCTACCTCACTGTGTGCTGTCTGCTGTTTCTAACCTTACAAGGGGGTCTCACTATGCAGCATGGGGAAAGACAGACTTGTTCTTCCTTTCTGCTGCACAGAAGCTCTCTGAAAAACTCAAACCTTGACCCCTGTATCTACTGTTAATGAGCTGTTAGTTTTAAAATGTATGAAATATGTAAAGAATTCCAAAGGGACAGTTCAGCCATGGTAGTCCTCCAGGAGTTCTCCTTCCCTGTCTGGTGAGGCCCAGCACAGTTACTGTTTTTAGAGGGCACAAACAAGCAGGAAACAATACAGTGGATGGAAATAAAATCCTGACCAGAAAAGAAGGGGTTGAGCATAAAGGTGTAACTAGTGGTGTAGTAAGCAGGGCATATGTAAAACTGTTTGGCTATGGGGAATCAATGGTTGAGCTGGGTGTTTGTGGAAGTGGGGAGAATGAGCTACACAGAAATAAGGGAGTGAGCTTGAATTCTAACAGTAGCTGGATCCAGAGTCCTTTCTGTCTCCCAGTTGTCCAGCCACCATCATACTTTATTACTAAGTGTGAATCAAAAGATGATTGCATAAAAAGGTTTAAGTCAGTATCATATGACTTTTCTTGCTCTAAAATTTGTATTAATTAGCTAAGGCACTAAAACATCACTGCTGTTACTTTACATACTGTTCAGGCACAAATTCTTTTTTGGGGGGGAGGGGCAGAGGGGGGAGGAAAGATCTGCAGTTGCTGAACTGGAGGTTTGATACATAGGTGGGGTGCAAAGATGTTTTTATCAAGCACCCAACTTTTTTTTATCATGTGGGGCAACCCTTTGGTGTCTGGAATACTGGGAGGTGTGACGAGATGAAAGTTCAGACCAACAAATATACACAATGCCAATGAAGCTCTTGTCTTTGCATGCTGCAGCTAGTGAAGTCTTCTCCCACCCAGAAGACAAATGTGCTGTTGTACAGAGTGAATCTTCTGTATTGGAAAGAATTCTTAATTTCTTGCCACCTTGCCCTACTTTGGAGAGCTGAGGCCCAGAAAACCCAAATGTCCTTAGAGCTTCCTTGAAAAACAGCTATTTACCACACACCCCTGCACCCCCCCTGGCAGGGCTGTGCACAAAAGTGCAGTGTCTGTTGCTCTCCATTTCTTTTTTATAACTTCAAATGCCAAACAGCTGGAGGAAAAACGACTTATTTATTGAGTTTTGCTAAACCATGACAGTTCACGTTGCATGTTCTTTCAGTGGCTGTTTGGCACAGTGATGGAGAATTGAACTTGGTGTTACTGACATTTCCAATGTGGAAAACATCTTTCATTGTTTCAAGAGGTCTTTCAGAGAAGGGCAACCTAGATAGAATGCAATTCTAAAATAAAACCAGCTCTTCCACAGAACACTACCACAAGGAATAGATAACACTTCATGACTTTTCTGCATCATTCAACACCAAATGGTAAACAGGTACTGTTTATGGACTGACAGCTCCTGCAGCAGGTAGACAAACAAATCTATTCTTCTTATCTCAGAGGACTAGATTTGCTCTGCTAGGGCAGGATTTGCTCTGTCTGCTCCAGCACATCATCTTTAGCAGCAACAGCACACCTGTGCTGGAGCTACAAATTATGTCAATCAGCTGTTGCCTGTGTTTCATGCTATGCTGGTTTTGTTTTATAATATCTGCACGCCACAATTCATCCCAGTGATGAAGAAGGTACAGTGAGTGCACACTATACGATTGAACATACCATCATT
Organism: Alca torda; assembly: GCA_008658365.1. Lineage (NCBI taxonomy): Eukaryota > Metazoa > Chordata > Aves > Charadriiformes > Alcidae > Alca > Alca torda. Next base: position 51,197,898 of record CM018101.1, on the reverse strand, counting down.
CATACTTACGAAAAAGACTGCACAAAACCTTTTGAAGGAGCTGACTGGCCTGATGTGTAAAGATACGTCAATACTGGGAGGAGTACATTCATCCATATGTGTGGGGAGAGCGCAGATGAAACTGAGATGCACCTTTCCCAGATTTTCTGAGAATTATTTAAGGCAATAATTAACTTTAAAAAAAAAGTATAAAAGTCAATATTACTTCTAGTAACCCTTATAGCACAAATAGTACTCTGTAGAAACACAGAGAAGTGTTCCTATCTTAAATCTCGATAATGCTAACAAACAGAAGCCTAGTTCTGCTCTTCTTTTTATCGTCATGTGTCATTCATGTAGTAGGTGTGTGGTAGAGTCTGTTTTTCCATGAGTGGTACAGCTGCTGTCTACATCTTCCCTGGGAGATCATTATAGCTTGCATCCAGAGTGAAGGGGAGTTATACTGAGTAAAAGCTGCTGTTCTTCTGCAAAGCACCAGATTAAAAAGGCCTTTTTGTACTTTAACAAATCCATTTCAAATCTGCAGTTCTCATTAATTTGCAGGGGTTCTCCTTGATGACTGCAAATGGAGCAGCCCTCAGACTGCTTGCTGGCAAAATGAAGCTGTGTTTTGGTGCCGCAGAGGTACTTCGGGTGAAGAGCCACAAAGCTGAAGTACTGTCATTGACTGCAGTCACTTGACAATCTAGGAGTCTTGCAGTCCCTAGAAGGGACCGCAGAAGGGACATGCAGAGAAGGCTCTTCTCCGTGATGCTGCTGGATGTGTGGGTTGTCACGCCCCCTGTGAATGTTACAGGGCAAAACAAAACAAACAAAAAAACTACCCCAAATTGTTTAAACTTACGACAAAAATTGTTACAGTCATAACAATTGTGCCCACTGCCTCTGATCCTGTCACAGGACTCCACCAAAAAAGATCCTGGCTCCATCATCTTTGCAGCCTCCTTTCAGATATTTATATACATTGATGAGATTCCCCCTGTCCTATCATTCAGATCACTAATGAAGATGTCACCTAGGGTTGGACCCCATATTGACACCTGGGGTACACTGCTAGTTACTTGCCTTCAACTACACCTTGTTCCACTGATCTCCACATTCCTGGCCTGGCAATTTAGCGGTTCTTCAATCCATTTCACTGTCTCCTCATCCAGCCTGCACATCAACAGTTTGTCTATGGGGATCCTATCGGAAACAGTTTTAAAGGCCTTGCTGAAGATCAGGTAGACAATACCCATTGTTCTCCCCTCATTTACTGAGCAGGTTGCCATCCTGCCATACTATTGCTCAGGCCTGAACAAAGGAACTCAAATTTCCCCCTTGCTCCAGTAATACTACACGCCAATGGTTAGCTTTGTGAGCAAGAATTTCACATGAAAGTTGTTATCTTATTCATAGCAGGTGAGTCTAGACTGGTGTTTCATCACTGAGGCTGTAAAGCAGCTCTGTTCGCAAAAGAATGAGTTTTTATGTGAAGCTGTTAAACCAGATACTGAGAAACATGATAGTGTTTGACCTGTTGTTAAAGCGTTTTCCTCTTCAGGTTTGCTTTCCCTGCTAGTGACTGGAAGGTCTTGCTGGGCAAGACGCCAACAGCAGGAAGTAGCCTGTCTATCCCCTTTTAATTCTGATGATCAAGCCACCTTTAGAAGGGAATGTCATACTTTCATGTACCTCTGGACTCCTCACAGCAGCAGAAAAGCTGCAGGGAGGAGGAAAATCAGGCAGATCTTGGCAGGTTATGAGCAAGTAGCTATGATGAATACAGTGCATATCAGCCACAGGAATGGAATAGACTTCAGAAATAAGCTTTGTTGCTGTCCAGCCACCCTTTACCCAGTCCTTCTCCTTCTGAGGTGAGGGATTTGGCTGGTACAAAATTCTTTGCTTCTACCTTAGTGTGGTGAAAAATCAAGAATGCAAAGGTTGTCTCCTCAAAATGAGATTCCAGGGAAGATAGGCAGCTGCACACAATGTAGTTGCCTTGCCTGCATCTTTCATGAAATCTTAATCCTCTAGGAAATTTCCCCATGGAATGGGAGAAGTTTTCTAGTTGAAAAAACATATGCAAGTATATTTTATTATCTGAAGTACTGCCACTGTGTTTGAACACTCTCCTCCCTCGCTCCCCCTCCCCTGTGAGATTGTATTGCAGCTTTGCATGAGACCTGTTCTTGACTGATTTCATTATAACAGGGATATGCAGAATACAGCCATAGGGATAACTGAATGCCCTGGTTTATGGTCTCAGCTCAGTTCAATAAGTGTTCTGTTAATATGCAGTGTGTGGCTGCCTGTAGTAATGGCATTTATAATCAGATCAAATCATCTTTTACAGTGGTAATATATTCTCATGAGAGTATTTAAATATAGGTTCCCTGGAGAGTTGCTGACATAACTTTATAAACAAAAAGGGACGTTCTAATAATACTGTTCAGTATTCCTTCATTGCCTACATAAATCTTGTTTTTCCCCAAATAGTTCAAGAGAACATTTTGTTTAAGTAAAATATCAAGTTAATTTTTTATCTTTACATGTTTTATTCAAGGTTGAAATTTTGAAAATACTACTATTAGTAGTAGGCACCTCTCAAAAGGCCAAGATGTTGACCTTGTCATCACAACAGCTCTTGGGAGAATGGGGAAGAAACTGTCAGATAATGAGGGCAATAGGATTTTTGATCACTCCCCAGGAAACCTGTGAAAATTAGTGCAATTTTCTCTCATCTTCATGCTATTTCACTAGACTTCTCTATGAGGCAGCAATACTTGTGACTGTTCTAGCGGGTCTGATCCAGTTATTGTAAATGTACGTCAGTGGGGAGCAAATGAACATATGCCCAAGTTCCCTACTAGACTGCAAGGAAACTGTTACCCCTTCTCCCCTCAATGAGTTTCTTGTCGAGTTGATGTCAGACAGTCAGAAAATTCTGGATCTCTCCATATTACCTTGTGGCTGTGGAACTCGTATCATGGATGCGGTGTATAGTGATATCTGCAGTCTGATAGCACTTAAGAGTCCACAGTGAGGGATTAATAGAGATCAAAAAGCTGTGTTGCCCTAAAAGAATTATGAGAGAGCATTTAACCCTCTCTCCCTCCCTTCCTGCTCTTATCTCTGCTAAACCCTCCAGGATCACTGAGAGTCTTTCCCACTTATCCTCTTAAAAAAGCCCTGGAAAAAAGTGTTGTGTATTTTCACAGAGTTATAAGAGACATAAAAAAAGCTGTGGAAATGTCATGTTTGGCTCTAAAGCCTGCATTACTACTGTGAACATTGTTTCTGGGAAGGAAAAAAAAAAAAAGAGGAAGAGAAAGAAAAACAAATTAGATTTTAAAAATAATCCATTTACATATGAGGTACGAGCTTTATCTTCTTCTATAGGGATTTTATGTGTTAATTCATGGCTTGATTAAATTCTTCCTAGGGCCTGGTTCAGCCAAGCTTAATTTCCTTAATTCTAAATGTTTAAGTAGTCTTGCTGAAGTCAACTGGATTTAATTTTTTCATTAAGGATAACCTCTGTTCAATGATTTGCTAAATTGGTATAGAAAGTGCAGAATCAGACAGAAAAGGGTTGTCAAAGGGATATGTAGTCTACCTTCATGTCCCACTTTAAACATGTCTGACACATCATTGTCCAACCTGTCTTTAAAAGCTTCCAAGGATGAAGATCATGATAGTCTCTGCAGCACACTTAATCTGCCTTTCTTTAGTGTCTAACACACAGCTTCCTTCAATTTATTTAATTCCACTGCTTCCTGTCCTATCTACTTTGTACATAAAAAAGATTATTTTCTGCATTTTTACAGCAGCCTTTTATGTGTCTGAAACTGTTACTATAGTTCCCTTCAAGTCTTTCTTGGGAATTCTAGTTACGTAAACCTCTGCTCATTCTTTCTGCTTACCTGAAGTGGCATATGTATTTCTCAAAAGGTCATGTCCCCATACTGGACATAGTACTCAAGCTGAAACCTTAATGAGGATTATGTCTTACATTCTGTAGACCATTCCTGCAGTCATGCATCTCAGGAAAGCTTTTGCTTTTTTTGGCATTACTCTTCCATCTATATTTGATTTATGGATGAGATGAACCATTCATCGTGATGCTGAGTTGACCAACAATTTGAACTTGTGATAATTTTACTCACTACATAGCATGTGACAAAAATTTTCTGGAATACTCCCATCCACTTCCCAAGGAAAAAAAAAAGTATTTCTAATGTCTTTCTGGAACTTTTTTTTTTTTTTTTTGTGAGATACAGTCTACAGCCAATTATGGACATAATTTGTTGAGACAAATCTGCTGTAGAAGTTTGTGGAACATAAATTCTTTGAAGTTGTAATGGATTCAGAAAGGAGAACTTCCAGTGCATTCAATTCTTCATGAGCATGTTTGAATCTAGACAGTATCTCATCATTTACCCTTCAGACATCTCCTTACTCCTTAACATGTGTCCAAGATGTAGAAAGAAGGTGAAGCAGCAAGTGCAAGGAGATCTCTTGCTCCAAACTTCCAGCCAGAACAGAATTAGAAAAGGAGAGTCCCTACAAATTCTATCTGAGTACATGAAAAAGCTTTCTTTACTGTGAGGGTGGTCAAACACAGGCACCGGTTGCCCAGAGAGGTTGTGGAGTCTCCATCTGTGGAGGTACTCAAAACCCAACTGGACACGGTCCTGGACAATCTGCTCTAGCTGACCCTGCTTCAGCAGGCAGGCTGGACTAAATAATCTCAAGATGTCCCTTTCAAGCTCAACCATTGTGTTGTTCTGTGAAGTGAATGGTATCTTTATTCTGGGGATTAAGTGCCTGTCACATTTTGGTGCTGTCAGTTTTAGCTGTTTCTGGCCTTCCTGAAAGATAGGTCTGAATTTTATTTTGGTTTTGAGTTGTAAGCTGAGGTGAAAAGGCACTCTTCTGTTTAAAGCCATGAATTTTTAATGTTCATTGGTCCATGCAATGAACAATCTGTTACACTGAAAATCTTGTTTATGGTCAAAGAGGAAGCACAGCCTATTTATTAGTAAAGCCAGGAATCTATTGTTAGTATACCTGAAATATTAAGAGACTATTCAGTATTAATCCAGCTCTAATTGTTACAAAAATGAAGGGATAGCAATGCAGCTAGGGTACTGATATGAAATTGTAACACGCACACAGACACAGCCCTTCATTTCACCCCTTTCCTTGCTGCTGTGCTGCATCTTTCCACGGCTCCCCTGTGTTCTAGTGGTTTCACACTGGTGGTCGTAGTGTGGAATGTTCTCGTGACCTGTCAGCATCTGGAGTCCTTTGCTAGGAAGCATATGATGTTCATGTTGATGATTTTTTCTTTCTTCCTCTAGGACCCACGTGGGGTCATTTTTAGATGTTTGCTGGGACGCTTTTCTCTTTCTCCTCTGGTCTGCACCTCCATGTTACATCCAAACTGACTACACCTGGTGCCATCTCAATGTATTATCTCTTTGTTCTCTTTGTTACCCTAAACCCAGTTTTGTCCAGCTCCAGGTCTGCACTTTAACTGACTGTGGGCAAGTTATTTGCAGCTGTGCTCCTCTGTGCCCCATCCTGTGTCTCCACTTCTCAAGGCCTCTGCTGTCCTACCAGATGGGTATTTGTCAACACCTTGTCATCGTGTTACTAGTGTATAGCTCTCATTCCACATAGAGCAACTGCTTGTCATTGCTGTCCTTATAAAACTATGGTTGTACTGCACAAAGAGAAGCAAAAGTAAAACAAATCAGACATAGACACCTGGTCAGTTGAAGAAATTGCTGTCACAGCTGAGAGAAGTAAAACAGAGCTACAGGCAGGTCAGGGAAAGTTCAGTGAAGGAAAAACTGACAAACCTCAGTCCACAGGTCTTGCAAATTTCTTGCAAAGTTCCGTGGCTGTTACTGAGAATGGCAGTGCTTTATTACAGGGCCAACTGATTACCATGCCACTGGTCTCCAGGTTTGACCACACTCTTTAAGGTCGCTAAGGTACTGTTGTCAGTGGCAACTCTCTCCTCATGCCTCAGTCAGTAGCAGCTGTGTCCTCATGCATCAGTCTTGGGTCATCTTTGATTAACACCTATTTCCCAGACACTGCTTTCTGTTTTACAGCTATGTTCTGGTGAGAGTTACTCTGCCTCTGGAAAACCTTTCTTCAGCTGTCCCTCCAAAAAAACCACCAACTTGATGAGATAAAAGACAGTTTAGTCTAATAGTGGTACTTCCCCAGCTCTCTTTTCCAAATTACTATTTATTCAGACACTTAATTCATGTACTTAGTTGGAGCAAAACCATTACTCTAAGCCCTAGGATCTTACCTGTTATTATGTGCTCCCCTTTTCCCCATCATTACTTTTGTCAGACTTCTGCTCATTGGCTGATCTGCTTTTTTTCAACATAAAATGAGTAAGCATCCCATTTGCCTGCAGGCTGATAGTCTGTTCATCTTGTGATACTTCACAGCCTATTGCTCCTGCAAACAATCTCTCTGCTGTTTTCAGGTTTTCTGTGATAATCTGTTTGTGAGTGCCCAAAGACACTTGTAAGGTGACGAGACTCTGCCAGTTCCTGCATCTTGTGCCAGTGTAGTCTCAGTCTGCAGTGTCTATTGCAGCAAAAAAACCTCACAGTTTCCTGTCCTATGACCTCTGGATACCTTTTTGTCTCAAATCTTTTGGGCATTTGGGATCATTTTCAAATGGCAATGCTTTGTTCTCCTCACTGTAGACCTATCGCTGATATACAAGACTTCCTCAGAATACAAAATTATCATTCTTTTATCAAAAGTTAATTTGGAATTTTCCATGATGTCTCCTTCTGCTGCCAACACCCTCCATCCCCAAGTGTCCTAGAACTCTGCTATTCCGTAATGTCTTATTGTGGTTTTAGCCCTATGATTCGAAAAACAGGTTCTTCAGGCTTCTGTCATTTGCAAATGTTTTTTCTTACCTGGCCTCTTCTTGTATTGCTTTAACAAAACAATTGTTTTCTGCATGTCTTATACCATGCCAGCATGTTTCTCTCACTCTGTTCTTCCAGAAGGGGTATTCTTTAATTCATTTCAATCCTGACAGATTACATTGTCCAATGGTCAGTCAGTACTAACTAGCCTGGCAGAGATCTGGCCCTGCTTCTATCTTGCCCTACATGTTCCTAGTGGAGAGGGGTAGTCCAGAGCCTCTTCAGAACACAGCTGCTGGTTCTAACCCGTTACACTGGGAGAGTAATTTAGAAACACATTCACCCACCCCTTCTACATTAGAAACCAAAGGAGACAGACATATTTAGTCTGGCTTTTCTTCTGCTACTATATTATTCCATTTGATGCAGAGTTATATTTTTATCCTATTTCTTAAAAAGAAATAATTAGCCCAATGTAACTGCTATTTCTACCCAGCTATTTTTCAACATCTCTTCTTCTCTTCCTTCTCACCTCTAATTTTAAAAGTTTGCCAAATGATGTTGAAATTGATTGAGATGTGGAGATCTCTGAGAGGAAAGATATCCAAATACAATGCCCCTGGCTCAGGGAAAGGCATGTTAAGCTCAGTTATCCTTGGATGCAGCAGCCAGCTGACCAGTAATCCTGTTTGCATAGAGCAGCACCAACCAGCACTCCAATAGCTCCATGTCAGCTATGGCACACATTGCCTCTAGGCCACTCAAGAGGGAGAAAGGAGGAATGGGAGGGAGGTGAGGGATAGTGGAGGATGGGAAAGGTGGTCGGTATGAGGAACGATTAGGGGAGATGACACAGAAAGCTCTAGACTGTTTGACTTTGCTCTGTGGCTCTTGAAACTGCCTGACCAAACTGGGGTACAGTGAGACTGCAGCATGCTGCACAGCTGCAATTATGGTACTGGATAAGGGGGGAAGGTTCTGGCAATGCACTGAAAACTTTTTTTTACCCATCTGCAAAATGGCATTCATAATGACTGCCTCGAACTAGGCTTTGAATAGAAGCTGTGGTACTAGATTGCAATCTCTGTCACGTGTGTTATGATTTCTGTAGGGAACATTGTGCTGCTTTCCCTAGAACACTGGTAATTGTTGGCCTTGAGCTTGACTCTTGAACAACTCTGAACCACAGCAACCAGTATTTGCAAGAAGATATCACACATGTTGGGGAACCATTTCTGCCAAAACATGGTTGCAACCTTTTAAGGTACAGATCTGAGTTAAAACAAAGAAATTATTCTGACCCAAAGGGTCCCTTGGACAACATTCAGAATTCATTAAATGTGTGGGTGTGGGGACCTGCTCTTTATACATATTTGAAAGAGAATCATGAGAATATAGTGCCATTGAGCAGCCTGCTTTGTACTGTGATCACTGGGAAAGTGCATTTTCAAAGTACAGAAAAATATAGACTTAAAAACACATTAAGCAATGGTGTGCAGTATACTGTTGTATGTTTTTTTTGTTCTCTTTGTCAAATTTCCTGGGTAAATAATAAAATGACTTGGACACTACTCTGTTAGGTGATGTGTAGAAAACATGCAGTTTGGTTAGCTCATGCAATGTAAGTATAACACTCAATAGATATTTTAATGGCTAGCACTCTACCCACTTATTTCTCAATTAAATGCCAGCTGCAGCAAATTTTCTTCATGTTAATTCATGAACTAAGTGTAGAAATGCCAGCATAGACTGTATAATGCCATTTGTCATGTTTCTTGCTAAATTCGACATTGCTAAATTGGTTGAATTAATGCAAGTGTTCTCCATTTTTGCCTTGTAGAGTTTGTTTCATTGGGTTGCCACCTAGGCGTTACTAGAGTGAAATAAACCAGAGAAATCTCTTGATTGTCCTCTGTGCTGGGGAAATTCAGGACCCAGGTTCATTCTTATCCTATGTCTTGTTCAGGGTTAACTTTAGTCCACAGGGGAATCAAGACAAGCCATAAAATAGCTTCACTCCCAGAGCAACACAGATTCCCTGACCTTTGGTGTGGATTTTCACAGCATGGGTGGACTGAGAACTTTAGTTCCACTTTGGTTTGGGAACAGGGAGGTGGCATATAGTGCCTTTCATCTACTTCCATTTCTTGGGAAGCCCAGCTGAAAGCCAGTCAATGAATCCCCACACTTGCCTCTGCCTGGCATTTGTGGTTATGTAGTCAATAAAAATTCCAGAAAAATAAATTTTTGGAAGACCCCATCTTGCCAGATATGTCTGAACCAGCTGCCTTTGGAGGTTAAAGGTGCTTGGTAGCTTCACTGTATCTACATTATAGCTAATGAGAAGTATCAAGTCTTATATGGACCCATGCAAAGTATGTTTCTTATTGCTTGGGTAAAAAAGGTTACGTTTGTCTCTGAGAAATTATTTTTAAAGGTTACTTTAATGTCAAATTAATGATTTCAATCTCCTAGTAATACATTTTTCAGTGTTTGGCAGATTCTTTTAGTTAAAATAACTATTGGGTGACATTTTAAAAGCAATCTGCTGTTTTGGCTAGCTGAGACTTCGAAGCATAATGATTAAAAAGGGAAGGTCACAAAAGCATAACTGAAACACCTGCTCTTGATATTACACTCTGAAGCACAATTTCTCTCCCTGGACGTTTTCTGTTTGCATGCTTATCCATATCCGTATATTAGGCGCTATGCTACCTCAGCAGTAACAGCCCCTGACTCAGAAATGGATGCCTCCTTTGTGCTAGACATATGCACACACTTATCACCTTTCTCTGCCCTGGAAAGTTTCACATGCAAATTGAGAAGGGCTAGGAAGAAGCATGAGGAGAAATGGAGATTGAATGGCTTGCATAAGATCATGCACCAGATCAGTAGCTGAATTTGGACTACAGGCCAGACACCTCTAACCAGTGTCCTAGTTACTTGACCCTTTGCCAGACCGTATGAGAACGCATTTCAGTCACCACTGAATTAGAAAAGATATTTGCTGTCTCAAACAACCCTATGATGGTATAGCTATTAATAATGTCACTTCCATTACATTTTTCAAAACAAAGGGTTTATTTCCTAATTTTTTAAAGTTATGCCTAGTTTTGAAGACCAGAATAGGTATGTACCAGCATAGCTTGTCACAGTCATGTGGTCTAAAATGTCATTGCTGGGACTCCTTTTTATCACAGGAGCTGCAAGGATGTTGGATGAGACCACAGCTCTTCTCTCTGAAAGCATCAATTCATACAGAATGAGCCAGTCCCCAGTTTGTAGAATTTGAATCCTGAATAGAGAAACCAGAGCAAAACTTTCTGTCTCTTTGAAGAGATATTTGTCTGCTTAATAATCTTACTGAAACAATGAGCAATTGCTTATTGTTTGTTATCTTACATTCCTTAAATACACTGCTTCCATTTTTTTTTTCTTTTTTATTTCCTGCTTAAGAACACTGAAAATCATCTTTGTTTACCTTTTAGTATCTTTTGATTCACTTTCTGTGGTGGGTACTTTGAATTGCTGGGACAGGAAAATAAAATCTTGCCAGTATCCATCTTGCCTTTCTACACATGCTAAGGCACAGGCAGATTTACCACATGGCTTCTGTGGGCTTCATGTGTGCTCGATCTGCATGTGCAATCTCTCAGTTTATACCCACACATGTCAGATATATGTGCCTGCGCCACTAATAAGTGGGGCTCATCAGTTTTACTGATGGTTGCCAGCTTGATTGTTGAAAGCTGGTCCAGGATGTACCCTCTGTGAGATTTGCTATTGAATAAATAATTGATAATAAAAAAGGTCTGCACAAATATTTCCTTTTTAAATTTTCCATTTCTTTTCCTCCTCTGCTTATCCATTGCAGAGAGAGGGAAATAAGGCAGAAACTACAGACATTTTCCCCCTGGCCTGAGACGGAAGATTGATCTCCTAAATGCATTTGTCAACCTAGTGATATGGAGCAACTCTAATCTCATGTTCTTAACATCCAATATTACTCAGCTCCAGAGTAAAATAGACTTATATTCTTTTTTTCACACGATCTGAGTGATTATCAAATCAATGGACACATCTCCCATTACTTGTCGAAGGCTAGGAACAGTAGGAAATCTGCTAGAGAGATCAAATGATTCCTCCTGTACTGCTTTCATCAGCTTTTTCTAGTGATTTGTAGCTACATGATTTTCCCCAATTCAGCACATGTAATAGCCTAATTTGCAGACTTGACATTACACAAGTCTTCCCAAGAGCAAAAGGGTTTGCCATTTCCCCACATCCATATGAATCTATTGTGAGAAGAGCCCCATTTTGCCATCTCTTGCCCTGCTAAGGCTTATTGGAAGCTGATATCAGTATCTCCAGCTCAGGCAGTCTGTTCTTATATCTACAGGAAGATGTTTGGTAACAGTGACATTTCAGATCCCTTATTGGGATCTGTGTAATATATGCCATATCTCCCAGCCTATTAGCCTTGATGTGTTTTCTGTTAAACAGTTCTTCTGTTGCAAGGAAATGTCCTTAGAGTTCCTGTCAGGCAGCAGCCCAGAACTATCTGTATTGTGGAGGATGTATGTCTTTGTCCTTGCTGTTTATTTTGGTTTAGTTGTGACTGTGCTCCTCAGGTCCAGCTAAATATTCCCAGCAACTATGTACAAGCTAGTCACAACCACAACAGCCCTAAGATAGCTGGTGATGCATGTGTTTCTAGTGCTTAAGAACTCTTGCACCGGGGCTAGAACTGAACAGCATCTTGTCTTGGAGCTGGGCAGCAAAGGAAAAGGAAAAAAAAGAATATCTGTGTCTCTTCTGCAGAAAACACAAGGGCATGACCATTACTAGGCAATATTTCCCCTAACACACTGCAGGCCTGGAATCAAGGCTGTGTAGCATAACGATGATCTGGCATGAAGCTGGATCTGCATGAAGCTGGAGTGCAAGAGTTAGCTTTCTGGGGCCTGAGCTGCAGACGGCAACCTTGGAAAGGATCTGCCTGTTCTGTCCAGGTCTGCCAACATCTATACCTGCACCTCTCTAATCTCCTATCATAGTCTGCAGGAGGAATCAGCACCTCTCTCCAGAATGCTTTGATTCAGCTCATATTAACAAAGACAATCAAAACAGGTCAGAACAGTCATGATCTGAATGCTTCTGCCTGATGGGAAAAACTCCCATCTAGCTCGGTAGTAGCTTTGAGTGGAGAAGATGTTGGAAGTTAGGACTGATGAGTCAGCCCGCATGGGTGGTATACAATAGGCAATGTTTCACAGCAGGACAGTTAGCTTCTGGCATCCTTATGTGAATGACAGCTTTTCCTCAGTCATCCTGCTGCTCTGAAGCTTCATCAGTCAACAGGCTTTGCATGATCTTGGTCTTGGATAAGAGCCTTTCCATGTTCCCTTGGGTGTATACAAAGGAGGAAGCTCTGATGTGCCTTTAGGTCTATGGCATGCACTCATGGTAAGTGCCAAGAGCTGGAAACAGCATGTCAGAGAAGATCCCAAGATAGCCACCACACTTTTCCAGGGCAAGTGCCTGTGAGCAGTGCCCATGGACAACGTGAGTTCTATCACAGGAAAAGGATGGCACCCTCACAGAAAGTCATAGGCTGACAGCAGGGCTGCTATTGGGGACATCAAGAGATATTTTACACCTTCTGCCATAAAGATGACACTGATTCTTCCCCTTTACTGTCAGGCTGTACTTCTAGGATGTGTTTCTGATCCCTTCTCTAATACTGCATATATTTCTCCTAACACTTTCACCTGCCTGGGCTGCAATTCAGATCTTGGAGTGCTACCACATGCATTGTAAACCAGTGCCTTGTGCTCCTGTCACCATGTGATTGCTTTTCTGTGTGGAAGAAAAGTAGTCAGAAGGGTGTTACCCAGTGTGGCAAGAGCACACAACAAGACTTGGACATTCTAACAAGCAGTTGTCCTTACCAGGATCTCCATATAAACCTTTTTTTTTTTTTACTATCTGCCATTGTCATGGGTCTTCTAAATAAAGGAAATGTTTGCAGAATCTTATTCTGCACACTGCTTCTGAAAATTCTTTTTCTGGTCTCTAAATGGGCTTTTTAATGTTTTGCTGAAACGGCTTGCATCTCCAGTAACCAGTCTTGTAGCATCACTACTGGTTTTGCTAAACCTCAAACAGCAACAGTACAGCTTTCTTCAATGCATCAGCAGTACATTTATACCTGTGTCTAGCTGACATCACTCTGGGGTGAATTTTGGCCAAGAGATCAAGAATGGGTTGTCATGGCTGGTTGGTTATGTGTATTCTTGTAGCACTTAGTGCTACCAGACAGGGAATCTCATGTCATTGCTACAGGTATTTGTGTTGAACAGAAAGACATAATTGTATTTCAAGACAAGACAGGAATAGTAGGTGCAGATGGACGTGGCATCACAGGAAGCAGTGAGCAATATTTATTAGCATATTAGAGAGTTATTATGACATGTTTTTCTGTAGCCTGTGGCAAGTTTTAAAGGAGGGGTTTGGAGGAGAATGAGGGGATATCAAGATGTGTGTAAGGAACTCCCTTGGGTCTGAGTGCTATATTCAGAAGACATAAACACAAAACCAAACCAAATTTTGTAATTATTTGCACTTCTCTGATCATTGGAAGGTTGGGTTGGAAGTGTCACGACAAGTTGCATAGCTTCTGAAGAGAGAGTTTTGGTTCTCTTTCAACACTGGACTCCCCCGTCTGTGGTGTATCTGGCATCTCAGCAGACCTGTCAGTAGAAGGGTTAAATTCTGATCCAGCAGGCTCTCAGGTCAGACCAGAGAAGCACAGCTTGAGTCATGAAAGGCAGAGCAGACTCCAGAAGAAGAGGCTTAGGATAATCTGCTACCTTTCTGAAGTCAAAGATAAACATGATAAAGCCTGATGGAGAAAAACATCCATACCAGAAAATCAGAAAGGGAACAAAAATGCATCTGGATTTCCAGTGCTGTGAAATTGAAGTAGAAAAATACAACCTTGGCTAAAATAAATGTATATCAAATCAAATACAAAGAACATTTCTTGCAGCTCGCAGAACTCTGTCCTGTGGTTTGAAGAAACCCAGTGAGCTGCTCTCCAGAGTCATCTCTGCACATGACTTTGAGATCATTCTTGTTTTCCCCAGTTTGCAAGGGTTCAGCTAGCCAGATTCTTCTGTTCTGAGAATACTGAAGCAGCATTATTGAATGGCTCCAGAAATAGTGCTATTTTGAGATACTGAAATGCCAATAGTTATTATAAGAGAAATCAATCTGTTACGTGGTATTTTCTGAAAGCGCTTGACTAGTCTCTTGCATCTTGTCACCAGACCCAACTCAGCATTAAGAACCAAGAATGAATGCAAAGCAGGAATATTTTTATTCAAGGATGCAAACTCTTTAACTATAGCAGTGCTTGGAGAGGTTCCACAAAGGAACTGCCTCTGCCCTGTGTTAGCGTGGAGAGTACTTCTCTTTAACTGTAAGTGGACCGCATGGCAGGATGGGGTTTAGAGTGTACTTTGAGTTTGCTTTGGTTCTGCATCTCTTGATTCCCCTTTTAATACCATTAGAGACAAACCACACTCATGAATAAATGTGACAATTGCACAAACTTTAATGGAGGATGGAGTTCAGTGAGTCTATTTTTCCTGTAATGCAGGAAAGGGGGTTCAGCCAAGGTCCTGTGATTGTATGTGCCAGTATTTGTTTTGAGACTCTTCATGCTCGTGTCTGTGTATTCAGTTTTTTTCAATCAAAACCAGAAAAGTCTTTCAACAATATTCCCATTTCCTGCAAAGTCTCTTCTGCTTTGGGATATTTATTTATTTTTGTTTCTGTATCGTCCATTATCTGCTCTGTGTGAGACATTTCTGCCCTCTCAGAGAAACCCCTCTTAACAGATTATTGGGTGAGGAGCAACTACAGTCTTCAGGTTTCAGTCCTGGGCCTGCTTCTGCAGTCTGGACTACGTGCCATCAGACTGGCCTCCCAAAGCACAACTCTGCTAGCTGACGTAGAAATGCTGCATTGTGAAAAGGAAGTGAACAAGGAGGAGGAGAGTCAAAGTGAGGTAGAAAAAATTTCCAAGTGAGTTTGTGACTGGCCAGCCATTCCATTTTAAAATTATTCTGATCCCCAAGTCCAGCTGCCTGTATGACATGGGTCATGCAACTCCACATGCTGTTTTCTGTGCCTCCAGTATCACCTGGAAAGCTATTCAGTGCTAAAAAGATTTGCCAGAAACCTCTCTCTGCATCAGAGAAAAATCAAAATGTGGAGCTAAATACAATACAGAACTTCCTATGGTCCCACTGTCATGTTAGAGTTAATCCTGAAACAGAGATTTCAATTTGTCAAAATTGAAATCAAAGCCACAGCATTCCACTTCTTTGAGTTTTGCATTAAAACAATTAAGACCTGCTTCAGCAAAGCAATGTCCAAAATTAAATGGGATCCTGAGCTCTGCCAGAAGCTTTTGTTTGGTTGCTGTCCTTTACTTAGTCATCACAGAATGCAGTACTGTGGTAGGAGAGTGTCGCACGGTCATCACCTCTCAATGCAGACTTTGGGGACTGCAGTGTAAGACTGCAGTGCTACACTGCAGAGCTGCTGAGCTTTTGAAAAGCTGCAGTTAGATCTGGTTGAACAAGCAAAGTGTTCACCAGGGGGATTAAACCTGTTTTGCTGTCTGCGAGCAGATTGTGTTCTTTGCAAATATTTCTGTAAGAGTCAGAGGACTTGAAGGAAAATCAATCCTATTTCCTTGCCTAGTGGGAGAAAAGGAGACTAGCTCTGGCAGCCTTCTTTTATACAACTGAATGCTGCCCCAGAGCAGTTTGCATGCTGCATATGTTGCCAAAACAATGCAGAAATCCCCAAGGTTTACATTTTATGGTTCCTTATGGTATTGGTGAAAGGGAGGAGAGACCAACAGCAGCGCAGAATAGGGAGCTTACACAGGGTAAGAAATTCCTGCTCAATAGGAGTGCTGAGGAGTGTTTGTTTGAATGACCTAGCTTTCATCAGGAAAATCCAACAGGAATCTCAAAGTTTTCCCTGTGTCTTTCTCAAGGCTAGGTAGGGCTGGCTCTATGGGACTGCAATGATAAATAGCTGGTTTGGCAAGATAAGGAGCAGCATAGCTGTCTTTCTGAGGTGACCTTACTCTGTCCTTTTATCCACACGCTCTTGACCACTACTAGTGCTTCTGATGGTTGAAAACTGGCACCTCCAAACCAGTTGATGAGAACTACTTAATGGCAATAAGGCTCTGTGAGTTCGGACTGGCGGTGTATGAGGAGGACAATGTGGGGCAGCCCACTGTTGCAAGAAATTCTTTGAGTACCTGCTAATTGCTCTTGTCAGCAAAGACACAGAATATTGCCCTTGCAACATCTTTGCATGGTCCTGTTCTCTGAAAGCCAGTTCTGTGCTGAGGAGAAATCACTGTTAAGGTAGTGTTTTATGAGATGAGGTAATTTGGCCTAGGATTGGCCTCAGATATTTACAATCTGTCAGTGTGCTCCTAATGGAAGACAACACAAAGTATTTGGTTACATTTGGACACCTACATTTAAAAACAACAGCGTCTCTGCCTCTCTGAGAGCAGCAGAGATGGTTCTGTTTTACCCTCCAACAAGCAAATTTATCATCCAGCATTCTCCTGTTGTAGCCCCCACAAGTAATTTGGTGTGGCTAGACAAGGTCTTTTGTCACAGGCATGTATATTCAGATGCAAATAAGCCTAATCAGATGCAAATGTGCCCCATTTATACATGAGTATGGATAATTACGTAAAGCAGGTCTCTTCCTCAAATGGTCATACAAAGAAAGAGTACTGCCATGTAAATGAAGGAATAGCAAATACAAGGGTGCCTGTGTTTCTTGGCAGAAATAAGTTTCTCCTAGGACAAAGGTCTGCAGCAGTCCCTGTAAACTGAAGGTTTTGCTAAGAGCCAGAGGTTTGGGACTGCTGAGGCTGGAAACTGTATATCTGAGAGGGGAGGATGATGTTGCACATACATTGTAAACTCTCTGATAGGACCAGTTCATAGGGCAAGTCTTGTGGCAGATGGGTGTTTGGTTAGACACAGAAAGTCTGTTCTCACGTTCTATTTTTTCTTGAGTTAAACAGTAGCAGAAAGCATTATGTGTTGGTAAGACCAGAATCATCCAAGAAATAAACACCCATTTGGAATTCTGTAAATAGATAACCACCTGCATCTTGGTTGCCTCCTCTTGGAAGGGATGAGAAGAACCTTTTAGTGTGTTGCCCATTCCGTTCACACCAAGTGTCAAGGAGTGGTGAAGCTGCCATGGTGCCTTTGATGAACTCTGTGCACTATGTGTTCAGAGGGTGGGACACAAGTTCTGACTACAGAGCAATGATTTCTCCTCTCAAGCCTGCAGAAAAAGCCTTTCTCAAGAAACCTCTATTTTTAACACACCCACTGCTTTTCAAGCTAATAAGAGCCAGTCTAGTACTTCTAACACAATGGACATCTCGAAATAAGAAGTATGTGCAGCTTCAGTCCAGTGCACTTCTTGTTCGATTGCTGTTCACATAACACATTTGGAAGGGTTTGTCCCTCTGTTTGACTGTTACACCTTTCCAAAATATTTCATCTGTGGTCCATCAGTTGCCAAGGGGAGAAAAAAAATAGACCATTACCTTGTTGGTGCGCTTGCTTTTGTTAAAAAATTAACAAAGTCCATAGGACATAAACAGTTAGAAATGTTTGCTACATTTTAAAAAGTAGCAGGAAAACATCTTAACTAACAATATATTCACTTTCCATGCAGAATGTGGTATAACACTACAAAGATTAATTCCTATTATGTTGTGGTCCATATCTTCCTTAAGAGAAAACAGAATTAGAAACACGTGTCTGACTGACACGTTTGGAGGATGGAAAGCTTGTTCATTAGCTAAAGATGACTAGTAAAAGCCATTTTGATTTACACTTGAAACCCATCAGAACAATTGAGATACTATTTCTAACATGCTATTACTAATTCTTATGAACACTAGTTTGGGGAAAGTTAGTAAAAACAGAAGTTGCAATTGTGGTAAAGATTCACCACAGTGTGTTGCACAGAGCATGTGCATGATGCACCTTTGTCAAAGGCATGCCAGAGTGGAAAAATGTTGCTTTGCGGTTCCTATATAATCCACCTATGGGTCGAGTAGCATAAAACATTACCTGCAGAAAAGACAGAATGAGAATCAAGATCTGCTGAAAACAATTCTCATTCACTAGAAAGCAACTGAAACCATTCAAACCTGTTGAGTGGAGTCATGAAGTTCCCAACGTTTCATTCATGGCTGGATACAGACAGAATAGGACAAATTTGCAATCCCTACTTTAGAGAGGTTCCATTCCAACTGTTGCCCTGGGCACTGGAACAGGAAAAAAAAAAGTAGAACAAGTTAAAAGGCTAGTCATGGTATTTATTCCCCTCACAAAAAGGCAGAGGGCATGGGGGGTGGGAGAAGAGGAGAGGAGGCAGGGAGTCATTTGACATTATTTTCCTATTTGCCTATGCCTGTTTTGAAACATGCAGATGAAAACTTACATCAGAGAATTAGATAAATAAAAGAAACCAGAAGATCAGATGTTGGAATGAATAACGTTTAAGAGACATTTTAGTCATTATATCAATGCAAAACCCCACCAAAGCTGTTTAAAAATAACTGATCATTATTTTAGCACATTTGCAGGTGCAAAATTGAAATGGCTGTGTGATTCTCCAAGAGTCTAGTTACAAATGCAAGCATATAAGGATTTTTGTCTGTTCCTTGGGACTGACAATGTGCTGGTTTTCAGACTTTGGGAATATTCAATACAGTTGCAAAGCCTTTTCCTTTGTGGATATTGTGATTGGGTGAGGTTGCTATAATCAGAGGGGTTTGATGCAAGTTTCTGTGTTGGCTCTTTTGCAAAGAGACTTGTTATCTGAAGTCATATTGGCATTGCTTTGTTGTTTCTAGGTATTTATGTGAATCAGTTGAAATGTAGTTGGTTGCAGTGGCAAATTCCCTGGAAGAGAATGGAGGACTGTTGTGTTGGATTTCTGTAGCCACTCAGAGGGAAGTAGATCAGTCTGCCTGCAAGGGAAAAAAAAGAAGTACTGTTATTTCTAAATATAAATTATATCCAAGCAATCTATGTGCCTTTTTTTCATGTTGTTGTTTCTTGAAAACTATCTTGAAGTCTTGGAGGACTGAAACAAGTTTAACAGAAGTATACTGGAGGAATAATCATGCTTAAAATTCTAAGAGCTCAAAACTCACCCAAGCCCTTCTGACAATTCTCATTCTTGTGTAACATCAAAATTATATTTGTATTTTTTTTCGGTTTAGACCCCCCACTTGCTTTTTATGGAAATATTTTAGCTGCTTGTGTTAAGTATAGTGGAAACACAGGCTTTGGCATAATTACTGTAGATGAAGAATGTGCTTTTTTTTTTTTTTAATGAGTACAATTCACTGTTTCTACAGTGAGGGTTTGTGCTGTTCCTGTGACATGTAAAGGAGCTAGAAAAGCATGTCCTGGCACCCTATCATTCATTCAGTGAAGTATGGAGTGCCTTAGGATGTAGTCTAAAGGCAAAGCCAGAAAAGTCAGAGAAGAAAATTGAGGGACTCTTGCTCAATAAGGGAAATCACTTATGACAAAGCAAACTACTGGCTCTAGTGTGGCAGGCTGCATATGAGATATGCTTTACTGAAATAAGACAAGGGGTCAAAAGGGGCAGGTGGACAGTTCATGAAGAATATAGCCTTGGGCATCAGATCAGAGGAGATACTGACCACATCAACCCAAAATTATAAGACTCATGGAGCATTGCAACCTTTTAGCTTTCCACAATGAGCTCAGTCTAAAGAGATATCAGAGAGAGGAGTGAGGAAAGGTGTGAGAAGCCTGGAAGTCATCCTGGACTTCTGAGACCTATGTTCAAACCTTTTTTGTCACCGAGTAACTTTGAGAAGTCATTGGGCATCTGATTATTTCTTCAGATGTCTTAGAGAGAGTGCTCTGAGAGCTTGGAGGTAGTACTCAGCAGTCTGCCAGAAGGCCTAGTGGAGTACTAAGCTCTCAGGTATGCTCCAATACGAATCCTGTATCATCTGTTGAATCACTGATTTAGAGGACACAGAAACAATGTAGACAATGGACTAGGCATTCTGGTGTGTGCAACTACACTGCCTGTAAGACAAATGAAAATAAACCTGTTGTTACCTAAACTGTGAATGGTTTCTGATCTGCATCTCAGCAGATTATTTACGTATCCTTCCACCAATGTTTAGGAACAGATATCCTTGCTGTTGTAGGTATGCACAGTTTTCATACTTGAGGGCAGCAACCTTTATGTTAAGATGGTTCTTGTAGCAATTAATTTTATCTGAGACATCTTTGGATGTGAAAAGAGAGGGAAGAAGAACAGACAAAGGAAGGGGGAGAGGAGGCTGAGAGTGGACAGAGAATGAAGGGGCCACAAGAAATGTGAGGAAGGGAAAGCCTCAGAAAGGAAATGAGCCCAGAGAATAGCTGGGTTAAAGAGGAGTTGAGAGCAAGAAGAGAGGTTGACATAGGAGAGGGCAGGAGTAGGTCTGGGTGAATAGGTACCATGGGAAATCTGGCCCATGGTTATCAACTCAAAGAAATCCACTGACATAACTGGAGAAAATGAGGTTTGATCGTGACTTGGCGTCCCTTGGGATCTCTCCCTGACTCTTGTATTGACCTGCTTTGTGACCTTGGCCAAATTCTGTAGCCTTCATAGTCTCATTCCATTCCCCTATACACTTATTTGCAGTAGATTTGGGAGATGCCATGATCCCTATGTTCCGTGTCTGTCATAGTGCTGATTTCAAGTCATTAATAGCCAGAAAATACAAACCATCTGGAATTTGAAAAAACACATCTGTAGAAGTCCCATAGGAATTCTCTACGCTGTACCACCAGCTGAACAGACTGAGTGCGTGACTGAGCAACAATGGTTGCATGATGTTTCTTTTCTGTGCTGTGAGAAATGCCTAGACACCTAAACTTCGCCCTTATTCACTTAGCTGCTACTTGGCTCATCACTACGTAGTAAATAGCTGAACTAGCTGTTGCCCTGTTATTTCACTATTGATATACACTCCACTGTTAGCTCGTCTCCTCATAAAGAAACTGTCAGCAGGGAGATACAAGGCTCTGCCTTTCTTCCAGTGTTTGGAAGTGGAAGTTTCACTCTTCCACACTGAAGCAAATTATTTCTTCTTTTATAGTGCTCAAAGAGGAAGCTCATCACTGTGTTGCCCCTGTTTCCCTGCTAATCAAGGATAACATATTTTTTTCTTTCAGTGAGCGCCTGCAAATCCTTCTCAGTTGAGACGTCTGCCAATGAGTCAAAGATCTCAGAAAAGAAGGGAAGAATAGAAAAGAACCACCAATCCACCCACTTACTACTGCTGGGGCAGCAGCTGAGATGTCAATATTGCTGTAGTGGGGGTGACCAGTGCTGCTCAAAGTAAAACGGTCTTTTATTTATAGCCTGTAGCAGTGTTATGTATCAGTAGGTGTAGATGTAAGGTGTTCACAGATTTTTTTACTCTGAAGCTGCCTTTAACCTAACATAAAGAAACTCTGGTGTAACCAGAGTAAGTGAGGTAATGCAGCCAATCCTTCTCTCAACTGGTGGTTGCTGCTGAGAAAATGAAGGAGGCTATTTTTCTTTTGAACTGCATTTTTTTCCCTGTTTTTGTATATCTATTAACACTTAGTAAGGTAAATGGTTTAACTTTTCAAAATCTGTATAGCTTTCCACATGGCTTGAAAACAGAGAAACATGTCTGTGCAGTGAACAGTGACTGCCACAAGCTGGTTATTATCTCTAGTCTTCTTGAAGGACTATACAATGAAATATCTTAAAGCAACATGGCATGATTATTCACATGGGGCTAAATGTCCTAAAAGAGAAAACAGGCTACCTTTGGTGACAAGTATATTTGGATGTCTTTACATTGTTTCACATTGCCAGGAACGTCTTGAAGTTCTTCTGGTACATTCAAGAGAGAGAGTTGTGCTGGAAATGTTTATTCTATGTTCTGGTGATGGGAAAGGTAAATCAAAACAAATTGAATATATGATTGAAAGTACATTAGTTTAATGATCAATTGATAAAGGGAGACTATTTTAATTGGAATAACTTCCATTAGGTATTCATTCCATTATACAGTTTTAGACAGTTCATTAATGTAAGTGTTCATAGGTAGGATTTTATTCCATTTATTTCCATTTGTTTTCATTTATTTAATTATTTTTTTCTCCATAAACAAGCCCACCCTTGCTATTCGTAATTTTTGTGACTGGAAAGCTGTGTAAAAGTTGTTTTTCTAGTAGAAAATTCACTTGGAAATGTACCTTCTGTTCATGGTGATGTTTTCATGATAACAGAAGTTAAAGATGTGCTTGCCTGGAATATTCTGATCATAGAATCATAGAATGTTTTGGGTTGGAAGGGACCTTTAAAGGTCATGTAGTCCAACTTCCCTGCAGTAAGCAGGGACACCTTCAACTAGATCAGGTTGCCCATCCAACCTGACCTTGAAAGTTTCCAGGGATGGGGCACCTACCATCTCTCTGGGCAACCTGTTCCAGTGTTTCACCACCCTCATTGTAAAAAATTTCTTCCTTATATCTAGTCTGAATCTACCTTCTTTTAGTTTAAAACCATTACCCCTTGCCCTATCATAGCAGGCCCTATTAAAGATTCTGTCCCCATCTTTCTTATAAGCTCCCTTTAAGTATTTAAGTATCTCCTCATAGGAGAGGTGTTCCATTCCTTTGATCATTTTTGTGGTTGTCCTCTGGACCCACTCTAATACGTCCATGTCTTTCTTGTACTGAGATGTATGGGTCGTCTTTGCTTTGTTATTAAACCAAAACATTGGAAAAGAAAAAGACAAAAACTTTGGGGAAAGTATCCTTAGTCATTCATGTAGCTTACTTTCATGTGAGTTAGATCTGCTTGTATAACAGGTAAGACAAATATGTTCCAGTTTGTGTCAGAATGAGTTGGTCCCTTTGGGACAGAAGAGAGGAGCAGGTGGCTTCCAGATGATGCATCTAGGTCCCTCGCTCTGGCTCCATATTAAATCTGAACTGATGTGCCTAAATTGCTACATCTGTACCTGAGCAGGGACCAAATTTACAGAAGCACTGACTGGGACAGCTTTCTTCAGACACTTCAGACACTTAACCCCTTCAGGCCAGTGATGTGCCCCTTGTTTAATTCAAGTCTTCTAATCTTGCAAGCTGTGGAGATCATTTAAGACTTTGCCTCCTTTTTCTGCTGCCTGCTATGGGCTTAAAAAAAGAGGGCAACACAAGGAATCTTGTGTTGTTTCTTTTGATATGTGGTCATTT
This sequence comes from Alca torda, assembly GCA_008658365.1. Lineage (NCBI taxonomy): Eukaryota > Metazoa > Chordata > Aves > Charadriiformes > Alcidae > Alca > Alca torda. Next base: position 51,174,578 of record CM018101.1, on the reverse strand, counting down.
GGCTGAAAGGGAACATAAGGTATTTACTCAACATTTCACCCAGGCAGTAATCTGACAGTCTAGACCATTAAGTTACTTCTTGGATAGAAGGAAGGTGTTGGAAACCACCTTGAAAGTCTTGCTAAAGTCAAGTCCGGTGACACACAATGCTTTCGCTGCTTCTACACCCTTACGCAACTCATCTTTTTTCTATGATCTTAAAATATCATGCTCTTTTCATCAACAACAGAACAGGAAAATAACAATAACAATGACACAAGCCAGTCTCACTGCCTGGTGAATTGGCACCATCCCGAGCAGTGATCTGAATTCTCCCCCCACCCCAGCTAACCCCCATTTATATACTGAACATGTCCTCCAAGGTATGGAATACTCTATTGGCCATTGTGTCGTTCTGTCTATACTCCTTCTCAGCTTCTACAGGAAGCTGAAGAGAGTCGTTGAAAAGGATAAACATTGCTTAACAACAATTAAAATGATATACATTATTTACATTCTTTTAGCAGCAATCACTTGAAAGAAAATTAATTCTTTCCCAGCTGAAACTAGGCCACCCAGTCCTGCTGCTTCAGGCCTGAGATGAATTACTGTATGTTGTGAACTTTGCATTATGGAGTGTCTGTTTGAAACAAGCCATATTGCATCAATGAGTGCTGGAGATTTTCTGCTGTACATCGTATTTCTATGAAAAGATGACAGTTGTCTGAAGAAGCCAGTTGTCACACTATATGTGAAACTACTACAAACTGCTTTCATAGAAAAATGTTGCAAAGCACATGTTGTTTGCGGAAAGAGTAAAGGGAAAGCAAATACTGAGAAGGCATTAAATAATCAAATTTAAGTTGCTTTACACTACATATGGAGTGGTGCAAAGGAGAGGGCCATCAGTGACTTAGTCCTTTGCTGAAACTCACAATGTGGTCCATTCATTTTTCATTTCTTGGCTCTTGTCCTAATGTCTTCTAAGTTTCTGCATTCTTTTTGTTCCTGGTCTATCAAGCAACATTCTGGAGAGCTTTCCACAGGAAAGGCACTTCAGGCCAGAATTTGCTATGATTTCTTTTCCACTCTTTTTTAGGAAGGTTTTAAAAATACATTAATAAGAAGTTTTAAACTTCTTCTGGGATTTTGCTGCTGCTTGTTGTCTGCTGAAGTTTATTTGTCACATGACTTCTCATTTCCCTGTAAAATAAAGCGATATTTATAAAATTAAATACATGCATTAAAATCCAAAAAATGTAGAGCAGAAGATTCTGGGGCAAAGTACAGTCCTAGATCCTGCTAGAAGTTTGGGACACAGATTATTATGCACAAAGCTGATAGAATTAAAACATTAATTAATTTAATTTTCCTGTGTGTCTCTGTATGAAAGCACTTGGTTCCGTACATCTTACAGAACACACACAAGACCTGATTCTAATTTCTGTGGGCAACTGGGATTTATCTTTGTCTAGCAGTGAAAAACAGAAAGAAAATTTCAAAAGTGTAACTTCCTGAATTTGGAAATGTTGGACTGTCATTTTGGTGAAAGGGTGTTAACATGAGAAATAGTGCAAGAAGGGCAGTGCACTCGGCCGTATGTTGGGCTGATGCCTGCTCTGCTCACCAGCAGGCTTGTACTGCAGCTCTGATAGTCACCCCAGTTAGCTGGAGGTGGTGTAAGCCTACCCAGAAGCTTGTGGTCTCCAGAGATTTAGAATTAGAATAGAATTAGAATGAGAAGGATGAAGTCTTTTAAAAGAATTACCATTTTATAAGTGCCCCTTTTTTTTCCATGAACTGTAAGGAGATTGCTTGCTGAAAGAAAATGGTGTCCACTCACTACAACTGCAAGGTTGAGGCTGAAACCCAAGCAGAAGCACTACACCTATGCTGACATCTCCACCCAAAGAGACCTCCCAAGAACTGAAATAGCTGCCCAGACCAGGTGCTGTTGCTTTGGCACCTGGAAGTCCCTAGCACCTTAAGTCTCCCTAGCATCCAACCTTAGTGGTGGATATCCCAGCTGCAAGTGGGGCCCAGCTGAAAGAACTTCAAACAAGAGGTCCGTTACATGAGTTCAACAGACAGCACAGCATCTAAGAGTGTGGGTGGGAGATCGGTAAGTGGTATTGCATGTTGTCCCAGACTGAGCAACAGCTCCGCCTTAAGGCTGCGCAAGGGGATGATAAGCCTGAATCCAATCTCAAGCATTCTGACACTCGTCACTCATGAAATAGAGACTGGAGATTGGACCCTTGTCTCTGTGTGGAAGACCTTACCCTGAAGTGTCTGTACACAACAGATACAACACTCTAGTGTTGGAGAATGGAAAGCACATTTGTATCAGGAAAAGCCAACCATTCAAAGCTAATCCAGCCACCCACATTAGAACCGGTGCCACCAGAAAAGCACATTAAAGTATTAGTAATTGGAGATTCCCTGCTGAGAGGCATCACCATCCAGACTATTTCTCTAGAGAAGTTTGCTGCCTACAAGGAGCTTGCATTTGCAATGTCACTGAGAGGCTGCTGAGCCTAGTCAACCCTGCAAATTACCATCTGCTTCTACCTTCTACTAGCCTATGTAGGGTCTGTGACAAGGCACCTTTGAACACTCAAAAGAGACCATTTGTCCCTCAGAACAATGTTAAACGGATCTGAAGCACAGGTGGTGTTCTCCTCTATCCTCCCAGTCAAAGGTAGGGGTTCAGGTAAGAGGAGACAAGTTGAAAGGTGAATGCATGTCTGCATAGCTGGTGTCATACTCAAGGTTTTGACTTCTATGATCATGGATCTACCTTTGGGAAGCTTCGTTTGTTGTTAGATGATGGGATTCACCTGAACAGGTGGGATAGCAGGGTGTTCACCCACAAGCTGGCCAGACATATCTGGAGAGCTTTAAACTAGGTTTAGTAGGGAAGAGTATGGAGTTTTGAGCAACAGAGAAGAGCTAGGGGCCACCAATGTATTAAGAACCAACACAGAAACACCTGTGAAATGCCTCAAAGGAATCAGTGTGTGTTCATCTAAAAAAGGGAAATGGTTGATAGCCCAGGTAAAATGGCTCTGTACCAGTGCACACAGCATGGGTAACAAACAGGAAGAGCTGGACGCCATTATGCAGCTACAAAGCTATGGTCTAATCCCTATCACTGAAGCGTGGAGGGACACATTACTTGACTGGAGCACTACCATCAATCGTTAAATAAACTGTTCAGAAGGGATAGGCAAGGAAGAAGGGATGAGGCAGGGGTTAGCCTCTGTATAAAAAAATGGATATACGGAACAGAGCTGTCATTGAAAAACAGCAATGAAATGGTTGAGAGCCCATGGGTAAAAACTGATGGCCAAGCCAATAAAGTAAACCTCGGGGTTGGTGTTTACTGCAGGCCATCCAGCCAAGGGGAGCCAGTTGAGAAAGAAATCTTACATCAGTTATGGGAAGCATGACACTCCCAGGTCCTGATCCTCCTGGAGATTTCAACCAGTCTGACATCTGCTGGCAAAACAACACAGCAAGCTGTAAGCAATCTAGGAGACTCATGGAGTGTGTTGAGGATAATTTCTTAATCCAGGTGACAGAAAGCCCAAACAGAGGAGAAGCATTACCAGACCTGTTCCTTACCCACACGGGTGAACTAATTAGAAATGTCAAGATTTGTCAAATTAGAAATGTCAAGATGCTTGGGCTGCAATGATCATGTTCTGATGGAATTCACAGTCTTGAGGGATATGGGCCAGGTCAAGTGTCCTGAATTTTAGAAGAGCAAACTTTCAGTTGTTTAAGTAGCTAGTGGATTGGCACACTCTGGGAATCTGCCTTCAGGGATAAAGGAGCTGAACAGAGCTGGCAGCTCTTTAAGGTCATTATTCTGAGAGTGCAAGAGTTATTTATTCCCATATGTAAGAAACCAGGCATGGAAGGAAGGGGACCAACATGTGTCAGTAAGGACCTCTTGGTCAAACCAAAGTGTAAGACAGAAACGCAAAGGCAGTGAAACCAGAGACAGGTATCCTGGAGAAATATAGGGACACTGAATGTGTAGAGATGGAAACAGAAAAACTAAGGCACAGTTGGAGCTGCACTTGACAAGGGATGCAAAGAATAATAAGAATGACCTCTACTGGTATGTTGGACAGAAAAGGTAGATTAAAGAAAATGTAGTCCCCCAATAAATAAGACAGGAGAACTAGTGACAACCAGTGTGGAGAAGGTTGAGGTACTCAGAAAATTTTCTGCCTCAGTTTTCAATGGTAATCTCAGTTCCCACATCTCTCAAGCCCCTGAACCTCAAGGCAGGGATTGGGGGAATGAAGATCAGGTTCAACACCAGCTGAGGAACCTGAACATACATAAGTCCATGGAACTCAATGAGAAGAAACCTAGGGTCCTGAGGGAACTGGCTGATGTAGTTACTAAGCCACTAAACTCATGAAGTGCAACAAGGCCAAGTGCAAGGTCCTGCACCTGGGTTGGAGCAATCACAACAGAAACACAGTGATGAATAGATTGAGAAGGACTTGGGGATACTAGTGGATGAAAAATTGGACAGGAGCCAGCAATGGGTGCTTGTGGCCCAGAAAGCCAATTGTATCCTGGGATGCATAAAAAGAAATGTGGTCATACTACAATTTGAATTGCCCTCTAGAATGGGACTGTCTCTTTCTGTCGATGATTGGCAAATTCTTTCTTTTGAAGGGGCCCAAAACTACTGGTCTTCTAAGCTGAGTCTGACCAGTTACACTCCCTTAGGTGAATTAGGCAAAATCTGGGCCATGGCAAGAGACCTATCTTGCTCTTGATAACTATCTCAATAGCAGGTAGAGCTAACAGGCCTAGCTGACCCACGCATACCCAAGCAGCAGCTCTGCAGCAGCAATGGGAACAAAGCTGACTTTGCTGCCATTGATCAGTTAATCAGAGCATGGCTTTCAAGGGAGAGAGAAGCCTGTTATGAGATCTCATTAGGAGAGTTTTCATGTGAATATGGGAGAGAGGCTGAGCTGAGATTAACTGTGCTTGCCTGGTAGATACCACTTTGCTTTCTTATGATCATTTTTGTCTGCTGTCATGTAAGAAAGCCTCATATAAGTCACTTTATAAACCCAAATCTGAAAATTGACTGGCAGCTTAAGTAAAACTAACTGGTCATTGTTGGATGATGGGAATGTTAAACCAACAGAAGCAGCAAGCCTGAGTGTACCTAGAAGTAGGCTTAATAGCAAAAGTCTATATTCTCTCACAAAGAAGTCAGGCAAAAATGCCAGGAGGCCTGCGTGGATTAACAAAGAGCTCCTGGACAACCTCAAAAGCAAAAAGGAGGCCTACGGAGGGTGAAAGCAAGGACGGATTGACTGAGTGGAATACAGACAAACTGTCTGAGTGACCAGGAACCAGATTAGGCAAGCTAAAGCCCAGATAGAATTAAATCTGGCTAGGGACATCAAGAATAACAAGAAAAACTTCTGTAAGTATGTCAGGGGTAAAGGCAAGAATAGGGAAGATGGAGAAGTCTCTCAGGAAAGAGACAGGAGACCTGGCTCCCCAGGATATGGAGAAGGCTGAGGTGCTGAATGACTTTTTCACCTTGGTCTTCACTGGCATGGGCTCCAACCACACCACCCAAGTTGCAGAATGCAAAGGCTGGGTCTATGAGAATGAAGAACTGCCCACTGTAGGGGAAGATCAGGTTCGGGACCATCTGAGGTACCTGAAGGTGCATAACTCCATGGGACCAGATAAAATCCATGCATGGGTCATGAGGGAGCTGGCAGATGAAGTTGCCAAGCCGCTTTCCATTATATTTGAAAAGTTGTGGCAGTCTGGTGAAGTTTCTGCTGATTGGAAAAGGGGAAACATAACCACCATTTTCAAAAAGGGAAAAAAGGATGACCCAGGGAACTACAGACTGGTCAATCTCACCTTTGTGCCTGGCAAGATCATGGACCAGATCCTCCTAGAATCTCTGCTAAGGCACATGGAAAATAAGGAGGTGATTGGTGACAGCAAATCGTGCCTGACAAATTTGGTGGCCTTCTATGATGTTGCCACAACATTGGTAGATGAGGGGAGAGCAACCACAGAATCACAGAATCGTAGGTTTGGAAGGGACCTCTGGAGATCATCTAGTCCAACCCCCTTGCCAGAGCAGGTTACACAGGAACGTGTCCAGACAGGTTTTGAATGTCTCCAGAGACAGAGACTCCACCATCTCTCTGGGCAGCCTGTTCCAGTGCTCTGCCACACTCAAAGTAAAGAAGTTCCTTCTCATGTCATCTACCTGGACTTATGCAAAGCTTTTGACACTCTCCCACACGACACCCTGGTCTCTAAATTGGAAAAGCATGAATTTTATGGATGGACCACTCAGTGGACAAGGAACTGGCCAGATGGCTGCACTCAAAGGGTTGCAGTCAATGGCTCGATGTCCACATGGGAAGCCAGTGACAAGCGATGTTCCTCAGGGGTCGGTACTGGGGCCAGTGCTGTTTGACACCTTTGTCAGTGACACAGACAGTGCACCCTCAGAAAGTTTGATGATGACACCAAGCTGTGTGGCATGGTCAACACACTGGAGGGAAGGGATGCCATCCAGAGGAACGTGGACAGGCCTGAGAGGTGGGCCCATGCAAACCTCATGAAGTTCAGCCAGGCCAAGTGTAAGGTCCTGTGCCTGCGTCATGGGCAATCCCAGGCACAAATACAACTTGGACAGAGAATGGTTTGAGAGCAGTCCTGAGGAGAAGGACTTGAGGGTGCTGGTGGACAAGAAGCTCAACATGAGCAGGCAATGCATACCTGCAGCCCAGAAAGCCCCAACTGCATCCTGGGCTGCATCAAAAGAAGTGTGGCCAGAAGGTCGAGGGAGGAGATTCTGCCCCTCTACTCTGGTCTGGTGAGACCCCACCTGGAGTACTATGTCCAGCTCTGGACTCCTCCACACAAGAAGGACATAGACCTGTTGGAATGGGTCCAGCGGAGGGCCACAAAGGTGATCAGAGGGCTGGAGCACCTCTCTTATGAAGACAGGCTGAGAGAGTTGGGGTTCAGCCTGGAGAAGAGAAGGCTCCAAGGAGACCTTATAGCAGCCTTCCAGTACCTAAAGAGGGCCTACAGGAAGGATGGGGAGGGACTCTTTATCAGGGAGTGTAATGATACGACACGAGGTAACAGATTCAAACTGAAAGAGGGTAGATTTAGATTAGATATTAGGAAGAAATTCTTTACTGTAAGGGTGGTGAGAGGCTGGAACAGGCTGCCCAGGGAAACTGTGGATACCCCATCCCTGGAAGTGTTCAAGGCCAGGCTGGATGAGGCTTTGAGCAGCCTGGTCTCGTGGGAGGTGCCCCTGCCTATGGCAGGGGGGTTGGAACTAGAGGATCTTTAAGGTCCCTTCCAACCTGAACCATTCTGTGATTCTGTGATTCTCTTGTGTGCTGCTACATGTCTAGCGTTTATCCTGGCTGTGCTCAGCCTTTCAGTGCAGGATGGGAGCTGCAGAAGAACTATTCGCTATGATCAACTATTCATGCTTTCGTACTGAAGAGCTTTCAAAAGGAGTCAGTAAACTACATCATTTCCAGAAGCACCTGAAGGCTAGAGTGTGCTGCAGCCTCCACTAGGAAAGCTATTGCCATTAGATGGCAGATTAAGTCCCGTTGGAGATCAGATTTCTCCATGCCCACCAGTCTGCCTATCGCCCAAGTAAAAGGCTAAAAGTGTTATTATCTCTAAGAAAATAAAATGACTTGTGTCTAACTCACTGTGTAGCTTGCATTCAATTTTTGATGAAGTTATATTTCTTCCTACTTGTCCTACATATTTCAGACATTACTGAAGCAGTACCTCAATGGTTGTGGGCAGTATAATAATTTACAGTTGTACTGGTGCTTGGTTTGAATATAGTAGTCTTTTGTCTATTTCTAGTAGCATGGGAAAGATTAGTAGGCTCTGAGCATTCCAATCTTCAGGTTTTTCCTTTTTTTCCAATGCTTATTGAAATCCAGAGTTTGTTCCACTGGCAGTGGGTGAAAGCTAGGTTGTCAAGTAAGTTTTTCGTTCTGTTGCATCAAACCTAAGGTATATTAGAGTCTTCTGTGCCGTAAAGCTCAGGAGACAGAGACTCCGTAGTTCTTGGCTTTGAGGTTAGAAATGTTACTGCTTTATTATCTTGTGGAGGGGTTTTTTTTTGATTCAGTTGAGTCTATTATGAAACAAGATCTAAGTCAGTAAAACTACAGCATCTCATATCGCATCAGACACTGGCATGTCCTTAAGGCAACCTGAATCCTGAGGTTGCCTCTTCTGCTAAACTCATGCTTGGCATCAGTAAATCCTATCTTGTCTCATCTGTTTGAGCTGCAGACACTTCAGGGAAGGGGTTCTTTCTGACTGTGTATCTCCTTGGAACCTTGCCAGAGACAATTTCCCTTTCCATGCTGCTGTAATATCAACAAAAGAATAATGAATAACTTCAGGTCTAATGGCTACCAATATGGGTATTCAGATTTTATGGCTTAGTTCTGTCTTCAGGTTCAGAAAATCTTAAAATTCATCCCAGAAAATCTTAAAAAAAACCCAAACCTAAGTTGGTTATGGGTTACCACACATTGTTCTTCATTAAGGTTTTTTTCTCAGTAAAGATGCTGATACTTCTCTTTCCTGAGTGGGGAGGGCACTGTGCCCAGCCGATGAAACTGCAGCTGTTGCCTGGCCTTTTGACAGTGAAACAGAGTGTGCTGTGGCAGCATTGCTAGGACTGTGAGGCATGCACTGTCATGACAAGCCTTAGCTTGCTTCAAGCTTTTTCTTTTCTTCCAGTCACTGAGAAATGATCATTATCACTTGACATTAATCTGTGTGGCAGAAACCAAAAAACCCTAGAAATGTGCTTGGAAATTCAGTTTGTACTAAATAGAAGGGTATTCATTGTAAGTACACATCTGTTTATTACACCTGAATATTCTGATAGAAAATGAAGGAGATCAGATGTTGCAGCATTAGGTTATAGTAATGCGTTTCATCACCGAAGTGTAGTTAGTCACTAGAAATAAAAAAAAAAATAAAAAAAAAGACAAGATATTTTCTTACCTTATAAAATTAATTAAATCATGCCTGAAGATGTGAAACTTTAAAAAAAATCAAATCCTCTGAATACAGGTTGAGTTGTAAGTGTTATTATTCAGATATAGTAGGCAGTTGCAGTCTTCTTAGCATTTTCTCAGCAGGAATAAGACAGCTTTTGTGCAGTGAATTGCCAAGTGTATCTTCTGAGCTGCCTTTGTAATACATTATGCAGATTCTGTATAACCTGCTTCCATCATTCTTCCTGGGATTAATAACTCTCCGATGCAGGTGAGTGAGAGTCTGGTAAGAATGGTATTAAGGGCAGAGATCTGTTCCTGGAGAGATGTGAAGTTATGTAGAATGACCAGTACTTGGCATTTCATCAGATTTCCTGTGTTAAAACACCAGGTTCTAGAGTTATTGGATCGCTTCATGTTGTTCATTAAAATAATAGGCTTTTAGAGGACTTCACTGCACAGAAAAGCTTGAGAATGAAACATATTCAGCTTTCAAGACTCAAACCAGAAAAAAGGCACAGAGTCAAAAAAGGACACCATATGTCATTTAAAAATATTTATTTTTAAGCTAATCTTATGTATAAAAATTATTTTAGGTGCAGCCAAAATTAAATAACTTCTAATGTAAGAAAACAAAGCTTTAGGCTTTTATTTGTAACTGTAAGAACACAGGCTTCTTTTGTTTCTTTTCCTTCTCCTTGTTAGTGGAAGCTGATTTTTCGTCTCGTGATGCTACTCCAGTCAATAGAGCCTGAGGGATCTCAAACCTTTATCTCAAACCTTGGGATAAAACTATGAGAACTGTGAGTGGTTTGGATTGACAAAGCTTCTGTAGAACTTTGAAATCAAAGAAGCAACTACTTGTATTTTAACAAATTAAATGACATTCCATACCAAAGAGACACAATAGAAAAAACTGCCTGGAGAATAGTTAGCAGAATTTCACAGTGTCTTGAAGACCAGTAAATGCAAACCAGTAGTCTGAAATTGAGTGTTGTCATTATCAACTCCCACTAACATGAGCAGCTATTAGACCCGCTGCCAGGATCCTCCCATGCTTTGTGGTCCATTTTGTCTGTTTTTGTATTCGCTCTTTGGTCCTCAATTGCTGTGTGCAGCTGCAGAACATCAAGGAGAAAGGGCTCATTGTTTCTTCTGTCTTCGCACGTTGAGTTTTTTTCTTTCATTTTCTCCAGTGATCTCTGTAACACTGGCCTAATTTTGGATTTTTGTGAAATGTTCTATATAGGACTTTAAATTCACTTTGAAAGTTTCAGTCTGTGCAAAAAGAATCCATCAGCTCTGTCTTGCAGATGTGTTTCTGGGCAGCAAAGCATAAAATGCCTGTTCTCTCTCCTTTCGTATGGTTAGTTGAGGCTCTCTTTTGCTAAACATGTAAGGAAATGCTTATTCCTGCTCTTGCAACTTCTCCTGACAGCTGATCCTGTTATAAGTAATGTTTGCACCGTAATGGAGTCGTCTTATCTCCTTCTGGGTCTAAGGTTTTTTCTTCGGTGCAGCTGCAGTTACGAAGGCTCTACAGAGCTGGGTGTGACATCCTGGTCTGATACATAGACAGGCAGCAATACTTACAGAAGCAAACAAACTGCTACAGTTCACACAGATGCTCAGGCTGCAGAATGACTCCTAGTTTCCTACCAGATAATGCTTTAAGTTCTCGGTCCTTCCCTCTGTATCTATGCTGGGCCGAGGGGGGTAAATACTGTGGTTCACTAGGATTTGTCCACCCCTTGCCATGGGGTGGCCAAACAAGGACTGCTGTAGAGAGAAAAATTGTTCCTCACCAATAATGCGAGGAAAGATACTACCTTACAAATCCACACTAGTGTTGTTCCAGAAAAGTCATCCATCCATCCCACCCACCCCCCATTTTTTTGGTTTTTTTGGTTTTTTTTTCTTTTTTTAAGAAAACCTAATAAAATAAAAGCCAGGCCAAGTTCTATTTACTGGCCTGCGTTGAAGTCCTTCATTAGGCACCACTTACTGCAGTCTGCCAGGAATTTGTAATTGCCTTTGGCAATCTGGGGATGCTGCACATGACCTTTTTTTTACCTGCCTCTTCAGGGCCCTTCCTAAGGTTTGGGTTCATTTCTGGAAATAATACAGGCACAAGAGTGCATACAGAGGTAGTGGGCTTGGGCAGGCATGAAAACATATCTCCAGCCTCCCAAAGTTAATTTGTAATGACCAGAAACAGACTGTGGACACTATTGCTCTTCCTGTACAGATACGCATGCATGTCTGATAACAGAAATAATTGTCTTGTGACTACTTAGTTGGCCTGGAGTACAGCGTATGATTTACTATTTTGGGACCTTGATCCACTTCAGCCAGATCTGTGCCACAGCGTCCTCACGTATATGCACACAAGTAAAATGATGGAAAAGGAGGTTGGCAGGTTCTTATTTTGTTGGGAGAAGTACAGGTAGGAAGAACAGTCGCCTTTGAAGCAGAAGTACGAATTACATGAAACACAAATATTTTGGGTCCCTCTCTCACTCATCTATAACTCAATAAAGCAAATAAATTGTATTGATAATGTACAATTTAGTTGTTATTCAGGAACCAGGTGCTGGACAAATGAATGCATTAAAATGCATGCTGATTGGCAGGAACATAATCGTGGAAGTTGTCCAAAATTTGGATGTATTTGCACACTGCATTCATTTCATCTTTAAGTGTACTCTACAACATTTCTTTTGTAGATTATATCTTGTTGCAACATCTTTTGGAGGCAGTGTGAAGAACCCTCTTGATCCTGGAGAAGTCTGGATTGATGTCTTCATGTGTTACTGTCAATAGGTAATTTCATTCCATACATTTAGAATGTTTCATTGATGTCTGTCAGAAAAAGAGACTAAAAGAGCTTCTGGAAATGAGGTTCTCAAGAAAAGGTAACAATTTAAGAAGAGACAACAGATAAAACACTCTGGGAATTATCAGACCATTTGAAATCTCCTTCAAGGGCAACACACCATTTTGTGTCTGTCACTATATTGACTAGGTACAGGATTTCCATTCACCTTCCCAAGAAAAAATTATGTCACTGCGGTTTTGGGCTCTGCTGCAAAGATGGCAGGTCTTCATCTTTTAGAAGCTCGTTTAGTTTCTTCTGTGAGGGGACATTGGCAGTTGCTGTGGTAATGCCAATCCTGGAATATTGGAAGCAGTACCCCATCCCACCACTAGTCATAACGATAAAGCATTGTTGTGTTTATTGCCATTACAAGCAGTCACTACCCCTTCTGTTGTGACCTTGGCTTCTGAGGTCAGATGTATATGTACTGCCCTTTCTCTTGTATTGGCTAGAAGATTTGCAGGTTATGCTATTCAAGCTGCTAGTTAAGAGATTGAGAAGAATGGAATCAGGGTGAAACCTCATTCGACTGTTCCCTGAATTTAACAGGTTATCACTGAGAACTTGAGAACATATTTTCAAATAAGTCTGTTCTCGTAATGAAGTGCTTTTATGTATCTGTATGCACAGTCTGAAGGGAAAGCTTAACATCAAGCTTCTGGGCTCAACATCAAGCTTCTGGGTGCCCTCAAGCAAGAAGGACACTAAGGTGTCTTTGCAGTTTCATCTGCAACATCTTCTTGTGTTTCCCAATGAAAGGGTCAAAATATAAAGTAGCGGGATGGGCCTGCATCTTAATGCAGTTGTATATATTATCACAGTTTCCTTGTCATGCATTGTTTTGCGGGCAAAAGTTTAGTGGACTTTTGAAGAGAATAAGTCTTTATACCAGTTATGGGAAGAAATTCAGTGATAGTGGGGAGGTCCATAAACCAGGCAGAACATGCATGGGATCGCCTTTGCTCTTCTCATCAAGTGCAACCATGGGCCTTAAAAAGACAATGCCAGTAAAATAGTTCACAATTTTTATGCATCTACTTTTGGAGATAAGTGTTGCCCTTTGACCTTCTGGGCAATTCTTATATTTAAACATTTGTCATGAGCTTCTAGTAAAAAAATTTTGTTCTTCTCCTCAAATTCATGTAAGATTTTTGTCATTCTTCTTTCCTAGGTGTGAGAACAAAGAAAATAATGAAAGATTAGCAGAACAGAAGGGAATGGAAAGGGAACAGTTTAAAAGAGAAATACAAATGTAACATTAGCTGTGGCTTCTGCTAGTACTGTAAGGTATAATAAAATGTAAATCACAGTGTGCTTCAAAGAAATATGTTTTTGTAATCTCAGTTTGGATAAGGCTTGTTGTTATAGACTCTTAGAAGAAAGCTGTTAGATGCAATTTGAAAAGAATGCAAGATATTTATTTTGTATGTTTCTTCTACGTCAAATTTATGTTTTTAGCAGCTGGTTTAAGAGGACAATTTACACAATAAGAGGCTTCAAATAAAATGCCCGTGAATGTTTGCAGTGGGTTGAGGTGTGCTTGTGTTTGTGATTGTGTTTCAAGTCATTTTCCTTCAAGGTCTCTTCTTTGGTTTAAAGTGGAATCACAGATTCACAAAGTCTCAGAACAGCTGAGGTTGGCTGACACAACTAGAGATTGTGTAGTTCACACCCTCATGAAGGTCCTGCTGGAATAGGTTACCCAGGACCGTGTCCAGTATGACTTTGAAAGTCTGTAAAATTGGAGACTCCACAACCTCTCTGAGCAGCCTGTCTCAGCTTTCAACCACAATCAGAGTAAACCAAGTGTGTTCTTATGCTTAAATGAAATTTCCTGTGTTTCAGTGTGTGCCTGTTACCTCTGGTGCTGTCACTGGGGGACAAGGAGAAGAATCTGGCTCCTTCTTCTTCATTCCCTCCATTCAGCTATTTAAACTCGTTGGTAACACACCCCCTAAGCTTTCTCTTCTCTGGGCTGAACAGTCCCAGCTCTCTCTCAGCCTCTCCTTATATGAAAGATGCTGCAGTCCCATGGTCATCTTTCTGGCCCTTTATGAGACTTGCTTCAGAAAGCCCATGTCTCTCTTGTACTGGGGAGCACAGAACTGAGCACAACACTCCAGCTGTGGCCTCACCAGTGCTGAGAGGAAGAAGGGAAGGATCGCCTCCCTTGTCCTGCTGGCATCTCTCTTCCTCATGCAGTCCAGGCTGCTGATGGCCTGAGGGGGCATTGCTGGCTCATGTTCACCTTGCTGTCCACCAGGACCCCCAGGTCTTTCTGCACTGCAGTGATGCTCTCCAGCTGGTTGCCCAATGGTGTGTATGAGGTTATTCGTCTCCGTGGGCAGGACTTCACATTTTCCCATGTTGACCTACATGAGACTGCTGTTGGCACAATTTTCCAGCCTGACAAGGGCTCCCTCTGAATGATGGCCCAACCATCTGATGTATCATCCACTCTTACCAGGTTACAATAATTACGTTTCTTACAGGTTTAATACTAGCTGTTGTACACATAAGGAGTTGCTGTTTATTTTTCTTCTTCCTTGTTTGTTTGGGGCAGGGAGACTATCATTTTTTGTTTAACAATTATTGACTCCAAATTATGTTTCTAGTGGGAAAAACAAGCACATCTTTTTACATCTTGGAAAAAAATAAATATAGTTTTATTCTGAAAACAAACCTAGTTAAAAATATAAGGGTTGAGAATCAGTTCTAAATTCCATTTCTGTTCCAAAATTTTCTTCTAACTGTAACTTTTAAAATTGTCATTTATATTTTTAACTAACTGCAATGTAATTTTGTTTCACCCTGAGCATGCTTTTATTTTTCCTTTTTACTTACCGTCTTTAACAAAAAGAAATTTATTTCATATGCAATGTCTGAATGTTAGAGAGATTGTCTCCCTGTAATATCTCCAGTGACTTAGTGATATTGGTACAAAGTTTCTCCTGCAATACAGCTTTGGTTAATGCAAGCTAGAGAGCAAGTTCAGCAGTGTGGAAGACCATGTCAATCCTATTCATGCATCACAAGGCAACATAAGAAACTACACTTGGAGTTTTGTTGATAGCCAGATATTGGTGCACAGGAAGCATCCTGTGAATGTTAATAACTTGGTAGTTATCTGAGGAATTGCCCTGTTCCAAGCTGTTAGACATCTACACAGACATAGGTAGATGGTCAAAAGCCCACTGAAATAATGAAGCACTTCCTTTGCTGACTTCATTACATCCTGAATCAGGGACTGTGTTTCTAACCCACTGTATCACAGTGATTACTGAGACACTTGCTCTTATGTATTTGTTGACCCTGATAGGTTTTTTGCCTAGAAATTAGATCTTGTTAAAATCATGTGTATCAGCCTTAAGGATTACCTCTTCAGTTTAGCCCTGACCTTGTAAATAAAATTAGTTGTATCTATATTAACGGGTCTGGAATTGTAGGGGAGCATTCCTGGAACTCATTTGCCCAGACTGGTAAACTATTGGCCCCATTGCTGATCGGATGAGCACTGTCCCAAAAACAAGATCTTTCAGTGAACATTTGCCATAGGCACTTGGTATGCAGCCGCCCACTGTGGAAAATAAGAGGTCAGCTTACTAAGAAGTCAGCTCATGCCATGTTGCCAGACGTGCCTGGGAGTGTTCCTGGGCATATTTAATTTACTAGGATGGGTGCAGCCTTCAGGCCTGACTTGAACACTTTGAGCAGTCTCATTGTATTTATTATACCTACTTGTACATATAAGATTTAAGACTCCGGTGGATGTATGTCAGTTTGGAGCTACTGCATGACTGACTGAAGTCATGCCATCTATTGTTTTCTAATGACGACCTTTCTAGATGATAAGCTGACCTTTTAGCTTATAAGACTCTTCAGGAAGGTTTTAATTTAACCAGTATGTCAGCGTCCTATGATTTCTTCTCTTCCTGATGCTGGGATACAAAGGGAACGCAGGGTCTATTATGTCTAATTCTGCTTTTCATCACAGGCAACCAGACTGTACAAATCCTTCAAATATATATCACTCTTAATTGACTGAGGGTTCTGTAACCTCTTTTTTCCTGTCACACAGTGACTCCAGTTCCTGTCCTCCTAAGAGCTTTGGCACGTAAGCAAGAAGCAACAGGAAACATCTCTTTAGTAGAGTCATATGCAAAGGTAGTGACTCTCTCATCCTCAGACTTTAGGCTCATGCCTGGGAAATTTCTTCTCTCTGAATGTCTGTACAGCCACTATTGCTCAGCTCTGGTACTGGATACCTCTACCACACTCTGCTTTGCTTGCCTGAAATTAGATCAGCTCTCTGGTGGTGAGGGATAGGCTCTTCTCCCCAAGGTGGGTGTTGGCGGACTAAAGGAAAGGAAGAATTGTCCTCCAGGGAAATTTGTCACCTGCTGAAGGCTGGAGACCTCTCCAAATAAAATGTAATTGCACATCATTTACAGCCTACCAATAAAAGTGTTGCCTGTCTAGCCGAAGTCACACCAATAGTGTTCTGCAACAGGTTTGCCTTCCCTACAAAGATACCCTCATTGCCGTTCCACAGGCCCCAGTGACAAGACTCCCTGGTATCTGAGTGCCTCTCCATGTCACTTACCACATGCATCTTCTGGTATCTGTCTAGTTCCTAGCATCCGTTCCACCCTCCATCTTGCCTGACCACCTGTGATCAGACAACAGTCTACTACAAGATGTCTGGGCTTGTTCTGGTATCTTACAGTTTCAGTATGTGAAACCTTTGGTATGTTCCATTTCCCTGTCACGTTTCCCACTTCTCAGAAACCATTTCAAAGCTGATATGCTTTGCCCTACAGTGGATGGGGCCACATCTGCACCACATCAGGCTGTGATCTCTGTCTGTAGTGTGCTCTGTGATATCTCACATGCATTCCTGTTGTGTGATTGATGCCATTATTTGAAAGGATGGGGAAGGAATTTCAGTCTCCTCTGCAGGTTTTCACTTGTCATTTGCATTCTCCTTTTTGATGCACTGGTTCCCAAAATAGCCATTTTAAAACTGTGCAAGAAGCACCAGAACAAGATGTCATTAACATCTAGGGAAGGGACATCTTGGGGTACTGCTCACTAGGGGATGTTTTCCAGTGATCTGACTTATTTAATTTTAGTTCAGACTTTTGTTCAGCTGCTCTTGCAAAGGCTGAGTTGTATGTAATACTCTTACTTTGTCCAGCACCCCAGGGACACTGAATGTTATCTGACCATTTTAGCTTTTGATTTTTTTCCAGGGGTTTTATGCTTTACAGTTTGGGAATATGCTTTAGGAATCCCTGTCACATCATGTGCCTGAACATCGCTACTCCTGCATTGGGGAAGGTTGTTCTAGAATGGAGAAAGGAACTTAGGATTTCTGCCCTGTGGGCCACTTGTCCTGTGACAAGCCATTGGGTAAAGCTAATGTGTTGAATCAAAACAATGCAATGGCTTATGGAATGCCTGACCCAAAGCAGAGCACAGCACCATCCCACACCACACCGAGACAACTGCTTGTAGTCAAGAGATGGGAATCAGCATGGGGCAGGAATGAGATCCTAGCCAAAATGGGTTACAGTGATATGCTTTTTGTTCTGCATTAATTCATTATGCAGTTCAAGGTTTCTGTCATGTTTTCTTCCTCCTCTGATCATCTCATTAACATGTTTTCCCCAGAAAGGAACTGTGTTCTGCGGGTGGGTTTGGAGACGTGACTGATCACTTATTAATAGCATCTCCAAGAAGCCTTTCGCTGTGTTTCATGGATATGTGCCTCACCATTTTGGAGTTTAAAATGTAGGAAAGTCGTTTCCATTTTTATTCCATTTATCAGGACCTGAGAGCTGCAATTTGGTTGTCAGAGACTTAAATGGATTGAGAATCACTTTTAAAGCAAAAAATTGTTATAGTCCCACACCTACCAGAGAGAAAAGAGTCAGGACACTTGAGGGAAATGGATTTGTTAGGATGGGAAACGGACATCTTTGCTAGTGATTCACACTATAATGATGTCTGACTCTTTTATTCTGAGCAGGAGCTACAAAGAGATGATTTTTTTAACTGTTAGGAAGATTCAATGAGGATGCATCAGCAGGGCTAGGACTCATTTTCTCTTTGTCTGGGTTCCACCAGATAGAACTTTCTTCATTTCCCCTTTTATGAACAAACTTTTCCTGTAAATCAAGACGATACTTACTCTAGAGGTGAGCTCCTAAGACCAATACATGCTCATGTTACAGAGTCATGTATTGGGCAGGTCTTTAAAAGAATGAGACTTTCAGACTCCTTAGAGGATGTGCCATAGTTTAACCCCAGCCAGCAACTAGGACCATGCAGCTGCTCGCTCAATTCCCTCCAGCCCCCCAGTAGGTTAGGAAGAAGGGGGAGAAAAGGAGGGGAAAGGAAAAAAGTTCATGGGTTGAGATAAAGATAGCTTAATGGAACAGTAATGGAAGAGGAAAATAACAAGAACAACGACAATAATATACAAAATAAAGTGATACAATAGAAGTCACTCTCACCATCCAATGATCGGTTGCCCAGCCTGTCCAAAGCAACGATCGTGCATTTCTGCCCCCTGGGCAACCCCATTTATATACTGAGCATGAGGTCTGTGGTATAGAATATTCCTTTGGCCAACTTGTACTGTATATGCTCCCTCTCAGCTTCTATGGAAAGCTAAAAAGTCCTTGACTAATGTAAACATTACTTAATAACAACTAAAGCAACACGTGTTATCAACATCATTCTCATACTAAATCCAAAACACGGCAGCTACTAGGAAGAAAATTAACTCTATCCCAGCTGAAACCAGGACAAGATGTCATATGTTTATTTGTATGGGATGGAAAATGGTTGACCTATGACGTAGTTTATGCTACTGATTCATTGTAATCCTGTGATTTCTGGTGGGGTGGGGAAGGAGGGCAACTTTAAGTCAGCCCATGATGCCATGACTCTCTTTTTCAGGACATAGTATGCAGTGACAGCAGAGTTCAGAGTGGATGATGCCGTTGGAAATTAGAAGAAGAGGACCTGCTATTATCTAAATCAGCAACTGAAGATTTCCAAGCCTGCTTGCTGCAGTTAGCCTGAATCTGGCAATCTGTCTGATTGCCAGAGAAAACTAGCATATTCATAAGTTATCTTTTTCCCTTTTTCCTAGGGGAAATACTGTGGTAAGTAATCACATTTACTATTTGTCCCATTAAATCTAGTGTAATTTGACCAAGCACAGTCCTTCCAAGAACTGCTAACTACAACTCTTCCACCATCATTCACTGAATAACTGATAGGTGAGATTATGGCAGTGGCCAAGAAAAAGTATTTAAGACTTGCACTGGAGTTCCAGCCTGAGTGGGGATAAGCCTGGGATGGCAACCTACCTGATACTTCCCTGGGAATATTATCTATAACTAGGTATTTATTATTTTGATTGATGTGTTCATATTGCTTCCAGGTAAACACAAATGTTAAAATGTAAAAATAAATAGTTAATTAGAGGAAGTCCTAGCGATAACAACGAGAATTTAATACTATCGTACCAACAACTGTTCTGTGATGCAGCACTAATGTCTCCCATTCCCTCTGTTTGTGTAGATTGTCCAAAGAATAAGAAACTGTCTCTTCCTTGCATTTATTAAGCTACTCTGGGTGGGGAACTCTTTGAAAGAATAGAGCAAAAGTAATGCTGAGGAAATTGCCAAAAATTTGTTCATGAATAACACAAGCTGCGCAGGCCCAGGGGACATTCAGACTCAATTTCGTTTTTCTTCCCTGCAGCTCTCCCATGATTCAAATGGCCAGGGCTAGATCAGGATATGCACACTGAACTCATCAGTCTCTTCTGTTCAAGGCTCTTGCTTTGGAGCCTGTTCCAAAATGGAGACATGACAGTTTCGAGCGGAATGGTGGTCAGGATGCTTAAACTTTGCAGATGTTTAGGAGCTGAAGGAGGGAAGAGAAGAGTCTGTAATGACTAGTGGTGGGTAAGGAGAAGGTCTTTCAGGGTGTACTTCAGAAGAGTGTAGACTTGCAAAAGTGGGCTGACTTGCCATGACAGTAATCTGGGGCTGCAAGCTTGAAACAAACGGGATTTTCTTTAAAAGTTTCCAAAAAATCCAACAAAACCAGACCACAATTGCCATGGTTTTGGCTGGTCTGGCCACTAAATGGACTACAGAAGCTCTCTTTTAACCTGTCTCCCTTCCCAAGAGAAGGGAGAGAGAATAAGAAGGAGAGACTTATGGGTTGAAAAGAAAACTGAAACTACTTTGATGAAATATTAAAAATAGAAAGAAAAGATTATCATGTCAATAAGAAAATAATGAAATATATACAATATATATACAAAACCAGTATCGAGCTCCCAGGATGACAACCACATCACGGCAGGCAGGCACTGGGAAAGTCCCAGACTGGACTCAGTGACAGACAGGAACTGGATTCAGGAACTGGATTCAGGAACACATGCATTGAGATCAAAGGCAAATGAACAGACAGAGTCCTCCTCGGATGCCAGCCATTGAAGAAGAGAGACAGGCCCCTTTGATCCCTCAGCTTTTATACTGAACATGATGCAGATGGGATGGAATACCTCATTGGTCAGTTTTGTATCACCTGTCCTGTCCACTCCTCCCCACAGATGTGACCCCACTACACTCTTCTGCTTCCAGTCCACCAATGTGGCACATAACAAAGTTAGCTGACCTTGCTTGTTACGGGAATAAGTATAAGCAAGAACCTCACTGCGTATCATTCCTTGGTATTAACTATAAACAGCATATTTTTTTCACTTTCAGACATTGTCTGAAAAATATGCCATTAATTTCAGAGTGTGACATTAGTTAGAAGAGAGTTAACTGAAAAGCAAAAAAAAATTTGTTCTCTTCTACCTCAAAGCAGGACAACCATAAACCCCACCTACCCCACGCAGACAACAAACAAGTCTTTGAGCTTATTTTTGACTTTCTGACCAGAAGACGAAAAGTCCAGGACAATGTAATCAGATGCCCTGGCAGTTGCTAATAAAGTGGACAATTTGACTGCATCAGGAAACTAAGGTCTTTTTTTCCACGTGGATGAACAAAATGGTGTTTTTATCAAGTACAGTTGTTTTTAGTGATTTGGCAGAACCATGATAAATTTGAGTTTTGTTCTTCAGGTGTCTGAGTCAAGAAGGGGAAGCAAACCAGAAAACAAAACAGTGAAATGGATCTGTTTGAAGCATCACAATGTCTGTTTCTATGCATTAAAGTAGTGAAAGCTTCAACAAACCTTTTATGGACAGGAGGCAGAGTATAATGAAATTCCATAGAACTCCACTGTAGCAAGAGAGGTTTTTTCCAGAACAGTACACTCCTTGAAAGACAATCTGTATTTGATCAGTATTTGGGAAACAAAGTACAGGGATAAATGGCTTCTATTTTTTCTTTCACTCTCTATAAAAGTTCATCTGAATATCTGACTTTCAGTCCAGCAGCTAGGTCATACATCAAGGAAAAAAAAAAAAAGAACCATCCCAAATAAACTGGAAAAGTCTTTGCTTTTTTTTTTCCTGACTAAAGAAAAAACAAAGAGTGTTTTGTTCTGTTGGGCATTAGCTGTAATATTTTGCACTTTTTCTAAAAAAAGGCAAGTGCAAAAGAATTGAAGAGCAGATGTCCAGGTAGTGCTCATTTTTTTCAGGATGTTGTGTGATTAGAAGCCTGCATGAGAAGCAGAGCGATTCGTATGCCTTCACACAAAGGAAGAATGTTGTCTTGTACAGTGTGGGTCAACATGCTAGGGTTAAGGTTTGAAGGGAGGTGCCAGCACTGCTGTGGAAGTTAAGATTCAGAACCTCAGTTTACTGCAGCTGAGCACTTTCTTGGGTATTCTGGCAAGACAGCAGAACAACATGCCTCTGGGTCTGAAGATGACTTTTGTGTTACAGAGTAAAAGCAAAGGAGGCTGCGTCTTTTTATACACTGATGCACTTGGTCATGACTTTGGCCTTTTAGCAATGAGTTTGAAGTAAAGTGATTTTGCATCACTAATAATCACTGAAGGTAATAATAGCATTAGGTGTTATTCTCCCATGAGCAGAAGATCTCTTAGAATCACAGCCACGGAATTGCTAAGGTTAGAAGGTACTTGTCTAGGCCAACGTCCCTGCTCAGAACAGGGTCAGCAGGATATCATGGTTTCAGCTGGGATGGAGTTAACTTTCTTCCGAGAAACTGATATAGCGCTATGTTTTGGATTTGGGATGAAAGCAGTGTTGATAGGGCACTGATTTTTTAATTGTTGCGAAGCAGTCGAGGCCTTTTTTGCTTCTTATACTGCCCCACCAAGAGTGCACAAGAAGTTGGCAGGAGACACAGCCGGGACAGCCGACCCCAAATGACCAAATGAATATTCCATGCCTTATGACATCATGCTCAGTATATAAAGCAGAGGAATAAGAAAGAAGGACAACATTTGGCTTTATGGTGTTTTTCTTCCCCAGAAACCGTTACATGTGATGGAGTGCTGCTTTCCTGGGGATGGCTGAACACCTGCCTGCCAGTTGAAAATAGCGAATGAATTCCTTGTTTTGCGTTGCTTGCTTGTGCAGCTTTTTCTTCATTTTTTAAACAGTTGTTCATGTAAATCCATGAGTTTTCTCACTTTTACTCTTCTGATTCTGCCCCCATCTGAACAGGGGGAGTACTGTATGAATGTCTGTGTTTTCCTGCTTGCCAGATGGGGTTAAACCATGAGACAGGATTGGGATATCCCTGATCATTTCCAGTTGGACTATGAAAGTCTGTAAAGTTGGAGACTCCACAACTTCTCTGAGCAGCCTATTCCATAGTTTGATCACCCTTACGACACTTTTCTTTTTCTTATGCTTAAATGAAATTTCCTGTGTTTCAGTGTGTGCCTGTTACCTCTGGTGCTGTCACTGGGGGACAAGGAGAAGAATCTGGCTCCTTCTTCTTCATTCCCTCCATTCAGCTATTTAAACTCGTTGGTAACACACCCCCTAAGCTTTCTCTTCTCTGGGCTGAACAGTCCCAGCTCTCTCTCAGCCTCTCCTTATATGAAAGATGCTGCAGTCCCATGGTCATCTTTCTGGCCCTTCATGGGACTTGCTTCAGAAAGCCCATGTCTCTCTTGTACTGGGGAGCACAGAACTGAGCACAACACTCCAGCTGTGGCCTCACCAGTGCTGAGAGGAAGAAGGGAAGGATCGCCTCCCTTGTCCTGCTGGCATCTCTCTTCCTCATGCAGTCCAGGCTGCTGATGGCCTGAGGGGGCATTGCTGGCTCATGTTCACCTTGCTGTCCACCAGGACCCCTAGGTCTTTCTGCACTGCAGTGATGCTCTCCAGCTGGTTGCCCAATGGTGTGTATGAGGTTATTCGTCTCCGTGGGCAGGACTTCACATTTTCCCATGTTGACCTACATGAGACTGCTGTTGGCACAATTTTCCAGCCTGACAAGGGCTCCCTGAGCTACCTTTCAAAATTTTGTATCATCTACAAACATGCAGACATTAATGAAGATTTTAAGGTATATTGGCCCCAGTATTGACCCCTTGTGTACATCACTAGTGAATGAGTTGCAGCTGGACTTTGTGCTGCTGATCAGACCCCTCTGGGCTCATCAATCCCACCAGTGTTCAGCCTCACTGTCCACTTATCTTTCACATACTTTATGAGTTTGTCTATGAAGATGTTGTGGAAGATAATGTTGAAAGCCTTGAGAAAGTCAATATACACAACATCCACTGCTCTGCTCTCTTCCGGTCAGCCAATCACCTCACTGTAGAAGGCTATCAGATTGGTCAAGCACAATTTCCCCTTCATACGTCCATGCTGACCACTCCCAATCACCTT
Source organism: Alca torda (assembly GCA_008658365.1). Lineage (NCBI taxonomy): Eukaryota > Metazoa > Chordata > Aves > Charadriiformes > Alcidae > Alca > Alca torda. Next base: position 51,150,775 of record CM018101.1, on the reverse strand, counting down.
CTTGTCCCACATGTACCTGGAAATGGCTTCCAGAATTGGTTGCTGCGTCACCTTCCAAGGGCCTGCCACTTTTGAGCAGCTTCCTGCTCATTGGGATGATCCATTCATGAGCTTGGAGGACGTTATCTTTGAATATCAACAAGCTGTCTTCTGCACCTCTTGTCTTCAGTACAGTGCCCCATAGGATCCTTCCAAGCAGACCCCTTGATATTGAACTCTGCTCTCTTGAAGTCTAGGGTGGTGTTCCTGCTTTTTTCCCTGCTCCCTCCTCTCAAGTTCCTGAACTCATAGTCACTGCAGCAAAGGCTGGTCCTGCCATTTACATCCCTGACCTGTTCTTTCTTTTTTGCAAATGTCAGATGCAGTAGAGCACCCACCCTTGTCCATTCCTTGGTCACCCACGTTACAAAGTTACCCTCAATGCTCTCCAGAAAACTCCTGGACTGACAAGTCTTATTCATAGTCTGAATATGTCACTATACTTTATGTGGTATTTTCCCATTAACTCTTTATAAGAAAGAAAATAAGACAATGGGTTGGATTCTGTTATTTGTATTTGGTCACTATTAGAAACTGAAAAACTTTTATGGATAAAAAAGCAAAAATGTTTTATCTCACGAAGGGACAATGCCCATACTGGTAAGACCCATTTATTGAATTCATATTATTTCCTGGTTTTCATAGATGGAATCTGAGATAAAAGACACTATCTAAGTTATTACCCGTCTCTCATGTCACCTGTAATGAATGTTCTGGTTTTAGTCACAATTGTTTTAAATATCAAAGACCCTTTTAAGGAAAATTAGAAAACAGAATCTCTGAATCTCTCATCCTTTCTCTTTTCTAAGTGATTTTCTGCATGACAAGGTCATACACACAATGTTGTATCAAACTCCAAATTATGGCTCTGATTTAATTCACCTACAGAGGAACTGGACAATCTATCATGAATAATTCCACAGCCCTGGAGCTAGACAAACAATTCAACAATGCTTTTATAGATGCTCAGTTCTTTGGCACAGCAAGTGTCAGGTAATATCCCACATAATGGTGCTATTTATCGTTAATTGTGCAATTGTGGACCAAAAGATGGCCTCGGCTCCTGAGACCTGCCAGTCAAAATGGGCAAGGATACAGCAGCATTGACTTGTCCACCTTCATTATTTCAGGGTATAATTTACCTGATACCAGGACCATGTTGGTTTACTGAATTTATCTGTGGTTTCTGGAAGAGATGGGGAATTGCAATAGAATTATGCTGTTACTGTTTTCCACTCTGAATGAAATTGTGTGTGGAAAACTAGTACTTTTCCCACTTACATTTACCCATCTGAGCCTGAATATGAAGTTTAGGCTGCAGGATCACCTGTACACTCTGGTACTCTGTTACTTCAGCCCAGAAGGTGCACTGAGAGGATTTCCTACATTGATCCAGGGTGGATTCCAGAAGAAGAGCTAAATATAGAGAGACAGGATGCAGTCTTCCTGCTGTTTCAAACTTGGGGAGTTGTGGATTTGCTGGATCATCAATGTCTTTTGTCTGTCCAAGAAAATCCACCCAGACCCCAAAAGAAATTAAAAAATCAACATGGGACAGATATTCTGAAATGCGTGGGCTGGCCTTCTTGTTCTGGGCCAGAAAGTCTTCAGTAACTCATAAGATGTGGGGCTAGGGAGCACAGACATGTCATTAGCAGCACTGAAGAACACAGAGCCATCCACTTTGCATGTGCTGGCTTGTTAGGCAGCGATGCACAGGGGATATTGTAGGATGCCAGCAGCAGTTGAGAAGTCTTTAATTCCTTTTTGAATGGAAAAGTGTGGAAGACATTTGGCTGCAGCTCTGTTTAAGCATTTGTGTCCACCTGATGCCAATAGCCTTACATCACATTTTTTCGGAAGAAAAGCGTGCTTCCTAGTCTTTTTTTCTTTGTCCTTTCCCCTGTCCCAGTAGGCTGCCATAGACAGTTTCTTGCATTCACACTTGGGAAGAGTTATGCTGTGATTCTTTGTGAATTTGTCCCTTGCTGAATGCAAAGTGACCCTATCATAGGCCCTGCTCAGAGGCTGCTTAGACTTTAGGTAATTCAGAAAATATCTGTTATTTTTGTTTGCAGCTTACCAAGAATATATTACCTCTACGCTCTATAAACCAGCTCTCCAGACCATTTCCAGGTGCACTCTCAGTGTTGAGACTAATACCTGTATTGCAGCAACTCTTCTTAGCATTGGAGATGTGAGGATAACATATCCTGTGTCTAAATAAACTCAAGATTCAGCAGTGTGCCTCCAGGAGTTGTTGGGCCCATGAGAAATGAAGACTCTTCAAGTCTTTAAAACCTCCTCTTGAAATGCTGAGTAGCCACAGTTTTCCAAAGATATACTTTCAGGGAGGCAGCTGTCCTTTCTGATTTTAGGGCTGCTTCTCTAAACTGGGAAGCATTTCGGAAACTGGCCAAGTACTCAAGTGGCTTAATTTGCATGATTATGATGCTGCAGGACTGAAGACTTTGCAAAGAAGACATGGCAGTAAACACCAGTATTTAGGAAGCCTGGGACACGACGTAGCCAACTGAAGAGGGGCAGAAAGGAATGGGGAATATTTGGTCTGCAAATCTGCACAGGGAGTAAAAGAGTAGTTCCACAAAACTAGTGGTAATGGGCAGCACAACTGAAAGAAGGACTGCTATAAAACAAAGCAGAGGGACAAAGAACACATACGCAACAGTCATAATCTGAACAATGGTAACAAGATGGCTTGAGGATTCAAGCTGAAAAGAAAAAAGATTAATATATTCAACAGCATGGATTTCCTAAGTTTGGAAAAAAATGTACATTTCTTTGCGATGCCATAAAAGAACAATAATTTCAGAGATGAATGTTAGATAAGCAGGCTATTTTTGATCTATTATTAGAAACAATATCAAAAAAGTCCAGACAGGTGACATCTGTAGCTCTTCCTCTGTCTATTGATGTAGTCACTTCATCATAGAAAACCACTAGGTTGGTCAGCCAGGACTTGCCTTTGGTGAAGCCATGCTGACTGTCTCAGAACACCTCCCTGTCCTCCATGTGCCTTAGCATAGCTTCTAGGAGGATCTGTTCCATGACCTTCACAGGCACAGAGGTCAGACTGACAGGTTGGTAGTTCCCAGGGTCCTCCTTTCTACCCTTTAAAAGAGTGTAATATTACCCGTTTTCCAGTCACCAAGGTCTTCACCTGACTGCCACGACTTTTCATCGAATAGAACCATGGAATATTTTAGGTTGGAAAAGACCTTTAAGATCTTCAAGTACAACCATTAACATAACATTGCCAGGTCCCACTAAGCCATGTCTCTAAGTGACACATCCACACGTCTTTTAAATACCTCCAGGGATGGTGACTCAACCACTTCCCTGGGCAGCCTGTTCCAATGTTTGATAACCCTTTCCATGAAGAAATTTTTCCTAATATCCAATCTAAACATCCCCTGGCACAACTTGAGGCTATTTCCTCTTGTCTTATCACTTGTTACTTGGTACAAGAGACAGACACCCACCTTGCTACAACCTCCTTTCAGGTAGTTGTAGAGTTGTAGAGCATGATAAGATCACTCAGCCTCCTTTTCTCCAGATTAAACAACCCCAGTTCCCTCAGCTGTTCCTCAGAATTCTTGTTCTCTAGATCCTTCACCAGCTTTGTTGCTCTTCTTTGGATGTGCTCCAGCACCTTAATGTCTTTATTGTCATTGGGGCCCAAAACTGAAGATAGTATTCTAGGTGTAGCCTCACCAGTGCCGAGTACAGGGGGACAATCATTTCCCTAGTCCTGCTGGCCACACTGTTTCTGATACAGGCCAGGATGCTATTTGCCTTCTTGTACAGTGGCTTTGTAATTACATCAGCCGATTCCCTCAGGATTCTGGGATACTTCTTGTCATGGCCCCTAGATTTATTTATGTTCAGGTTCCTCAGGTGGTCATGAAATTGATCTCCTCTTACAGTGGAAGGGACTTTGCTCCCCCATGTCCCCGTCTTGCAGTCCATCTATTCAACAGGTGTTGTAAGAGAGGTTGCCAGTGAAGACTGAAGCAAAAAAGTTGTTGAGGACCTCAGCCTTCTCCTCACCCATTGTTACCAATTTGGCAGTCATGTTCATTGGGGGCACTACACTTTCTTTGACCTTTCTTTTCTGGCTGACATACCCATAGAAGCCCTTATTATTATTTTTTGTGTCCCTTGGCAAGTTGAGCCCCAGCCGTGCCTTGGCCTTCCTGACCCCATCCCTACACAACTGGGCAGCATTCGTATACTCTTCCCAGTGTCCCTGCTTCCACTGCCTGTGTATTTCCTTATTGCCCTTTATCTTGACAAGCAGGTCTCAACTCAGCTGTGCCCATCACTTGCCTTCCTTTCCTGATTTCTTACATCTGGGGACTGAGGATGTAGTCCCTTCCAGCCTTTGCAAGATGGAAGCAGCTTAAAAATTTGGAAGAACAGGACATTTATGTAAGCCATCACACAATTCACTTTCCTACATTTTCTGTTGTTTCTGTAGGCTGAGGAAAATATTGTAAGACCCATCAGCACAGACACATAAGAGGTATCTTAAAATTATTTAATCTGCCTTCTTGCTTTGTTAGTCTTCCTTAAAACAACAGCCTTAGTGTGGGCTTAGATTAACACTTAGATTTGCAATGAACAGTTAAACAGCTACTGCCCAGAGTGTCTGTATAACCAGCATTGTGAAAGACAAAGTATGTGTAAGGATGCTTCATGTGAACATATGCCATGACATTCAGAAGGCAAAACAAATAAAGGCGCACCAGAAAAGAGCACATCTGTCTGTCTGTCTGCCTGTCTATGTTTAAATTTCTGAGGCAACCAGAAAGCAATTCCTGATTGGAAATTAGATTTTTAGGTCAAGGAAGAAACCTGCTTTAAGACCTAAATCATTTTCTGTCAGTTGAATTACATCAATCTCTCAAACCAAATGAAGCAATGCTGAAGAGAGACAACAGCATTTGGAGCCAGAGGGCATAGTGAATGTTTTGTAAGTCATACAAGTGTCTCAGATAATGATGAAAACAATCAAAGGCTACTCAGCTAGAATAACTTTTTCCTCCAGGAAAAACACTACTGACAGAACTAATGGGCTTTAGAAAAGCAAACACAAGCCAGGGCAGTTTATTTAAAGTGACTGTTGGTGAAAAACAATACAATTAGGTCTCTGTGTTTGCTTTACAGTCACAAATTATTGCAATTTGCCTTGCTCCCTGACTTCCTGGGAGGTAAAAGGAAGATGAACGGGAATAAATCTCCCCCTGGGCCTTGGTATGTTAGCCAAGCCAGTGTTACTCAGATTCCACTCATTACAGAGATGTTAGTTCACCCACGGACGTGAGAAGGATGCATGACATCTGTTCTTTATTTAGAAAGAATATATTTGGATTTATCCTCCCTCCCTCCCTCCCTCCCTCCCTCCCTCCCTCCCTTCCTTCCTTCCTTCCTTCCTTCCTTCCTTCCTTCCTTCCTTCCTTCCTTCCTTCCTTCTCCTCTCTGTCTTTCCTCCTTTGTTTAATGTTTTCTCCATAGCTACTCATGCCTAATCCCCAAGCAAGCTCTTAGCGATATAAACACAAGCAGCCATTTAAACTCAGTAACGAGATTAATGGACTTAAAAAAACCTCATGCACTTGTCTCTGCTGCAGAAACTTCCTCTGCCTTGCATGTTGGCCACCTGATCTAAAGACTTGACAATGGCCCCTTTTGCACTGTCCCCCCATCTCTCCCCAGAAAGATATCACTTACATCCTTATGTCAGAGTGAGTGCTCCTACAGCCAGTCTAGGAAGGAGGTTGCCTACCAAAGACTACTTCTGTTGCTGTTCGTTATCAGGAGAATGAGCTCAGACGGTTGTTTTCCCATGGGCTCTGGGAAATGGCCCTGAAAGTGAAAGTATTTGCTCTTCAGGGCAGACAGGAATCAGCCCCCCCAAAAAATGCAAGGGAAGCCTCTCCCTGCTGCAAAGCCTGTGTAATACCATGTTTGTGAACATGCTCATTCCAGCTCGACATTCACCGAAAGGTGACTTTTTAAAGAGGTATGCTATGAGTAACACTGTAGCTGTAGCTGTTGGGACATATTCAGAATCAGTACGTAGACTGCGTAGATGCAGCAGACAATGGAAGCCATGTGTCTTTGGGAAAGGATGCAAAATATACTGCCATTTTTACAAAATACAGGAGGAGAGAAAGAAGCTACTCTCCTAAAGACAATGGAAGCACACTCACAACTGTATGGTATGTGACTAAATATTTATGAAGTAATAATTAAAATATCATACCTTGAAACAGGAAAGATCACTATTTCAGCATGGCCTTGAGGTTGGCAAACAACTGAGGTACTCAAAACCCGAACAAACTCAGTGAAGCAAGATCCCAGGCCTCAGGCTACCATTACCTCCAGAACAGCTTACCTTTGGGGAATGTATTTGACAATATACAAGAGAAGAGGATTCCTGTTTCAATTATGTAAGAAAAAAAAAAAAACCAAAAAAACCGCAAACATTAAATTGGAAGCTTTATCTCCGCAGACAGCATCCTGACCAAAAGATTCCTATAAGAATCAATGGATTGATTTGACTTCTTTGTGATTTTTGCCTCAAGGAGACAGATTTTACTCACAAATGCCCAAGAAATTTGAAATATTTGGTTATTCTTTGCATATTTTCGAAATTTCGGCTATATTACAGCCACCCAACATACAGATCAACTTCCATTTTCTGCATGCGCTGGGAGCCTGAGAAGCGTGGAACAAGATCTATAATGTATCCTCCATAAAATAAAAATGAAAAAAAAAAAAAAAGAAAGGGAAGAAGAAACTTCTGATGGTAAGCAGCCTATAATTCTCAAGGTTCTTAGTTTCTTTTTTCCATCCAAGTTCTTGTGTCAAGGCAGAATTTTTTTTTGCTATCAGAGCTGAGTGTAATACAGGCTCAAGTACATCATGCCTCCTTTCATTGTAAAATACACAGATACGCCTCTTGCAGCAATTATGTAGGACGTGCACATTGAAAGACAGGACCTCTTCATAGCACATACAGTTTCAGTTTCTAGGAAACCCTTACTTCTACCTTTACCTCACCATGCAAATGCAGGAGGATGGCTGAAATTTGTTACTGTGTGATGTTGCAGTGTAGGTCAGGTTTTATCTCTGAACACCACTTCTATCCCAGTATCAATCAGCATGGAATAGAATCATAGAGTAGTTTGGGTTGGAAGGCACCTTTTAAGATCATTCATTTCCAACCTCCCTGCCATGACGAGGTTGGAACTCTGTAGATCTGCTAAATAACACTAACCAGGAAAAGGTAATTTTCAAAGCGTGGCTTTGAAATTCTTCTGTAGATTTTTTTAGGCGACCACGGGCCAGATGTAACAGTTGTTTGTGATTCAGTTTTCTTGACTGAGACAGGGAGAAAGATTCTGCCACCTTTCATGTAAACCCTTTCTGATGACATTCACCTTTTTCCCTGGCTATCTCTGAAGAGATTAAAATGCAAAGAATAATAGCAGTGATTACATCAGCACGATCTTTGCTGCCTTGAGAGGGGAGACACTGAGTGGCTGGGCTGGAGCTGCAATCAAGCTGTTGGAGGTGGAGCACGCAACAAGCAGAGTTAAAGGAAGATACAGACAAATGCATTAAAAAGATCTCTTACCTGTAGATTGTGCTAGTTAGGGAAGGCCATCAATGACATGAAAGTGTGGGTTTTTTACAGTATTTTGGACATATGCTGTGGACATATGGTCCCAATGAGGAAAAAGTCAACACTAAAGTATTATAATTATCCTGGTTCTGGTGGAGATAGGGTTAATTTTCACAAGGAGCTGGGATGGGACATCCCCGGAGGCAGGGATTTGGCTGACCCAAACTAGCCAAATGCGTATTCCATACTATGTGACCATACTCAGTATATAGGTGGGGAAGAGGCCAGGGGAACATAGGCCAGGGGAAGAGGGCAGGAATTGCCACCTGGGACGTGTCTGGGCTTCGGTTTCTGGTCTGTGAGTGGTGGTACATTAAACATGTTTTGTATAGTCCTCTATCAATATTAATGTTGTTGTTTTCCTCTTTCCTTCCCTGTTCTGTTAGACTGCCTTTATCTCAGCCCACGAGTTTTGCCTTTTTCTTCCGATTCTCCTCCTATCCCACTGCTAGGGGCGGAGTGAGCAAAAGACCGTGTGGTTCTTTGTTACCAGCTGGGGCTAAACCACGACATTAATCCACAATCATTCCTCTCCCTTGCTTAACTACTAAAACATCTGTGTTAGATAAATTAATTTTTCTGCCTGACTGTGGGATGCTAGAAAGCAATCAAAAGACATCCTTAACTTCACCTGAAAACCTGCCATCTTTGGCAGTACGTAAACTGGGTAGATCTACTGGGTAGATTGTTTCACTGACTTTAAAATGGTTACTGGGTTTTAGTGAGCTGAGAAATTTGCTATCCCAAGCAAGGGATCTGGAAGTGTGAAGGCCAGAAGAGCCTGGTCTACAGACAGAAAATGCTGTGGGACCTGCAATAACTGTTGAAATGGTGAAAATAGAGTGGTTGTAGTTATACAAAAAGAGAAAGCTTCATCTAACAGCTCAGACACCACTGAATTTACAGACTGCTCAACTGTGGCAGCAATCTTCATTTGTGTGTGTATGTTCTTGAATCATGAAGATAGGATAAGGTAAACAATGCTATTTAAAGCCACTTTATTGAAGTTTAGGCTAAAAAGGTTTTCCCTCATAATGGGTTGGGTTAAGATGGTGAGCTCCTGTGACACAGCTCACATGCAGAATGCGTGAAGCTACTGTACCCAAATTGTGTGTCTGGACCCGAGTTCTCCATGGCTTTTTCCCACATCCCTTTGAAAGACAGCTGTCTAGCACACCAGTGTTGCTCTCTGCATTGTGATGAATGGCCAAGCAAGACATGGAGTGGTGGAAATATCTGTGTAAAACACTGCTGTGACACTTGAGTGGGAAGGAACCTTAAGATCAATGCAGTAGTCTGGCCCACCCTGAGAGGGTGGCAGATTATACTCCCACTCCCATAAAAGATAGGTCTGTAACAAGAGAATGTAACACATTTATCTAAATTGATAAAACTGGAAGGAAATTAGGAACGGAAGGTGACCTGTGGAAATGAAGTGACTGACTGCAAGAAACCAGTCAGTGTTAGCTGACTGCTAAACCAGGTTCAACCAGGGAATGGTTTCAAGCTGCAACAGGGTAGGTTTAGACTGGACATTAGGAAAAAATTCTTCACAGAAAGAGTGGTCAGACACTGGAATAGGCTGCCCAGGGAGGTAGTGGAGTCACCATCCCTGAATGTGTTTAAGAGTCATTTAGATGTGGTGTTGGGGGATGTGGTGTTGGGGGATATGGAGTAGGGGAGAACTTTGTAGAGTGGGGTTGATGGTTGGACTTGATGATCCCAGGGGTCTTTTCCAACCTAAATGATTCCAACCTATGATTCTATGATTCTACGATTCTACAGCTTAAGAAGAACTGAGTCTTAAAATAGAAAACTTGAGAGAGAAGGAATTGGAGGAAACAATGCAACGTGTAACAGCAGAAATCTGCATTTCATTCCTGCATTTTTCTTCAGGTAAAGAAGGGTGTGTGTCACTCACAGCTTTGGCCAGTCCACAGTCCCAAGACAACCCTGAGAGTGTGATGGGAGGCAGCTGTCTGCTGAGCGAACAGAAGTGTCCTGGTTCCAGCGGGGATAGGGTTAATTCTCCCCAGGCTCTGACAGGGACACAGGTATTCCATCCCATTCGAGCCATGCCCAGGCTGGAGCCACAGGGGGAAGTCACCACTTCGAGTCGGATGGGGCATCCCAGGTCCCTTGTGAGCTGCAATTGTGTTTGTACATTCCTCTATCAGTGTTATTGTTATTGTTTTCCTGTTGCCTTTGCTGTTCCGTTAAACTGACTTTGTCTCAAGCCACGAGTTTTGGCTTTTTCTTCTGATTCTCCCCCTCCATCGCACATGTGTGGGGTTGTGACCGAGTGGCCGCGTGGTTATTTGTTGCTGGCTGGAATTAAACCACAACAAAAAGTTATGCTTTGGAAGTAATGGTGCTGTTTTCTAGCCTGTTAGTAGGTCAAACCAGGACAGCTGGGATGTGAAATCTATTAAATCCACTTAGTTATGTGTATCAGTTTGCTGCAGTGTTTGGGGTTGAAAGTGGAAAACCTGAGTAATCCAGAGGATTTCACAGCAGTTGCAGATGGAGTCAGAGAGCACACAGCAGCCAGTGGGAGCAAAGGAGAGACTTGACAATGCTTCCAGTGGGTCCTCATGTAGAGCCTTCTGCCTGTTAACGTGTCTGAGTCCGCTTCGAGAGCACAGAAAATTTTTAGGGGTCAGCTAGCATATGGTGCTCAGAGGACTGGTTGTTCCTAGGAAATGAGTGTCTCTCCAGTGGCTAGATACAGGAATTTCATGGAAAGGAGTTTGATGGGAAGGTCAGTGTCAAGGTTTTAAGTGCAGCAAAGCCTGTGCTTTGTGTACCAGATGTAAAAAGGCTGATGTTTCTCATGCAGCTTGTGGGCTTCAGTATTTAATTTCTGCACCACATTAAGAGAGAACCTAATTAATAAAGCACCAGGCAACAATCCAGAGGACACAGGGTCTGGTTTTAGTTTGATTGAAGGCCTAGCCAAGGTCATGAGGTTATCTCTTCATCCTGCTAGTGAGTAGTGGTGTTTCTGGATCTTCTGGAAGTACATAGACAGTAAATTCCATTGCAGTGGCAGTACATGTGTCCAGACAGTTGGGTTTAACTCTAGCTAGCCAAAATGTTACTGGGATAGGCCAGATCTGGCTTGCTGATGACTGGAAGTCATTTGAAATCATGAGGAAAAATAATTAATGTGACTATTTTTCACTAAACAAAACGTGAGTTTTAACATTGTGCTACAGCTGTGGTACTCACCTATTGCTCCTCCCTGTGAACTGCTGAGGGTTTGAGGGTGAAAGAAGCTATCTTTCTCTTTATGATGACTCATCACCAGCTCAGAGCATTGGCATTTGTTCAAGTGCATGGAAAGAGTGTCTGCCACTAAAATGCTCCTATCTGCTAGATAAGGAATGGAACTGAACTGAACACACAGCCCAGGGAAAGAGGTTTACTCATGCAGAGGCAGAGTAGAGCTTTAAATGTGGGTATCTGGATTCAGTGTAGTTTGAGCCGATGGCATTTTCAGCCTGATCATATTTCTACTTGCTTCTCATGCATTCAATTCCAGGGAAAATCTGGGCAAACAGGGCATTGAAAGCAGATGAATGAAACTGACAATTGAGGTCAATTGATAAAAACCTCTTGAGCAGATGTGACAGAAGAGCTTTGTACCAAGCCTCTGCAAATGTATTGTTTCTAATGACAAAGCTGAAGGGACAAAATAACAAAATGGGAAATGATTGGAAGCCACAGCTGTGCCATCTGAGTATGTGTACAGCTAATGACTGTACCACAACACTTTCAGAATGGTACTCGCCACTTAACCCCTCTTCATGGTTGGACTCAATGATCTTATAGGTCTTTTCCAACCTAAATAATTCTATGATTCATTTTTGGTCACTCACAAGCCACTCCATCTGTCTGTCTCTTGATACAAGTATGTAAGCCACCGAAAGCTGATCCCACGCACTAGGAAAACAGAATAGGTTCTTACTCTCAATTATCAGGAATTGGCCATGAGAAATAAAATGAGATGAAGTACTGGTCGAAAAAAGCCACTTTGGATTCACTTTATGAATCCAAAACCTTATCCACAGATAGGACTGGATGCAAGCTTACAATATAGCCCCCCTGCTCCCTCCCCCTTGCCCCAGTGATTTCCCATTTGAACAGATGTTTTTGTAAAATAATTTTCAGCTTCTTCCAAAATAGTCTGGGTCTGTGTTCTGATTGACTGTGTTAGCTTTTACTCCTTTTTGCATATTTGATGTCCTGAAGCAAGTCTTCACTTCGGCATGTCATGAACTTTGCAGTATTAGATACAGTGTGTGTGGCAAAAATAGACATTTCTGAATTGTTGAAGTTGCTATGGGTTGGCTTATGATATACAGGTACTGTCTGATAACTTGCTTGAAGTGGGCTGTTGACCCTGATCCATGCTAGCAATCAGCTTGAATGCTCTAAGCTGCTCTTTGAACCATATATTTTTGATAGATGGTCTTGCCTGCCTTGGCATTGAGAAATAAATTATTCTTTTGCGTTCTGCACTTTTGTCAATGCTCTTGCTTTGCCCTGGTAATTGGAGTTACTTTGCTACCCCCGACCTTGCAGACAGCCTGGTGACATCGTGTTCTACCTCCTCAGTGTTGCCTTCAAACCACCTGGTACCCTTGCTATGCAATGCAGCTTCAACACGGACCCAATATTAATGAAACATCTGCACGTGTCAATAGAAGGCTTTCTGGAACAGCTTGAGTAGCTGCAGGTCATATTCTTTGTGCAATCCTTGCACTTGTCAAAATTTCTATTTCCTGATACTTGCGGACCTTCTAACATCTCCCAAAGCCCTACATGGACAATTCTTACCCCAATGAAATCTGGGAGGTGCCCTGCCCCCAACTTTGGGCAGAAGCTGTGCCCCCTGCAAGCATACACATGCACCTGGAAGTCCTGCCCCTCTTCTGGGCACCTGGTCTGTTTGCTGCACCTTGGTTTGCCCCAAGGGGAAGCCATTTTGTGAAATGTTATTCCCCAAGTGTTCACAAGCCACCCTGAGACTGGCTGGCAGCAGCTTCCACCTTTCCATGTTTACCTCATAATGATCTTACCACGGGAAGTCCCCTCCCACTAGATACACAGAGTCCACCATGTTGTTTCTGCTGACATTTGTTGGAGCACTCTTTCCAATGAGTTGAAAGGGTTCATGTCCACAGACTTGGCTCTGAGTGGTTTGTGGAAATGTCCGTTCTAGCTCTACATAAACTCTGATAACACATCAGTGTAGCAAAAAGTATTGCACACTGTAAAATTAATCAAGCATCTTGGTTCTGAGTGTCACGTTAAAATGTTCTACGACTACTGCACTTACTTCATTACTAGTAAGAAAATGATGAACATTGTATAACAGACTGTTGAAAACCTGATTTAAAAATTCTTTTCTCTGGTCTGTCTGTAATTTCTCAGGTGTCTGGCCATCTGCTAAAATTGTTTTTAAAGCCTGGGCTATTTCAGGGCTTGTTTTACCTTTTGAACTGATGGTTCAGGCATGCTTGATTAATATGTCTGTCGTTGTTAAGATGTACGTAACACCACTGTCATGTGTGGAAAATCACTGCATATCCACCAAGTCTCCCTGCCACTGCACATCCACCACTGCCACAATCACCTGATCTTTTAAAGTGGTTTCTTGCCACCTTGTGTAAACTAAAAGGGTCGTGGTTTGAAAGCCGGGTTGCCACTTGCCTTCTGTTCAGAGTGACAATTTATATCTTCCAAGTTTCCCATCTTCCCAGGAACACTGTAAATGTTTTTTAACAGAAACAGCAATGCAGGCATGTCTAGCAACCTGCTGCTACTACACCCATGTAAGAAATGCAACACCTGACAACCAATCGAACTCATGTACAGATAAATTTTGTTATCAGTGTATGAGGGAGTTGGTTGATAAACTTCTCCAGCATTTTTGCTCAGAAGGTCTTTGTCCCATCTATGTGTGCCAGGTCCTGGACAGGAATGTGAGTAGGTCATAGCACACTTTTGACTTCTGCTTTCTCAATCAGTCAGCTGGCGCTTTTTGAAAGTTTCTCTAAGGTCATTGACTTAAGGATAAGGAAACAAATTTAGCACAAGCCTGCACTGTGTAGCTACTTACAGGTAGCTTCAAGACCACCCCCCCCCCCCCAACTGTGGGAAAAGGGAGCTCACAATCACCAACTGCCCTGTCTGTCTGAAACTTTTGAAAATTTCACTTTCCACCTCTTGGGCCCAGTTCTCCCAGCCTGTGTGGCCTGGGTTAGAAAAACTTGAGAGGCTTTTTATTGTAGTCCCCACAGACACATTCTTCTGAAGTTGGTATTTTTTTCTGGTTTTCCATGTTCATTTTCCACTGTGCAAGCCCCAAATTTTGCATAAGTCATAGTGTATGGTCATGCAGCTGGGCTGTGGCCAGGTGCAGGGGCCTCTTGGTTCAGCTCACAAGACTGGTTTCTTTATGCATAGCGCAGGACTTGCACAGGGGACCGCTTGATTGGCCTCTGGGTATGGGTTCATAGCACTCAGTCATGTTGTACCTTGTTTGTGTCTCCCACTCTTGCAATGCCCCCTGCCTTCCCACTCTCCCCCTACTCCAGACCTGATAAGGCTTGTTCAGATGTCTTGTAAAGCAGCATGGGGACAGAACCTGTCTATTGTGTAATTGCTTTCTATTCACATTTAAACTTTAGTTAATAATTTCCTTAGCTCTTATTAAAGAGTATTTTCTACCTTTCATAGCTATACTCTTATGAATATATACATGTATGGTTAATTTATGATTATGTGTGTGCCTATCAATGTGTGCTATATATAAGTATGATGGAGTCAAGAAACAGCTAATCACAGACCAGTATGAAAACATCTGGGGCATGACAGTTAACAAAATGGTGGCTACTTGCCATAAAATTGTGGCTGAAACAGGCGGATCCTTGCATATTTGGTGTGTGCCAGTCACAGGGCAGCCTGTGAGCACTTGGGGTATGATGTTTTATAGAATTATGACACTCAGGGCAAAACGAAGTGGAGCAGACTCCATGACTGGAAAAGGGGAGGAGCCTCTGGGGCAAGTGGGCATGTGCTTGGGTAAGAATTGTCATTATAGCACTTCCATGCAGTTGTCCTACCTTGTTCTTCAAACAGTTAATCTCTGATTCTAACCACTTTTCAAGCTGCCTCCGGGGGAATTATCATATTTCCATAATTTCTAACAGCAGAATTCCAAAGTGGTGTGAGAGAGAAGTCAGCATTTCTTTCTGGGACATGGCTCATCTGGCCTACTTTGCTACTGCCTATGACTTTAGGTTGAACATAAAGTAAGTCTAATTCACACAGTCGCCTGCTCTCTAGATATTTAGTTATGTAAGGTGAAACATCCTACCCCAGGAAACTGCCCAGGAATAAAAGGTTTTTAACACCTCTGCTGCAGGAAAAACTGTGAATGAGTTGTAGCACCCTGCCAGACAATCAAGAATACTTCCAGGATACCAAAAAAATTTAGAGTACCAAGACAGCATGATTTCAAGAAAGGTATTAAGCTGGCAAAGTTTATATCTCAGGAAAACTCTCCAGGACTTTTCTGTTCAGTCTGGCCATGCAAATCTAATAACAAACCCTGAGATGATTTGGTTCTTGTCTAGATTTATTGGACATGACCCAAAGAGCAGCTACACTTAGTTTGGGCTCCTCAAGTTGCCTCCTATGCTTCCTGTCACTCAAAGCCAATTGCAGAACACTCAGGCCAAACTAACCATGTTGAGCTTACAGCGTAGGCTCCCATTGAAGTCACTTGGGATTCTTTACATGCTTGAGTTTGGCTGAAGCAGGGTCCAACACTGATTTTCTCTTGTTCTATCTCTCACCTTCATTAACTTTTACCTAGAGCTTAAGGCAGAAACTCAAGCATGCAACTAAGGGAGTTTCACAGGATTCTTAAGAGTGAAATGGGAGCGGCAATTACTCAGTCTGTTAACATTCACCAGTCTTATCATATGCTGTGTATTCTAAGGATATGCATGGCATGCTTCTTATCTTTTAACTAACAGTTGATATTTCTTAAAGTTGTGCAGCTGGTGAACACCTTCCAGGAGGCAAATTTTATTCTGCTGAGTAGTGAGGAATATTATTCTTGTGTTGAATCAGAAGCCTCTAATGTTTGTCAACAGACTGTGATTTAGCTATCGGCAGGGCACAGAGCAAAATCTCTCTTTTGGGTGCCAGATCATGGTTTGAGGAGGAAATACATACTCTATAAAGGACAAGATGTTTCCAAATTAATTTTTTAAATTTTTCTGCATGCTATTTCAGCAGTATGGTGCCATGGTTTAAACCCAGCCAGCAGCTAGAACCACACAGCTGCTCGCTCACTCACCTGGTTCATATGGGGGAGAGAACTGGAAGAGTAAAAGTGAGGAAAAACTCATGGGTTAAGATGAAGGCAGTTTAATAAGTAGAGCAAAAGCCGTTTGCACAAGCAAATCAAAACAAGAAATACATTCACTGCTTCCCATCAGCAGTCAGGCATCTCCAGAAAAGCAGGGTTCCATCATGCATAATGGTTACTTGGGAAGGCAAACAGCATCACTCCAAACGTTCCTGCCTTCCTTCTTCTTCCCCCAGTTTTATATACTGGGCGTGACATCATATCACAGGGAATATTTCTTTGGTCAGCTGTGGTCAGCTGTGCTCGCTGTGTCTCCTACCAACTTATTGTGCACTTCCAGCTACTTGCTGGCAGGGCAGTATGAGGAACAGAAAAAGCCTTGAATGCTTAGCAACAATCGAAAACATAAGTGCACTATCATACTGTTCTCATCCCAAATCCAAAACAGCACTGTACCAGCTGCTAGTAAGAAAGGTCACTCTATCCCAACTGAAACCACAACGTTTTCCACCCCTTATTCCATACCATTTACATCATGATCAGGTCCCACTCTCTCCAATACAACTTCATTAACCACCACCCGCCTTCCCATCCTTTGATAGAATACACAGATATTGTTCCCTTAGTCCACAGACCACCCCCATGGAATGTCTGTAAAATGTCCATAAATGTCCACAAACTGTCCATTGAATTCATTTAGTCCATGCCTTTGGACTGCAAAGACAGCTTAGGTTGGGTCACTGCTGCAGTTTCACTGCTTCTTTTAAGCAGTGAACAGAAGCCTACTTTTAAGATCTGTCCTTCATTTGTTCAGGTGGTCCATGATATAACAATTCCTAAAACATGCAACTCAAATCATGGATTACAACAATTTAAAGGTATATCCATAACAATCTCAACCCCTGGCCCCTTCGGCCAAATTATAGGATTTAACATTGCAATGAATTCCTCCCCATGCTCCTAGCCTGGCTAGCAACAAGGGATTCCTGCTATAGAAATTCCCATAACATGCGACCCAAATCCCGTGTTTAACTTTAGTCCTGATTTCTCTGCCTCCCCCCACCCCAAGTGGCAAAGGGGTCGGGGAATGGGAGTTGCGGTCAGTTCATCACATGTTTCTGCTGCTCCTTACTCCTCAGGAGGAGGATTCCTCACACTCTTCCCCTGGTCCAGTGTGGGGTCCCACCCACAGGAGACAGTTGTCCATGATCTTCTCCACCATGAGTTCTTCCCATAGGCTTCAATTCTTCACAAACTGCTCCAGTGTTGTTCCCTTCCACAGTCTGCAGTTGGTCCTTTGGGCATCCACAGTTAACCTCCATGAACTGCAGAGGGATAGCCTACTTCACCATGGTCATCACCTCAGGCTGCAGGGGAATCTCATCCAGTGCCTAAAGTACCTCCTCACCCTCCTTCCTCACTGACCTTAGTGTCTGCAAAGTTGTTTCAATTCAAGTTCACGCTAGAGTTCCAGCCCAGAATTCCTGTTGGCAGCACAGAAAACAAAAAGCAGTGATGCCCTGGCCATCTGCCAGCCCAGGGGCATCGCCATTGCTGTTATCAAGATGTTCCTAGGCACAGTACAGCAAGCAGCAAAAGCAAGAAGCACTAGCGAGCACCACTAATGAGCACAAGAATCTAATTTAGAGTAAGGGAAGCAAACCCTATGGCAAAACCAAGAGCTTGCCAATTAATACCTAAACAGAAATAACAGCTATAAATTTGATCTAGCACATTCCAATCAAATCTGTCATTGTCTCAAACTCTTTGAGCCCCACATTGGGTGCCAAAAAGGATTGTCGTGATTTAACCCCAGCCAGCAGCTAGAACCACGCAGCTGCTCACTCACTCCCCCAGTTCATATGGGGGAGAGAATCAGAAAAGTGAGAAAAAACTTGTGGGTTGAGAAAAGACAGTTTAATAAGTAGAGCAAAAGCCATGCATGAAAGCAAAGCAAAACAAGGAATTAATTCACTGATTTCCATCATCAGCCCAGTCTTCAGCCACGTGAAGGACAGGATGTTTCCATCCCAAATCCAAAACATAACACTATACCAGCTACTAGTAAGAAAGTTAACTCTTATTCTAACTGAAACCACAACACATGTTTATGAAATGACAATATGTGGGAAAGCACACTTTCAATCTCATGGTCTTATTAAATATTTTTGACAGAATGTGGTCTCTTGTTGCTTCCTGCATAAACAGACCAAAGATCATTAGACAGGAATGAGTTATATGAAGCAATAACACAATCATAATGCACAGCGGCATTTCTAGGAATAAGCAACTATAAATTAAAATGTCAAGTTCTGCTCTGTACTGAGAGTATGAATTAGAGTTCAAGGTAAGTAATACATTGGAGTAAGATTTTTCAATTGAGTCCACTAAGGTATAAGATCATAAGTGACAGAGGCTCAAGCTATCCCTGGTATAAAGAGGTCCTGATAAGAGGTAAGAACTGAGGACTAAGTAGAGAGGACCAAGAAAAGACTCACAAGTAGCAAAAGAAGATATCAAAGAGCAGTTATATGACTTTTCTGGGGAGCAAGATTGTCCCTTTACTGTACGCATAGGATGGTTTGATGATTCCCTGATGATTCTCACGATGTGCGACTGTGTGAAATTTTAATGATGGTCTCCTTATGATGGGATAAGTCATGCTGCTGCACTAAGGGAGGCACATCCTGGAGCACACAGTGCTGCCTACTGCCCTGGTGTAGCACACTTCAGTGATGTATGGTAATCGCTCTGTGCCTGATCTTTTGCAGGAGAGAGGCCTGTTACTGCAGGAGAGCTTTTTGTTCACGTAAAAAAGAAAAATCTCTCTCACACCAATTACAGTCAGTCTCCTAGCATGTGAGGTCTGTTCACAACTCCTCAGAAAGTTTACTTTTTGAAGAAGCAGCACTTACACAGGGACAGTTACTCTCATAACCCCAAAACAGTGACATGAACTGGGGTCACTGCTGATGTGCTTGAATCTCTTCTTTGGAATGCTTCAAGCTTGAGCCAAGCACAGAGGATTTGGAAGTCCATCACCTTGGTTTCTACCATACTTCAAATGGCTAAGGGATGAACATATTTCAGGTTTTTCCCTGACGATTAGAAGATTTATCCTTGACCCATCATATGTGTCCCTTGGCCTGTTCATTTCTTTTGTGTCTTGATTTTCTTCACTCTGAAGAAAAGAAAAACTGCTTTCAAGAGCATATTGTGGCTAGAACCCTCTCCTCTCTGCAAAGATTACTACTGGGCCTCCCCTGTTCCTTCCTGCCATCCCAGGCTTCTCACTTCTGAAAGCACTAACACCACTGGTTGTATTTTTCACTGCTGGAACACCTATGGACAGTGGCTGTCTTCTAGCTTTCTCTCCCATTTACAGTTGTGTCAAATGGCTGTGACTCATGTCTTCTGTGACTACAGCCAAGCCTTTAATGGTTCTTTTCTCCCAGCGGGAGAAGTCAAGTCTCCTCTCTGCTATACGTCTTTGTAGTACGTGAGGACTCCTTGGCACAGAGAGGCAGAGAGTTGCATCAGTGCAGATGTGCTGCAAAATAACCTCCACAACACCTGTGTGGCTCTTCTTCTGCCCACTCCCATTTTAATTTCCCCTCCTGTTCCCTGCACACATCCAGGCTGCAAGTGTGGTCTGCTCATTATACAGATGGTAGCATAGTGCTAAGAAGTCAGAAGAAGCTGTCTTCTTACCTCTCAACATCTTCAGTAGAAGGCAGTTGCATGCTTGTGTTCACACCAGAGAATATTTGTATTTGACCTGAAATGTAGTCAGATTCTCAGCACTGAGGTAGGGGATCATGTAGAAGCTTCTGGACAGTTGGGCTGAGTGTGATCAGTGTTTCCTAAACATTTTGATGGTTTTGCATACCCCACTGTCAGCACTTGAAGTGTTGATTTTCTTCCCTTTTGTTTGCCTTCCATAATATTATTCCAGTTTCAGAATTGAGCTATTTCCCTATGAAGCTGGAGAAGACCTCAAATTCTTTGTAATGCTGTCCCTTCTTCCTTTTACCCCTGATTTAAAATCTCCATTATACTCTGTATGCTTTGGTGGTCATGTTCCAGTGGAATAATTTCATCCCAGGATGTCTGAACATCTTAATTAGAAGTATGTGTTGGTAAGCAAGAGGTTGTTCAAGATGTCTTCTGTTTATCCACCTTGCTGTGGTTCAAACACAAAAGTACAGGATTCAGAAAGCACATGACACTGCTTCCATGTCACTGTAATCACAGTGCACCCTGTGCAAATGAAAACATCTAGTGAGACACCAGCTCTGTCATCATTCCTCAACCAAGTTCTTCTTTGACATGAGAGAGGTCAAAGGCAAAGCCAGAGCAGAAAGCTGAGATATGGAGAGTTAGTCAGCCAGATTGGGACAGAGAGTGCATTCAAAAAGATGCAACCTGTACCTGCTCTTGTGATAAATTGGGGCAGGATAAAATGTGCAAACAAAGGAGTACCCACATCTAAAGTACCTGAGACAGGAACATGAAACCTACTAGTGACGGTGTTGGACTCCTGAGGGCCTGACATTTAGACACAATTTCAGAACATCCCATTGTTGTTGTTTTGAGGGAGAATTGTCTGGGACCTCAGCTGGGGGATGGAGTGCATTATGAAGCATGGGATAATGTTTGTCATCCCTTTGTCCCCCCATGTGCCCACCATTCTCCAAAGGTCTTTCCTCCCTTAGTGTACAAGTGACCAACTGAGGGCACCCATGGATCTTTGTCAATCTCACAGCTCTTTCCACAGGCTACAGTTCTGCTCACTTTTCAGCTACCTGGTGGCTGTGTGTTTCTATGTCTGCAATAATTTAATGCCTCTTTGCAGCTTGCCTGGCAAGTCCCGTGCCCTGCTGCATTTGTCAGTGGGACATCAGCCAGCCCACACACCATTCAAAGTAATCTTCTATTAGATGACCCTTTCCTTCCTTCCAGACTCTCCCTGCCCATGCAAGACTAGATATGATGGTAGAAGTACTTTCCATACCAGTGTGTCTGCACTGTTCAGTGCCCTTATACCAGTTTTCTCCAGCTTCTTCTGGATGGCGTTGCTAGGCCTCCAGCACAGTTCACAGCCCAGCAAAACAGCTGGTGTGGATTTTACTTGGTCTATATCTTCTTAGACAAAGCTTAGGTTCAAAAGCTTATGGATCAGATATATGTTCTTAGGTTCTTATCTACTCTGTTGTACAAGACAGAGTGAACATTTTCATTCGCATCTGTGGCACGTATCTCCAACATAATACCATTCCACTTTTAGACCTATGGCAGTACCACATCATTGTGAGCAACGCAGTTGAATTAGGGTCTGATGCCTATTGTTTTCTCTTCCTGCTTGGCAGAGTACTGGCAGAGTCTAAAGCTGAGTCTGAAAGAAGAAACTGACTGCATCTCATGGGAAAGACAGGGATAACAATCTCTGGCAAACAGTGCAGTTCTACTCAATAATTCTTTTCAGGTGGCCTATACACAGACACAAGCAACATGTGCAGTTCCCTGGAGGAAATTTGGTCATAAGTGAGAAACTTGAACTGTAGCTTTGGGTCCATGTCACAATGGGAAGAAAGACCTAGTGAGACTCAGAAGTCTGTTTATTGGTCTAGCATCCTGTCTCTGGAATGCCTTTCACTTAGGGAAGGTAAGCTGATAAAGAACTATAGGATAAAATTTCCTCTAACTGAACTGAGAATTGTTCAAGGACAAAAGCTGCATGCAAGTGTATGCTCTGAAGGAAAAATATGCACACAAGCTTGCTTAATGATTTGTATGTCACTTCCAAATTTGCTGAGATGGCTTCAATTTCATCCAGAAATGTAGAAGTGAATTCTGGGAGAGTCAGACTCTAGTAGCTCCGTGACCCAACAGATCTGTGATGCTTAGAGTGAGAAAAGTGACATCTAAACTAAAAACCCAATATTATAGACAAATATGGTCTCTGGTGAGCCTTTGGAACTGACAGAAACAGGGTCACACCATTCAGCATAAAGGTCACAGTGTGCAGCAAATAGATTCACTGCCCTCACAGTAATGAGGATTATGAGCTCAGTCAGCGAGAAGAGATGTTGATCAACTTGTGCTGACCAAGAGCAACTCTACCCTTTTTGCTTCCCATCCTGATTCCTCATTAATTTCAGTTGCTTCATATTTTTCTACTTTGCTGTCAACTAGGTCCTCGTTAGGCCTATTTTGTGCAATTTTTCTGCTGGAAACTGAGGGATAATAATGAGAGATACTGCCATTTGATTCCAGTCTCTCACTATTTAATGAGTCATATATTCATGGAGGATTTTTGCTTCAATAGATTGAGGTGGGTTGATTTCTCTATAGCATGGTTGGCTTTTGCACCCTGAAATCTGCAGGAACTTTATGCCATGATGCTCCAGAAAAAGTGAAACTGAAGAGCTTCTTTTACTATGTACAATAATTGCTTAGGAAGGACAGTTACAATTCATGAGCTGTGTTTACTCAGAACTGCTTGTTAAGGTCTGCAAACAGAAAGCTGCTTGTACAGGTTGTAAACAGTATTTCATAGCCCTAAACTTTCTTTTTATTGTTTTTCAGAGATACACATATATGTTCACTTTAGACTCATCTCTTAACAACTCCACATCTGATATAACTGCGTGTCTTTCCTTTTATTTAATTGGCTTTTCACTGTCTTTTATGTGACTGGGAATTTAGAAAATACATACATTTCTCTCAGCTGGCTCACATTCATTTCTTCAGCTGTCTTCCAAGGATCCAGTCAAAGATAAGGTCAAAATTGCTTTTGTTGCTCTATTGAAAGCCTGAAATGCTATGCTGGATTAAAAGAAGTAGTCTTCAATTCTGTAAAAACCTCTCTCTTCTTTAATATTTTGCCTGTACCTTACCCTGAAAAACTTTCCAAAGAACTGACTTTGACTGTTTTGTATGATAAGGTGCAACCTCCTCCTGAAGTCTGGCACTTGGGGTCAATACCTGCTGGGACTATCTATCATTTGTGACACCTTCCTGCTTAACAGAGAAATAAAGAACAAGCATTTATTTGAAATTGCAGATGAATGGATATGGTAATTTTTATGGTGAATTGCTGTCAGTTATGTTCTCTTTTGATCACTTTAATTTCCTTTTAATAAATAGCTTTATCACTGCAGTTTCCTTCTGCAGGTTGGAAAGTTTCACTAGTTTATTTCATTCTTCTGTTTTGTGATTCTCTCTCAGGCCATTTTACCCTGAACTAAATTTCTCTGAGAAAGCTCACTTACATCAGGAACAGGAGATATATTTATTATTAAAACATTCTGAAACATGCTGGCTCCCTTTAATTTTGTAGTTGCAAACACATTTTTGTTGACTCCAGTTTTCAGTACATTGTCATCTCCATTTTTGGTTAGCATTTAGCAAATGTTTCTAAGGTTATTGAATGTTAGAGGTGTTTTTAGTTGGCATTATGCATAGCTTTTTCTTTTTTTTAAGAATACCTAAACAATTTAGTTCTGTTTAGTCTTGTCTGGGACTTTTAATGAAACTAACTCATTACAGAGTTTTGCATTTCATGCCAACAACTTCTAAAAAGCTGAGTGACATTTTTGGATGTTGAAAAAAATGAAATTTTGAAAGAAAAGGAAAAATGTTATTTATTAAAAAAAAATTATCCCTTCCAAAATAAATGTTTTCTCACCAAAACCATTTAAATTAGAAATGTGGCTACTCTGACCCACTGATAAGGGTCTTTCCCCTTTTCTCACCTATCTTATAATTTATCTCAGTATTCACACTGCAACGCCCTTGCTTATGTCAATAAATGCAATCTTAGAAAAAGCTCCTGAAAGAGGTGTGGGTGACTTATTAGCTTAAACGTGACTCTCTGACTCAACCTGTAGCACTCTGGTGATGTGGATAGGCTGAGAAGCAGAGCCTTTTCCCTGGAAGCTGGGAGAGGGCAAGAGTGGTCTGCCTGTGGTAACTAACTAATGGGAGAAAAGCTCTAAGAGGGAAGAGGAAAACAAGACAAAGACATTGAGAAAAACCAGGT
Source organism: Alca torda (assembly GCA_008658365.1). Taxonomy (NCBI): domain Eukaryota; kingdom Metazoa; phylum Chordata; class Aves; order Charadriiformes; family Alcidae; genus Alca; species Alca torda. The sequence goes on along the minus strand of CM018101.1, from coordinate 51,126,589 downwards.
GGTCTTCTGGAAAGATAAACAAAAGTCAAGGGGATAGGAGGGATAGTGCAGGTGAAAGGGAAAAGCCAGGACTTGCACCAGGGAACACCAGGCCCAGTGAGAAATGCCAACCAGTGACACCTCCTCCCCTGGTGCTGCAGGACATCTTTCCTTGTCTGTCCTTTGAAGGTGGCTTTGAAAAGCTGCAGGGAGCATAAACAGAACAAAACCAGGATACAACTGAATGCCTCAGAAGCTGACTGTCTGAAGTTCAAATCTGTTCCTCAGGTGCTGAAGTAGACATCTGACATTCCAGTTGGACTCTTCCAAAATCCCAACAGGATTAAAGCATTTGCCGGAATACCCTCAGTTTTGAATGGTCTACCTGCAGCAGAGTGTGCTCCAGCTCTCAACTGGGCTCTGAGAGCCTCTCCCAGGGTGTAACCTGGTTTCCTTTGGTTTGTCTTCAGCAGCGGCCAGCTGTCCAAATACTGGTACACATGAATCTGTGAGACTGGAGCCCTGAGTAATCATGATAAAGCACAGTAATACCTCTGAATTCATCCCTCTTAAGAAAAGCAACATGGGCTTGTATACCACTGTTTGGTAATGTTTCATATTGTTCGTTCCGTTCTTCTCTAGAAATAGCTCATACCTCTGAAAAGAAGTGGTCTTTCCATATCATATGAGGTGTTCATATTTCATAGACAGGGTGAAAGCATGATCCAGTTCTGCTCCTGACTGTCATGACTTGCACTTGCTCTTTTAAAACAGACATTCCTGCAAAGATTTTCATTTATTCATCCATTTAGAGCAGACTGTGCTTCTCATTTGATTTTTCTTCTTTTGAGTATTTCAGCTGTAGGAAAATTTAGTAATTCACAGACTTTATTTTGTCCTAGAAATGATGGGTTTGGAGTTGCCCTATCATTTGCAGACTCTGACAGTTCTCATCTGGAAAATCGTTTTACATTTCTTGACATCTTTCATACTCAAGCAGTAGTCACTGCAATTATAGTCTTCTCAGCTATGATTCTGGGAAGCGTTTATCCATGTCTTTGAAAGTCAGCTGGAAGCATGGCTAAACTGCAACATACAAAATTGTGTCATTGTCCATGAAATCACAAGACTGGCTTATGGCTTATGACTTTAGCAGATGTGGGGTTCATTTTATTTGCCTTATGGTTTTAGAGCTATTGTGATATTGTTGAGTCATGTTATCTAGCTCTGTGCTATAATCCTGAGGGCTATAACATATTATATTTTGTGTGGATATGGAATTTCTTTGTGTATTAAGAGAACTCCAGCAGCCTTAAGAGAAAACAATAACCCTCACAGAGCTATCAATAGTGTTCAAATTCCCCTTCCAGGGTTCTCAGAGATAGCACTGAATCTGAGGCTTACCTGAGAATTTCCCTAATAAAACCTGGTCCTATAAGCACCCCCACCCCCACTCCACCCCCACCCCCAAAAAAGCTTGAAAAAAGTAGTAAAATATATTTTTAAAGTTGTCACCTCTACTGTTTAAAGAGAGAGTCAGCAGATGGGTATTTTTAGAAATGGGGCTATCTGTGTGTCATTTATGATGGCGTCAGTTCCAGGACTAGGTTTCCTTAACTACACTGAGAAAATACTCAGAACCTGTATAACCCATTTCTCTATCAATAGGAAACCAACCTGCAAGAAGACCCAAATATCTGCTACAGATCTGAAAGGGACAACACTGTCCCTTTGAAATATTAGTTTGCCTTCCAGGGGCCTGTCTCTCTCCTGCCTCTGGATCACTGGAGACACTTCTCCTTACTACTTAGCAACATTTCACTTAGTCCTGGTTCAGAGAACTGTTCACTGTCCTCGGGAATGGGCAGAGGTCCTGAATGCCTTGTCACTCACTCCTGCCTACCTATGCTTCATGATTCTCTGGTCTCTGTAAGGAGCTCTGCATGCCCATGCAGAACAACAGCCATTTGTAACTGCTTTGCATAGTATCTGCTTAGTGCAAAGTACAGTACAGAGAAGGGGAATGATCAGAGATTTGTGTTAGCTTTGGGACTGCTACTGCTATGAAAAATAATAGACTTCACCACGGGAAAAGAGAAAACTGAGAAGGGATATGACAGCAGTCTGTAAATTCTTGTGTGGTGTGGAGAAGGTGAATGGAGTTTGACTATTCACTGTTTCCTCAAAAAAAACTTAAGAAGCAACACATGAAATTAGAAGGAAGGAGTTTCAAAACAGGATTGATTCTTTATACAAGTTGCCATTAATCAGTAAAACTCCTTGGCACAAGATACTGAGAATGTTAAAAATTCACACAGGTTGAAAAGGCAACTTGACAAATTCAAAGAAAAGAAATTCATTGGGGTCTCTTAAATATAAAAACATATTCTTTGAGTGGGGAAGTCCTTGAACTGCAAATTTCTGGTGGTTATGAGAGCATTTTATAAAGTATTGCTGCATGCTTGCCCTGTTCTACTCTCTCCAATACATCTGCTGTTGTCTATTGTTACAGACAAGCTGGGCTAAATAGTCCTTTGGGTTAGACCAAAAATGGCCATTTTTATGTTAAAAGAAGAGATTGTGTGCACAGTGGTGGAAAAATCTTATCACCAAGATTTCCACAGTGTTGCAACTATCCTCAGATTCCTGAAGCTGGGCATTATTTGTGGCAAAGGAATATGGTGCAAAATTTTACTCTCTCGTACCATGCTGCTGATTGAGACTGTGATTGTTGTTTGCTTAATAAAAACATAACAATTGTTTCATCCCCTCTTAAAACTATACTCAGGTGGAGAGAGAGGTCCTCCTTATCCTGCTATGAGAACACCCTCCAGGTGTGCACAAACTGATACAACTCACGACCAGGACAGCTGGTAGAAAGGCTGCATCTCTACTGTTTAGGCAGAGTCTCTAGTGTTTCTCTGTGCTACCTTTCTTTTGGAGAAGTCTGGCCATAGAAGCTGCATACCGTTTGTTCTTGCAAATGTTCACGCTGGAATCTTATCATAGAGACATTTAAAGTCTTCTCCCATGCTTAAAGACTTCATTTGAAAGACAGGTTGATTTTGTTTTTTCTCAATTAATTCATTTGCCTTTAAATAAGTCTCTGCATTGTGAAACTCATATTTTCTTCTCCTGTCATGCCTTTTGATGTTTCTGGTTAGGTTTTCTGATTGTTTCACTGCTGTCTCCAGGGATCAATACCTGTATTTAATTTTTAATTTCTGATGAATTCAGGATTTTTGTTTGTGTATTTTAACTGCATTTTATCCTTTCACTCACCAACCTATTCTCCAGTGTGAAAGGGTCTCCTTTGTTCTTAAAACTCCATTTATCAGCCCTCTTAATCACTTGATAGTGGCTAGGATATGCAGTGCACTTCTGGTTGTATGACACACCAGTGAGGTACTTGATCTTTCTAACTTAGGCTGCTCAGCCTTCTTGTCTAAGGAGCTTTAAGGAGGCATTATCAATTCATGAAGAAAACAGTTGTCCTTTTCCCTGTACTTCTTTCCTTGGCTACTCCAGCTGAGACCTTTGTGCTGTTTGTGTGCGTATAACAGGGTGCAGTTCAACGTCCTGAAACTCTTACAGTCTGCGGAAGGCTTGTGTTAGGTGGGGAAGCCATAGGTAACTGGTCTCTTGTTGACTGTCCATTAAAGAGGATAACCAGCCCTAACCCTCGTGAGGACAGGCTGATTGGTAGTTTGGATATCAAGTCCTCCTTGACTGGAAGAAGCCAGAACTGAAGAGTTATGTACTCCTCAAACCATGCAAGTACACTCCTACTGGGGAATGATGCAGGCACAGGGAAGTCATATCATCAGAGCCAAGAAGTGAGTCTTGCTGCCCCATCCAGTGCATTTGCCCCTACATGCTCGTAGTACCTTGCTGATGGGTTAGTTTGGCCATCCGATGAGAGGAGCTTGAGTGTGTCCACAGCCCTTACAGGCAGACTTAAAATAAGGTTGACCAATCTGTGCGGATCACTATGGCGGTCCAGGGCTCCACAGGGCTCTGTGGCCAGATCCCATCAAGGTTGAACAGCTCTGGAATCTGGTAGTGATGATGGGCATTAAGACCAGATGTCTAGCTCCCTGGGTATCCTCTCACAGAATAAAAGCCTGTCCTCTGGCAGGTTTAAGAATGTACAGGCAAGTAAGCCTTCCTCAGTTCTTGTGTTGGGAAAACCTTTCTTTGAAGAGGAGTTAGTGTGCCCTACAGAAATTGTCATAAAATCAGAGACCTAAACATACAGATCTCCAAACCCTCCTGCAGTAGATTGTCCCTGTCTCTGTTTTAGGAACTCACTGATCCCTACTAAACCTTTGTGTTGCTCCAAGAGCACTAGGAATGTATGCTGACATCCCAAATCCTGCAAGGATGCACGTCCCTCCTCACCCAGTAATCAACTGTCATGGCATTTTGCACAAAGCACTTAAGGTGTGCCCCCTAGTAGGAGACAAACTTAGGCTTCTAATGGTACTACTAGAGCATCTGTGACACTGAAAAAGTCATCAAAATACATGAACTTCATTTTTTAAACAAGAAGTCTTAACTCAAAGATATGTAAGTGCCTCCAAACTTTTTGCCTTTTCTTGTAGTTGGAAGAACTTGAAAGTGAGCTTAGTATGTAGTAAGGAAGGGAGAGGTGCATACTCCATAAAGATGAGGGCCACTTTGTGTACATCAGAGCAGGGTGCTCATAACTTACAGCAGTCCTGCTGAAAGAGAGAATTCTCCGTGGAGTCTCTCTGCTCAGAAAAAAAGAGGCAGTTTTATGTACCTTATTAACATGCTTAGGGAAAGATTTACAGATAAAAGTCTGCCTTGTTGGACAGAAGCAATACAAGGTGATGATATTTTTTAATGATAAAAACATCCAGACACAACCTCCCCAATGTATTTCCCCATAAATCTTCTTCATATTTTTAATCTGTTAGATCATCCAGGAGACAGAATGAGTCATGTGAAAACTTCTCTTGTTAAGTTATTGGCTCCAAGCAGAGTAGACAAAGAGTCCTAAAAACAAACCCAGGGAAACAGGCGATGTTCTTCAGTTAAGATCTCCTGGCAAAAGAGAGTGACTAAGGGTCAACATGAAATCTGGATGGCTTCAAATCAAGAAAGCAGTCAAATCTGTGTTGTACTTGGTTGACATGGTGTGTGACAACCCTGAAGGGGTTACATTTACTATTGTAAGTGTATAGGGACTGAAAGCCAGTGTTCACTCTGTATTAACACTGCTTTCAGCTTCTTGTGCCTTGGAGAAGAGATTAAGTCATGCCCAAATTATATGCCCACCCCTGTTACATGAATGTCCACAGGAATAAGAATCAGTTCACGATTTTTGATAATGCTGTATGAAGACCTCCCCTTGCTTCTCAAATTCCTACTGCACAGCCCAAACCTGCAGTAGCCAGCCAGTGGATGAGGGCAGTTTTATAGATGACACTAGAAAGTAAGTGTTGTTGACAGTCTGTGGGGCTTGAAGATACTGAGAGTTAGAGAAACATTCATTTACCTCGCAGGACAAGTATAGGGATTTTTATTCCTTTTTGTTCTCTCCAGAGACGCCTCAGATAAGCAGATTCAACCTCAGCCAGTTCTGCCAGAAGTCACTTCACTGTGGCAGCATACACATCTTTGAGAAGAGTTATTGCAAAATTTTGAGAAAATTTTGCTGAAAAACTGCAGAAAATTTTCAGTGTGGGTAAAAAAATGTAAAACCCAGAAGGAAAAACCACTTCCCGAGAACTAAATGCCTTTATCTTTTTTTTTTCTCTCTCTCGTTTGTGTTTGCTTGGGGGTTTGTTTGTTTGTTTGTTTGGTCTTGTTTTTAATTAAAGAATGAGGGATTTCCAAAATTATACTCTTAGCATTCTTTTGCAGCACATTTTTCTATGTGAATTTCTGAAAAATCCTTTTGAAAATGGATGGTACATGTGAAATCTCATACAGGCAGTTTTGAACCCCTGCAGAAATGGATGGCTGTTTTCTTCCAGCTGACAAAATTACTTCTTTCATGTGTTTCTATTTCAGCAGAGATCTTTTAGGCTTGGTAAGCAAACAGAAATGTACAATTATGTATGTGAGTAGCTGATAACGTTGTAAACCTGGGAAGGATCATCAGTTTGAGATTAGCCCTTTAATTTCCGTGACTTAGTGGGTTGGTGGGTTGTTAGCAAAAATCTGGGGAAAGAAAAGGAAGAAGTTTCAACACATTTCACAGGCACACACAGTTTTTGACGTTTTGACAGCTTGCTCTTGATTGCTCATAATATTTTTATTATTCTAGGTGGAATAAAGTGGGAAGATTGAGCAGCCATGCCTTTTTCCTAATAATTCAGTGAGCAGAAGTTTGTGGTCTGCACCTTCACATTGCTGGTAGGAGGGAGACTGAAGATGTTGATGCCTGAGTGTACAGCTAGTTTCAGAGGTTTATCTTGCCCACCCAGATGATTTTCCTTTCTCATCTTGTTTGTCAGGGTAAAGAGCTGCTATTAATTGTGCATTGGATGAGATATTACAGCAATTTCTAGTTCCCTACCTTTCAGCACAGATGGCATTTTACATAAAGAAGTGGAAAAATATCTCTGCTGACCCCAGATGAGGATGTCCAGGAAGGCTGTTTGGTGTGCAGGCTCTTTATGTTCAGAAAACCTCATATGAAAACCTCAAAAGAATTGCTAGATTTTATTAAGATAGATTTCCCCTGTTCTTTGTCTCTTTTTTTATTTTATTAAATTGTTCATTCTTTTTCTGGGGGAAAAAGTATTATAATTACTCACAAAATCACCAGAGGGAGAGGAGAGGAAAAGACTGGGGCTGGGGGATTAAAGTCAGGTCCAGCTGCATTGGCAAAACCTGAATTCCTTCAGGTTTAGTAGCCAGATTCTGCTCTGTGGCAGAGATGGTGAAACCACAGGCCAGGAAGCCTGTCAGCAAAGGCTTGACTGTCCTCTTTAGAAATTAAGAGAATGTGATCATTGTGGTATTGATAACTGTCTTTCAATTCACAGACTCTTACCACCATTAGCAAGGGCAAGTCTTGTTTATCACTCATCAGACACTTCAAAGGCCAATGCTGCTGCAAGGAACAACTTTCAGTGAGGCAGAACAGCTGCTCTTTGCATATAACCTAGGATGCTGAGTCTCAGAGATAGCTGGTGGAAAGAAGGTGAATTGTCAACTTTCTGAGACTTGCTATCAGGTTTTATTACTGTGACATATAATTTGTGCCCTGGTAGCACATACCAGTAATACAATATTTTTTTAAGTGTTTCAGGAGTCAGAATGAGACCAGCACTTTGAACAGCTGTTCGCACCTGCTTGTTTACTTTTCAGCTTCGCTTTATGGTTTTTTTTTTCCAGGCTATGTCTCTAGCTCTGTTAGACCTGATCAGGCAGTGTTGTGAGAATTACTACACAACAAAACACATCTGCAGCACAGCAGGCTAGGACATTCAGACATGCTTCAGACTGACTTGCTGAGGCTTTCAGATGCACACAGAGCTTTTTATTTTACCTTCATTTGCCATCAATTCTGGATAATCAGTTGTGCAGTTCACCTCTGATATGCAGAGAATTCAATACCATGCACAGGGCACTGTCTCCTGCGTGTGTAGGAAAAAGGGTTGCTGTGCCAGCACCTAGAGATTATCCCAGGGTCTGAGGTAGGGAAGGTTGCAGAAATTAAAAAGGAAAGAGAAGGAGAACAGAATACTGTCCTCCAGGTCTTCAAGACCATTACCACAGCTAGGGTTGCATTATAAATCTGACATCATCCATCGTAGTTCTTCCCTCCACACTAGTGGCACAGTTTGGAGAGGACACCGAAGTTTTATCAGAAAACCAGAGATGAACTTCACTATGCCATTTACATCTCTCTTGTCCTAAAATGTGCTTGATCCATCTGACTGAATCTCTTCCAGCAATGGTACAAATTGCACAATATGCACAATCTTACCAATAATGACATTCTGACTAAGACCCAGACTGCGCCTGGTTAATCTGGCACTTCTCATATGGAGGTTGGTACTGGCTCCCCAGCCATTTCTGCCTGCAGACCCTTTTCTGGAGATCTCAGTGAGGCGTATGTCTTCAAAAAGACTGACTGTAGAGTCATTAGATATGCCACTTGCTGATTTATGCTCTTCAAAGAAAGAGAGCTAGAGTCAGTCTGGACAGAAGGAAAATCACTGTGACTGGTCCTGGCACTGTTGGGAGAGCAGCTAGTGTGCTCAGTGGCTGATGCTTTCCATGTCATCCCACCTGACATGATTAGCATTTTGCAATACACTCAGCATCTTGGCTAATACCATTCCATGCCAGATGTGTGGCTTTGGCTGAATGCTATTTAGAAAGTTTCACCTAAACCTGCTCAGCTGTTGTTGTGAATAAGACTTGGAAAAGATTCACTGGCATATTCCTGCCTGATATTGGAAAGAAACAGGCCAACTGTTGTGAAGAGAAGGGAGTTTCTGGTGAGAAAATGTAAGCATATGAGATGCGTCTGAAGACTAGACCCACTGGTTAAACTGAAGAGAAACTATCGTTAACAGGATTCCTTGCTCTCCCCAACTCTTCTGCTGTCAGCTAAAGCTGTATCAGCAACAAATATCAGTCTCAGACATTTTCCCCAATAAAGCAGAAGATATTTCCAGGTCAGTATATCTGAGATTGTTTTGGCAGTTGAAACTGCTATAAAAAATTCACCAATTTCAGACCATAAAGGAAAATTCCTATGGAGTTCATATTTCCATTTTGTAATGACTAGATTTAAAAAAGCATTGCATTTATGAATCATCCAGAAATCCTCATGATCTTTCTCTGGTGTTTAAACTAATTAAAGCAAGTAATTTTCCATCCTCTGCCACTGCTCTGTGTCTTGGTGCAAGGCTTTAGCCTTTTAGCCTTTAGATGAGCAATTCACATTTAAATTTTTATTGGTTTGCTCCATGCTGTTCAACTCCAAAGTGTAGTTCCCTCCCTGTCTTCCTGTCTTCTAATCTTAAAACAATTACAAGGATAATCTAGTACATTAGTATGTTCTGTGCATGTACTGTGTGATACCTTCAAAGACTGATGGGGTTTATTTGACTGGTATATGGGACAATGGCAGAACTGCTTTCCCTATAGTACTTTAATTTCTCCACATGTGCAAAAGAAGGATATTTTATTTTTCCTCCTTTAAAGGTTGTTGTATGGGGGTTCTTATTTGTTAGCACACTAGCAAGGGAAAACAAGCTAGTTGCAAAAGCAAATTATTAACCAAAAAGCATAACAGTGATCCTGGTTTCCTTACCCTTTTTCCCTTTCTCACCATGATCATGAGATGTCTTATGCATTGCCTTCCCTCTCCACCTGTTAATGCCCAGTTCTGTTTCATGCAGAGCAAACATATCTAGCCAATCCCCACACTTCCTCTCTAGCTCTTCAGTCCCATGTGCCAGATCTCTGCCTCCCAGATTAAGGTGAGATAGCAGTGTGGCATAAAGGAGTATGTGCCACTTTACAAATGGGTCCTAGAAATGAATTTGTGGTATGGCAGAGACAACAAAACCTCAGTTGTAGTCTATATCTTTGCTGCTTAACTAAACACCCACTGTGTTTTCTGAGTGTCCAGTGTGAAAGAGACGTAAAGGCATTCCTAACTTGCTGAAGGAGTAGATAAATGGCATCAGCTCTCTGCCCCAGTTGCAGGGAAAAGGGTTGGAAAAGCCTGGGAGGAAAGTTTAACTTCTTATTGCCAAGAACAACTCATTCAAGATGCAAGGTGACACAGCAATCAGTGTGATGGATCATGACAAGTCTGGCAGACTGAAAATTCTCAGAACTGCTGTGACAACTTCAGGGTTGTAACATTTGCCCATTTGCCTGTTCTGCATCTGTTTTCTGTGAAGGGAGAAGTTCGTTTAAAAATAATAATAATTAAAAAAGACAGGTTTTTTTCCCTCTCTTCCAGAACTGCAAAGTTCCATTATGCAGTATTTATCAACAAGATACATTCTTATTATGCTTTTTGAAAGGATGAGTCTATTCAAAGATGAAGGGGAAGAAAGGCAAAGTTTGATTTCTGGACTTGAAAGAATTCTCATAAAAGGCAGATGTTTTGATCAGACTTAAATGACCTGAAACCATCTTTATTTTTCTGGCATTCAAGCAGTCAGCCAGCCTGCTTTAAATATCCTTTAAAGATGAAATATATTCTTTTGGTGTACTCACTGGCTGCATGACTCCCATCCAGTAATGTATTTTGCAGGCAATGAGTTGCACATACTATACGTTGGATCCAACTGGTCATTAGATTACTCCATACTGATCAGTTCTACATTCAAACTACATAAAGGACCATTGCCAGCTAGAATGCACATACCATGCACACTATGGAACAGTAAGCTAGCATGTGTCTTAGAGGCTATTTAGATACAATGTGGTCTCTGTATGGAGTTGCCAGACTCTTGTATTTGGGTGAACAACCAATAAATGGCTGATAACATCTATCACCTTCCAAATAAGTTTCAACCAGGTTGCACATAGCTTTCACCTTCAGTGTGGTCCCACAGGGACCACGTGTCACTGATGTCACATGGCATGTAGATAAGATGTGGAATAGCAATTCAGATGAATCTGAACTAACAAAGCTGAACAGAGGATGGAATCCATGCACTGTGGACTCAATTAACCATATTTTTTAAAAAAAAAGAAAGCAGCATTTAACAACTTATAGGGATACAACCATACACAGAGAGACAAAAAGCAGCAGACACTGAATAATGGAAATTGGTTCTAATTAGTGTCAGTTAAGGAGATGGGATCCCTGAGCGATTTCTCTACCTTAGAGGCTGATACCAGAAAAGGCCTGAGGAACTTCTGGAGTGAAGGGCCACTCTACATGGCACGCTGCTCTGCAGCCAGCATTAACATCTTTTTTCAAGTTATGAGCAGGGCCTGTGCTATCCTTTGAGACTCTGAGCCTCTTTAAATGATCATCCCAACCTTTGTTTCAACATTTAGGCAAGCATGGATTTGTTGAGCATCTCAGTGCGGGGACTGAACTTAGGAAGCACAGTGTGTCCAAGCTACTACCTGCTACTACCTACTGCCACCTACCTCATACCGCATAGCTCAAAGCCTGCAGAGGCCCACCCACACCAGCTGGGCCAGGGTGTATTCTCCTCACAAGGGGATGTTGCTTGCAGACAACAGTTATTCTTATTTGGGTCTGCCTTCTCTTTCCCCTCAAGTATTGGCAGTCCCTAGCAAAATAGAAAGAATGTCTCTAGCACCAGGATCTCCATGTTGTTGAAGCTGAGCAATTGCAGCTCCCTGGAGTACCAGGAAAACACTGCTTATTCTCTTTGGACTGGTAGTACTTCGTCACACTTACCATCCTTCTCTTCCGTATTCAAATGCTGGTTGATAAGCATCTAAACTGATTTTCCTGGACCAAAATGCTTCCTAAGACAGAAGATCTCAATTTCTAGGACAAATGGAGCCAAAAAATTTAAGAAGGCCTTTTCTGTTGTCGTTCTGGCAGTTCCTTGTGAATGTTCCCTGCATGCTTATTCTGATTGTTTTCCAAAACAGATTGTTCTCTGAGCTTGCATTTGCCTGTGATCTTCCAGTAGCTGGTTTTTTTTAACTTGTTTTTATTTTATGTAGCCACCACTAGGGAGGTTGATCCAGTCGTTGTCTGCAGCTGATTTTACCCCTAGACTCTTCCACCTTCTCTGCCTCCTGCTATATCATGGGTCAGGCCACCTGCACATTCCCAGGCTGTCAGGAGAACTGGCATGAAGAGGAATCATCCTTCTTTACTCTTCATCTCTAGTAAGTCTCACATCCACCATGGAAAGACTCTCTACTCTCATTTCAGTGTTGTTCCCTGCTTGCTCACTTCTGTTGGAGAGTGTCAGAGAGGACAACTGTGAGAGCTGGCAGAGTTGAACCTTGAGGGGAAAAAAGATCTTATTTAGGGATTTAGGGAGATCATGGCAACCCAGATGCTTTCTGCAGCTCTCCTACTCAGTTTGTCACTGGAACTGGGAGGTTAAAGCTAAACTACATGTTTTACAGGCTTGTTGTCCATGACTTTTGATATGGTCTGCATCCCCATCCTCCTGTGACAGCAGATTCCACAAGTTTATTCCCCACTGGATTCTTTTATTGTTTTAAACCAATTTCATACTAATTCCATTAAGTGTCCCCTTCTCTAGGACTGCAGAACAGTTTTGCATTTACCTTGTCCTTCACTTTCATCATTTAGTATACACCCATGTATTCCTCTCAGATTTCTCCTTTCCAAAATGAAAAGTCCTGGTCTTTTTAGCCTCTTTCTCTAAAAGTTTTCCACCTGATTGCCTTTATCTGTCTGATCCTCACCACCACCCACTTAGAGAGGTAGATAACAGAATTGCACATAGCGGTTATGAGGTTGGTGTGCCTTGTTTTTATGTATAGAAGATTAATTTCCCGTATCTTGTTCTTCATCCTTCCCTGGTGGTGCTTAGAATTCTTCTGGTTTTTTGTTCAGTGCTATTGCGTGCTGAACCAATGATTGCAGATACCTGTCTGCAGTGACTCTGAGATCTCTGTCCTAAGCTATGATCGCCAGTTCTGCTTTCAATGCCACACTGACATGGCTTAGATTTATTTTTCTGTAGACACATTGTCTTGATTTTATTTACACTGTAGGTCATCAGCCATTCTTTTCCCTACTAAATCAGTTTTGAGAGGTCATTCTGGACTGCCTCATCATTAACTGTGGCATTTGACTACGTAAAAGACTATCATCAGCAGGATTGGAGGTGTCACTATTCAGGTCCTTCATAAATTGTCTAGTGAGGATGTTAGCTAAAACATGAGGGACATCACTACTGAATGTTTTCCATCCAGAAGAATGACCATTAAGCTTCCTTTCCTTTAACTAGAGTTCCATCTATGAAAGAACCTAGTTTTCTTAACAACTCTTAAGATTTTGGGATTCTTTTTCTCCTCTCCTTCCCTAGTGCTCCCTTAGATAAGTTATCCTCGGGAGAAATCTGTGCTGCTGGGCCTCTGTTTCTACCCAGTTACATATCACTGGGTCTCCCATACTAATTATGCAGCACAGGCAGGGCAGACATCTTTTTCTTAAGAATAGCCCTGAATTGCCTGTTCCTTTAGTGAGCCCGTGACAGAATGAGTTGAGAAGGTTTGCTGCCTGCAGTAATGCTGCACCCTCCTCCTTGCTTTTCTTACCACTCAGAGATCGCATTTGTCAGCAGTGAGACAGCCACATTGACTGAAAGATAATTCAGGTAGAGACATGTATTCATACAGGCCACCACAATGGTATAGATCTCTCTGAGACGTCATGCCACATTGCTAAGATACTGCAACTGCAGCTTTGTAGATACTTATAACATATTGCAAAGTGTGTGGCCAGCACTTTGTCAGAAATAGGGGCAGCATGGTAAAAAGACCAATAGTAGTCTGTAATAAAAGAGTAGATACCTAAGACCTTGTCTGTGTGCTCTGACTGAGGCTTTGCTCACTTTCATGTGGGGCTCATTACTATGTCCTGTGCTTGCCACCTAGGAATCTGGTCTCCTTCCTTATGAAGCTTCCCAAGAGACACAGCAGGAAGCCTTGGTTTGGGGATGTCCAATCAGACTAAGCTATGAATTGCTCAGCCCCCGGAAAAGGGAGTGTTTCTGGACACGAAAATGGTGACGTCCAAGGAATGGTCAGAGCTGATGGTGCTGGGGACCTGAGAACAGCCTGGCAGATGACGGTGGAATGAATCTCAGCTTAGATGTGCTAGGCTCTCACTGCTGTCTACACAAGGGACCTCAACTTGCACATACGTGCCAGACTATCAGACTATTAGTGCATAGATTTCCCTCTGTATGTCTTATTGCTACTTTGTTCTTTTATCTTGTCTGACACGAGTTGCATGAGGAAGTTTAGGAGTCCTCTGGCAGGACAGGACAACTCACTCATTATGCTGTCCTGTCTTCTGTTTGCTTCTGCAATGCAATCACTATCGAACATTACTGCACAAACAGTCTCACATTCCCTGCCGAAAGAAACAAAACAAAGCTGTTGGGATCTCTGCAGATTCAGTAAGGGGGAACATCATCTGTTAAACATCATGCAAAGAAATGAACAGATGTTCTCTGCACCAGGTATTTTTTTCTACATTTTCTATAGAGTAATTTATCATTGTTTGCTCTGATAGTTACTTCTAAGCAGATGGAGTATGAGTTTTCACTTATTGTAATCTATATGTGTTGTGATTTACTGTGAAAATAATACTGCTTATAAATTTTGTACCCCCTTTATTCTTCCTTGGAGGAACAATTTGTTTACAATCTTCATTTATTGCATAATCTTTCTCTCCTGCACTGATGTTAGCAGAGCGTTCTTCTGAAAGGATAAAGTGGCTTCTTCCAGCAAATTCTCTGTATCTTTTCTTCAGTGCTGTGCAGGTAAGAAAATTGTTTCAAAGTGATATAAGGAGAGCTCACTTTGTATACTCAGTGGCATTAGCATCTGAAAGCCTCTAAATAATGGGTCAGTGGCAAGAAACACCTGTGTCTTTTTGCTTCTACATGGCTGTGAAGGGCGAGTTGGCCAGAAAACCCCTTCTTGGATTTCATCCATAGGGATAGGTAGCCAATTCAGAAGTCCGGAACTGCCAAGAGAAAACTATCAGGAGAATGCACAGCTGTTGGTAAGAGCAAGAAGGGATGTTCTGTCTCTGGGAGGTACTTTTAGGAATGACTTACAATAAAAAGAGCAGGAAATAGTAATTATTTTTTTCCTTTCTTTGGAATGATACTCTATTGTCTATGGGCTGCTGCTAAAAAAAAAAAAGCTACATCTGAAAAGAACAAAGTAGAGATGGAGAGTTAGAACTAAGCTTTCAATGCATTATGTCCCATTTTCTTTCAGTGAGGAGCTTTACAGTGGGAAATAAAGCACTGCACTGAAGTTTTAAGAAATTATTACCACAATGGATTTCTGTGTGAAACCCTCACTCCTCAGTCTGGGGTCAGACTCTGAAACTACAAGTTTAAGGTCACTTGAAATACAGCAGCAGAACTGGATGGGTGGAGCATGAGCTCCATATTGCTGTCTCAGCTGTATTTCAGGTGGCTTTGAACTTGTGTTTCAAAAAATCCCTTTGTAGTATTCATTTCCCAAAGCTCTTCAGTGCTTTGATAATTAGAAGGGATTCTTGGGCTAGGAAAATAGCATGAAACATCTGCACTTAGTTCTCTGTTCTAACTGAGAAAGCTACACGTTTAGCTCTGCTGAGACAATGGAATGCATTAATCAAAACAATGGTAGGAACATTCTTCACCTCACTTGACCCGCCTTGTTGACAGGACAAGGCTGAATTACTGTTAAATAACAGTGAAGTGCAGCGTAGTCTCACAGTATACCCTGTGCTGTAAAAGAGTGCACCTTACTATTCTGGTGAATGGCATACTTAATAGCGGCATTGCATGCACCAGTATGAAAGGAACGTATCCCTTAATTCTTGTGCACATTCATATAGGCATACTTCCTCCAGTGATATCCATGCTTTCTAACTGCAGGATTCATAATTGTCTTTTTGGCAGGTAGAAAAAAATGGTTTACAAATCATTTAGTCAGTAAATAAGTGAAGAAGAAAACCATGATTTTAGACTTCTGCAGAGTGGTTAATCCACCATCCTCTTCCCACCTCACAGTACTTTAACCCTGAGGGTCTAGGCTTACATTTAAATTAACTGGAGTTGTAGAAGCTACCCCTAATAATAGCAAACTTCAGAGAAAGGAAAAGAGAGAGAAAGAGAAAGAGAAAGAGAAAGAGAAAGGAACAAGTATTGTATTTTTTATGGATCCTGCAAAATGTTACACCTTCTCCTCCTTCAAGCTTCTGTTCCGTTGGCTTGGTGAGCCCTGAGTCTCTGATGGAGGCAGAATTCAAGCACCAGGGGATCAGAAAGAGTAGTGCCATAACTGAATCTGTCATATACTGAGGGAACTGGCAGATGTACTCACCAAGCTACTTTGCATCATTTATCAGCAGTCCTGGCAAACCCGGGAGGTGCCAGTTGACTGGAGGTTGGCAAAAGTGACACCTGTACACGAGAAGGGCCGGAAGGAGGATCCAGGGAACTACAGGACTATAGTCTGACCTCAGTGTCTGGCAAGGTTATGAAACAGATCATCCTGAGAGCCATTGCACGGCCTATGCAGAACAAACAGGTGATCAGGCCCACTCACTATGGTTTCATGAAAGGCGGGTCCTGCTTGGCAAACCTGATGTCCTTCTATGATAAGGTGACCTCCTTAGTGGATGAGAGAAGGGCTGTGGATGTTGTTTACCTGAACTTTAGTAAGGCCTTTGACACTGTGTCCCACAGCATCCTCCTGGAGAAACCAGCTGCCCTTGGCTTGGATGGAAGTACTCTTCACTGGGTTAAAAACTGGCTGGGGGGCTGGGCCCAAAGAGTGGTGATGAATGGAGTTAAATCCAATTGGCAGCTGGTTACAAGTGGTGTTCCCTAGGGCTCAGTACTGGGACCAGTTCTTTTTAATATCCTTGTCAATGACATGGATGAGGGAATTGAGTGCACCCTCAGGAAGTTTGCAGATGGCACCAAAATGGGCAGGAGTGTTGATCTGCTTGAGGGATCTCAACAGTTTGGATCAATGGGCCAAGGCAATTTGTATGAGATTCAACGAGGTCAAGTGCTGGGTCCTGCCCTTGGTTCACAACAACCCCATGCAATGCTACAGGCTTGGGGAAGAGTGTCCGGAGAGCTGCCTGGCAGAAAAGGACCTGGGGGCACTGGTCAACAGCCAGCTGAATATGATCCAGCAGTGTGTCTGGTTGGCCAAGAAGGCCAACAGCATCCTGTCTGTATCAGGAATAGTGTGGTGAGTAGGACTAGGGAAGTGATTGTCCCCCTGTACTCTGCACTGGTGAGGCCACACCTCGAGTACTGTGTTCAGCTTTGGGCCCCTCACTACAAGAATGACATTGAGGTCATGGAGAGTGTTCAGAGAAGGGCAACAAAGTTGGTGAGGGGTCTAGAACAGAAGTCTTATGAGGAATGGCTGAGGGAACTGGACTTGTTTAGTCTGGAGAAAAGGAGGCTGAGGGGTGGTTAAATCACCATCCCTGGAGGTATTTAAAAGGCGGGTAGACATGGTGCTTAGCCACGTGGTTTAGTGGTGGTTTTGACAGTGTTAGGCTGATAGTTGAACTCAATGATCTTAAAGGTCCTTTCCAACCTAGGCAATTCTTGATCCTATATCCTGGATGCAAAGCAAGTTACTCCAGAACAAGACAGGGTTCAAGCAATCTGTTGTGTCCTGTAACTACAGCATTTCACTGTAGTTACAGTCATAGTTTAGGGTCCCTCTATAGCTGGTGGAGAAAGAGGCTTTTCCAAGTGAGCCCAGCTAGGATCTGCATCACTTTTTGGAAAAGGAACTCTCCACAGGACACAGTTCCTGTCAGAAATTATCCACCTCCTCTGGCATGAAGGTGCAGTGTGGATATCTGCTCTGGCATGCCCGCTTCATGGGCTTCAGGAGAATCTCTGTTACAGTGCCTGGAGTACCTCCTCCCCTTCCTCCTCCTTCTCTGACCCTGTTGTTTGCGGGGTAATTTCTTGCATTTTTTTGCCTCACTCTTCACAACATCATTCCCTTTCTTAAATACATTTTCCCGGAGATGCCACAAGATTGAATGAAGGGCTCAGCTGTGTCCTATGTTGGGTCTGTTGGAGCCAACCGGAACCCTCTGAAAGCATCTCTGTCCAGCACAGGGTATCCCAAACAGATTGGCAAGTGGGAGAAACATGACTGAAATTTTCCATGTTAATTCTGAAAGCTTCAGTTAGGGAGAGAAGAGTTTGATATTTTAAAAAGCATTGCTGTGCCCAGTTGCTCAGATACTAAAAATCCATTCATTGTAACTGTTCCTGAAATGTTCTGCTTTGCTGAAAGATACAGCTGCCTAGACGTCCCATCTCTACAGGCAGTGGCATGTTCATAGGGTTCTGTAAACTGTGACTGACAGAGGGAAAATCCAATGTTTATAATGCTCTTTTTCTAGAATCATTGTAATTTTTTCTCCTTTCCCTGGCTCTGAAAGCCAAGATGAAAAGGCATCTGTTTTGTAGGCAATGACCCAGTGCCTCTCATTAACTGCAGTGTTCTGATTGAGACTATTTGCTGCCTAAAGCTGGAGAGTCCCCTTTTCCTGCAGCACATCTCCATAGATTTCTGTGGTAGTGCGGTAGGGAAAGAAATGGCTACTTTATCGGCAAATACATAGTCCAAGAGGGGTGTTTCTGTGAGAGAGAGAGGATAGATGGGCGGACTGTTCTTGGGTTTTATGGAATTAAAACAAATCAGATGCCTAGGACAGCCTCCAAAGGCTCATTTCACACAATATCATTGAGATGGGTGAGTCTTCTCAGAGCTGGGACTCTGAAGGTGTTTGCTCAATATTTTGAGAAATGTATTGCATCCCATGGGCTCTTCTGTGTTCCAGACCTCTTCCTATCCTGTCCCTGAGAAGAGAGGTAGTGACAAAGGAAAGAATTAAAGAAAAATATGTTTAACATTTCTTAATTGTGTATTGGAGGATTTGCACACAATATTCTTAGCGGTGCCTCTCCCGTATGCCTGACATGCAGGATTCATTCCTGGTTGAGAAGATAGCAAACAATCATGACAAGGGTCTTTTGTCTCTGCATGTATGATGTTCTCCCCTTGACTAGGAGCCTTATCACACTTCTGCCCCGTTTCCTATGCCCCTGGCTCTCTGGTAATGTTGTGTCCCTTTGTCCCTGCTTCCCCAAGGTGGCTGCATGCAGGCTGTGTTTCTCAGAGCGACTTTCTGGTTTTGCGAACGGCAAGTGTTTGACATATGGCATAAATTGTAAATGGGCAGTCATAAACAGAGATGGGCAAAAGCCCATGTTTTCAGAACATCAATTAAATAATGTGTCTCTGTGATCTGTGCTCAGTATCTTAAATATCAAATACAATTCTATGGTGGGAAGGCAGGTAAGAGAATCACTAAGCAAGCTAAGGTTACAGCTGTGAGTAGTGTAAGTGCTTTAAGTTTGATGTTTCAGTTTCAACAATGCCATTTGTCTTCAAAGTATAGTTCCCTTATTGTAATTACTACAGCTACAAACTTGTAATTGTTCAGTTTATGTAAATCCAGGATAACTCTATTGTTTAATTAGTAAAGCAATCTCAGTCTGAAAAGATATGACTCCAAAAGGAGCATTTTCTGCTGGTACACTTATTGCCTGAAAAATTAATTGAATTGATCTTTCAAACAGACAACGATGCAGCAGGCCTCCCTGAATAGGCTGCTTACATAGCTGTTTGCAAATGTATTACCTGAATATTTTTTCTTCCAAAAACACAATTTAATCAGAATAAAAACTACCAAAAATGTAAATTCTAATGAAATTTCCTTGAAAGGAAAAGATGGAGTACAGTGCTTTGATAAGGTTAGCCCCTCTCAGAGCTGGCTTTCAGTTTTCTGTGATGTATCATTGGTCTTTGTTTGTTTTAAAAAAATTTATAATAGTAATAGGATTTGACTAAATTCTGAGATATTTCCTTCTTTTACCCAAAATATTCTTCTGGGGGAGAATTAATAATTTATTTTTTCTGCCTGTTTCTGATTCAAGAATCTGGTATTTCTTGTGTCCTTCCTTACCCACATAGCCTAATTATTAGTGGGTGGCTATGAGCAGTTTCTCTCCTGTCATATCTTGTTATTAATTGCTGGTAAGTGTTGTAGGCAGTGATGAAGGAAAAATCTGTATTGTGACCTTTCAATTCAGACAGATGTTTAAAATAACCTCAATCAAAAAAAACCCAAAACTTTTGTTATATTAGACATCATTATTTCTGTCCCAAGCCTGAAAGGCAGCTTGAGATTCAGTTGAAGGAAGAAGTCCAGTCTTGTGCTGCCTTGTGGCCAGATCTGAACTCTGGAGAAATCAGAAGGTTCTCTTCTGAAGAAGGTTCTCTTTTTAAAACTACTTTTTAAAAACTAGGAAAAAGATTAGGGATATACTAAATGAGTTCAATTTCTTCAGGACATTGGGCTGTGTGTTTCTTACTACCTTGAAGAAAGTTGCTGAGCAGTGATAGGTGACTATCATGGAAACTCCATGGAAGTTCCAGCCAGCTTTGCTAAGTGAAGTTGGACTGTTCATTCTTAAGGAGGAGTGTACAACTGAGTAAATGTTTGCAGTTGCACCAAGGAATTTGGGGGATGCATGGTGGTTGTTTAATCTTTGTGATATGATGGGAGTTAGAAAGTGGTCTTATTTCAGATGTTTTCCAGTTTGTGGTGTTTTATTTTGGAAATTCTCTTTCATTTTAGTATGTTTGTATATTGTAGGTATATGTGGGTGTATGTATAGTTATGTGGATTTTTTTAATGCAGCAAATGAGACTTTTCTCTATTATGTTTAAAGATCCAAAGTTAAACATCTGTATCTGAGCTGGCTTCTCTTTTTGGATGTTAAGAAGCATGCCCAGATGTATCTGGAACATTTGTCTGATGAGGTGAATGTCTCTGGTAGTCCCATTCTTTCCCTTTATCTATAAAGAAAGTCTTGAGTAACTAACTCAGTCTTACACCTCTAACTTCTAGGTAGCCCTTTCAGGGCACATGGATCTCCTTTCATTGCTTCCACAATTGAACCAGAAATGTGTGAGCCATAGTGAGTAATCCGTTTCATGACACCTAGCCATATATTACATATTCTAGCAGAAACATATGACAATTACCAGCTCATGTACAAAACTCATGAAGTGCCATTTCAGTCCCACAGTAACTTCTTCCTTAAAGAGTTAGATCTCTGTAATGACTGTACCAGCAAACCCCCTTAATTGAAACACAACACATTGCCATAGATTAACAGGATGACTTATCAAGTCAGATTATGCCTTTTGCTTCAATATCCTGATTTATCCATGGTTATATGACTTAGAAATTGGTACCACGAGGCATGCAAAGGATTTGTGGAGCTATATGCATCTCATAATTCATCTGTACGTATACCATAAATTCACAGACTCGTCAGTTAAGTTTTGGGTGCTGTAACTTAAATCAGAAGAGATTTTCACATTGTGTGTCTCAATCCTGGTCACTGCTCCTGCTGTGCCCACCAATTTGTGTATTCCCAGCTGCCTGGAAGTAAGTATCTGGTAGGTACTTTTTTGTATCTGGTAGTGGAAGTATCTGTTCCTGGAAGTAAGTATCTGGTAGGGGCAGGCGTGCATTGAACTCTCATAGGCCCTAACACAAACCCACCCCCAGGGACTTTTTTCTTGGATTGGAAGACAGGCCTGCAGTTTCATAAACAGATATTGCATTAGTGTCTCTGTAATAGACCAAATACCTTATTGTAACAGGTGCGGTACAAACAGAGGGTAAAGCCACAGACCTTGCCCCAGGACTGTTATCTCCTGTAGTCTGAAGTTCTTGTAACCAGTCTAAAACTGACACTTTTCACTCCTAGATTTTATGTGATTTTTAGTTTGTTCCCTGGAAACAAAGCCAGAGAATCTCAGATTACCTTAAATAAAATAAAGACCAATTGCAGGTGAACATGAGGCAACATCAGAGTGACTGAGAAAAGCATTGCAGCAGGCACGTACAGTCTAATGAAACTGACTGTGCTGTAGTTTTATAGGCTTACTTCTTCCTTGTTTGCAGGCTTTGGCAGATGTTGCAGTAGGCTACCCTTTCCCATCTTCTCCCTCCTCTCCAGCATGCAAGACCCCATCTATCCAGGCAGTGTGGTGTGCATGCCTGAGTGGTATCAAGTGTTGACGGGGAGCCTGCAACACTGCCCAGCAGTGGAGAGGAGAGGGTTTACCTGTCAGCAGAGCCTCAGGAACCCAAGGTCTTGAGAAATAGCTCTTACAACAGGTGCTGCACAGTAGCACTCCTCTGTTCTCTGATCCCTGTAGATCACAGTTCAGGTTCAGCAGCTGCAAAGAGGAAGCAGGAGAGATGCAGTGCCACTGGCAGCTTAAATAGTTCACATTATGTGTGGGACTGGTGCAACTTTTGGGACTTTTGGGAAGTGTCTCACTAAGATCAAGTTTCCTCTTTTTTATGCTTTTAGCACCCAGCCTGTGTAGTTTGTCACTGTTTGTACTGCATTCAAAGTAGATAAGGGCCTTCCCTGCTCCTGCTCTCTCCATGTGCGACTTTCTCTTTTGACTTCTCTGTGTATGGGCCAAAATGCAATAGCATTCATGCTGTGGAGTCAGTGGTGTACATTTATGCACATGTGTAGGCACAATGTAGGGAGCTTGAGAGTGTATTCAGTCATATCTAGGATTTGTTTAGCAAGCCTGCTGCAGAAGATATATATAGTTGTCCTTCAATTGTGTGTGTTTTGAATTCTCTAAGGTAGCATTGAGAATGAAGATCATCTGTTTGCAGTAACAAAAGGCAGCATCTCACTGTAGTTAGAGACAGGTTGTACCGAGGCTGATCATGGGATTGAGAAGGCAAAATTGAGTTTTTGAGAAGGATGAGAAGATAATCCCTTTCTATTAAGGTCATATAGCTTTAGAGGTAAATGTCATACAAGAGCAGCCACTCAAAAAAAAGGAGCACAGCTGTCAACCAAAGAGTCGTTTTCTCACTAAAGTTCTGACTCAGCCACATATATTAGCATGCTTAAAGCATTTACATACAGTTTCTAATGAATTAGCCCTGAGATCTTTCAGACACACTGTAAGCAAATATATCCTTTCCAGAAGATACTTTCTGCCTCATTGCAGCAATACCCGTGTGGTGGGTTATACTCTCTTCAATTTAAGTTTTCTTACATGTTGTAAAAGCACCACAGAAAAATGTTTTTTTTTATTCCATATTTCTAAGGTTCCAAACAATGTTTTTTATCTCAATGGCCATATACAGCAGATAAAGTATTCTTTATGTTTCATTTTTGTGTCCCTCCCTATTTCTTTAAACATATGTCTTGGTACAGGCTCTGCAGAAAACAAATGAAAGATGTGCATTAATCTAGGCAGAAAGTGGCTCATGGTCTAAATTAATTGCCAAGATGCAACCTGAATGTTTTTCAAAGGGTAGAACTGATATGTCATTCTGTTTCCAGGGCAGTATTTGCCTGTTTTTTCAAAAGACAAACAGAAAGGAGAAAAATCTAAGTATGAACTGTTTTTCTTCTTCCCTCTTGCAAGGTTGATAGGTTCTTTTCACAGCTGGATTTGCGGTCATAAGTGGTCTCACTGGTTGTACTAGCGATTCTATTTCACTTGGTGCCTCTGTTTTTGCAAGGCTGTTGCTACACAACTGTTTTGAAAAAACAATTTCAGATCAAGTAATTCTGCTCTCTGTGCTGGCACTCAATTCAGACAGCTCCAGCTCTTGGCCACAACCCTGATTTTCAGAGCTCTGTGATGAAAGTCGTAGAGGATACAGTAAGGGAGATACTCTGTGGTCTCCTAGCTGGACTTTTTGTGTGACACAGAAGGCCTCACCTGATAGTTCTTGCATCAGTCCTGGAAATGGTGGAAGAAATGGAGCATGTCTTAGAATGACCTTCAGCACAAGTCCTAGCTCTGTCAGAGGAAACTCCCTCCTTAGTCAGCACACTCTTTGACAGTTGGCTTCCACAGATATTTCTCACAGTAAGTGAAGCTAGGCACGCAAATGGCAGAGAGGATGGGTCAGAAGGGAAAGTGAGGACATTCTGTGAGAGTTAGACTGACTGTTAGAATCCACTGCTGGGAGACATAAAAATAGCTTTCTCTGCAAACCCAGCTCTCCTCTTATACAAATGTTCTCCTTCTTATTTTGCATAGAAAGAAATAGCTAATAAATAAATAAAATCCCATTGCTCCTCTTTTGTGAAAGAGGAGAATAATCATTTATTATGAAAGGGAAGTATCTTAGATAATTACTACTGGAGACATAGTTTTGGGATTAAAATCAAAGCTGCACAGCTCTTCTATCTTATGACTGAAATAGCTTCTGCTTAGTAGGTAATTGAAATGGAAATACACTGAATGCATTTCATCCACTGGAACTCTGGAAAGCTCATGCTGATTACTCATGCTTTGGCTTTTCTTCTGATGGCGCCAAACGTTGAAGTTTCTGCAATATTTCCGATTGTAGGTACCATCACAAAGTATAGACATTCAGTAAGTCCCACTTCAAATGGGCTTTGATCTTGTCTTGTGCTATTGTTTTGCACAAGGAAGGTTTCCCTCATGCAGCCTGTATTTTGATGGACAACTTTTAAGCAGGCATCTTCTTTCTCTACATTTTCCTTGACGCTGTCTCATTTCCCAAAACAAAGTCTGTTGCAAGACCTGGAGCTCTTCCCTCTTTTGGCCTTGTGACATTTTGCTTGCATTAACGTTGCCTTTCCACTGAAGATAAACTTGCATATAATACTGAATCACAGAAGGAATTGTCAGCTTTTTCTTTTTGGAATAATCAAGTATCTGCCATTACAGTCTCTGCATTGATCAGCTGTCACAGTTCAACTTCTTCCTCTTTCAGTAGGGCTCTTCACAGATGATTATTGATTTGCTACACAGAACTAAAATGCAATTGTTTCGAGACCTTGTCTGCTGTGTTGACTTGTATGTCTCTGATAACATCCATACTATAGCTCTTAATTTCTACGCCAGAGGCCTACCTGAAAGTCGGAGTTTGTTTTAAAGGGTAGTGGGGGTTAATTCCTCTCTCATGCTGCTTTACACAGTTGTTTGAGAACACAGTGCTTTTGTCTTATTAAGCACTTCAGCAGTGCCAGGCATGACAGAGCACAGATCATCAGACAGCTGCTCTGCAAACATAATGGCTGCTGCCGGTTAACACTGCACTTGCTGTCACACAGTTAAAGCTGGTACATGGCCACTTTGCAAAATCAGGGGCTGTCTCTTTCGATCTCTGAAGCCTCTGCTGAGGTTTCATAGACTTTCTCTACACTGCTGAGAGAAACAGAGGACTGAATATGGAGTGCTAGGCTGCTGACCATCCATGTTTGTCAAGTTGGCTTTGGAGCAAAACTGCTGGGGGACACTCCAGAGCATGGGCTTCCAAAGAGCACTGGGATACTGCTACTGCTCTGTGGCTATGGGCAGAAACAAAAAAACTGATCTCCAGCATTTTATGCCAAGTGAAAACAGCAAGCTGTGAGAGAAGAGACTACGGCCCAGCTCTAGCCCAGCAACATGCATAGTGCCCTCTTGGAGGAAGGACCCTCACCTGCAGTTGCTTCTTTAACCCCTGTTTGATCATTAATAGAATTAAAAAATCTGGGCTGACACTTGGATATCAAGCAATCTGATGAACTGTATGTCACTGAGTTTATCTTTGTTGCCCTGTGACATGCTAGCTTTATTTGGGTTTGGGAGCCACCTGAAGTCAACAAGAATGACAAAAGCTTTGAATCAGACGTGGAGGCTCAAGTTAGCCTCAGTAATTCAGATTTAGACAAGTTCAGATATGATACATGCTAAAGCTCTGCATCATATAAGGCCACAAGAAGCTGAACCCCATGCAGTGGAAAGCTAACCCTGACACCTGGCCCATGTGTCTCCAAATGTCCTAGCCTTGGGTAAGCTGACTGGAGGCTGAAAAAATACCAGAATTTTCTACTTTTAAAGCCTGACTTGGCAGTTATGCTGGTAGTAAACTTCCAGGAAAAAGACTTCTTTTAATGAAGGCTTTTTAAGTGAGAAGCAGGTGAAAATAGCTTGGTGCTGTTCAATAACTGAAAAAGTAAAATAGCTGATAGGGTTTTGGAGAATTACCATTGCAATTGGAAAGACTAACGCTTGTTGGTGATGTATTAAGAGCACTGGAGTGGCCAGACTCCTCAATATAAAAGCAAGAAACCTAGCATGCTGTCTTTACCAGGAGCTACTGCTGGTTCTTCAGGAAACAAGGTGAGAAAAGAGGCTTTTTTATGGTTCTGAATGGGACTGAATCTCATTAGAGGTTTTGTTAAGATCCTGACCTTTCAGACTGTTTGTTAGAATAGTCAGTTTTGTTTATTCTGAAAGTTATTTCCTGGTCATACAAAAGTCAAAATACCTTTGAAAATTTGCAATAAACTTTCCATGACAGAACACCATACAGAAAAGCTGCACTAAAATGTGAAAAGAGTCTGCCTGCTCTTGTTTGAGGCTTGCATATAGATATACAGTTTATGCATTTTTGATATGAAAGGAGAGCACATGGACAGTAAAGATAAAAAACAAAACTCTTAGCTCTCAGGTGATTAAACACGTCCCTTTTTTTGTGCTGCTTTATGCTTCATCACTGCCAGAGTGCTTTATTCTTATTGTTATGTTTATTATGTATGTTCCCATGGCAACCAGGAACCTTTGTCAAGGAGCCAGCCCTGTGTGTCTCCCTTTGAGAAGTGTCTCATAGAGACAGTCTCTGATTCCAAGGAACTTACAGGCTACAGAAATCTGGCAGGAGGGACATAGAAATTAGATACGTGAATCAAAGGAAAGAGTGCTGGCTGTGCATTCTGTTGTGAATGCATCCAGGGATGGATGTTCACTCACAGGGGGAGAGAAGCAGACCTAGGAGGTATGGGAACATTAGTGCTGAGAAACTGACAAGATGTGGCATGTAGTTCAGGCACAGGAGCCATTCATCACTGCGATAACCTTTCCTGGCAGTTCAGGTGTCCTCCTCCTTGGTCAAGTTCAAAGGTGGCATTTTGAAGGAGAGATTGAAACCAAGGAGACAGTAGCACAGTTTTTGGTCATGTGTCTGTCTGACTTTCATCAAGTTCATGAAGAAGACAGTTGTAATGCTGAAAAACATGCTATTTCTGGCTGAATGTTTCTTATGTTGAGGATTTCTTAATTTGTAAGTGTTTTGACTACCTCTTCATATAATGAAAAAGCATTCTTACTCTTTTTTATTATTGGTGTTATTCAAAATACAACAGAGGATTTTCTCTTTAAATTATGTGAAATTTGGGAACATAAGTTATAGTTGTTTACAAAAAGTCTAAAAATATGTTATGGGATTTTTTTTCCAAAAACCACTGGGAGAACAGCAGTTCATATTGGCTTATTTACGGTCATGTAAATAACCCTAATGTGTTGAAAATCTGCAGGATTTCAGATGGGCTAATATAAACCTCCCCTTGTAATATTCACACTACGACTGTATGGGTGGTAACCCAGAAAAAACATCTGGTATACCCAAACAACCTTATGGACCACTGTAGTGCCTACAGCATTAAAACAGTTATCAAACTACACATCCCCAAACCCAATGTCCATGCTGTAGAGGAACAAAAGTCACCTCAGCGGAAAAAATGAACTGAGCTATTTTATTTTGATTTGATTTCTACATTTTTAAAGTTTTCTACATTTTAATAAACGAAAACATTTTAGGCAAATATGCTTATCTGCCATTAAAATCTTTGAAATTCTACAAACTGTGTGAAGAGGAAGGCAAAAATACCGGTAGGAAGTTTTTGAGTATTTTATACTGGCCCTCACTGCATGGCTTTCACTGTCTGCACAGCCTTGCTGAGTTTGGCAGATGATGACAGTGTGCTGTAGAACTCCTTTAA
This sequence comes from Alca torda, assembly GCA_008658365.1. Classification (NCBI taxonomy): domain Eukaryota; kingdom Metazoa; phylum Chordata; class Aves; order Charadriiformes; family Alcidae; genus Alca; species Alca torda. The sequence goes on along the minus strand of CM018101.1, from coordinate 51,098,972 downwards.
CTGGCTCTTTAAATGTCCATAGTCCTTTCTTGCAATTCATAATGCATTAGGAAACAGGCTGCACTTATTTTTTACCTGGAGCACCTTAATAGGGATCTTTAGCAAGTGGCTTCTTGGGATTTTGAACTAAAGGACAGCTTCCATTACTTATGGGAAAGAGCCAGACAAAATCCTAGCGTTATAGCACAATGCATGTGCCTTCCTTCTCCGTTTCATGTAAATTTCATTTCCTGTAGTCAGTTGGCTCTCAAAATAATGCTGTTAGAAGGAAACTTTCTAGCTATATCACAGGAGATAGATAGTTCTTCTGTATATTTAAATTATTAAAAGTTGAATCTAAAAGTCCACCACCAAAACGTTGTCTGGTTGCAGCCTTTCTGGAGGACAATAGAAGTCCTCATTAAAATAAAATACTTGAAATGGAATAAATCTCCTTTGCAAGTACATCAGGGAAACTTCTTGCACTGGACAGTAAATTGCCTAAGTGAAAACATACCTAAGGTAGTCCTTAGATTGTCTATTCAACACTTGAAAATATCAGGACATTAAGCTGTAATATGCCCTGCAAAACTCAGTAGAATATATTTTCTGCCTGCTGTACCATGCTGGTATAAAGGAAGTCCTCTGGCAGGTCCCATAAGGTACGGATGGGCATTAGGTATTGGTCAGAATGTGGTGGAAGATACCCTCCATCCTGTGAGAAGCCAAGGACTATGGGAGGCCTATGGCTTGTCGAGGCACTTTCAGAAAGCCTAGAGGACAAGGAGAAAGCAGGATCATGCAGCCAGCTCATGGCAGCTCAGGATTAGTAGATGGTATATCAACATTGCTGCTGCACTGGGTGCCTGCAGTGCAGGGATCAAGCCTGGTAAATTAGTGTGCTCTGAGGTGCCTTCTTTTACCTGCAGTCTCTACCAGTCTTTACTGGGATTTCACATTCTTGCTTCTGAACAGGGTCAAGATATATTGCTTCCCAGATCCCAAGCCCAAATGACAATTTTTGGCTACTTTTCTTTTCCTCCTCTCTTCACCAAGGATCTAGCAGTCTGTTCCAGCTCAACTGTTATCCTTGCAGCACATGTATTGCTGCTTTATGGTGATGCAATCTCTCTGAGCTAATTGCGGGAGGAAACAACCACTACCAGTGTATTAATGCATGCGTGTGTAGGAATCCAGTTAACTGGAGAGCTTCTGCATTGCTGCTGAAATATGATGGACATAGAAAATATCATCTAGAAACAAAAATTAAGTGAGTGTCCTTGGTCACACCACCATGAAATGGTTCTCATTGAAAGGAGAAAGGTTTGGGAAGTTTCTTCAGATTGCATGCTGAGGTACTTCTTACTCCCAGGCTCACTCTCTCCAGTTTCAGTGAGAATTATTGGAGGAGTTGGCTACCACTGAACATTGAAAACTTACACAGGAATTTTCAAAAGCCCAGGGCTTATGACCAAAGGAACACAGTGCATTTAGATCCTTTCCTTTTGCTAGCTTATCTGCTGTCTACTCTCCTCTTAAAAGTTCAGCTTTGGAAGCCAAGCTGGGAGCAGAACTTCTTCAAAAATTAGTGTCCCCACTGCTCTCGAATTTGTTGTAATGAGTCTCTCGCTTCAAATTATTACAGTCATGAAGATTTTACTGACTTTTATTTCATGCTTAATATGTACTCATTACTAGCTAATGGCAAGCTAAACAGGGCCCCATGTAGTGGGATTTGTGCTTGGAGGTGAAATTTAAGGATCTCATTTGAATTAATAGTTTCAGAATTTTGTTTGCATGTGAATGCCACTCACTTTGGCACATCTGGTTTGCTTGTCCCAGCAGACTGGAAAATGTGGCAGGTGTTGAGTTTGAACTAATTGCTTTACCTAAGGTGCAAGAAAAACCCAGCAAGAAGTTAAAGTAATGAAGCTGTGATGAAGATGTAATTTCCAGACAATGTGAGATATTTAGAGGTACCCAGGCTTCTTCCTTGTTACATCTGTAGCAATAATCTCTGTCCGGGTAAAGACAGAGACAGGCAGTGTGTGTTTCCCCAGCTCTCTTTGGACCTAATTTTCAATCAAAACAGTGTGCTGTGCCACTTATTCCCACCACACCTCCCTTGACTGCTTTTACTTTTTGGTTTTGTAAGAAGGAGATGCAAAGGTTATAATGGTGTTGGGGGCATGAATGTTGTCTCTACTGCTGTAGCACAGTGATTAATGGTAACACTTGGCTTCTCTGAATCTCATTTTCTCTCCACTTTGCAATGCTTGCATCTCCCCTCCCTTCTTGTCTGCCTGACCCTCACCTCTTCTTCAGTCTCCTTTCCACAAATCACCTGTAGCTCATTCATGTCCTCTTTTTATTGAGAAATGAGTCTGAGTAAACAGCAGAGTGGAAGTGGAGAACACCACAGGGCAGATGCTGGACTCAAAATGATTTGGCAGTCTCTTCAAAATAGCAAACAGGTGAACTGCTAAATTTTTAGTAACAAAAGGCGAGATATTCCTTTTCCATCCAAGCATTTTTGTGTTTAGACTTCAGTGTCCTGAATTTCTTTCCCAGTGTTGCTGTAAATGTACAACTGCAAATTCACAAGTTTGTTACACTTTAATCACAACTGTAAATGTGCAGTTGTGATCTCCAGTGCTGGTGTAAATGTTTCCAGTGAAGTGTGTCCTGTAGCATTTTTTTCATTATAATACTTTGGTTCTATTTGGAGGATCACAATACCCCTTGTGTTTTAGGAGATACTGTCCAATTTACCATCCCAGTGACTGCATGCTTATTCCAGTTCTCATAGGAACAAATGAATGTCTATATTAGCTGCCAGGGCAAACAACGTAGGGGTCTATGTGATCATCTCCTTCTTTTTCATATACTTTTAGCTGCTTGACTTTCAATCTTAATTCATTTGCACAACACTGAATCACATTTGTTTTGATCCACTGTAAAGAATAGAGCCATTTGACTTTCATCTCATACTTTGTCAAAGCTGGACTGTACTGCCATCGGATGTCCCCTCCTTTCTGCCTTGAATTTTAGCCTCTTCAGTATTGTGGGTTTTGGCACATCTAAAACAAAAGATGAATGCATTGATGCACTGACTTCTAATCAGAGTGTTGACAGCAGCCAACTCTGATCTATTCATACCTGATATGTTTTTGTTGAACTGCAGGTACAGGCTGAAGAGAGCTCCTAAGGGTTGTGAGATAGGCAGTATAGATGGCAATGCTCCTGCATTCCTGATTTATGATGGGCTTGAGAAACTGCTGTGTATACAGTGCTGTTTTTATATGCCTAAGACCTGTTCTAGTGATTCCTTTTCAGTCAAGACATGCCAGTAACGTGCAAGAGAAGTTCTTGTTCTTCCATGTGCACTCATAGACACCTGGAGTTTGCAATGTCCAGAGAGGCATCACCTACCTCAAAATATATAACAAAAAATCTCTCCCTAATTTATCCTACTGGGTAATGCCCGCCTCTGTCTTCTGGTGCCATGAATTGTTTATTCTGTCTCATTATGTTTAATGCTGTGCCCTCTGACCCTGGTCCTGACTGGTCTAGAAATCTAGATTTTGACATTTTTATGGAGCCTGTCTCTAACTGTGGACTCTTCTGTTACTCTGTTGTAGGCAGACACATTTTGTTGCATTGTATAGGCTTGATTGTTCCCTGCATTCTCCCTTAGTCATTAGTTATCTCAGGATATTTATGATTTCTCTCCCAAAAATATTTTCTTTACTCTCAAAATTATTTTCTTTCCATGCTAATATTTGTCTGGGGAAAGAAAATAGTTCAGGCAGCCTGCCGGTATCTTTTTTTAGCCTGCTTCAGTGAAATCTCAGTTGTGCTCTGCAGATTCACTGACTTTTTTTGTGCAAATATATATAGAAAACAAGCAGGACCTGGTTCATTGGTTAGGCCATTACTTCTCTCAGGACCTGCCAGGCTTAGCTCCTGAGCTCTCTACAGTACTTCTGATTTCATATTCCAAAAAGGAGAAGAATTTTTGTGGCAATCTTTACTTTGCTGAATGCCACATTGCACTAATGTCACACTAATGTGACTCCACACCAACAGTAACTCCAGCAGCTCATCAGAGAAACAAGACCCCATATCTGTTAGCGACTTTCTGTGAGACCCTCAGCAGTGATCTGTGTATTGCTCAGATACCCAGGAAGGCCAGAGTGGGGAAATTGCAGAAGAGCTATGCAAGTCTGTCCTACATGTGTCGTGCAGTCAGCAGAAAGCAGAGTTTAAAATTCTACTTTGTGGGTTTTTTTCTTATTTTTTGTCTGGTTTCGGGTTTCTTTGGGTTTGGGGTTTTTTTAAATTTATTATGGACAATACAATTCCCAGTGCAACAATAACCCTGTTGCAAGCAAGAACTTCCATGGCAAGAAATAACCTTGTTCTGAAAATTGTGATAAAAATAAAACTGCTAATGATGTTTTATTTAAACATCCCAAAGGCTCTCATATTTACAAGATGCTTCATAAAGCAAGACTTGTTTTTTGCCAAACAAAATCCAAGCAGTTTGTTTGTGTTTTAGAGGTAATTTCTAGAGAACAAAGTAAAAACTAACGGAACTAGGGTACCAGCTGGTCACAGCCAAACTTAACTACAGTAATTGCATAAAACACCTTCAGAACAGCGGGATGTCCCTCCCAGGGCAGAAGAACACTTACAGAGGGCTCTTTCTACATGCACCAGCTTTTGTTTTGGCAGCTACCTCCAGTGCAATTCTTACTAATCAAAATTGCAACACATTTTAAATGAAAACAAACAACAAAAAAAAAAAACCAAAAACAAAAACAAAATGAGGCCTGCTCTAGTGGCTAGTTAAGATGCAGGACTGAACTAATGGCATCAAATTAGTGATGGGTAGTTGTGTAATTAGTTTTTCACAGTGCTGGTGCCTAATCAAAACCTCATACCAGGGGTAAAGGACCCCATATCAAGGACAATGATTCAATTTTGGCATGTAATCAGCTTGCAAAGAAGACATTGCTTGCTGCAGAAGCTTGTGAACCAAATACTAGTTACAAAGCATAGGGTGGAAAAGGTGGAAGGAGAAGTGCATACAGTACTTATCAGCAGAGCGGTGAGAAAGTCTGCTTCTGGAGGGGCCCTGCCGTGACTGTGATCAGGAGACAATTGTATGTCGAGGAGTTAGTGATGCACAATACAGTTAAGCTGAGCACACCCGGGCCTGCGCTGCACTGTGCTGCACATACAGCGTGGCCTTCATTCTTGTGCTGTGCTGCCCAATCTTTGGCAGCAGGATAAACTCAGACTGGTCATTGTAACTGCAGGCAGCTCCCACTTGGCACCAGTGATTATACCTGCGTGGCTTTGCCTTTATCTAACAGAGCACCATGAAGTTCTTATGGGAACATCCTTTCTGATTGACAGTATAAATGGTGAACAGAACTGTTTTCCTGTGACCAAAATAGAGGAACCTCTCTCTGCAGATGAGATCAGCACAGTGTGCCATGGGAAAATCCATCCAAGGCTCATTTGATACTGCACAACCATAGGGTTCCCAGCGTCTGAAGTGACATAAGATTTACTTGCTACCTATATTCCTCTTTTTAGTCTCTCTTATTAAAGCAGCTATTTTATTAAGCCATTTCTTGTCAGACCTTTCTTACTGAGACCGAGAAAGAGCCCTGCACCACCTCACTCTCTCTCACCTCACCTCCTTCCTGCTTGCCCTCACCCTCTCACTGGTGCAGAACAGGCCAAAACCCAGACTATAGTGGAGAAGGTCCCTTGGGTTTTGGCTCACCATGCATAAATACTTGGATGGGAGAGAAGGGATGGTAAAGATTTGTCTCTTTAGAATGGGGGGGTAGGAAAGGATAAAGGAGAATCTATCAAGTATCATGGTGAGGCGACTCTGTGAACATGGACCAGGAGGCCCTGCACAGATAGAAAAGCTATTGAAGCAAAGCAGCTGTCAAAGGTTGTATTATGAAGACTGGGAACGTGGGTGTTAGTGAAAGGCATGGTTACTGATTCAACATGAGATATGGAACTGAGATATCAACCCAGTCTGTTCTGTGCTATTATTTTTGCTAGCCTCTGTCAGAGGGATTGGGGGGGTGAAAATCCCAGCAGTAAATCTTTTAACCTTTTGTCAAAGACAGAAAAAGACTAAACCAAGATGAAGTGTTTGCAATGTGCATTATAGCATGTGGTTTTCCTTTCTATTTAGCTGTTGAAAGCTTTTTATATGGAAAAGCCATGTCTAGCAATCCTATAGACAATATTAAAGAGAGGGGGTGGAAGGCAAGAAGAAAAGGTCTGTTTAGATGTCTGGAGCTGCTGTTCTCAGTCAGTCATCTGTTTTCCCTCAGACAAAAGACAGCAAAGATAACTGGCGTTCTGCCTGTGGTGCTGATTTTAATTTGCAGACTCACTGCTGGAGGTGCAGAGCCATTCCATGTGACCAGCAAAGCAAGAGATCAGACTTCATTGCCTTCTCCTAAAACATTGCTGATTTCTCCTGAAACATCATCTATTTCTTCTTACTGGTGGCGTGGGTGTTTGGAGATCTGTGTAGGAAGAGAGGGATGGAAGTAGGGACAAGCTGCTTGAAAAAACATTTCCCATTTTTGTGTGAGTGAAGGTTCTGTTTTGTCAGCTAGTGGTGACTTTGAAAGTATGTGTAAGAGTCAGCTCTTTGTGTCTGCTGAAACCTCTGAGCACTGCTGAGCTGAGGCTAGGGCTTGTGGACATCTTATTAGATTCTGGGCTCCCAAAGATTAGAGAGAGATTCTTTCACAGTCTCTTTTAGGTTGTCTATTTCCCTCACAGGCTGGGATGAGACCTCTGAGCAAACAGTGTTCAGGTGGCCTGGTGGCCTCTTCATGCATTTGTCAGCCCAAACCCTACCATATTCTCACATCAGCTTCTCTTCCCAGCTGTTCTGCTCAGCTACCATTCCAGTTCATGTCTTTATAGCAGCATCCACAAGAACCCTTTTAGCACCATTTCCTTAAATCTAAGCAGCTTGAGTTTTAGCCCAGCAATCCTCCCTCTAGCTTTTCATAGAATCATAGAATCGCAGAATCATAGGATTGTTAGGGTTGGAAGGGACCTTAAAGGTCATCTAGTTCCAACCCCCCTGCCATGGGCAGGGACATCTCCCACTAGATCAGGTTGCTCAGAGCCCCATCCAGCCTGGCCTTAAAAAATTCCAGGGATGGGGCTTCCACCACCTCTCTGGGCAACCTGTTCCAGTGTCTCACCACTCTCATGGTGAAGAACTTCTTCCTAACGTCCAGTCTGAATCGTCCCATCTCTAGTATTAATCCATTCCCTCTCGTCCTACCATTACCCAACATCCTAAAAAGTCCCTCACCAGCTTTCTTGTAGGCCCCCTTAAGATACTGGTAGGCCACTATCAGGTCTTCTCGGAGCCTTCTTTTCTGCAGACTGAACAACCTCAACTCTCTCAGTCTGTCCTCATAGGAGAGGTGCTCCAGCCCCCGATCATTCTTGTGGCCCTTCTCTGGACACATTCCAGCATGTCCATATCTTTCTTGCTCCAGAATTGGACGCAGTACTCCACGTAGAGTCTCACGAGAGTGTAGTAGAGGGGGAGAATCACCTCCCTCGACCTGCTGGCCATGGTCCTCCTGATGCAGCCCAGGATATGATTGGCTTTCTGGGCTGCTAGTGCACACTGACAGCTCATGTTGACCCTCTCGTCCACCAGCACCCCCAAGTCCTTTTCTTCAGGGCTGCTCTCAAGCCAGTCACTGCCCAGCCTATATCAGTGCTTGGGATTGCCCTGACCCAGGTGCAGGACCTTGCACTTGGTCTTGTTGAACTTCATGAGGTTGGCATGGGCCCACCTCTCAAGCCTGTCAAGGTCCCTCTGGATGGCATCCCTTCCCTCCAGCATGTCAGCTGCACCACACAGCTTGGTGTCGTCAGCAAACTTGCTGAGGGTGCACTCAATGCCACTGTCCATGTCTCTGAGAAAGATGTTAAACAAGTCCAGTCCCAGTACTGATCCGTGAGGGACTCCGCTTGTCACTGGCCTCCATTTGGACATGGACCCATTGACAGCCACTCTTTGGGTGCGGCCATCAAGCCAGTTCTTTATCCACTGAATTGTCAGTCCATCAAAGCCATATTTTATCAGCTTGGAGACCAGGATGTCATGCGGGACAGTGTCAAAGGCTTTGCTCAGGTCCAGGTAAATGACGTTAGTTGCTCTCCCCTTGTCTATTGATGTTGTGACCTTCTCATAGAAGGCCACCAGGTTTGTCAGGCATGATTTGCCCTTGGTGAAGTCGTGTTGATTGTACTCAATCACCTCTTCGTTATTCTTCTGCCTCAGCAGTGCCTCCAGGAGGATCCGCTCCATAATCTTACCAGGCACAGAGGTGAGACTGACTGGCCTGTAGTTCCCTGGTTCCTCCTTCTTTCCCTTTTTGAAAATGGGAATTATGTTTCCCCTTTTCCAGTCAGTGGGGACTTCACCAGACTGCCATGACTTTTGGAATATAATAGAGAGCGGTTTAGCAACCTCATCCATCAGTTCCTTCAGTACTCGTGGGTGTATCCCATCAGGTCCCATGGACTTGTTCACTTTCAGGTTCATCAGATGGTCACGAACCTGATCTTCACTTATGATGGGCAGTTCTGTCCAACCCCTGCCATTGTCTTCTGTGAATCCGGGAGTGTGGCTGGAGCCCTTGCCAGTGAAGACTGAGGAAAAGAAGTCATTGAGAACCTCGGCCTTCTCCACATCACTTGTCACCAGCTCCCCTGATTCCTTTCTGAGGGGGCTCACACCCTCCCTAGTCTTCTTCTTACCATTAATGTACCTATAGAAATTTTTGCTGTTTCCCTTGATCTCCTTGGCTAGATTTAATTCTAACTGAGCTTTAGCTTTTCTCACCAGGTCTATTGCTGTTCAGACAGCTTCCTTATATGCCTCCCATTCTAGCTGTCCTTTCTTCCACTGCTTATAAATTTTCTTTTTGTGTGACAGTGTGTCCAGGAGCTCCCTGTTCATCCAGGCAGGTCTCCTAGCATTCTTTCCTGCCTTCCTCTTTGTTGGTATAGTTTGCTCCTGGACACGGAGAAGGTGATCCTTGAATACTGAAAAACTGAGCTTTTGTTGATCCTCATAAAGAATTTTATGGAACAGGCTGAGCTGGATTTTTGTTGCTATGGAAAATGTTAAGCTGGTAAGTCTTTGCACAGTAGGGGCCAAATGAAGCTTTTGAGAGCAGCTTAAATTTCTGCACCACTCATGTTTGCAATACTTAATATTATTTTTTTCACAGAGGAGGTAGGAGTGGCTTTCTCCTGTGTAAACTTACGTTATGAGTTAGGAAAGAAATGACAAGTACTTATGAATATGCAGCAGCCTGCCTAAGGGTGGGCCATACAATGGGTCAAGGATGGAAAATGGCTTGCTGTATGCAACCTTATTTCACATTTGAATGCAAGCTACCTTCTTGTGATTGCAACTGAGAAATAAAAGCATTTGTCTCCCTCATAGAGGTTACAGGGCAATTGTGGCAGAGGGAAGGAGCTGCCACATACGAGATTCTGGAAGTGGTCACAGAGGCATTTGGTCTCTGGCCGTCCCAGGGAAGTAGCAGGGCCAGTAAGAGTAGAAGTGCTGCATAGCATGTTCAGGGAGAAAAGACCCTCAAGGAACAACTTTCTTCCTGAAGGTGGGTGTATCCATGAAGAAGCTTTCTCTGTGAATGTTCTAGGAGTCAGAAAACTCAAAACAGCATTCTCTGCTGCTTGCAAGACTGTTGGGAGAAATTATTTTTGAAGCCAGACAGCAATAATCATATAGGAGGTGTTCCTCAGCATGCTACTGATCTCAGTCAAGTCACTTTCTCCCCCAGGGCCCTAGCTTCCTGCTCTATAAATGGAATAAAATGTCAGGTCCCTCTGTGAGATGCTTTCAGCTTTGCTGGTATATATCTTACAAAATAGTGATCGCTAGTTGTCCTTCCTTAAGGAATGGATTAGGGGGCTATTTCATTCATGTCAGGCCCATTGCTGAGACAGAGGATTTATTACAGGTGATCGTAAGATGCCTGTCAGGAGGGAGCTCTCCTGGTAGACAGTAAGCCTGTGGTAGAACCATGAAGAGCACTAGGACCAATGACTCTTTCTCAAAGGAGCCACCTCATTGTGTGATAGCCTGTGAGAGGAGGGACCCTGGCTGTGTATCTATTCACTCTTCTCTTCCCATTTCAGTTTACTCTGGAAAGGATTTGGTTAGACCACTGTTAAGCTGGTGGAGACTTATTCGGATAGTCAGGGAATGGCTCTCAAAAGTGGTAATACATTCTCAGAGAGAAACTCATTATGTGAATGTGGTTTGCTTTTTAGCAGTTCTTGCATATTTTTCTTTTTTTTCCTTAAGCACTCAGTTCTCTGTAACAATCTTTTATTTTTGTTATCAACCTTGAGGATATTTTTAGCTCTCTGTATATGCAGGCAGGCTCATGAATATCTTAAATGTCACATATAAATGAAGAAGTCATTTTTCCCCCCCATACTGATCACACAGCTGGTGACAATCATTGCAGCTTCAAGCTAAGGCCAGCATATTTTAGAATTCTACCAAAGCTGAGTTTATTAAAGAAAGATGCATGGCAACAGTCAAAGTTTTGCAGAGACTACAGATCATGGGACCATGTGTGAACTTTTTATTGGAGTGGAGTCTTCATGTTGTATTAATTCTGATTTTCATACCAATTTCCTGTCTGTGCTATTTTCTCATAGCCTATACCCAAATTTTTCAACTATCTTGATGTTTCTTTGCAGAATTAGCTTGCTAACTCCCTTAAATTAAAGTCAAATAGTCTGTGGCAAACATGAGGAGCTCAGTTAGGAGACGTTTAACAGCAATATTCAATATTTGCATTCGTATGTCCCTTTTGCTGTGTTCGTCTCTCCTTATGAAATTCAATCTTCCATAGCTCCTGAAGCACTCTTCAGCACGATACAGCACAATATAATAGGACTTACCAGATTAAAAACTCACAAATCGTAAGTCAAAACTGATGCAGAAAAATTGCCTCCCACTTCTAGAGGCTTATTAAACACCCACCAGCTGTACCAGCAAGCAGTCTGTTGGCTAGTACAGCTTGCTGGGAGAGAGCTCTAATACTAAGCCTGTGACTGCCTCATACCAAGGGTCTTTAAACTGTCAATGACTCAGCTGTCTTTGCTAAGATGCTGAGAGAGGAACCATATCTGCGGGGGGGTACATGGCTTCCTTGATGAGGATCTATATCAAAGTAACTTCATAGCAGGACATGAAACATGCTAGTATATGCATGCTGGGGGCAAAAGACAGAGAGGAGAGAGAACGAAAAGCTCTCAATGCTTTTTCTTCTGCTACAGACAATGTAAACAGATGTGTTGATATTTTTAATAGCCTTTCTGGGAAAGCACTGTCTGTCTGCTCCCTGAGCACAAAGAGAACACAGAGGCCACAATCTCAAGACTGCTGTTCTTTTCCCTTGAAGATTTGAGCTTGCTGTGAAGAGCCACTGAAGCTGTTTTCCCACCACAAAGAGCCTCACAGGTTAAACAGGGGTAAGTGAGAGATAAGAGAAAGAGCACTTCACTGCATCTCTTATCCTCATGCTGTAGAGTGCTTCTGGGCAGCACACAGAAACCTCTTCTGCTTCTGTTGCCCAGTGTCCTTGGTTATGGCCAGATGTATTGAACCAGCCAAATCAGTGGGCTTTTTCTTTTCTGAGTGTCCTGACTTGCCATTCAGAGCAGCATAAGTTACAGGTGTTAAGGAAAGCACCCTTTTGTGAGAGGAAAAAAACTGATGTGTAAGGATCCACAGGCCAGAAACTACTTAACTTACAGGATGGAAAAGACTTAATATGGTCTGTGGTGTACTGTAAGATAAGACAAGAGATCAGTTGATGGCTATTTGCTATTTTGACTTAGTTCTCCCTAGTGTCTTGTTTGATCTGCTGGTAAATTGGCTTCCTGAAAGAAGATGGCTGTAGGAATGAGAAGATCTGGATCTCCCCTGGATGGTGCCTGAGGCTCAGAACTGAGATAAGTTCTGGAAATAATGGGTCTTCTTTTCTCTCATTGACCATTTGACCAAAGATCCCTTTGCCCACACAGGTAGCTGAGGTTTGGTGGAATCAAATTAAGTACAGACACACACCAGCTCTGGGGAGAGGTGAAGAAAGAGCTCTTGCAATGTCAACTGAATGGATTAGGTAACAGCAAATCTTCCATAGTCTGAGGATTTCTGATTGGGAGTGGTCTGGAAGGAGGTAAGATTTTTCAGACCTTCTGGAGGAGACCTGGTCACCCAGATGAAATCACTGAGACAACTGGTAAAATATATATGAGTTTCAGGATGGGTGGGTGGTGGTAGTGGGGGTCATGTTGTGATATGGGGTAGAGGGATCTTAGTATACATCCTGGCACTTTTGAAGAGGACAGCCTTTGGTGAGAAGCCACTTTGCCTCACGTGCAACTACATCAAACTGTGATCCTAGTTGCCAGCAATGCAAGTCACATCTGTGGTGAAGGAAGGACTCAAACCTAGTCCACCAAGTGACTACTAAAGTAGGTTTCCTCTCTGCAAGCTTTACCATGCACAGTCAGGGGACAAGTTTGTTCAGAGGTAGTTAAGAACAGACAGGACAGACTGCAGTGATCAGGTGCAGGGCTCAGACAGACAGGCATATTGGCCAGCCAGAGTTTACAGGCAACTGCCCCTTTTGTACCCTTGTCTGTCTACCCCACCTTTTTGTTCATCCCTGCTCCCTCTTCCCCTGCACATCGCCTCCTTGGATGGCATAGTCCAGCTTACCTCATCCAACATGCTGGACACTCAGGTTTGCGTCCTTACCCATTGCAAAGTTCCAAGTTTGCCTGCAGTTTCTTGATAGCCCGTCAGCTGGTGTGACTCACCAGGTTTGTCTCTGGTTATTGTCTTCAGTATCACTAGTTGCTCAGATTTTATGAATCCAGTTTTCTCCCTCCCTTTCCTTATTGTCACAGCTGATAAAATAAATTTTCTCACACTTCAAATATGTGGTCACATACGTGACTGTCTTGTTTATAAGCTTTTCTTTCTACCCCCATCTTTTGCCCCTTCCCCCTGCATGTCATTTGTATGTCTGTAGAACTCCATTGATTCCTGCACACTCCCAGTCAGGTGTCTGGCATTCCCCTGCTGATTCACAAGTTTATCAGCTGCAAAGATCGAGATTCTCATCCTAGATGTGGTGCCAGTAACTGTTAGATGGCCCATCAATTAGTGAAACTTCAAAGGTTCGTTTCTCCTCAATGTCTTATTGTTTGGATTCTGTCACTGGGCACCACTGAAAAAAGCCTACCTCCATCTTCTTTGCAATCTCTCTTGAGGAGGAGATCAACCATGATGAGATTGATTGACACTGTTGTCGCCCACCCTGTATCTTCTCCTTTCCATGCTAAACAGTCCCAGCCCTCTCAGCCTTTCCTCATATGCAAGATTCTCCAGTCCTTTAATCATCTTTGTGGCTCTTTGCTGTACTTCCTCCAGTATGTCCATATCTGCCTTGTACTGGGAAGCCCAGAAGGGGACCCAGCACTCCAGCTGTGGCCTCACACTACTGAAGAGACAGGCAGGATCCTCTCCCTCCGCCTGCAGGCAACACTCCCCCTAATGCAGCCGAGGATGCTGCTAGCCTTCTTTGTGGCAAGGGCACATTGCTAGCTCCTGTCCACCAGGGCCCCCAGATCCTTTTCTGCAAAGCTGCTTTCCAGCCAGGAGGTCCCCAACATTTACTCAAACTTAGAGTTATTCCTCCCCTTGCTGCAGGACTTTGCACTTCTCCTTTTTGAACTGCATGAGGTTCCTGTCAGCCCATTTCTCCATCCTGTTGATGTCCCTCTGGATGCCAGCACAACCCTCTGATGTATCAATCACTCCTCACAGTTTTGTGTCATCAGCAAGCTTGCTGAAGGTATACTCTGCCCCATTATCCCAATAATTAATGAAGATTCTAAATAGGATTGGACCCCATATCGACACCTGGGGTACACTGCTAGTGGCTAGCCTACAACTAGACCTTGTTCCACTGATCACAACCCTATAGGCCTGGCCATTGAGGCAGTTTTCTGTCCACCTTATTGTTTGCTCATCTAGCCTATGCTTCATCAGCTTCTCTATGAGGATCTTATGGGAGACAGTGTCAAAAGTCTTAAAAAGCCAAGGCAGACAATATCCTCTGCTCTCCCCTCATCTACCAAGCCAGTTATTTCATCATATAAGCTTATCAAGTTGGTAAAGCATGACTTCCACTTGATGAATCCATGCTGACTCCCTAGAAACATCTGGGGAATTTCCTCGTAACAGTGCCCTGTAAGCACTACCTTAGTTACATGTAAATGCTGGAGGTGACCTTGCTTAAGCCCTGTTTTGTTTATTTTGTGATCCCTTCCTGCCACATTTCCTTCCACATTACCTCATGCCTTTTATTTGTCAACCCTGTCCATCACTACTTCACAGAGCAGCTGATTAATCTCTCCCTCCCCTGTAATTCCTAGTTTAAAGCCCTCCTTGCCCATTCAGCCGTCCTCCTGGCAAAGATATCTTTGCCCCACTTTGGGAGGTGGATTCCACCTCCCAAGCAGATGCTGAACTGTTGACAGTACCATAGTCGTAGAACCAGAACCCTGTTACCGACACCAGCTCTGCAACCAGTTACTGACCTGTATGATTAGTGCTCTCCTCCTCTCACCCTCTCCCCTGACCAGCAGGATTGAAGAGAACACCACTGGGGTCCCCGTGCCCTTGAGTACTGGATACTACAGAACTAGAGTGACAGGGATACTCAGGTGGAAAGAAGATTTGAACATAGCACCTGGGTCCCTATACTGCATTTCTTCAAGGTGTTTGGGGCAATATTTAGAGTGCTTCATGTGATGCTTCTGCTAATCCAGTCTCTGTATATGGAGGTGCAAGTGTAAAACCTGGCTTCTCCTGCCAGCAAGGACGAGGATGCGTTCATTCATTGTGCACAATTGCCACGTGAACCCACAGACTGTAATGAGGACTCAAATGACAAGCTTTAGTTTAGGAAATCACAGGAGCTCTGTATCCAAACACATTGAATCAAAGCCTTAGGGAAGAAGTCAGCTTCTAAGTATTCAAGGGACTAGATGTTCCCTCCCTTAGACAAGTCAAACTGTTTCTTTCCAGCCCTCACAGTTTAATAGATAACTTGTGAAAAACAGAGTTTAAAAATAAATGTCAGCAGAGAGTTTTCTTCAGCACAAGGCATCTGTATTTTGAATGATCCTTTTATCCTAATTTGTCTTCTTCAGGCATAGCTACAATGGCCAGTGTAATAAAAATGTTGTCTCTTGGTCTCTGCATTCTCATTTGTCTCTCTGTGTTTATCTGAAAACAGTGCAGACCTTCAGAATGGATCTGGACAACATTTCACCAATCAAAAAATGGCTTCTCTCTTGCCAAAATATTTTTCTTTCTCTGAGCTTTTCCTTTATTTTTTTTTTCATTTTTCTTCTCTTCTGAGTAACAAAATGAAAACTGAAGAAAGCAGCAAAAAAATTACTGAAAAAGAAAAATGCCATTGCTGCTCAAAACCCCAGATCAAAATATGAATGAAATTTCTGAAATACTTCACTGAAGAAAATGTTTACATTTTCCATGGGGCTTTCAATACAGAAGGAACACTGAAAGGTAAGTGGGAAACTTTGTACGGCGCTCCATATATGAGGTCCTCTGCACACCTGACACTCCACCTGAATGGTGGTCCCCATTCTTGTTCTCTCTCTATCCTTCCCATTTACATGTAGAAGTGTTTTTCTTCCTGTTTGGTCTTTTTTTTTGGGTTGGGTTGGGTTGGGTTTTTTTTGTCCAAAGCATCTTTTAGACCTTCCAAATCCATCTGCTTTTTTGCCTTCAGCCAATGACCTACAGAGCGCTATCATTGTGACATGTGACATGGACACCATTATGATCTCCAGTAGCTGACTGGAACTAGACCAATTCAATCAGCTGTTGAACTGATTTTATTAAAATGCAACTAATACAGGGAAGTGTATTTAGATTCCTAAATCATGCCTACTTGAAGCCTGGTGTGGAATCTCGCTAGTGCTGGTATTTCCAGAACATCTGCTGTCAGCTTCCCCCAGAACATCCCTTCAAGTTAGATTTCTGACTTTTTAAATGACATTTAGTTTTGGTTTTAAAGCTTATTCTTTTCTAGACATTCCAATTATTCTGCCTTTTGTTTTAATGGGCCATTAAGATTTTAATGGACCAATGAAAATAAGAGGACCTGGTGTCATTGTGCCCTATATTTGTGAGCATTTAGAGTGTCCTTAGGGATTTCCTTTATGTAAATTACAATCTTTTGTTCAATTGGCTTTTATTGCTCAAGTCTCCCTGATAAGATGAACCTTTTTTTAGCTCCTTGGGGCTATTTTTTAACATTTTTGTCTAAAGGTTAGCCAGCTGACCTGAGGAAAAATAATAGATTTATGATTCTGTGGCTAGTTCAAAAAAATGGAGGAAAAATCCAGAGTGACTCTAATTGATCAGGTGTTTTCTTTTCTAAATGAGAACCCAAATCCATTTAAGTTCAGACTGTTTTGTACAGATTTTTGATGTTTCATAAAAAAATTGAATTATGTAAGCCTTTCTCTAAAGCACTATTTCTCCTATTAATTGAAGATAGGTGAAAAATGCAATTTGTATATGAAGGATGTCTTTTACTTGTACAAAAAAACATCCGGAAGAACATTTTTATGGACTGAAAGCAAAGAATAACTTAGAAAACAGCACCAGAGATAGTTTGATATATTAAAAAATAATTCTTTATTTTTGACAAAAGCATTTGTTAAAATTGACTTGGGTTTTGTCCTTTTTTGCAATCACATTCTCTATTCATTTCTTATGCTTTCCCTAGTTCTAGTTACATTCTGTCCTGTATCCATTTCTTGTATGCAATGGTATCTTTGTGTTGACATGTGCAGATTCACAAAGTATTCACTACTCATATGAAGGTGCTTTCCCATATGTAGCTTTCCCCCTTAATTTTTTACATATTTGCAGTAGCCAGTGAGTTAGAGAGC
This sequence comes from Alca torda, assembly GCA_008658365.1. NCBI lineage: Eukaryota > Metazoa > Chordata > Aves > Charadriiformes > Alcidae > Alca > Alca torda. The sequence continues at coordinate 51,081,851 of CM018101.1, read as the reverse complement.
CTTTTGGGGGGCATTCTGGCATAGAGAAATTAATGGAGAGCACTGATCTGGTTCCATGCACTTATCCTGAGTCTAGAGGGGCTGAGGGATGAAGTATCTCCCTTCCTACTTGTAGTAAGGTAGTCGTCCAGCAAGTTGTCCAGCTGGAGCACTCCATAGAGGGAAGAAAGTGGTGTGAGATGGGCTGAGTAAACCACAAGCCTCCCAAGGTCTGAGAAGAGCAAGTAAAGCTGTTGGGGAGGCTCCAGTCAGTGATCCTTTCTCAAGGAAGGCGAATGCTAGAAAACTGCACTGAGCAAAAGATCTGAGGTGTCAGTTCCCAGTGAGCAGTGCTGGGGACCCTCTTGGCTGTGTGTGCTGGGGTGGGTTTTTAGGTGGGTTTAGACTGGATTTCAGGAAGAGGTGGATCAGAAAATGGATACTCTGAAATGGTATAGGGAGCCAGTCTATGTGGGAGCATGTCTTCCATGCCTGGATTAGACATCAATGGGTGGTTCTCACACCGTATCCTGGGACAAGTGCTTCATAACATGCAATAGGGAAAATGGGTGAAATCACTGCAGCCTTAAGCACACTGCCCATATAATTTCTGCTGTCATGTGCTTACGCATGTTTTGGCTTCCTGTCCTTACCAGAAGGAGATATTTCACTGAGTCTTTCCTGTTGAGAAGGACCAAAAGTGTCTTTTAAGCTGTGACCTGGCTTAGTACTGACTTCATCAGTGGTTGCCCTTCCTAATATTGCAGCAGTGATGTCATCCTCTTCTCCATATAGGTGTTTGGTGGATGCACAATTGTGAGTTCAGGATGGAAAACATTCAGCCGTGTGTGTTGCTTAAGAAAATTAGTCCTACAGAGACAGGTTAAATTAGCAGTGTCCTGAGATGTAAATGTATTTTTTCTTTTGTTTGTCCTGGGATTTGGTTTATAGTTATTCTTTTAGTACAACTCATGCTGCAGGAATTTATCTTTTCTCTATTATTTTTAAATATTACATACAACCAATCAGCAATTAAACATTTTTCATTTCCTTTAACAGATGGCATCCAAATCGTCTTTTTAGCTCTTAGAACCAGGTCAGTGCCTGTGAGTAAATAGTTTATAACTCTTTTTTTTTTTTTTTTTTTTTTTTTTTTTTTTATGAAGGCTTTTTGGCTTCCTCTTCACACTATGGATTACAGATATTCAAACAATCCCTCTGTTTTAGAAATTTTACTCTACACATTTACATTTGGAAATGAATATCTTTTTTGGTCCTTGTAAAGGCAACCCACAGAGTTAATATGAGGTAAAACAAAGGAGATGATAGAAAGAAAGAATGGCTTTTCAATACCAGAAGGAATGTCTGATACTGGGGATGCGGAGGCATGAAAAGAGAACCATGGCAATTCATCTCTAGGCAGAAAAAAGACTGAAAATGACAAAAGAGCTGACTTAGTCTAGGGCTGAGCAATTCTAAACAGAAGTAGCAGCAAAAAATTATGTCTACATTTTACAAATAATCCCAATGCCATTTTATTCCCTTTAATGCCAGGTGTATCCCAGGAAGCTCATTCCTAACAAACACTTGTAAATGTAATGTCTCACAGAAAACTGATTTGAATGAAAATGCTCACTTCCTTTCCGTCCCTCCAGGGTGGTTATTGTGAGGCATGGAAGTTCGTGGGAAACCAGGTGCTAGAGTGATGGTGTAGGGAGGGGTAATTTACAAGCAGCAGTCATCTCGATTCCTCCCCTTCCCACAATTCTCAGGAGAGCTGCTCGCCTGAATCCTTTGTAAATCACATCAGTTGTGATAGCATGGTTCTGTGGGAGAGGCAAAACCAAATTCCTGGGTTTGGTACATCCTTCACTGGGAGACCTGGGTCTGGAAGGTAATACCTGTATACAGCCTTGTAGGTGACAACATAGCCTGTTAACAGTCCTCATGGAAGTGGCCTGTTTGATATGGAAAGAGGCAACTGCAGTCCAAGGTCAGCCTGCAGTGACTTGGCTTGCAATTATTAATACAAATCCCTGAAGTCACAGGGAAGTGAAAAACCTGGAAAGAATGTTAGCAGGCAGACCATTCCCATCCTCTCATTAAGGGCATTCACCACTCTCTGGTGACCGGGCGGTTCTTTTCCCATCATGGCAAAGCAGCTTCCTTTGTTCTTTGCAGAAGATAGTTACCACTGTGGTCCAACAGACCCTTCAGTGAGATGTTTAAGGCCTTCCTTGCAACATCAGCGTCCCTGAAAGAGCTTGATTCCAACTCACTATCAGTGATGTGAATCTCCTAGGCATATTTGCTTGTCCTCAGGTATCCAGAGGTGATTTGATCCCACCTCTCTCAGAATGCTCTTTTGAGATTCTGTCTCTCTACAAAGGGAGCTGAAGTGTGTAATTTGGAGCAGACATCTGACTGTCAGACAGCTGCTTTTGAACCAATAGAATCTTCACCTTAGGACATTTACAGCCAGCTACTGTGCAAAGAGCATCAGTACCTCTCTCTGATTCATGGAATAGGTTGAACACTGACTTTCATCTAAAATGACTGCCTCTACACTGTGTCGAGGTGTTGTCACAGAATAATACATCTTATATCCCCATTCCCTGCTGGTAATTGCTAAGTCAATGGAGTAATTAGTTATGGATGTTCTCTGCATCTGCAAAGCAGAAAAAAAAAAAAAAAAAAAAAAAAAAAACAAACCAAAAATAAAACCAACCAAACAAAAAACCACAAACAAACAAACAAAATATCAAACCCCAAAAAAACAATGACTCAAGATCTTCAAGTCCATCTCTGCGAGAAATTTGGCCCACTTCAGGCAAATGAGGCAGGAATAACCTGTGGTTCCAAGTTGTTTGAAAGGGAAGACTGGTTTCTATAGTTATCTTCACAAGGAGCACAGTTTCTGAAGATCTCCCAGAGCTGTGAAGGATTATCAAGAAGAGACATGCCAGAATGTATCACAATTCCATGGCAGCTGGAGATACAAATGAATTAAAAGAACTTGGGAACATAATATCAATGCACAACAGTGTTTGCAATGGTGATTGTTGCCAATGTGACGCTAAAATAGTTACCTCTAGTTGTGGACCTTACTTGTCCTGGGAGTTGAGAGACACATCTCTCTTCCATGTTGATAGGTATGAATAAGGCCGTATCTAGCACTTGCCACCCTTTTTGTGGTGGCATGGGCCCACTGTGCAGAGCTACCCCAAACAAGTTGGAGCAGAAATCAGTAGGCACAATTGGCTCAGTGCAGCACCATGCACCAGGTTAAGTTTCATCATAAGCACTCATGCCAGTACCATTTTTCTCCTATCCCTTAGTAGCCCAAGGATGGGCAGATTATCAGGCTTCTTGAAGAAGAGGCTATATTAGTGACTGCAAGTCCTGAAACTCCTATGAAGCTTGGAGTAGGTAAAATTTGCCACATTCTTTGCCTTGCCAAAGAAAGTCTTTTTTCCTTTCTTCAGACCAAATATTATATTTTACTGACTTTATCTAAATGTTCTACTGTTGTAAGTTATATAACATAATATATAATATAATATAATGTAATGTAATGTAATGTAATGTAATAATATAATATAATATAATATAATATCATATCATATCATATCATATCATATCATATCATATAAATATATAATGTTAGAGATGTATCTGCTTTACCGGATGCTGTACTACCAGTGCCTATGTTTTCTGCAGCATATGTGACATAAGAACAAAATTAAGCCTAATATGCAAAGTGTCTCATTACAAGTCTCTTGAAGACCTAGCTAGAAATCATGATAACAAGAAATTACAATACACGTGCATCTGAATTCCAGCCATTGCTGGACTTGTTGCCAGGTCATCAATATGCAAGTACGATGTATGGTTATGAATAGAAGGGACAAAGTTTGTCTCAGACAGAAAAATCTCCAGGACAAAATCTACGGTGTTGATGAAAGGGAAAGAAGGAAAGGACATGTGAACATCTGCAGGCTTGATCTAAGGGGTTTTTCCTTTTTCTCCCTCTTCTCCCTATCCTACTGGAGGTGTGGCTAGTGAGCAAACAGCTGTGTGGTCCTAGTTGCTGGCTGGGTTTAAACCATGAGAGAAGTAAAAGACATATTTGTCTTAGGCAGACAGAAAATGCATATTGCTGGTCATGTTGCAAGCAAGGAGTAGTGTTTTGCAGTTGTCTTCACAGGACAAGGCAATACTCTGAGGAAGGGAGGGAGGAATGCAGAAGGTAGGCCTACATGTTCCAGAGTTTAGAAAAATTTCTTCCTTTCTGAAGCCGGGAACCTAAAGTCATCCTTATGCTAGCTGCAAGACTAAAATTATCAATGATAATAAAAATGTGTCCAAAGAAGTAAAATCTAGGGAAGCAGAAGTCTTGTATCTTGCCAAGTCTTCTGTCACTGAATTGTTATGTGACTTCAGCTGGAGGTAAAAAGGGACCACAACGTCTTCTAACTTCACTTAAATCCTATTTGCAGACAGAAAATAATACAGAGAATCATTCATTTTTCTCAAAGTATAGTGCTCCATGCTGGACACGATACTGCAGCTGAAACCTTTTCCCCTCCCCTAGAGTGTATATTCTGTATTCCTATTAACACATCCAAGAGAGGTGCAGTAACATGCTGCTGTTGTTTGCGAGCTAACTTCACCCTCAAAATCCCTTACTCTATACTAACCATGTGGCTACCTTTTTTGTAATGACACGTTTGTTTTTTCCCCTCAAAATGTATCACTTGTCTCTATGACATTTCATCTTGTTGACCTTAGTTCATCTTTCCAACTTGTAAAGATAATTTTGAATTCTGATCCAGCCTTCCTGACTGCCCCTTTCAGTTCTGTGCCATCTGCAACTACTGTAAATGCACTTGCTCTCCATCTTCCTGGTCATTAATGAAACAATTGAATAACACAAGGCACAGGATAGACACCCATGGGAACCAATTTGCATCTCTCTCCACAAATGTCAGTGAATCATCAATAACTATTCCGACTGCCTTCTAAAAAACAGACAGACCACCCCCCAGCCAGCTCTCTGTTCTCTATTGGCTCATCAGAGCCACAGGTATTTTGTTTGCTAACATGGAGTTTACATGCAGACTTGCTGAAACTGAAACATACTGCACCCAGTAGGTACCCTTATGAGTGATCCTGGACAAATGCTTTTTTTTACCTGTCCTTGACACTTCACCTCGTCTGGTGAATTCCTGCTAACTGGAAAAGGGGAAACACAAACCCCAATTTTAAAAAGGGAAAAAAGGAAGACTCAGGTAACTACAGGCCAGTCAGTCTTACCTCTGTGTCCAGCAAGATCATTGAGCAGATTGTCCTGGAAACCATGCTAAGAATGCTAAGGCACATCGCAAACAAGGAGGTGATTGGTGACAACCAGCATGGCTTCACTAAGGTGACAAATTCATTGGCTTTCTATGACAGTGGATAATGGAAGATCTGACATCATTTACCTGGATGTGGGCAAAACATTTGACACTGTCCCACACATCATCCTTGCCTATAAATTGGAGAGACATGGATTTGACAGGTGGACCACTCGGTGGATAAGGAACTGGCTGGATGGCTGCACTCAAAGAGTTGAAGTCAATGGCTCGATGTCCTAGTGGAAACCAGTGATGAGTGGTGTTCCTGAGGGGTCAGTACTGGGAATGGTGCTGTTTAACGTCTTGTTGGGATTGAGTGCACCCTCAGCAAGTTTGCCAACAACACCAAGTTGTGTGATGTGGTCAACACGCTGGAGGGAAGGGATGCCATCCAGAGCAACCTGGACAGGCTTGAGAAGTGAGACCATGCAAGCCTCAGGAAGTTCAACAAGGCCAAGTGCGTGGTCCTGCATGTGGGTTGGGGCAATCCCAAGCACAAACACAGGCTGGGTGGAGAATGGATTGAGAGCAGCCCCGAGGAGAAAGACTTGGGTGTATTGGTTGATGAGAAACTCAATATGAGCTGGAAATGTGCACTCACAGCCCAGAAAGCCAACTGCATCCCCAGGCTACATCAAAAGAAGTGTACCCAGCAGGTTGAGGGAGGTGATTTTACCCATCTACTCTGCTCTGGTGGGAACCCACCTGGAGTACTGCATCCAGCTCTGGACCCCTCACAGAGGAAAGACATGGACCTGTTTGAGCGGGTCCAGAGGGGGGCCACAAAGATGATCAGAGGGCTGGAGCACATCTTCTGTGAAGACAAGCGAAGAGAATTGGGCTTTTTCAGCCTGGAGAAGAGGAGACTCCAGGGAGACATTATAGTGGCCTTCCAGTACCTAAAGGGGGCCTACATAAAAGATGGGGTCCTACACTCTTTCTCAGGGAGCGTAATGATAGGACGAGGGGTAATGGTTTTAAACTGAAAGAGGGTAGACTTAGATTAGATATTAGGAAGAAATGAGGATGGTGAGAGACTGCAACAGGCTGCCCAGGGAAGCTTTGTATGCCCCATCCCTGGAAGTGTTCAAGGTCAGGTTGGATGAGGCTTTTGAGCAACTGGGTCTAGTGGGAGGTGTCCCTGCCCATGGCAAGGGGGTTGAAACTAGATGGTCTTGAAGGTCCCTTCCAACCTAAACCTTTCTATGATTCTATGATTCTTTTCCTCCACAGTGAGGTTTGTTTAGACCCAAATTCTGTGGTTCCTGGGGCTGAAGTTAGGGTGATTCTAACCCTAGCTCCCTAGAGATTTTTTTTCCCTTTTACAAAAGCCGATTTGCCCTGCATTTTCATGGGGCTCCACCTTTCCTCTACTAGTTATCAGAAACAGTATTGTGTAAGATTACTTTTGTTGTGCCTTTCAGCACTCAAGGAGTAATTTCTTCAGACTTGGCCAGCTTTCTCAGAATTTTTATACTGTTCTTTTCCTTACTCTAGCCAGTGATTTTCTTGCCTTGTAACATTGTCTGATCACAGTTTTGTGAAGATTACAGAGAAACAAGTAGAATATTTAGTTGTATCACACATTGTTCCCTTTTCCCATGAAGTAACAGACCTATACTTCACTTTGAACTGTTCTGTTATACTTGAAGAATGTTTCCTTATTGCTTTTTCAGGTGTCTTATACTTATTCCTCCTTTTTTATATCCTGGTATTGTAGCTTTTGAGGCTTCATGGTAGCATTTGGAGTATATGTTAGCACTTTTTTCCACAGCTGTGAGGGTTTCCATCTGTGGAAAGGAAATTCTATGAAAATTATACTACTCCTGAAGATGGGATAGCAATAAAAATGCAGGTGTGATGCCATATAATGCCAAAGTGTGAGGAACGGAGGGAGTAAATGATAAGTATGACTGGTAAAGACATAACGGAGTATCCTGTAGACTAATAGGACAGATCTCTGAAAGGTAAGTCTAGAACATTCCTTCACCATTTTGCATTAATTTTGATTTGCTGTATGGCTTACTTCCCCCTGATTAGGATGTGGGCTAGTATGATCAGGGAGTAAATGGGAAAATAAGAGAACTTGGGGAATTTAGACAGGACACTTAAATTTCTGATGTTGTTCCTCTTCCAGCATATTGTTTCTAGGCTAGAAACTCAAGTCCAGCCAGTTCACTAGGAATAATCACATGTTGTTTCTCTCTAAACACAGCTGAATATCTGAAAAGGTTTGATGGCATAAGGATTTTATATGTCTCTCTGAAAGATGATGTTTGAAGATAATACATATTGCAGACTGTGGAACTTCAAGCATAAATTGTTAGCAGAGTAACGGGAAGAAGTTTAGAACTGTGACATTGATGGAGAAGTAATATCTGCAGTTTGTGGGATGAATTTAAACAAATCAAAGACCAAACTTGTTGGTGGCCCAATGTTAAAAGGAAATATCCACACAGTGAAAACACAGATGGCTCACAGATCTTGTATGAAAGGAAAGGACTGGTATTAATTGCAAGGCTGAGCTAGAGAAGCACTCTAAGATGCCTACTCTTCAGCAGGGGTTTCTTACTGCATGATTACTCATTGCACATCTTACCAGATGTGGAAAAAATTTCCATTGGCTTGGTACCCAGTGGGCAGAGATGTAAGTGTTATTACCTGACTGCTACAGTGGTAATATCCCAGCTGTCTTCGGGTCTGCAGGTGCTACACATCCATCAAACACTAGAAAACTATTTTTTTATTAGTGCAGGTGACTGGCACAGACAGCTTCCTGTGCCATGTACTTCCCTATTTGGGAATGCTGACCTGATGGCCTTGCTGAGCACATACCAGGGTGTTGAGTGGGAATGATTGCATGTGAGAAGGCTTCTTCAATCAAGTCAATTTCTGCTCACGTTAATAAGAATACAGAAACAGGTGTGGTAGTGTTCAGCAGGGTCATGTCTGCTTCTCTACAGTGCTGGTAAACTGACCCTTTCATTTCTTGGGGGCATGGGGGTTAGTCCAGATGGCTCCCTTGCAGATTTTTATTGGCGTTATTGACATCAGATATAAGTGTTGAGCAGGCAATAGGCAGCAGATGTGTATATATACTTGGCTGCCTGTTGTAGTGTGGGTTAGTTGGTTTAAACATGTTTGGAGATATTATTTCTTTTTTTATTGTAAGAAACGACTTCTCCGAAGAATTAATTTCTTTATAGACAAGATGAGAAACTAGTAACAACTAACACTCTATTAACAGTTGCAGTTAGTTCAGAAGTAAACGTAACTGATCTACTTTACTACAGAGATCATTAATTTTTATGTTCTACAATGCTCCTTGCTGTGAAGTAATATTATGCATGAGATATCTTTTGCTGTCATTTCAATTCATTAGGCATATACAGCATATTTTCTTGTTAATAATACCATAAAGTATGAATTAGAAGAGTCCTGTCCCCATTTGACAGCACTGTTTTGAACATGAAGCCAACTCCTGCTTGTTTAATGGGATCTGGATTGTGCGCACAGGAATGTTGAGCTAGAGGCAAGACGGGAATCCACTCAGATTTGACTCAGGTTTCTGTGTAAAACTTTAAGTCTCCCCTCCTAGAAGTTCCTCTTCATTGGAATAGGCAGTCTGCAGTCCTGGGGAATCCCTCTGTTTCCTCCAGGATATCTCATTCCTTTCATCTGGTGCATCTTCTTCAGCAAGTTCCAGATTATCTGGTTTTAGTCTGCAGAGTACTCTAATTTTTAGCTCTTCCTGCTCAGTGAACAGACACCTTCTTTTGTCCCTCTGTCAAAGAAATAGGAAACCTGAGTCTCTGCTCCTGACTTTAGGAAGTAATGATTTTTTTGTTCTCTGTTCAGGTGACCTGTTCAGGGTGAGACCAAGGACAAAGTGAAGCAAGACTAAAGAAAATATTTTTTTTCACACATACTGCCAATAGGACTCTCCTCTTCCTCCAGTGTACAGCCCTGAAGGGTTCATGGTTGTTCTTTTCTTCCCCATGCTTTTTTTTCTGTTTGTCCTCCTCTTTTTCCATTAAGCCCTTAGTTGTCACCAAGAATTTTTGCAGGGGAACTGCAGTCCCATTCACTTCAAAGCAATTGGATGGAAAATATCAAGAAAGAAAAACAATTATTGATTACAAGATCATAACAGAAGGAAAAAGAAGTTATTCTGGAAATGTTCCCCTTTCATTTTGTTTCTTCATAAACATTTCATTATGCTTTACCTTTCATAAAAAAACAGGTTGCCTCTTTGTACACAGTTTGGCACACAGTTCAGATTATACTGGATTATTTGGCATTAGGAAGGCACTTCAGAGCACTGATGTGGTTAGGGAGTGATACTAATGCACAGTGAATAGAGAAAACAGTGCTGAAAATGCTTTCTAGGAAAGAAGATGAAATGGCAGGAGTCTGGGGACAGCTTTGGATAGTGATGAAGGAAGTCACAAGGATAAAGAGATGACGAAGGGCTCAAAATACCAAGTTCTGAAGAAGACAGGGCTAGAAGAATCAGCATTTCCTATGGAATATGTTGACCTAGTCATGACAACTTCATTAATTTTACAGCTGTTCATTTATTAGCACTAATGGAATGCGTCCCTAAATAAGTAAAATTAAAAGGGAGTATGGGGATACCCTTCAGAAGATAATAACAAAAAGGTAATTAAGCGACCTCTAACTCAATGTTGTGTTTCAGCTAACACAGAGAAAAAAATTGGCTTCACATCTGCGTCATGAAATGCGATGAAGTATCAGCTTCAGATACCAGTTTTCAGTTGAAAACTTCAGACACTTTAGGAATTCAGTTTTGCAACAGCAGTTGCAATATATTTCCTAATGAAATTTCCTAATGAAAATTGATTTTGAATCAAAAACAGTTTTCTTTTTATGGCAAATATTTTCTTTTGACTACTTCAGAAATTTTTCTGCCTTTGCTCGTGGAAAAAACAAGTCATTGAAAAATTCCTGACCAGGCATAGTTAGTGAGATTGAGTTCTTCTTCTCTTGCATAATAATAGAAGTTAAAATGCTATTCATGTAACCGTGTCTTTTGAGCATTGCACTCCTCATGCTAACAGCATAAATCACCAGGCTTCCCATGTCTCTTGAAGGTACAGCAACAGTGAAAATATGAGGTCAACCAGGCACCATGTTAGTATCATCACATCAACACATAGCACAGAGGTCTGTTTTCCAGCCGAAAGAATTGGTCCAAGAGAGCAAAGAATTGACATACCTTTAATCATGGAAAAATGCACAGTCCAGGTTATATAAAGAGGTTGGGATATGTTGGATGTGCAGGTGACACTTGCTATCTGATTGTGATTATAATGGATAACAATTGTGTAAGTTAAACAGCCATATATCACCAATTTTAAGCTAGACACCGGTAGCAAGAGTAGGAAACAACTGATGGCAACTCTGCAACCAATATCTTATTTTCTGGAAGCAAGTGAAACAAAAGATACGAAAATGAACTTGGAGCAGGCTGACCCCTCTGTAAGGGGTACATGAAACACTGTACCTGTTGATGTATTGCATACCAGAACAGCTGGAACACTTTGCAAAAAGTGACAAATTGTTTTCCCTTTTTTCATATCATTACTGGTGTCTTCTCCAACATGGGAGAAGGCAGGCTCTGGCCTTTGGATAATTTGCCTTATGAGACGTTGCAAGGTCCATTTCTGTTTTGGTTTTGGTGTTTGCTGTTAACTTTCCCTGTTAATGGACCTGCCTGGAAGAAGAAGAGTATTTCATTCTCAACAGTAAAGAATTGAATAGTGGGCTGTTTTTTAATAATGTCTTGATGAAATTAGTTTTGGGTTTTTTCCCCTGTCAGTTTCCAGAGGGGAATTTCATTTTTCTTCAGCTTTGGGGAAGAAGAAACTTCTGACTGGCAAGTTTCCTTGCTAAAGAGGACAGAAAACCCTCAAACAGCATGAAATATTTACTAAAATAAAGCTGAAATATTTACCAAGAGAGCAAGAACAGTTTTGATGCTGTTACTGAAGTACTTCAACAAGCATATTCCCTTTTTGTATTCTTTCATCTTGTCAGAAAACTCAGAGGGGAATGAGAAGTATCGTGAAAGAATTATCACTGCCTCTGATAAGCTTCTTTCTACTTTAAAATTCAGAAGATTTTTTCATTCTAGTCAGCATTTTTAACGAGTTCAAAGCATTCCAAAGATACTCTTATTTCAGGGATAAATCTGCTGGAGTGAAAGGGCCTGCACTGGCGTTTAGATTGTTGAGCTAAACCAAACTACCTGCGGTGTTAAACCAACCAATAATGCACATACTCAACAGTCTTACATCTGATTTTTTGCCAGAGTGCAGGGCCCCCTTTATTTCAGCAGAATGAGTTCTGAGGAGAATATCCCTCTTTTGAAAAGATGACTATACCAGTAGGTGCCGCAGGAGAGTTCAGGAAATAATCTCTGGGCACCTGCAGCTCATCATGTAGTTATTTGACTTGCCCCAACCTCATAAAGGCAGGTTGAAGGAGACCTAATAGATCAATATGCCTTTGCCTCAAGCTGAATTCTCTTGTCCCTAAGTTCAAGTTTCACTTAGGAAGGCACATGTGCCTCCAGATATGAAAGCAAAGCCTTGCTTCTTGTGCTTGGCTTTGTACATAGCACATGCCCTTTTACTGGAGTCTGTGAGATGGCTTATCCAGATGCCCTTGACGTTTCACGTTTAATAAGGTGCAGGAGTATCCCCTGCAGGATTCAGGAGATAGTTACCTACTGCTTCTTCTTGCCTACATGAAAATTAATGCCTAGAGTGATATCATTCAACATGGCCTCACCAAATCCACCTTCTTCCACTCTGGAACTAGAAAATGAAAACAGGCTACCAAGGAGTGAAGCAGTATTTTCACCAAGCCACCTCTCCTTGCTCACAGATCTGCTTTAAGCAGAAGCCTCTGCAGCAGAAAGCCTGAACTGAACGAGTGGGAGATGTGGCACAACTTTGAATTGGGGAACAGACATATTACTTGGCCTTCAGTGCACCTGTTGAGCATTGCAGCATCCCTGAGGTGGTTTATTATCCAGCGTAGCTGGGATTTACAAGGATGACTATCCAATGGAGTCTTTTTGTGTGAGCTAATGTATTAATTCATCTGGGTCCCCATTAAGCCTGGCACAGGCCCTCGGAGACCAATATCCTAGAGAGCTCTTTCCTGTGAAATTCTGTGTGGTGAGTCGCTGGGGAACCTAGCAGGAACAGGTAGGGACAGCAGTTTCTTACTTTCATCTGTGTTTCCAGAATATTTTTATTTAACATTACGTTGATGGAGCAGGTTGTTTCTTTTTGTCTATTAATTGTATTAAGAAATACATGGCAAGCTTAACCTGGTGAGTACTTTTATATATACAATATATACAAAACTGTATTGAGCTCCCAGAATGGCAGTCACATCACTGGCAGGCACTGGGCAAGTCCCAGACCGGACTCAGTGGTGCACAGGAGCTGGATTATGGGTCTGGATTCAGGAACACACAGATTGGGATCAAAGGCAGACAAACAGACAGAGTTCTTCTCGGACGCTGGCCACTGAAGAAAGAAACACTGATCCCTTTGATCCCTCAGCTTTTATACTGTGTATGATGCAGATGGGATGGAATATCCTGTTGGTCAATTTTGGGTCACCTGTCCACTCCTACACGCAGCTGCGACCCCTCTACACTCTTCTGCTTCCAGTGTCCAACGGGGAAGATAACAAACTTAGCTGACCTTGGTTGTTACAGCAATAAGTATAAGCAAGAGCCTCTCTGCATACCATTCCTTGGCATAAATTAGAAAGAATCAGGTCCTATCACTCTGGAAATGACAGTGTCTGTTAATTTCAGAGAATTCAGTTAGAAGAGGCTTAACTGAAATGTAAAATTACTGAACAGAAAATTGGTTCTGTTTTACCTCAAACCAGGTCAGAGACAACAGTATTGCAGACAGGAAGGTGTCAGACTTCCCAAGATGACATGGTAATTATTAAAGCCCTAAAGTGTGTCAGAGCACTGACTCCAGGACCCAAATTGTCTCACACTGTGCTCACATTCTGCTGTCAGCCCAGTAGTGGGACAAGCCAGCATAGGTGTCAGCAGCAACATGACCAGATGTGTTCCCTGCTACTGAGAGTCTGATGAGAAGTTGACTAGGAACTGTTTGTGCTGAGTGTTCTTCCTACACAGCTCGAGGATAATCTGTGCTTCAGCAGGCACTGTGGAAAGGAGCTGGAGAACTGTCTGTACTCAAAACATTTTCCTGGTACTTCAGCTCTGGGACTATACTCCCAAATAAACCATAGCTGCAGTCCGCAGTTCAGTTCACATGAGCATAAACCAATTTTAGACCAAGGTCAGTGATTTTTTTCTGTGTCACTGAGAACTTTCAGTTAGCTTGACAGGTTGGGCTAACTGGTCATCACAAACAAACAGCATCTGGACAAGCTCCTCTCAAATTCTCCTTTTGGGAACATAAACTCAGTGATGTCTTATAACAACCGTTTTGTATTGTTTGCAATTTCATCATTTCAACAATGAACAGCAATTTCAACAGTTACTTTCCTTAATTTATCGAGGACTCCACCTTAATGTTTCCAGAGATCAAAGCAGTTTATGTTTGCTCAAGGAAGGAATCTGCCTTCTGCTGCAACTCTTCTTCCCTGTACTGAAAGATGAGGGCAAGCCACAATGATACTGATGGGAAAAAAATTCTGTCACCAAGTAGTCTCATTACTGAGTACAAACTTACCCGTCAGTGCCTCTGCTGGATCTCTCTCTGTTACATGTAATGCTGTAAGGGTCGAAGGATTAATCATATGCTGTACAAGATCAACTAGGCAATGGATTTCCCATGAGTCTTTTCTAAGTACCAGTTATTATAAAAGCTGGTATTTAAAAATTATTTTTGCAATTTTATTTCCTGTGCAGTGATTGATCTGCCTGCTCTGTACCACTATTAAAATCATATGCAAAACTTGTACTCTTGCATCAGTGTTTGGTTGTGATGTTTTTCATCCTTGTTAGTCAAAAAGAGACAAAATTAATGAATGAGAATAAAGAATGGCAGCAGCAGAATCTCTGCATGAAAAGGAAAAAACTTCAGCTGTGTGAAGAAGATGGCCTCGTTAGTAGCTAGTGCTAAACTAAGACTAACGAAACTTTTCCCTAGCTGTCAGTGGGGAAGGTCCATGCTCTCTAATCCTGCCCACAGCATTATTCTCTGTGAGTTCCTCTCCATGACCTGTGAGCCCCAGAACTCCAGCATGTAGTCTGTGTACATGTCATTATCGTCCCTGGCTTTTATTCCTAAAGTGTTTTTAATTTTATGTATTGGGTTTTATTCCTGAAGTTTTGCTTTTATCTACGATTTCTTCTCTGCCTGCTGTGCACTCTCAACCTCTCTGCAAGCTCTGAACACACCACAGAGTTCTCCATTACATCTGTAGCACCGACCCTTGCCTTCCTGTCTCGCAAGAAAATTCCTCATTATTTTCTTCTACCTTTACCAGGATGCTGTTCTTGCTCACTCATTCACTGTTAATCTTGCATATTCTTTCCTTTTCTGTTCTTTTCTTCCCAACATTCTAGTGCATCATTCACAACTTTTTTTCTAACAGGAATTATTCATTACATTTCTCTTCCCTTCCTTCCTTCCATTCAGCAGGTTCACTCAAAATAAAGTAGCTTTTTCTGTCCTCATGCTTGAACAATGATTAATCATTCCAGTGACTTGACATGGAAGTTTTCTAAATCCCCCAGACTTCCCCAAACATTGGTTTTATAAACAGGTTGTAGTGTACTGGATATGCAGTTTCCTGTTCAGAGTTTCCAGGAATCACAGAATGGCTTAGGTTGGAAGGGTCCATCAAGATTTTCTAGTTCAAATCCCCCTGCCATGGGCAGGGACACCTCCCATTAGACCAGATTACTCAAAGCCCCAACCAACCTGGCCTTGAACAATTCCAGGGGTGGGACATCCACAGCTTCCCTGGGCAACACATTCCAGTGTCTCACCACCCTCATAGTGAAAAATTTCTTCCTAATATCAAATATAAATCTACCCTTTTCCAGTTTGAAGTCATTACCCCGCATCTTATCACTACATGCCCTTGTAATAAGTTCCACTCCAGCTTTCTTGTAGGCCCCCTTCAGATACTGGAAAGCTGCTATAAGGTCTTCCCCTAGTCATCTCTTTTCCAGAGTGAACAACCCCAACTCTCTCAGCCTATCCTCATAGGAGAGGTGCTTGAACCCTCTGATCATCTTTGTAGTCCACTTCTGGACATCCTCGAACAGGTCTATGTCCTTCTTATGTTGGATGCCCTAGAGCTGGATGCAGTAATCCAGGTGGGGTCTCACCAGAGCAGAGTAGAGGGGGAAAACCACCTCCCTTGACCTGCTGGGCACAGGATACAGTTGGCTTTCTGGGCTGCGAGCACACATTGTGGGCTCATGTTGAGCTTCTTATCAACCAACACCCCCAAGTCTTTCTCCTCAGGGCTGCTCTCAATCCATTCTTCCCCCAGCCTGTATTTGTGCTTGGCATTGCCCCGACCCATGTACAGGACCCTGCATTTAGCCTCATTGAACTTCCTGAGGTTTGCACACGCCCACCTCTCAAGCCTGTCCAGGTCCCTCTGGATGGCATCCCTTCCCTCCAGTGTGTTGACCGCACCACACAGCTTGGTGTTGTTGGCAAACCTACTGAGGGTGCACTCAATCCCACTGTCCGTGACGTCAACAAAGATGTTAAACAGCACCATTCCCAGTACCGACCCCTCAGGAACACCACTCATCACTGGTTTCCACTTGGACATAACCTGAACCATTCTGTGATTTTGTGATTCTGTGTGACATTGAGCCGTTGACCACTGCTCTTTGAGTGTGGCCATCCAGCCAGTTCCTTATCTACCATATGGTCCATCTGTCAAATCCATGTCTCTCCAATTTAGAGACAAGGATGCTGTGCAGGACAGTGTCAAATGCTTTGCACAGGTCCAGGTAGATGATGTCCGTTGCTCTCCCCTTATCCACCAGTGCTGTAACACCATTGTAGAAGGCCACCAAATTTGCCAGGCACAATTTGCCCTTAGTGAAGCCATGTTGCCTACTGCTGATCACCTCCCTGTTTTCCATGTGCCTTATCAGAGTTTCCAGGAGGATCTGCTCCATCACCTTGCTGGGCACAGAGGTGAGACTGACTGGCCTGTAGTTCCCGAAGTCTTCCTTTTTTCCCTTTTTAAAAATGGGGGTTATGTTTTCCCTTTTCCAGTCAGTGGGAACTTCACAAGACTGCTGCAGCTTCTCAAATACGATGGATACTCACTAGGCAACTTCATCCACCAGGCCACTATCCATCATATTTGAGAAGTCGTGGTAGACTGGTGAAGTTCCCACTGATTGGAAAAGACTGCCTGTCCAAATTATCTTAAGTTTCTCATCAGCGGATATTTGACCCCGGTGTCTTTATCTAATAGAAGCATACAAATCCTTTGTTCTCATTCTAGTTTTCCTTCTGAGTATGGTATTTTGACTCAGGAGAGCCCTGCACACCTCTAGGACAATCACTATTAACATCCTTCAGTGGAGTTCCCAAGGGAAATTGTTCATGAAAGAAACATGAAAATGCATGAAAATGGCAAAACAAAATGATTCGCTTAACAGCTGCGATTTCAAAATATCCAAAGGGCTTTGCTCTGCTATCAAAGAAGATACTGAGTGCTTCATCTCAGACAACAGCAATCTTGCAATGAGCTGTTCTCTGCCTGTGTGCAGATCAGGGTCCTCACTCCTAGCTTGTGGGTATGAGATCTGCCACCAGTCACAATTGCTTCTGATTTCCTGCTCAAATCTGGAGTGACCTCATCACTGTGAACAGCCTGGCATTCCCATATCTTCCATAGGTAGGTGTATTGTTCATATTATAAGCAAGATGGGGGGTAGGGGATGGGGGATTAGGGAAGATCCAAGACATCTCTTGATTAGCAGCTGTACTATGAGATGTGCTTTCAAAATAATGTCAGGAGGAATCTGGCAAAGCTCATATAAATCAGAGGAAACATCTTGATTTTCAGGCCACATCACAAGGACCCTTGTCTTTATCTAGATCTGCATCACACGGCCAAGAGTTTTATGATTTTACTATCCACATGGATAATATTCCACCCAGCATTCTGGCTTAGGTATTACGTAAGTGTCTTTTTTTCCTGTAGTCTTTGTGCCTGCGCTTTCCTGTGAAGTCAGTTCACCTTCAGGCACTGTGCAACAGAGTCAACTTTTGGTCACAACCTTCTTTCAGCCTGCCTGTTTGTGGTTTAACTTGTTAAGCCACTAATAGGTCAAAACATCTGTCTCTTCTAAGAAGTTCCCAATCTCACAGGAATACAAGCATCCAAATTATCAGGAAGAGACACAATTCTAGCTAACATAGAAATGCACTGTGGTCATCACTTCAGCTGTCCCAAAAGGAGGGTCTGGCACATCCAGTACTCACAGAGCACTTGTCCCTCATCATAAGCCTGTCAGCTCTTTTTCCCATCTCAGAAAGATCACACTGCCTGTGGCTCAACATCTGCCACTGCAGAATGGTTTCTTCCAGCAGAAGTTTCTCCTCAGAAGCATTTCATGGTCTGCTTGAAAACAGATTTCAGTGCTAAAAAAGATTATCGGTGTCTGTGTTTGAGAGGCCATGGATTCAGGCCAGTCCTTACTATTTGATTTCTTATTTGATTGTAGCAAGTTACAAAGCCTAACAGTTCATTACTACTGAAGACCTGTTGTGACTCAAATGTGACCATTAATCTGAGGCTCCCTGTTATCTAGGGATACGACAGTTCTTGGACAGGAGCAAGGCCTCTTCTCCATGTTCCCCATTCAAACCATTTGCATGCAGGGTTGTCTGGCCTTGCTCACAAACTCCTTTTTCTGAATTCTCCCCCCCATCCCAATGAGCAGGGAGTGAGCAAGCAGCTGTGTGGTACTAACATGCCTACTGGGGTTGAACCATGTTAGTCGATCTTGTGCAGTAGGCAAGAGTTCCTGATGATTCTCTGTTCCGATGCTTAGCCATGCCAGGAGTGGAGTTCAGAACCAGCTGAATCTGTTCACTGCAAGTTTTCTGAAAGATGACTGAAGACTTCCCCGAGGAAGAAAAAGAAAGATGCTCAAAAAATTGGGCAGCATACAATGAGGCAAAACCCACCTTTATTTCACAAGGAACAAGTATCTTTTATGCCTAAGCCTTGTGAGGCACAGCAGAGATCAGGAGAATGTCAAAGACCTGTGAACAGGCCAAAGGAATGGGAAACAGCACAAAGAGGTCCTGAATCCTTAAAGCTATTACTTGTTTGCAATGCACTTGTCCTTTGAGTGCCACAAGTTCTTTGTGTTGCAGGAACACAATTCCCACTAATATGACTAGTGCTCCAAGATGCTGGAAAGAGTACCATCAGTGAGAATACCAAGCAAAATGATTATCATGGCAGCTTGAAAGGGGCAGAAGTCAGCTCCGCTCATTGGCACTGACTCGCAGATAGAGCACTAATGAGCACCCACATCAGGAGAGTACCTAAGCTGTGCCAAAGGAAGCAGCAGCAGGTGGAGAAATGGCTGGGGTGGAAGACAAGTGAAAGAAAGTGGGAGGAGGATAAGCTGAAATATGACTGATTTAGAAACATGACCAATAACCCTTGAGCCAGTTGATCCATCTCAAATCATTCCTGGGCTTTCTGAAGGAAGAACTTGCTTCTTCCGGAGCCAGCTGGGTGAGAAACAGTCCTGAACTCGCTGCCCTGTATCATACAGCTGAAATATAACAGAGGATCAACTAGTGTTTTACTGGAGATCTTGGGGATAAGTAATCTTGTAACTCTCAATTCACTCTGACTGTGCTGGCAGACTATGACATAAGCCAAGTAAAGCAAAATACTACTTTTTGTTAATAACTGAAGACATTTTCACCCTAGCACTTCAGCTAACTTCTCACAGGCTATGATTTTATGCGGTGGAAGTTTTTAAGTAACTCATGCTTAGTAAAACACAAAGCTCAGCAGTGGAACATTTCTTGGTGACAGATTTTAATAGATCAACACTTGGAACGTAATTAACTGTTTTTTCTTGAAACTCATTGGACAATTCAAGATTTATTCACAGATAATGTGAATAGAGCACCTAACCAGGATGAAGAGGCAGCTAATATGTTCTATAAGCAGCTGGGAGAAGTCTCACAATCCCTAGCCCTTGTCCTCATGGGGGACTTACCAACTTACCAGATGTCGGCTGGAAATACAATACAGCTGAGAGGGAACAGTGTAGGAGGTTCCTGAAGTGTGTTGAGACAGCTGGTGAGGGAGACAACTAGGGAAGGCTCCCCACTGGACCTCTCTTTGTGAACAGAGAAGGACTTGTGGGGGATGTGACGGTTGGAGGCTATCTTGGGCATAGCAATCATGAAATGACAGAGGTTTTGATTCTTGGAGAAGCAAGGAGAGGGGTCAGCAGAAGTGCTGCCTTGGACTTCTGGAGTGCAGACTTTGGTCTATTCAAGACCCTGGTTGATAGAGGACTGCCTTGGGAAGCAATCCTGAAGGGCAAAGGAGTCCCGGAAGGGATATTTTTCCAAGAAGGAAATCTTAAAAGCACAGGAGCAGGCAGTCCCCATGTGATGAAAGACAAGCTGGCAGGGAAGACCAGCCTGGCTGAACAGAGAGCTTTTGCTGGGACTCAGGAAAGAAAAGAGAGTTTATGGCCTTTGGAAGTTTATGGCCTTCGGAAGAAACTCTACTTCAAAAAAGGGCAGTTTATGGCAGGTAACTCAGGAGGACTACAAGGGTGTTGTGAGGTTATGCGGAGAAAACTAGAAGAGTAAAAGCCCAGCTAGAACTTAATCTCGCTACTGATATAAAAAAAAGTTTCTATAAATACGTTAACAACAACAGGGGGGCTAAGGAGAATCTCCAACCTCAACTGGATGTGGAGGGAAACATAGTGACCAAGGATGAGGAAAAAGCTGAGGTACTTAATGCCTTTTTTGCCTCAGTCTTTAATAGTAAGACCAGTTGTTGTCCAGGTGCCCATCCTCCTGAGCTAGAAGACAGGGACAGGGAGCAGAATGAAGCCCCCAAAATCCAGGGGGAAGTGGTTAGTGACTTGCTACACCAACTAGATACACAGGGTTTTTCTTACATGCAGTTAACGAGTTAACAATTACAATTAATAAGTTATATAGTATGCAGGGGTCCCCACTTTTCAGACACAAGTGACTAACCATGGGGAACAATTTTTCAGAGTTGTTAGGCAAGCCACTCAGTACTGGTTACTGAAGTCCTTCCAAAACTCATCCTGGATTGCTTTTCACTTTCTGGCTGCACAAGTCTGAGACCAAGACCCTAGAAAGCAAAGGGATATGTCCATTGTTCTGAGAACTATGTAGATTCAGTGGATTTTGGAGCAGAACTGTGAAGCCAGCTCTTCATGAGCGTTGTTGTGGCTTCTGTGAAACTGTCAGGAGAGGAGTGGGAGAGGAAAGATACATAAGTCAAGAGCTGGGACTTTGTCAAGCAGTGAACAAAGCAAGGATCTTCTAAACTTGAACCTGTTTGTCTCAGTTCCAAAACACAGAACATTGTTTCAGAACAATGATTTTTCCAAGCATACGGTTTGTCCATAGCTGGGTGCAGGTTATAAAGTTAAGCTTACCTCTACTGGGCATAGGATCATTGTCAGAGCTAATTAAAGCCTTCACTATGCATCTTTAAAATAAATAATAATTACCTTTACCAGATAACAAAAATATCCTGGTGTTAAGACACATTAAGTTGCTTTTTACCTTTAACTTTTTCTCTTACTATAGCTCAGGTAGGGGGTTAATGCAGTGCATGCTGCAGAAAACCCTATAGGCCTGCATCCCTCCCGTAGGAGAATGTTGCCCCTGCTGTGCCTTCTGCAGCCTTCTTTCTCCTGGCAGTCCCCTTCAGATGATTGATTGAAAATGAGTCATTCTAAAAATATATTGTTTTTAAAATCTTCTTGCAAATTCAAGATGATTTAATAACGCAAATACATCACTGTGACAAATTTAATTAAAAAAGAAAAAAAAAGACAGATGAAACCAATGTCTTTCCTAAACGATATGAAGTGGCTTTCAGCCAGTATACAATTAAATGATGTCAGCTTTTGCTAACCATGTTCTTGAGAAGTACAATTAGAAAAAAAGACCTCTCCAAAGATAGCTCAGAACCTGCTGAAAATATTGTCATCTGTGCTGAAACAAAACTCTTTAAACTCCAATTTAAAGCTTTACTTTTTAGAGTACCAGAGGACTGATTCTGCCTCTTTGTGGGACTGCCATTGCAGAAACCCATTCAGCTTTCTAAGAGGTAAAAGTCCCAGCCTGAATTACTTTTTACGTGCTTAGAGCATAGTAATTAATTGTATCCTCAGAAAGTTTTCTCAGGTAGGTGAGATTAGCTTGGGCACGATACTGGTCTGACCTTGGCAGCATTCTGTGCTGGTTTGCTTTACAAGAGCTTCCTCTTCTTCCTTCTGTTGTGGCATGAGAACTGAGCACAGGTACTATTACAGATAGAATTGGCTTAGTCTCCACCACTTAGCCCAGCATGATCCCAAAGCAACATTAAACCCCCAGCAACATAGGACTGGAGGAGTGGAAGACTAGCAAATGACAAACTGGACTTTTAGTAAGCCATCAGGCTCTGTCCCCTGAGGAAGTAGGGCTGAAAAGGGATTCAGAAAGAGTACATAATGGACCTGAAGTCAGCCGGGTGAGAACTGTTGAGGAAGGAAATGGGATGCCCAGCTGTCTAGTGGAAGTGCTGGGACCGACAGCTCAGAGCAGTGCAGCAAAGATAAGGAATGTAAGATTGGTATTACATGAACCTCCACCAAATTTTCTTGCAGAAAGGCAGCTCTGAAAAGAGATGAACAATTATAATTCTTTAATTAATTAGAAGCTTACAGCAAGCACTTACCAGCAGCAGACAGTAATACTATTCTTAACCACTGTTAACTTGTTCATATTTTTAATTTAGTTAATGCTTGAAGAAAGACATGGAAAAATACTCTTCAACTAAATTCCTCCATAGAATCTGTTAATACCATAGGTCAACTTTAGAAAAGCTGTAGAAGTGACCTTATCCAAGAGTTACAAATTTTGAAGATGGCTACAGTCTTATATATGTTATCGTAGCACCATCTGCATAACTTTGTATATTGTTTCATACCCCTGAAATTAATATTTAACACAAAAATTAAATAGAAATGGATTAGTAAGAGGAAAACTTCAGTAAGTTACTGTCTATCTGCACCCTTAGGTCAAACTCTATCATAGCCAGCTCTGACAATTGCTCTCATGGGCAGCTTCCTATTAGCTTTCCAGCATTCAGGCAATCTTATCCTCAGTTCTATAGAATCATCAAATTGTCTAGGTTGGAAGGGACTTTTAAGATCATTGAGTCCAACCGTTAACCTAACACTGCCAAACCACCACTAAACCATGTTCCTAAGCACCACATCCATATATCTTTCAAATACCTCCAGGAATGGTGACTCAACCATTTCACTGGGCAACCTGTTCCAATGCTTGATAAACCTTTCAGTGAAGAAATTTTTCCTAATATCCAGTCTAAACCTCCCCTGACACAACTTGAGGCCATTTCCTCTTATCCTATTGCTTGTTACCTGGGAGAAGGGAACAACACCCACCTCACTACAACCTCCTTTCAGGTAGTTATAGAGAGTGATAAGGTCTCCCCTCAGCCTCCTTTTCTCCAGACTAAACAACCCAGGTTCCCTCAGCTGCTCTTCATAAGATTTCTGTTCTAGACCCTTCACCAGCTTTGTTGCCCTTCTCTGGACCCACTCCAGCACCTCAATGTCTTTCTTGTAGTGAGGGGCCCAAAACCGGACACAGTATTCGAGTGGCGAGTACAGGGGGACAATTACTTCCCTAGTCCTACTCACCACACTGTTCCTGATACAGGCCAAGTTGCTGTTGGCCTTCTTGGCCAACTGGGCATACTGCTGCCTCATATTCAGCTGGCTGTCGACCAAAACTCCTAGGTCCTTTTCTGCTGGATATATTTCTAGCCACTCTTCCCCAATCCTGTAGTGCTGCATGGGGTTGTTGTGAATCAAGAGCAGGACCCAGCACTTGACCTCATTGAATCTCATACAATTGGCCTCAGCCCAATGATCCAGCCTGTCCAGATCCCTACCCTCAAGAAGATCAACACTCCCACCCAACTTGGTGTCATCTGCAAACTTCCTGAGGGTGTACTCAATCCCCTCATCCATGTCATTGACAAAGATATTAAACAAAACCAGCCCAAATACTGAGCCCTAGGGAACACCACTTGTGACCAGCTGCCAACTGGATTTAACTCCATTCATCACCACTTTTTGGGCCCGGCCCTCCAGCCAGTTTTTAACCCAGCGAAGAGTACTCTTGTCCAAGCCATGGGCAGCTGGTTTCTCCAGGAGGATGCTGTGGGACACAGTGTCAAAAGCTTTCCTAAAGTCCAGGTAAACAACGTCCACAAGCTCTCATCCACTAAGGAGGTCACCTTATCATTGAAAGGGATCAGATTTGTCAAGCAGGATGTGCTTTCATAAACCCATGCTGACTGGGCTTGATCACATTGTTGTTCTGCATGTGCCAAGTAATGGCACTCGAGATGATCTGTTCCATAACTTTCCCAGGCACTGAAGTCAGACTATAGGCCTGTAGTTCCCTGGATCCTCCTTCCCACCCTTCTTGTGCACAGGAGTCACTTTTGCCAACCTCCAGTCAACTGGGACCTCCACGGTGAGCCCAGACTGCTGGTTAAGGATGGAAAGTGACTTGGTGAGCACATCTGCCAGCTCCTTCAGCATCCTTGGGTGGATTCCATCTGGTCCCATAGACTCATGTGTGTGTAAGTGTTGTAGCAGGTCACTTGCCATAGCCTCTTGGATTATGGGGCTTCATTCTGCTCCCTGTCCCTGTCTTCTAGCTCAGGGGGTGGGTACTCTGGGAACAACTTGTCCTACTACTAAAGACTGAGGCAAAGAAAGCATTAAGTACCTCAGCCTTTTCCTCATCCTTGGTCACTATGTTTCTCCCCCTGTCTAATAAAGGATGGAGATTCTCCTTAATTCTTCTTTTGTTGCTAATGTGTTTTTATAGAAACATTTTTTGTTGTCCTTAACCGCAGAAGTCAGATTAAGTTCTAGTTGGGCTTTGGTCATTCTAATTTTCTCCTTACATAGCCTCACAAGACCTTTGTAGTCCTCATGAGTTGCCTGCCCCTTCTTCAAAGGCCATAAACTCTCTTTTCTTTCCTGAGTCCCAGCAAAAGCTCTCTGTTCAGCCAGGCTGGTCTTCCCTGCCAGCTTGTCTTTCATCACATGGGGACTGCCTGCTCCTGTGCTTTTAAGATTTCCTTCTTGGAAAAATATCCCTTCCGGGACTCCTTTGCCCTTCAGGATTGCTTCCCAAGGCAGTCCTCTATCAACCAGGGTCTTGAATAGACCAAAGTCTGCACTCCAGAAGTCCAAGGCAGCACTTCTGCTGACCCCTCTCCTTGCTTCTCCAAGAATCAAAACCTCTGTCATTTCATGATTGCTATGCCCAAGATAGCCTCCAACCGTCACATCCCCCACAAGTCCTTCTCTGTTCACAAAGAGAGGTCCAGTGGGGAGCCTTCCCTAGTTGTCTCCCTCACCAGCTGTCTCAACACACTTCAGGAACCTCCTACACTGTTCCCTCTCAGCTGTATTGTATTTCCAGCCGACATCTGGTAAGTTGGTAAGTCCCCCATGAGGACAAGGGCTAGGGATTGTGAGACTTCTCCCAGCTGCTTATAGAAAATATTAGCTGCCTCTTCATCTTGGTTGGGCAGTCTATAACAGACTCCCACCATGATATCTGCTAAGGCTGTTTTGAAGGCTGTGTTTATTGCTGTGGGATTAGCTCCTCCACTGCTCCCATCAGCTGTAATTGTTAGTTTCATGCAGTCATTTGACAGTGACAAAACCACACTTGCTTACATGTTTTCATCTACAAAGCTGTGATTATGATTAAAACCAGACCTCTGGATTGTGGGTCTGTGCTGCCTTTTTTTTTTTTTTTTGTCATTTTCCTTGAACAGCTTAACTTTGTCCAGCTTCAGAAGTAACTGGGTTTCTTTTTAAAGTCCTGAGTAACTGTAATGCTGCACTTCCATATAATGCTTGTTTTGAATGTTGCCCCTGTTGCCCCACTGGACTCTTTCCTGTGGTGACTGCAATTAAAATATCAGTGCTTGGTATTGGTATTGCTATTGTATTTGTGAGTTATTTGTTAAACAAAGTTGGTTTGGTTGGTTATTGTGTATTACCCAACACTCTCACTGTGAACAAACCAGCTTTTTACTGTGGCATTTGTATGTGGGAGACATCTAAGATAGAGGTTAGAAAAAATGGCTATTAGTCCAATTTTTAGTTTTACATGTAATATTATTAGAAAGCAGCCTGTGCTTTTAGTTAAACCTGAATTTAAGATAAAGTTGGTGAGTAATTGCAAAGTAGATTGATAGATCTGGTCTTTGGGGAGATGGCAGGGGAAGCATTGCTAACTGGGGCTTGAGTTTGTCGCTTCTTCTTAGCTTTAGAGGATGTGTTCACAGAAAATGTGCAGGACTCTAAGCATAGAAGTAATCTTGATCTCTTGAATATCCTCATCCTCTGTTCTATTCCATCTCATATTCCCTTGGAAAACATTTACTACTCCAAATGAGGAGGTTTGGTTTCTCTGCTTCCTTGGGCTCTTTGTGCCAAAGAAGACCAAGGCTGCATCTGGTGACTTACAGAGATATATTACAGTGTATTCTCTTCCTAAAAAGATATTTCCACAGCAAGCCTGACCACGAGGGGAGATTAAGAGCAGGGAACTATGGAGGGAACACCTACTGTGTAGAGTCAAGTGTCAATGGCATACCATAGCCATTCATCTTTTGCCTTAACCTTCCCCACAAGATCATCCTGCGGCATATTGACATGACATAGCTGGAGTATATTCACTGGCAACATGCCCTTGGAAGGCAATTTGTCCTTAGCTCTCAGCCTGCAAGAGCTAGTAGTCTCCCAGTGCTGTCTGGTCTTCACTTCTCTTGTCTAGTTACACTGTCACATTCTGCCCCATGCACCTGCTGCCATAGGATGTTCAGCCACAGGCCTTGGTTGGACTACAGCTTCTATTATTGTCTCTAGAATAAGGCAAGAGAATCTTTGGCAGCAGGCTGGTCCACTTGGTGAGGCGGGCTTTAAAATTAAGGACTTGGGGGGCAGGTTTCAAAGTGGCAACACTCGTGCAATTGCAATGAACTCGGTAATAAGCCAGGCCAACCAGAGCAGCAACAAACATCCCTTACCTGCCTTCCAAGATGTGAACCAGAAGACCAGCCACCTCAAGTGTATGCATACCAATGAACACAGCGAGCGGAACAAACAGAAGGAACTGGAGATCCACATCCAGTCAGAAAGTTATGGTATCATAGGAATAACTGAAAATTGGTGGGACACCTCACATGACTGGATGATCGTGATAGATGTGTATAGGCTGTTTCATAAAGACAGGCAGGGAGAAGAGGAGGAGAAGTCACACTCTATGTTAAGGAGAACCTTGAATGTATAGAAGTCAACTACGGCGATTGTGGAAGCTCTATCAAATGCCTCTGCCACTGACCTCCAAACCAGAACAATAAGGCCAACAAAGCGTTATTTAGGTCACTTAAGCAAGCTTCAGGTCAACAGAACCTGGTTCTTATGGGTGCCTTCAAATACCCAGGCATTTGTTGGAAGAAAATACAGCAGCTCACATGTCATCCATCAAGTTTCCTGGAATGCACAGATGACTGCTTCCTCATACAAATGTTAGATGTGACAATCAGGAACGGGCTACTGCTGGATGTGCTACGCACAAACCAAGAAGACCTGTCTTGGTTAGTGATAACCTTGACTGCAGTGTTGTGGAGTTTGAGATCCTACTGAGCATACTGAAGGTTAGTGCTAAGGCAGATGTTCTAGATTTTAGAAGAGCAAACTTCAGTTTACCCAGAACTCAGGTGGGAGGGATTTTGTAGAAAGCTTCCATGGAGGAGAAAAAAGTTAGTTAGTACTGGGAGTTATTCAAGAATGTTTTTAAGAGAGCCAGCTGACATCATTGTGAGGTCTTTCTCCATAATCTTTGAGATGTCGTGGAGATTGGAGGACATCTCAGAAGACTGGAAGAAGGCTAGTACCACCCCTGTCTACTAGAAGGGCTTAAAGGAGGATCCAGGAAATTATAGGTCCATCAGTCTTACATCAGTCCCTGGGAAAGTTATATAACAAATCCTCCTGGGGGCTATCACAAGCCAAATGAAGCATATAATTGCAAAAAGACAGCATGGATTCACCAAGGACAAATCATGCTTGACAAACCTGATCACCTTCTACAATAAGGCAACCTGCTCAGTTGAGCTGGGGTGAGTGGTGAACGTTATATACCTGGATTTCTCTAAGGCTTTTAACATAGTGCCGCTCAGCCTCCTTCTAGAGAAACTGATTCCTTACGGTCTAGACAAGTGGTCTGTGCTGTGCATGGGGAACTGGCTGACAAGCCATAGGGTGGTGGTAAATAGCTCCTTTTCAAATTGGCAACCTGTCACAAGTTGGGTCCCCCAGGGACTGATATCAGGCCCAATGGTGTTTAATATCTTCATAAATGATCTGGATGATGAAGTGTACCCTGATGAAGTTTGCTGATGGTACTAAACTGAGTGGGAAAGCGGACATTTTGGAAGGTAGAGCCACCCTGCAGGAAGACCTGGAGAGTCTGAAAGAGTGCACTAACAAGAAACTTATGAAGTTCAACAAGGACAAGTGTAAGGTCTTGCACCTGGGAACACAGAATCCAGGAGTGCAGCACAGACTGGGATCTACTTGACTGAGGAGCAGCTCGGTGGAAAGGGACCTGGGGGTCCAGGTGGACACAAGCTCAATGTGAGTGAACAGTGTGCTGCAGCAGCAAAGAAAACCAACAGGATTCTGGGTTCCATCAACAAGGCCATTACCACCTGGAACAATGTTCAGTTTTGGTCCCCGCTATACAGAAAAGATGTGGGCAGGTTGGAGAGGGTCCAGAGAAGGGCCACAAAGACGAGCAAAGGACTGGGAAGCCTTCCATGTAAGGAAATGTTGTGAGAATTGGGTTTGTTCAGCCTTGAGAAAAGAAGGCTTAGGGAAGACCATGTTCCAGTATTTAAAGCACCCATCAGAGATTGGCAGTCCCAGAGAAGATAAGAGAGATTTTCCAGAACTATCTTACACCTATTTGTCAGCCAAAGCTATGACATCTTACATTACATTGACACCTAGCAGTACTGCTAGGTCTTTAAGTAGTATCTTTCAGATGGCATCCCAGTTGCACCAACAGTAACAAAAGGTGCTCCTGCAGGGCAGTCTGACAGCTGCCATTGCAAGGCATAATGAGAAGGAGAGTTTTCTTCCACGATCAGCAATAAGGACATCACTCTGGCCTCCACAGAGACCATGGTAGGGAGGGTCTTAAGGGAGTGTGTGACACATTTTAACTAAACCCTGCTGAAGAAAGGCTCACCTGAGAGGGTGAGAGAGTAATATAGTCATGTTGAGATGATGCCTGCTCACATAACGCCCGTGCTGCTCTGAGGTTCCTTGAACTTAATGACCTGGCATTTTAGTGGGCAATATAGTAGGCATTTGAGACCTGCAATATTGTGCATTTTTTGTTTTGACAAATAAAAGTTTTCAGCATTGGAGGGTTTTGTCCCATTTGAACCCACTGGGAAATGGTAAGGAGAAACCATTCTTTGATGAATCAATTAAAATTAATTTCCCAGAGCCAAGCCAAGTTCGGGCTCATTAATATGGGCAAATTTCTTTTTGGTCTGTCATTGTTCATCACATTTTTATAGCACCCTCCCAACAGCATGGAAAACTTAGGTATAATTAATTCTCTTGAAGAGAGTTGCTTTTTTTCCCTCCCTAGATCATGGAGGTCTTCCTCAGAGAAGCATGAATAGAGTTCCTTCACTGTCACCTGCCAAAGTCTATTGGCAACAGCAAGGTAGTCTGTGAATGATGTAGGCATAAGTCTGCACCAATTAATGAATCACAGTGGTGTTAAATGCCTGCAGAGGCTTAGGGTGGACCAGAGCCAGATGTTCTCTGCCAAATAGCAATACACTTGGGAAATGTTGTTGTGCATTATCTCCAAGTAAAATCTTATATATGTTGTTGTTATTTTTCTTATCTGAACACTGTGTGGTGACTGCACATAAAAATGCTGCATGAGCCTGGGTGAGGCACTGACTCTTGGGAAAGAACTGGAGCCAGCCTTGCTGACAGATATGTTTCTTAAGCCTACCACTCAGAAGAAGCAAAAGCTTGGCCTCTAGGCACAAGGAATGCCTTGGCAGTTTTGCCCAAAATCATGGAAGCTCAGCGAGAGCTCAGGTGTCATAGAATCAAAAAATTGTTTAGGTTGGAAAAGACAATCAAGTCCAACCATTAACCTAGCAGTGCCAACTCCACCACTAAACCATGCCCCTAAGTACCACATCTTCCAAATACCTCCAGGAATGTGTTTCCACCACTTCACTGGGCAACCTGTTCCAATGCTTGATAACCTTTACGGTGAAGATATTTTTCCTAATATCCAGTCTAAACCTCCCCTGACACAACTTGAGGCCATTTCCTCTTGTCCTATCACTTCCTACTTGTGAGAAGAGATCAACACACACCTGGCTACAACCTCCTTTCAGGTAGTTGTATAGAGCAATAAGGTCTCCCCTTGGCCTCCTTTTCTGCAGGTTCCCTTTCCTGTAGTGAGGGGCCCAAAACTGAATGCAGTACTCGAGGTGTGGCCTCACCAGTGGCGAGTACAGGGGGACAACCACTTCCTAGTCCTACTCACCACACTGTTCCTGATACAGGTCAAGATGCTGTTGGCCTTCATGGCCAACTTGGCCAACTGGGCACACTACTGCCTCATATTCAGCCAGCTTTCGACCAACAGCTCCAGGTCCTTTTAAGCTGGGTAGATTTCCAGCCAGTCTTCCCCAAGCCTGTAGTGTTGCTTGGGGTTGTGACCCAAAAGCAGGACCCAGCACTTGGCCCCACTGAATCTCATACAATTGGCCTCGTATCTGTGAGCAAGGATTTCAAAGCTCCTTCCCTAGCCCTCTATGCCCAGAAGTTGGAGGAGGTCCCAGGTTCTCTCCAAACATGTTGGTGACAAAAGAATCAGGACGCCCTTAGGCAGACCATTGAAGGAGATGTGGAATGGTAGTAAGGAAGAAGGTATGGAAGCAGAAAGCAAAGTATGAAAGTCCTGCATGCTGTCACTGACCTTCTGTGTTTCAGTGATATTTGGGGAACCTGCTGGTGCAGTTTCTGGGGCTGTCTCTCAGAACAAATTTGGACATCAGCTTCCAAAGCTGCCAATGAAGGCCAAGCAGAGCTGTCTGGTCCACTGCCTGAAACTCGTTCCTAACCAGCTTCTTCTCTGCCCGGGAAAAGCTTCTCAACGTGCCTAAGATTGCTGGTATAGGGGACAAGGGAACAAAGAAGCTATTAATCTGAATTGGCCACTGTGGTGGTAGGGGTTCCAGCTCTATATCAGCAGAGAGGGACAGAAGGAATGAACCCTGAAAACAACGTGGCAATGGAGATATGAGATATTTAATGCAAGGGTGGAGCTGGTCAAAAATGTTTTCACTGGAAATATTTCATCCTGTCACTTTCCAGGTGAAAAGAAGAGAGGCTTGAAAAGGGAAATATGTGGGATCAAGGTCCTGTGCTTTAGAGAAGGCCATGTATTGCTTTGTGGTCACTAGGCTGAGCTGGGAATGGGCCTTCTGTGCTGGGCAAGGAAGGCAAATGATTTTTCCTGCGGTTTAATTGACACAAGAAATGAACACATAATCCTTCAGCTCTGGTCAGCAGTTCCAGTAGGCACACAGTCAAGCCCTGAGCTTCTCAGGTTTATGAAATACTTCCCCTGGTGACTGCAAGTCCTTCATTGCTCAGCAAACTTGAGCACTGTCAAAAGTGACTGTACAGAGAGATTCAAAAACTGTAGAAAGAGCCTTCCCTCTCCAGAATACCTCAAGAGTCCATCAGGCTTGCTGAGCAGCCATTCCCGGTCACATCACGTGCCACACCACTATGAGTGTGTGTTTGTGCCCTTTCTCACATATTTTGTTTTTATTTTAGTCATAAAATCTGGGTACTTTGTTTGGATAGAACCAAGCCAGGGATTTACAAGCCAGGACAGACGGGGTTTAAGAAGCCTTTTACAGTCATCAGTGGAGAAGTGTGTTTTAGCACAGTAACTCATTTTCTCAGTCCAACAATCTCTCTCTCCTTTTCAGTCTCTTGACCAGAAAATAGTGTTCTGGCACAGGAGATCTGGTAGGAAGCAGCCCCTACTGGCAGCCCCGTGCTTTTTCCCTGACAGCACATGGTACCATATCTGAGACCCTGGATGCAGACCAGTCTGCTTCCATGGGGAATACGGTCTTAACTGGAGACTTCCAGTCACCTGACTAACAATGACAGTAACCAGCCACGGGACTGTGGGACATCACTCACAATGAACTCTGCATTTGTTCAGCCTTAAGCATTGCTTTCCATGCTGACTACAACCTCTCCTGAGCCCTTCTCAGAGCTACTAGTGGGAGAGAGGCAGGAAAAGGACTTGCAAAATTTTTGTTCTTCATTAGTCTCTTACATTAATTATTAATTCATAAAAGCTTAAGAAGTTTTATTCTATATCTGTTTGTTTGGGTTTTTTAAACAAGCCAGGAATTTTGTCTTCATTGCTTTTCCTGGAGGACCCTTGGTCTGGAAAGACTATAATAATCACAAGTGAGTAAAATATTAGAGTATACACTCTTTGTTCAGAGAACTTCCTGACTTGGAATAAAAGATTGTGATGAGATGCTTGATGTTTGACTTCCACTGAAGTTAATTTAACACCCATGCAACAACTGCTGAATGCCTTGAGTGAGGCAGGACTGTCTTGTCTCAGTGTCTGAGAAAGGAAATGAGGATAGAAAGGAATTTTTTGAGTGGAAAACACTTGTAGTCTCTGAGAAACAAAAAATAACATTAAGTGAATGTTGCTCTATGGTCAGCTTTAAAGAGGCTTAGATCACTTCATGCAGGCGAAAATAATATCAACAGCAGGTAAGTTTTAGGTAGTGAACTGACTATGTCTGTCCTGTTTGCTAAGCTGCTTATGAAGCACAGTTAACTCCACTTCCTTAAGTATGTAGTGGATTTTACAGCAGGTAAGTAAATTTCCAACTAAAAAATAAATACATTTAAATACCTATCACCTACACTGCTCTAACTAATTTTAGTTGGTGTCATAACCTACAACAACATTTGGCAAGTCACATCTTTTTCATTTGTTTCATATCATCATTCCCAAGACTCTCTCTGGCATACATTCCTTGGATATTGTTGACAACTAAGTTGCAGCAGTCCTCAGAGAATGTTGCTTATGTGAAGGACAGTGCATCTCACTGGGACATCTAAAAAAGGGGTCAGTATCACTACCCTCACTTCACCAGAGGGGGAAAACGAGGAGCTCTGTAGCTCTAGCTTCTTCTCAGGCAAGTGAAATATATTTTAATAACTGGGCAGTATTCTGTCTTGTGCTTTACATGGGGATGGCTCTCCACAGCCTGTTCTTGTTCATGACTGTAGCATTCCTGCTGAGCTATCCCTCACAACCTCATTGAATAGGAGAACTTCTGCAGACTGCCTAGGAAATCTCCACTGAAATGTTCTATTCTCATTTTTCTCCCCCTGAACGTAGCACAGAGCAGTTTTGAACTGACCTAAAAAAACCCGTGAGCAATGGCCATCTGCCAGGCCATGATTTTAACTGTGTAGTGGACATCTTATTTTTCCTCTCTTTGTTATAGCTGATGAAGCCAGTCTGGCTCACCTCCACACTAAAAATAGCTGCTGTCCCACAGAGGATGAAGGATCTTTTTTTTAAGTAAAAATAAGAAATCATTAGGAGCTTCCTGATGCTGTACTGTAACGTTATGTGAAAAAAGTCCAAATGTCTTGCATCTCATCCACATTTAATACTGTGAAATCCAATTCTTTATTTAATCATCTAAATAAGAAGGGCTTTCAATCTGTAACCTGATTATCTGCTAACAGTTGGCAATAGGTGTGATAGAATTTCTTTAAATATTCTTTAAATATTAGAAATAACAGTTGTGGGTTTTGTCCCCAAGTCTCCCAGATAAGTTTCAGTACCAAGATATTTTTTCAGAGAGTCAAACTCTATTAATCTATTAATTTGTAAATGCATCCACCTTAAAATGTTCACATTTGGTCTGAGACTTGCCATGCTCAGTCTTCACAAAAAGATGAATTCTTTGCCACTGAGGGGTGAATATCTGATGAGCGTCGGTTCAGCTGTTGATAAGATAAGGAAACTTGGAAAGTTGTCTCATTTTCTACAGTTTAAAAGCCAGCTGCTAAATACTGGGTTCATGTATGCAGAAAATTCACAGTTTATCAGGCTATGAAACTGCAATAGTAAAGAATCCCTTCTCAATTATGCGTGGGCTTCAGGATGATGGATTATATAACCAAATTTGAGATGACTGTACACATACTTTGGCTATTTTCAGCACCAATAAAGTGAAAATTGAAACAGAATATAAAATCTTAATACCTTGATTCTATTTCAGTAGATGTTGTCCCTTCTCATGCAGACTGGCCTTTGCTTGGGTTTGTCTTCTTCTTTAACCAGCAGCGGACAAACTGGAAAGATGATGTTCCTTTTTGTGTAAACTTTAAATTTTTGTTTTAGTAAAAATCAAGAAGAACTGAACTACATTTTCATTTAGGCAGTTGTTGCTTGTCATGGTCTAAACATCTCATAGTCCAGCTGAAAGGTTCATGACATAAGCTTTAAAGAAGTCCTTTTCTGACTCAAACCACCCTCAGCTGCTGCCGTTTGTTTTGGGATGAAAGCAAATCTCAGATGAAAAAATTGTTTCCATCCCACAGCACTAGCAGATTCTGCTTTCCTCTAAATACTGAAGGCTCAAGAAAGCATGAGTGTTTGACGTCACATGCTCCAGCCATTTGTCTTTCTCAGTTGTGCTTTCTCCACCTATCTCAAACTATCTATAAAATCACCACAGACAGGCTTTAGCAGAGCTATCTTCAGCACAGAATATCCAAATGCAGTTGTAAACTTGTTTTTCCTGAAGAGCGCAAGGACAGTTGGAGAGGGAGAATTAAAAATCTTGGTTGAGATTTTTTTAAGTGGGGTTATTGGTGCCTGCCACAAACCTCCTGGGATGCCAATACACAGGACAGCATTGTGCCGGCATTGTCCAGTAGCCTTCATTCAAGTCCCATTTTCAAAGAGAGCTTTATGAGGCCTAGGTCATCCATGGTACTTCAGGAAGAAAATTAAATGAAACCATTAAAAAGGACTTACTCAGGACAACAAATGGTGAGTATCACTGCACACAGCTTTTAATTTAGAAGTTTAATATCTGCCCCACACATGTAGTCTATGCCCCCATTGCTGTCAGTGAAGGTTGAGAGCTTGCAGTCGGACTAATCATTGCATCCCAGTACCAGTGTCTGAGAAGTGGATTGCTAATGCATCTCTGTAACTGGAGTGATTTTTCACCAGAGCCACTCATGATGTGCCTGCTGATTTCTTTTTATCTTGTTCTCCTCTGGAGAATGTTTTACCTGACAAAGTGTACTTTTAAAGTGGGAAAATGTAGATTGCACCAGCTTAACCACTGGAATTATCCTTCTGTATGTTTTCAATAAGAAAGTTGAAGCTGGTTCCAAAGAATAATTTGCCTCCATTGCAAAATGAGGCCTGTCAAAATCACCTGCTTTCCTTCTTTGGTATCTGAACCGTCTTCCTTGACCACACTGGTCTGACATGATTATTCTTGTTCCCATGAGCTGGCTGTTTCTTAGGAGAACTGGTGAAAAATGCTTCCTCAAACACAGACCTTGCCAGGAACTTGGAGTAAATGAAAAACCTGTCCTTGAACACACAGGCTGCAGTAGCATTAGCACGCATTGGCCTTAGCAGTGCTGATCCCAAAGTCTGAGTAGGTGTTACGGGACGTAAATAATATGGGTTGATTCTCTGTGACAGTCCTGTGGCTGCTTCTGTCAACACATCACAATGGTCCTAAAGAAGAGCTTCCCTAGGTGAAAGGGTATCAGTATTTCCTATGAGATGTATTGTTATTTCTCTTTCTTTTTCTGACATGATGCAATGCTTTTATGCTGAACGTAACAACTAATGATTTGTCCCTGAGCAAGTAAAATGAGGCTTAGCTGAGTGCAACTGGCCACCAATGTCACAAATTCTGGATCCAGAGTTATATTTGATGTCATCACAAATCATCTTTTTACCTTTTTTGTTTTAAGAACCCAATATATTCTCACTAAAATATAGTTAGATGCCTGTGTTTCTTTCAAAGGAATGTTGTTCTGCTCTTCTTAAGGAAAACGAATTCCTAATAGCAAAACATATTTAAAATGTTATAATCACCTGTCGACATCAAACCTCATCAGTGCTTTTGACAAATCACTTATCCATTCAAATAATATCCATGCTTCTCCTTGATTCTGTTCCATTCTATTTGTATATCAGAAGCCATACTTGATTTCCAAGTGTAGTCTGGTAGGAGTTTCACAGGAAAGCATTGGAAAAAATATATGAAATCACTTTTTTTTTTTTATTGGCTGTGATTCCGTTTTAAAAGAACATCATACCATTTACCCACATCATGCAGGAAAAAGTAGCAGGCAAATAACAAATGAAATTCACATTCACAAAGTCTCTACTATAAATCATCTTCTAATTGCTTAGAGAGTACTGCATGCACCTGAAAGAAAGCTGGGGAGCATTTCTGCTAGAAAATGCATGGCTATATTGAATTTTTCTTTCTGTGTATGAGAGAGAAAGAGAGAAAACAAGCAATTTTTTAATGACAGTACTGAAACATTTTACTAATTCAGTGCATGAAGAAACAATTATCCTGATAACATATATTCAGAACAGATACAGACAACTTTCAGATACATAAGACATCACATTGAGGTCACAACAGCTAGTTTCTAACAATGCTTATTCTAGCACAGTAAGCTTGCCAAAAAGATGTATTCAGCAGCATTGGTATGGTCTTTCTTGATGAAAGAGAGGGGCTGGGAGGGACCTAAGCCAATGTATGGTACTAGAAACATAGACAGAGGAACTCCAAAGTGAATTAGCACATGATCTTATATTTTGTTTTATTTATTTTAAACACAAGAATAGCATTCATAATTAATATTGCAGTCTGATTTCATATGGCTTTCTCTAAATATAAATGTGAGTTCATAAGGTCGATGGCAAACTAAATCATTTACCCTCCAAATGTGGAGGCTCTTTGACTTTTTTTTTTTTTACTAACCAGTAAGGTCTTGGAGCTGTGAGGGAAAATGGCTGCAGTGTCTAGCCACCAACCTTTCTGTGTAATTAAAAACTAGTTAAAAAAACAAAAGACCTCATTTACCTGAGATTGAACAGAGCAGTGATGCAAATAAAACAATGGCATGGAAAGACAAAGAGATATTCAGAATCCAAACAATGAATCATGTTTCTCTTTGGTCTTGTTTAAGTGCTTCAACACCTGCTTGAGTGCTGAGGGGGAAAGTGTCTGAGACATTGCTTCTCGTATCCATACATGAGCCAAAAATGTCTATGTCCTATGTCGCCAATTCAGAGTGGGAAGGGAAATGGATGGGCAGAAGGTAGGGGAGAGTGCCTGCTCTTGACTCTGTTCAGCATGGCTTAGGCACTTCAGGGACAGTGGAATGACTTGAGGAGAGGTCCAGAACTCATGTGAGGTGCCAGAAGTTATGTGAGGCAAAACCTGTCCAGTACCTATGGTAGATCTTCTGCCGTGTTTCTTTATAGAAAGAAAAGGAAAATTAAAATGGGAACTACCAGCTCACATCTGGCTGAACTCTGCTGTCCATGGAGGAAGGGCTGCTGTGGGTGTGGAGAGCTGAGATACAGAAGTGATGACATGGCTGGGCTGGGAAGCTCCCACAATGAAAAAGACTTGACAAACATTATTTAATGTTTCCCTTTCCCTCCTGCTCTGCGACCCTGGCATGAGGCCTAACAAACTCAGCACAGAGTACTTGTGGCCCTCTTCAGGGTTGGGATCCAGATGTTCACACAGCTCAGGAGCTCAGCTCACAAAAGGAGTATTTTTAATGCTCTGAGCCCAGGGATAGCACTATCTGCTTATGAAATTAGATCACAGGCCACACAAGATCCTGACTTAGGCCAGTCATTCAGCGGCACAGCTGCTGAGACACAGTTAGAAAAAATAATACCAAACGTTCTCCCCTTCTCTCTCCTCTCCCTTTTCCTCATCTTCCCCACACGCAGGCACACACATGCACATCAAGCTGCCAGAGAGACTGTGAAAATAAACAAATAATTGGCAGTACCATTCTGTGAGGCAGAAAATTCTGATTCTATGTCAGGAACGGTATTTGGCTGGATGAGGAACTGGATCCATGATGAGGGCTAGAGAAAGGTCCACAAGCAAGTGGTAAAGAAAGGCCAAAGCAAACTTGAATGAGCTCATTCTCTTTAATTGTTTGTCTGGCTTTTTGCAGAGTTCTCCAGCACAAGGCCAGGGGAAAATATGAATGGATATGTTTCTTTTAGCAAGGGCATATTTCTGCTGGTTCTGCTGGTTCTACTTACATATTAGGGGATGCAAGCCACAGAGATTAGTGAGAGCATTTCAGAAGTATTGATGTCAGTATTTCAGTGTGATCTGGGCTAGAAGATTTTGCTAGCAATGAGGGACTGAAGCAAAGAGCCAGGCTCTGCCTTTTAGCTTTCAGGGGTGCTGGATTTTGTAGAGCATCAAAACCAGCTGCTGCCTTTGTGACAGAAGGAGAGTTTTCAATTCTTTGAGCTTTAGTTAAATAGGCTCAAAGTACTAGTTGCTGAATTTGCATGGGGTGAATAGGACTCTCTGCCTAGAAAATGGTCAATTGCTCAACACTTCTATGCTAAACGAAAGCATTGATTCAGAGATAGAGAGTGCTCTGGGTCATTAAAGTCTTACCGGGGAGACACTCCTGCTTTAAGTGAAAGTTAGGGCAAAAAAACACTGATACCATTTGAAAGAGTAAAACTTGCCTTCTCCTTCCTCTGAGGAGCCCTTGGCAGCTTGTACTTAAATGAACATGTCTTGTTTGTAGATCCAGCCTGAAATAAGTTGTATCTTTATTAGCTGGTTCTGACTTGTCCATCAGTCAAACTTCTTCAGCCTCCACCTTGTATTTCGTAGAAACTTATGGTTGAAGTTATTTGTGAAGAAGCAAGGACTATCACAGATTAATAAGAATAGGGTGAGGAGGGAAAAAGAAATATATTTCTTCTCTTTCATAATTTTTTTTCCCTGTTATGAGAGATGCTGCTAAAAGTCACAAGGTTCACAAGCTCACTGTCTTAACCATGGTGCAGATTTCTTCTCCTTACCTAAAAGATGATAAATATCTTTTAAAATTTCTTATTCAGGAAAGTACTGAGATATTTGTCTAAACTCTTTTCAACTGACCAACTGCATCTAAGAAGTTCCATCGAAGTAAAATGCTCAATTTAGGTACATAATGAAGTGTTTGAGATGGCTTTCCTTTTTGTTGTCAGTAGAAAGCACGTATTTTCTTCCAAATCTCTTCCATGTACTTAGGACACCTTTC
The DNA here is from genome assembly GCA_008658365.1 of Alca torda. Taxonomy (NCBI): domain Eukaryota; kingdom Metazoa; phylum Chordata; class Aves; order Charadriiformes; family Alcidae; genus Alca; species Alca torda. Next base: position 51,042,605 of record CM018101.1, on the reverse strand, counting down.
TTGTTCCAGTGACAGGGACAAGCACTAGTAGTTCTGCCAAACAAACCCTGATTCTCTTACAAGATTGTGAGACTGAGACAGCATGACGGTCTCACAACATCAACTACAGAGACTTAGCCAAATGCAAAAACTCCAGGATCAGCCCTTCAAATGACAAGCCAGGCACCTGATCATCAGCGTCTGTGTTCAGAATGTCTGTCTATGGATGACAATCTGTGTATCTACTAGCAAGTCAACATCTCCAGTAGAACTTGTCTTATCTTATGCAGCTACTCAATACCTACAGTGCTGTATTGAGAAGCTCTCTGTACCTGTGTCTGGGAAAGGCAACAAAGACAATGGTAAGAGAGACATTTCCTTCCAGCCTACTAGCATCAAGGGATGCCACACACTGTTTTAATATTACTTAGCTCCTGCACAGCACTGGAGAACTATTCTCAACTTATGCAGAGCCTGAAACCTAAATTGTACAGCTGGAGAAGCTGGGCGGGGCAAAAAGTAAGTGACCTTCCCAAGGCAATGCAGTAATTTATCATGATATTTAGCAGGCATACTCAGGATTTCTGAATCTCCAGGGCTATGGCTAACATTCAGGCCACGACACTCCTCCATACACTGCAGGAAGGGGTGGGCAGGACACAGCCACAACAGTATACTGGAAACCAAATATCCATCCTGCAAGCACTGCTGGGAATGGGATAGTCAAATATGGCACTGGGCAGAAAGAGAAAGATTAGTCAATCAGAATGGTCTATGTCCTTGGTCATTCACTTCAAAGGTGTTGGGGAGGTCCTCTACCAGAGCACCATGCACTCTCCTGTGCTTTCAGCTCTTGTATGGCAACTGTCTGACCAAATGTCATCTTTCCAGATAAGTGTATGGCTAATTCCCAAAGTAACATGACTCTTGCTTAGATTCTGAGGCATTTAACTTCTACCAGCATCTGAGGGAAGATGACTCACTCCTTCCACAGTTCTGCGTGATGACAGCTCTGTAAGTCACATGTGATTTACCTTCCAAACGATCTCTTATTTATGCCAGTGATGGAATTAAAACAGAAAAGCTCTGCTTCCATGGGAGAACTGAGATACCCCTTCCAAGGGCAGATGTGCTCACAAAAATTGGCTAATGTGAGCCAATCAACAAGAACATTGATCATAATGACTAATAATTATTATCAATAATAAAAAGAGAATCAAAGAAAATTAGAGGCCACTGTTCACACTTAGCGAACACTCCTTCCTGGTTTCAATGGAAATGCACGTGAGGTTGTTCCTTTTCTATGCTTAATGTAGAGTTGCCTTATTTAACATACATAGTACTATGGCTTATAATAACATTTGTGTAGTCTGCAGCTTTTTAATCTTTACATCCATTCAGAGGCATCTACTGGATGTGACTATGTACAAAAAAAGAATGGATGAGTCTTGGTGTGGGGGGAAGGGAAAGAGGGAGGCAGAAGGGAACGGGAAGCGAAGGGACTCCTAGCGAGCAGTATAGGGCAGAGGTGGAGAGGGCTGCATGATGGATGGCAAGATTGTAAATCCCCATTGGGCAAAAGAGAAATCCTTTGCAGTACTGTTTATGCCCATCTAACAGTCTGCAGCTATCACTTCTTGAACATGTCCTGCAGGGGCCCTGGTAGGTATTTGATGACTGTGTCTAGAATGCTCTCTTCTTCCTCCTCCTCCTCATCCCCACAGCCAGGAGGGATCGCCTTCTTTGGGCGTGTCAGACTCCCTTCAGCATTAGCTTCCAGTGCAGCCTGGGCCTCTGCTTCTTTTTCTTCCTTCTTCTTTATCCCATACTGCAGGGGAAAGATAACACATTGTCAGTCACACTGAACAACATGACTGATGAAGCCAGCCATCATATATGGTGCCTCATATTCTGCAGTGTGAACATCACTGTTAATATTCTGCTTTTGCTCTTTTGCATAGACAACCAAGTTATCATTCCTAACACCTCCCCAATAAGTAAAGCCCAGGGGATGGACAGGTCTCACAAGAGAACATGGCCAAATGCTCAGATCACTCAGAAACATGCAGGAGAGTGAGTGTGGGACTATATAGCCATGGGCTTAGCAAAGACAATATAAGTTCTGTGTTTGTAAAGTCTTGAGGTTGTATTCTACCGGTGTTGATCCTCCTTTTTTGTGTCAAAAAGTCTGATGCTCAAGTCCGATGCTCAAGTCCGATGCTCAAGTCCATCATCCACAATGATTTTGAAATTCCATCTGCAGCATTTTATAGTAAAGGTTTATGGAAGCGGCAAAACCAGGAAAAAAATAATTATCCACAAAAGAAAGCAAACAGGACAGGGCAGACAGGCAGACGGCAGTGAAAATGATAGTTTTAGATATTCTCATACAGGACATAACCTACACAACCTCATCCCTGTTCTCGTGATATAATTGGAACAGAAAGACCTCTTTGTGAAATAAGCCTTCATAAGAAACTCTGTATTTTCACACTGAACTTTGCACTTCTAGGGGTAAAGCTGACTCATACTGTCTGAAAAGAAACATCCTTAAGCCTATGGATACCTGGTATTTGCTACTCTCATTAAGAACTAAAGGCACGCCACTAAGACTTTACATGAGTAACCAGAATCTCATTTTATGATTTTATATTCAAAATGCTATATTTAATTGAGAAGTAAAGATATGCCTGAGTGAATCAGACTAGGGAGAGAAGTGCTGTAGTATCACAACTCCCACAGTGACTAGGACTTTCTGTTTATTCAGACCAATTTAAATGTCCCCAACTGTTTCGGCTTTTTCTGACCATAAATGGAGGTTAAACTTTCTTGGTTTTGTGATCATCAATGCAGACTCAGGAGGTGTCCCATTTCTCAGTGCCCAGCTGTGCTTCAAAGAGTCCAGCTGCGTGTTTCAAGGATGCTTCTGGTCCCCAGGCTCACAGCTCCCAGGCTGGCAGGAAGATTCTTCTGCTCAGTCATTTCCCCTTCTAACCAGCCACCTTTATAGGTGCTCACAGCTGCCTGCTCCTGCCCTATCAGGTCCTCAGCCACCAGTGACCTCACAAGTGCCTGCACAATTATTTACAATTATTTACAATTATTTACAATTATTTCCCTTTAGCTACACAAGGGAGGCATTTGACCTTTGTGAGGAAAAGGAAAGGCATTCAGGTTTGGTGTAGCACCTATCAGCTTCAAAGTTATTGCTCTGTAAAAGCCATTCCTTTACTTATGTATAAATTTTAATTAAAGTACCAAATGGAGTTAAGATTGCTCTCAGTACATCAGAACCATAAAGTAACTAACCCAAATGGATGCAAAAGCCAGCAAAACATTTTGCATGACAAGTCTGAAAAGAACTTTGAAAACAAAGTTAGACATGATTTCAAAAACATCAAAGAATTATGTTGTACAAAGTACTCTGTATGTTCGAGTATCAGTAGCATAGTACTGCTGAATAGACATGAAATGTATGCTCTTTTCATCATTTTCTCTTTTCATTTTTACCATTAAGAGTAGACCAAAATGTTTACCAGTAAAGCAAAAAATGGATTGCTGCAGTCATGACTTTGTGATTTCAAAGGGTTGTTGGGTTTGACAAGAAACTCCTAAACATTTCTGAGCACAGGTAGTATTTTTGCTTCCTTTCTCTACCATCATCAAGACTTAGGATGACAGCCTGCAAGGTTGAAACCAATAACTTCAAAACCCCCTGGTTTTCTAAATCAATTCTTTCAAACCAAAATATTCATTTAAGGACATTTGTTATGATTTCTATACCTGGTGGATGCCGGTCACACAGATTTCATGGGAGAGACATTCAAGACAAATGATATCTCCATTCACATCTGAGGCAAAGGAAGCATTTGATCAACTCGTAGTTACAGGGCTGAACACCACAAAAAAGATCCAACATAGATGAGTAACCCCTGCAGGGGGAATGACGTACACTGCTAGGCTGTGGACAGTCTGTATGGCTGGCTGATACTCATTCTCCCTCTCAAGGCACAGGTAGATGGTGATTCCCAATGTAGTTTATCTACAGACTTTACCTCCCTTTGCTAGCTAGAGGAGAAGAGCTGTAGTGGAGACAACACAAATCATAGTAACACACATGATCTCCTGCGTGCTTTCAAATCCTCCACCTCAAAACAAATATCATCTCATGGTGGGCTGATATTCTAGCTAATGAATTTGTTGAACACCCATGCCACAGGGAACTGTGGAACAAAAACAACCATTCAAGTACTACTGTGTGCTACGACAGAGGGAAGCTCAAAGATTATATAAAGGTATTAGCACTGTTCTTGTCAGTCTGTGCTGACACGTTTCCTTAGGTCCCTTGCCACCATATAGTTAATAATGTAGAATTATGGACATAACCCAGTAAGATACTGAAACTTTTTAAGTATGTGATCCACCTTGCTGCTCACAAAGTCATTATTATTCCATCACATAAAGTTTGTTTTCACTGGGTCATATGTTGTAAAATACTGGAGGCCTCAAGTCCTCAGTCATCAGGTGTAAAGAGCAGGAAAAAAATACCAGGGTCCTTGGGTTACCCCACATTCATTGATTGCATGTCAGGAAAAGGCCAGACCAACAATGCTGCTGCCAACTTCCTCCGCATGTCTTTCTTTCCTTATTCCTTCTGCTTTCCAGAAGAAGGCAAAGTAAGTGCATGAACTAGAAACACGGTGAAAATTCGATCTAACTCTAATGGCAGTAAGTGTGTCAAGGAATAGGGGCACTATTAAGCCAAGGTGGACCTGCAGCTAAAATGTCGACCAACCACAAATATAGTTCCCATTTTTTATGACAAGCCAACCATTGCTTACTAAAAATGAACATATCTATCTGGGCCACAGAATGAATAAAGCAGTAACACCACAGTTAAGACACTTGCAGCAGGAACTGCTTATCTCTCTGTCAGTTATGGAATTAACTTTCCAAGAAGACAGCCGAAATCAAGGTGCAAGAGCGCAGTTATCTTTGGATCAGGTTTGGAACTGATTCCTTAGGAACAACAAGTGATTTATCTGGAGAAACTAAGGAAATACAGAAGGAGTTTTGTCAGGGATACAAAGACAACTCAAAGACTACATGGTGGGACCACCAGAAGATTGTCAATCAGTGCAGAGGACTCTGGAGTCTGAGAATAAACTGCTGCCAAAATGAGTATCATTCCTACTGATACACTAGGAAGGGTCCCCCTGGGACTCCCATACTCTGGATAGAGATTCAAAAGACCAACAGAGTGGTCTTGCTGACATTAGCAGGTTGGGTTAACCACAACACAACAACAATAACGTTATGCTACTAACATTTACCACGATTGTATGCTGCTAGGATTATTATAGTTACTCACACAATTATATTTGCTATTGGCATGATTGAACTATCATATTTTACAGTCTCTGTAAACTATTAAACATCACTATGTATATACTTCGTATAGTCACAGCTTCTTTCATCACTACATATTTTCTGTGCACACTTTTCTTCCCTCCTAATACCTGCATAAGAAAGAAAGATGCTCTTGGTATCACACACCTGTCCTGCAGTCCAGACTTGCAGGGTCAGCTGCTGGCAGTGTAAAGAAGATAAATAAAGCCATGTTTCAGTCCTTAGAGCAGAGGAGATGTTTCCTTGGCTAGTTTGACGTATTCACAAGTCTGACTAACACAAGGTTCAGCTGACTTAGGAGGTACGTGTGAAGCCTACAGCAGGCAGTGGGATGCAAGTAAATGTTGTAACGCCTTGTTAAGATACAACTATGCAGGTCTGCATAGCAGGAATTTTGTAATGGAACAGCTCTTTTCATGGACAGCACTTTTCATGGCTGGTAGCAGCGGGCAACCAAGTCTCCTGCACGGTGGCCACATCTGGGTGATTGGAATCTGGAGGTACACATACAGGAACCCTGCAACAGAGCTCTGTACCACCCATGGTGCTAGGAATTGTCCATGGCTGGTTGTATTCACTGTGGACAACTGGCAACGTTGTTATTCTTTCACTCAGGAAACACTTCTTCCTCCTAAGGTGCTCTGAGACCCTGAAATTGGTCTTCAATCTTCAACCCAAGAAATAACACTGCATATCAGCTAACACTGAGTTTTAGTTTTTTGGAAAAGGTTGGCACATGAATAAAACTGGAAACATTTATCTTCAACGATTTTCCCCTCAGTAGTTTTGTGTAGCTGCAGGTGGTACTGAATCTATGTCTGAACAGATGTGGCAGATACAGCCATCTCTGGAATTACTATTTTATTTACCAGCTGAGCTTTTACAAGCTACCGAGATATTTCAATGCCTGTTCCTTGTCTTGCTTCATACACAAATGAGGGGAGACCTCGTCTCTTCTTACACAGCTCTATCTATTAAGTTTAATTCACATTCCAACCCACAACACAATAAACAAAGAACAAAATTGTCAGCCAGACTTGAAAGCATACGGTTACAGAAGACACTGAGAGGGCAACTTGCCCACCCTTCCACCTCAAGGGTTAACTTGACCTGAACCACTCTTTTTCTTAGAGACCTCAGCTGGTAAAGAACTCTCACCTGCTCTGGAACTTAACTACCCTTTACAATTAAAATACTTCTTATACCTAACCTGGTTCACTCTGAAATGCTTTTTTAAAATAAAAAAAAAAATCTAGAAAACTGAAAGGACACAGCTACTGCAAGAAGACTTATCTTTAATCTGTCCTTTTGTGCTTCATTCATTATGTGTGCTAAGTTATTTTTTTCTCTTCCATTACCAAAGAGAACACCAGCCCACTTAAGATCTTCCCATCATGACATCATGGAACCTTCTGCTAGGACTATATAAAGGAGTGAAACAAATTGACAGCAATAGGTAGGGTCTAACACTGAACTTCAGCTCCACAACTGTGAGATTCTGGGGTACAGAAAAAGACTCCGTGTGTATTTCATTTACACAAGCCTGAAATCTTTCTACATCATTTCTTTGGTCTCTCTATGAGTGAACAGGCTGCCATGTGTATCTTTGGCTTTAAGTTTCAGGTGAAGATGAGGCAGTTTTCAGTCAGAGGCTTAGTAAAGTGTGTACCATTGTGATAGACTATGGTCTGGTTTTGTCTTTTACTGATGCTGCAGTATTGCTTACAGACCTTCCTGTGGCGAGAGTGCTGCTGTGTGTTTATGTGGCAATGGAAACAACAGACTTTTCTTCCCCTATTACTGTTCCCTCCAAACCCCTCATTTGGGGATGTTGCAGAAAGAGAGAAGGGTTTTCCTACAGGAGATGACAGTGCTGAAACCCAGCACACAGAGCTTGATGTGACGTGGATCTTGCCAGCAATGTGCACTGGCTCTTCTTCCACCTCAACATTCAGAATCTCTTGTTTTCATTTGTGTGTGAAATTTGACTCCTGTTTGTTTGTTTGTTTGTTTTTGTTGGTCTACTTCTCTTTCTGATTATCCCCTTTTATCTCCAGCTTGATGTCCAAGGAGTTGCTATGGAGAGGGGGAGAGGATTAGTTCCCAGAAAAGGAGGACACTGTCTTTGCCCCTCAATTTATCCATCTAAGTCTAAGCTCTGCCATACACTGCTAGAATTACCCAGTCTGCTCAGGCAGCTCAACCATGCTGACCATGGATAATCTCTGTGCTTTGTGAGGAGTCATAAACAAAGAATCACAGCCTGCCACATGGGGAACCATGCAACATCCTTCACCAGCTGTGGTGAAGAATGAAAGGTAAGAGAGAGGCTTCTGGCTGTCTCAGTCCCTGCCACTCCCTAGGCGAGTGGGGTGGGGATGGGGGCAGTGTGCGTCTGAGTGTCCTCGTTACCACATGCTGCTGCACAGCTCTTCTGACCAGCACCCTGTCACTATGTTAGTGGAAGAGGGCTGATTAATAATGGAAAAAAACAAAGCAAAATCTGGAAACTGCAGTTCTAAATTACATTATTCAATTGTGTGTGAGCCAAACTGGAGCACAATTCAGGAGAGAGGTGGCAAAAAGAAAGGAGGACAATAAAACTTTGGGAAGGAGATATTTCAGGTCCAAAGGCAGAGCTATGGATATATGAGCAGTTTCTTCTTCATGCCTCATCTCTCCTGGAGCAGACCTTCCCAAGCCATCTTCTTGGGGGCCATCAGAGTTTTTCAGCTGGCTTTCCTGCAGAGATTATTTGTAGCCATAACTTCTGTCCTTTGAGTCCTTCACAGCATCCAAGGCTCCACCTCCCCACAGGAAGAGCCACATCTCTTCCCTGTGGTTGCATATGCCTTGCTCCTCTTTGCTAGTTCAGGCTTTCAGCTCTGTAAAAATCACAGCAGGTCTTCATTCATCACTGGTCTTGGTTCAGGTCTTCCAGTATGCATTTCAGCCTCATTCCCTGTTTCTCTCAAGGCAGGTACACAGAAGCCTGAAGGTTTCCACTTGCACCACAAGCACAGGTGCAGATGTGGATTTCACAGGTCTCATCTGATCTTCATCTGCCTCCTATCAACATCTTCTGATGACACTGGGGGAATCTGACAGTCACTTCCTTCTCCCTCCCAGCAGCATTGCTGTCTGAGAACCACGCACATGTTTTCAGCTCTGATTAGCTGCAGGATTGCAACACATTCCTATGGGAACATCCATTCCCAGCAGCATACAAGAGCAGAACAGCCCAAATCAATAGATATGAAAGTTGCTTTACTGCTGCCCTGCAACAGAGACAGTGGAAGACAAAGCATTGCAGGGGACAGTGAGAATTTGCTGCAAACTCAGATCGAGGGGAATCTTTCCATTGGTCTCAATGGAGGGGGGAACAGACATATATCATTAAAAGAGAGAGATGTGAAGCATGTTTTAGCTTGATCCGCTATGGATGCTGACTCTATGCTGAAGCAAACTGGCCATTCTGCTCACTGTTCAACTGCCTGGACTATGCTAGGCTGTCACAGTCAAAATGCTTATTTCCCCTTACTAAATTCAGGTCGTGTGAACTACAATTTGTGAACAAATTTACTCCTCTTTGGGAAGCAAGAATCTATAAGAAAGAGCAGGCATAGGTATCACATATAATGATTTTTTCAGAATACTTAGCAAAAAACATGTTTTCTTTTTCTCTGTGTTAGCAAATTTCTTAATTTACTTCCTCTTGTGTACGCAGCATCCATATTAAAACAATGCCTTACTGCATAATGGTCAGCCACAGTAAGAGGGAATGAGGTTTAGAAAGTTTCAGGATTGGAGGTACTTAAATTACTGCTGAATAGCAAATACTTCCATCTTGTAATCAGAGAAGAAATCTCCAGAGTAAGCAGAGAATATCTGACTCATGAGGAAGAGCATAGGATGAGAGACTCCAAAATATTGATTTGAGGTACCTGGAGGGTTGACTGAAATCACCACACTGACTCATAACCACAGGGCCCAAGATAAGTACTGTACATATTATACTGCTAAGCCTGTTAGATCCTTTGGAAAATCTCTCCCCCAGAACCCAAATTTCAGCTCCAATTAGAAAAATCTGGGTCAATTCTATTCTTCAAAGCAGCTGAGACAGGATAAGATGAAAGAAAAGTTACATATTCCACACTAACAATTACAGTTTAATTGCTTATAGGTTGCAGTGAAAATTTAGTTTTGCTCCATGATCACCAGAATGTGGTCAAGCTGCAGAAGGTTCCCATCAGAACAGAGGCATTTTCCAGTGATGCAGAGCAGGTGTGCTCCTAGCCAAGAGGGATATAATTTCTTGTGTTTCCAATATCTGCATTTAGTTTTTTACAAGGAAAACTTCCCAGAAGCCAATGGCAGGAACCCTGGAAATACACAAATGCAATTGCCAGCATACGTTTAGAAGAATTTATGTTATCGCTATGTATCTAACAGCACAAATAAATCCCTTAGACATATGTTTGTGCAGTTTATGTGTGCACTTTGCAAGATCAGAACATGGACTATAAGCTGATGCTCCTCCTTCCTGCCTCCTGCAATTTTTTTGCTTTGCCAAGTGAAAGCCTTCCTTTTAGTACAAGGCTGGTAAAATTAATTCCCCAGTACGCTGCAGCAATTTAGATTCAACATAACTATTTATTTTCTATAGCCTCTGTTTGCCATCTGTTAAAAGCTCTTTTATCTTCTTGTTTGGGTTTTTTTTTTTCATTATTTAATCTTATTTTGAAAGCTGTAGTCTAGCCAGTGTAGGTCTGGGCTTGTGCTTCTACAAAAACCTAGTACAAGTGTTCCAGTAGATGAGGAGTGGTTCACTGCAGGATGTGGAGTCAGATTTGTCTTAGAGTGCAAAACATGGTAAAGATGCAGGTAACTGCCAAAACAAATATTGTTTGTCCTCTCCAGGGGGATAGGGAACTCATTGACTGCTCATGAGGCTTAGAAATTGTTATCATCCTGCATTGTTAGGTTTGTGCTTCCTAGGGTTCATCATTTCATTGCCTTATTGGTCACAAGTACTTTGGCAGACTGGAGATTGAAGCCAGCTGAAATTCAGAGACTGAACCCTAAATGGCTGATTCATTTCAAGTTCTGCTCTTGGTAGATAAACATGTGAGCTCTCTGCATCTGATCTCTTTGCAAATGTCTGTGAGGTCACTAAACATTGATTTTTTAAAAAAAAAAACAGTTTCTGAGTGTGAGTTTTGTTTCTAGCATGTTGCATTCATTGCTGTGCGTGTGTCAGCTCTTGCTATTATGAATTTCATGTTGTCCTTGGCATTTTGTAGCACACTAAGAAGTGCTCTTGAATATGTAGAAGTGTGTTACCAGCAAAGAAAAGTGGCAGGTAACAGAGCTCATCACTGCAGATAAAGAACAAATTAGAAAGCATTCTGGAAGCGATATTGTTGTACATGATTGAAAGTATGCTCCTGCTAAATTTATGTTCCCTGCTGTAGTTCAGCATTGTGAGGGACAGTTGCATTCAATTATACTCTTCTATTAGATAGCAGATTTGAGGGAAATGAAAAAGATGAAATTATATCTGAACACAGACAACAGATCATAAACATAGCTTAATCTTTATACAAGCAAAAAAAAAAAAAAAATTCCACACTATTAGAAGAGAACCAACTAACAATCCAAGATATAACAGAAGCACTCATATCTCCACTGCTGAGAATCCTGGGGACTAATCTGGAAGGAAAACAGTCCCCTGAACTGACACTGGGGTATGCATCTGCATTTTTTCCCCAACTTTCTATGTCACCTGTATGGGAGAGAATTCATTTCTTCTTGGTGAATAGAGAACCTAAGTAAGATTTACTCCTCCGAAGGGGCTGCAGTCTGCTCTGAAACACAGTCATTGCTTATAATGATGCCACACTGAAATATAACAAGTTGCTTCCACGCCATTCTCAGAAGGTTATTCTGTCCTCAGTAACTCCCCTGCACTCATAGGATGAGTTTGACAGGACATTAAGCTCCCTCAGACTTTTCACTAATAATTTTTTTTCCTTCAGTAACATACACCAATGTTTTCAATGCTGACTTTGCTGACAGCAATAGACAATGTAATTCTGCTATAGTAAGAGCTCAGGAAAGATTAGTTAGGCATTTGTCTTTAGTCCTTGCTGTGAGACTATTTAATTTTTGTCATCAACTCCTTAGGGATTCTTCTGTGTGGAATAAATCTTGCCATACCATTGTGGCTAGGATCTAATTAGCAAACCCACCCTGACAGTGTATCTGTGGAGACCAAGATATTGCCACAAGCTCAGAGCCAAGATTCAGTAAAATCAAAGGTAGTTAATATATTAGTTTCAGACCTTTGACATACACTTCCCTCTGAAGTACAAAAAGTACTCCTCAATCCCATTAGCCAGCAACAGAGAGGAGAACTCTGACATCAAAATGCTTTAAAAATGTGAAGACCATTTTGACACCCAAAAAGAGCAAGTAAGAAAGTATGAGTGGCTATTCACATACTGTAGCCCTTCACAGGGACATGAAAAAATGAAGGTCAAGTCATTCATCTTTCTCCAGCCCTTTTTGATCCGGCACACCAGCCTCTCTCTTTCATAATCCTAGATAGTTTTCTCACTCCCCAAGATGCTGTGGAAGTCATGTTTGTAGTGAACGAAAGTTGGTAAGGGAAAATATCTGGTGCATCTTAACAATCCAACTGAACAACATCAATGGTGTTATAGTGTTAGAGGGACCCACCCTGTCCCTGTAGTGCTGCGAGGTTGGATTGCTATTACAAATTTGGACAAGTGCTGTCACCTGTGAACAGCCACTGCAGAATAAAGCTCCCACCTGCAACAGCCTGCAGCTAGCTTGGGCTGATAGCTCAAAACCCACACTAGAGATGAGGTGCATGTTTCACATTTCTTCCAGGTGGAATCGGTTGTTGACCTTTTCTTGTCCTTTCTGTTGACTGGCCATGGTCAGAGAGCAGATGTTTAGCATTGTCAGTGATATGTGATCAGGTGCAGATTCCATGAAACTCAAAATGCACATCAAGCTAAGAGCTGTACAGCTAAAGGGAGAGAAAAATCTTGTATAGAAGAGCTTACTGTCTCTACTGTATATTTCCCATAGACATGCCTTTGTTTTATGGCAACAAGACAAAGGAGTTTCATGTCACTCCTACCAGTTTCTATTTACTAAAGTAAGAAAAGGAGCCTTTTCAAGGGAGGAGAGTTACTATAATCATTTTCAAAGGTTCTTCAGCTCTTGCTTGCAGTTTTTCTTGCCCTCTCCATATATGCAGGATCTCATAGCAATTTACACAGGAGGGAATGGAACAGCTGAAATGTTAACATCTTGCTGCTTGGGTGAAGGCACTCATCCTCCACAGAGTGATTCAGGGCGAGAGTCACAAGCCAATTTTCTTTCTACCTCTTCATCTGGATTGGGTGTTTTTTTCTGACACAGCAATGAATGGGATCTTTTGCAGTGGCGTGTTGGCTTTTAGTGTGTCCATTTCAAAACATACCAGGTCTAAGTACTCACTTAAGGGATAAGTGTTACCAGCCATGCTTATGTTACCCTCCTCAAGCTAGGCAAATGAAGGTTAGCTCTCTTTTTTATATTGCCTGAGCACCTTGGCATCATTATTGAGACTTCCAGTACTCTTGGGTGGGGTGGGGAAGGGTGAGAGAGAGATCTTAGTCACACAAAAATTGAGCCTTGGATGACATGAAGTGGCAGGGAGTGTTGCAGGGAAACACATCAGTAACTGAGCCTGCACATACAAGTGACTGTGCACAGAAAAAACAAGTTCAAATGGTCATGCTGTTCCATGCCCCCAGCCACTGTTTAGTTCCTTCCCATAATTTTGCTTTTCTAAAGTATCTGTGCATGCCTAACAGAGCCATGAACCAGTGGCAATGCTATCACTGCAGAAATTTCCATCTCTTCAGGCTATTAATGAACAGTTATTCTTCAAATATAAAAAGGGTATTTAAAAAGAACAACTAAGAACACACTTCACTGAAACACCCATGAGCTTTTTTGGATCATCTGGGTGGTGTTTTTGGCCAAAGTCTCAGCACATTTCAGTAAAGGTCCTAGTTATCCAAATTGCTGGTAAAACCTGGAAACTTTTCCTGTAATAGCTTTTGCTGAGAAGCAGGGAGAAAAGCCCTTTCAAATTTCATCGTTGGCTGCCACAAAATAAGCCTTATGTTAGTGGAAGTGTCTCTTTTACTAACAGTAGAGTACTTCAAAATTAACTACTCTGCAAGTACACACACAGAAGAAGCTAGCACAAATGCAGAAAACAGAAACTCTAATACTGGCTGAAGGAATATTGTTGCCTCTGAGAAGCACTAGAAAGAAAGGACTCTCTGTGTGGAACCAACTCAGCCCAACTTAGACCAAGGAGAGGACAAGCAAAAAGGACAAGTAGAAACGTTGTTCTGTGTCTGGGCTGGCTAGGTTGCAGGCCTGAAAGGAGATGGTGTGTCATGCCCACTGATGGGCAGCTCCTGGCACTATGTCAACATGTCAAGCAGGTATATTACCCTGTGATTACCCTTCAGATCTCGCTTAGCAGATGCTGAGTTGTGTGAGTTCTGGCAATTGTAGCTCTTGACCTGCTGTGCTTTGAGGGTGGAAGTCTTCCGTTTGCAGGATTTCTGCCAAAGGGACTTGTAGAGTGTGGGAGGATAGGAAGTTTGCACATTGGCAAAAAACTTGTGTACAGATCTTTAAGCTGGGCACAAGCTTCTAATTCTGGAGTCCTTTCAAGGAGAGAGGGAAACTTGGTATGCATTTTCTTGCTGATAGAAAATTTCCCTCTTATTTATATATTTATACATTTGGGCATCCTTACTGGTAACAGCTTGCCTGTCACTTCCCCAATGTGGCAGGTTCCTCAGTCCCAGTTCCTGCTCTTGTTTAACTTGGTCCTCTCCCTAGAAAGAAACCAGCCCCTCCCACAGCTGTGTCAGGAGAAAAAAAAACAGGAGCCTTAGAGAAACACAATCTCTGATTGTCTGAAGACAGAACACCTCACTTACAGCATGATAGTAGCTTCCCCGCTTGCTCTTTAGATTACCCATCAATATTCCATCACTGACCTGCTTCACAGCACAGCAAGCCTGAGGACGCTGCGTTATTATTCATTAATGTAGTGTGGAAACATTATTTGCCTGGCTGTTCAGGCTTGTGTTTGGAAAATTACTTTTCTGTGGTGCTAGCTTCATCAGCCTTTATCAGAGAGGGTGTGGGACTCCCAAGAGAAGAAGATGCCAGCTCATGCTGGAGGAGGGACAGAAACACTGTGGTCAAGGAAGAAGTAGGAAGCAGGAAGTTGCTTTGTTTCAATGAATTCAATTAGAACACATTAACAGTATTTTTTTCCATTTTGCCCTGTGACTTTTTCTGCTGGGATATCGTCTGGAAAATATATTCAAAACAAAAGCAAAAACTCCAGACACTTGAGCGATTCTCCTCTGCACCATGCTTTAAAAACATGGGGCACAAGGGGCACAAGCACAAGGGACAAAACCTGGGAAGCCACACTGTGTGGGGTTTTCGTGTCCAGCTGCTGGCAGCAGGGGTCTACAGGGGCGGCCTCTGTGAGAGGCCCTGAGCCAGATACAGACAGTTCCAGCTCCAGATAGAGACATGGACTGCAAACCGGCAGCTGGTTTATGGTCATGATTAAGAGGAACTAAGCTGATTATTTAGCAAGATGTTCTCCCATTTCGGGCACAGCTCCCCACAAAGGCTTTTCCATGAATCTGATAATAGAAGAGGCTCCCCATGAGCACCTTGCTCAGTTTGACAGCTACAAGTTAAGCATCTGTTATGAGCTTTTCTAGTCAGTGGGTAGAGACATACACTGTGGACAGCAATACAGGCACCTAGGATATCATCCTCTGAGTATGCATTTCTCCCTGGTGAGTGCTGAGCACGAATCGACCACTAGCTCAGGTGGAGACAATGAACAGTTTGATAGCTAAAGCGTGATAAGGTAAACTCACTTCATGAACCTGGTTATCCCTAAAATGATAGCAAAATTGCCAGGGCTCCCTCCTCAACTGAATTTATTTCCCTCTCGCTCTGAACCTTGTAGGTGCCCATTGTGAAGTTCTTTCATTTTTTTAAGTAGATACTTAATTACCCATTCTCATTCTGACCCGTTCAGTAAAATTAGAAAGCAGCAAGTTTCCACTCCCCTTTTCTCCCTGTTTCTCAACCCACCTTCCCTTAGGCGCAATCAATTCTTTCCGCAGAAATGCAAACAGTCTGGGAGTACATTTGCGTTCTGCTAATGAAAGCTGGCAATAGTTGTGAGATTCACCATAGTACATCCCAACTATTGCCAATGAGTACTATGTCACACGCAATCATTTCACAGCTAACAGCTAGCACAAACAAAAAAGAGTCTTTTAAAATGAAGGCCAAACTACCTTTATTTAATGCTGATTGAATATATTTCTTGGCTTACTCACACATAGATTTAATTCAGATGTAGTTTCAGGATAGTCTTCTTGCAATTCTCACATATAGGGGGTGGGACCCACGTATATAGGCCAGGACCCACATTTATGGGGTGGGGACCCACATATAGGGCCTGGGGACCCATATATAGGAGGTGGGAACCACCATATGGGAGGCCAGTCCCACATATAGGAATCAGGACCCACAGCTATGGGGCAAGACCCACAGCTATGGGGCAGAGGGCACCCAGGCATCTGGGATCTCCCCTCAACCCCCACTACAAAAGGGATGCAGGAGTTCAGGAATGGGCCCCAACACCCCCATCTATGGGCCTGGGAACCACATCTATGGGGCTGGAACCCCCACTTGGGGGGTGGAGCCTTACCTGTGGGGGGGTGGGGGAGGGGAGGAGAGGAGAGTCACAGTGCAAAATGAGTAGCAGGAATGTAATGGTACAGCAGAACTGTAATACTGTGTTAGATCAAGGGTCCAGTTAGCTGGTCAGATGTTGCTTCTTTGAGGATTGTGAGAATTAGGGCAATATTAAGTGATCCTGCCTCTGGCATCAACTACTTTCAACCATCAGCAGTTTAGGGACATCATGAAACCAAGCTTGTATTCAGGCTATCATATTTATCTCTTTTCCATGGATGGATGTAATGATTCTTCTCTTTTAATCCTATATTTTTCCAATTCTGTTGAAAGACTTCAGACATGATGCTTGGAAATGGCTGCAACCTGCAAATAGAGCACTGCAACACACCTGAAACTGTGACAAGGATTTCATAATGCCTGCAAAACCCTACATCCCTACTCCTTCTCTGATGAGTTGCTAGGGTGACTTGGCAAATCCCAGCCTTACTGGGCATCTCTGTGAGAATTTCTTAAGATGGATGCAGGTGTTGTGCATTTTTCTGAGCTTCTCACCAGCACCACACTTCGGGTGCTCTTTCAATCGCAGCTAGAGACTGAACTACTGCATTCAGATTAAATTCCAGAGAACATGGAAGTGAGCGTTGTGGGTGGATGAGACTGTTCTTTAGTCTGAAGGAGGACTTGTTCACTAAAAAAGTTATTATTCAACAAAATGTAGCAGAGCTAAATACTCTGCTAATTGTTTATTATATATATATTTAAAGACTTATTCATACAACTAAATGGAAACCAGAAGTTTATCCTTATTCGGACTCAGCAAAGAAGTTTATGTCCTGGAGGACATGCCTGCTAACTGACTTCTCTTGTTCAAAGCAGTAGTGCAGAGTTGGGACAGCAAACGCTTTTGTGCACGATATTCCCATTCTGTGTGTTTTCAATTTTAAAGGCTTTTTAAAAAATCAGAGCAACTCTTCAATAGTTAGTGAAATCAGTTTTTTAAAATCCCTTGTTTGGCTTCTGTGTCTCTTTTCTAGAAAAAACTGAAATGAGCTATGAATGCTTTTCCAGTGTGTGCATGTCATGACTATTGGTAATTTACAATCGGCAAACAAAAAGCTCAGAAACGTCAGCTCTTTGTTTTGTTTTGGAAGTGTATAATTAGAGAATTTAAACAAGATCTTGACACTGCATGAAATACATGCCAGATGAACATAAAATGTATCCTATATTTTACTATGCTGGTCTTTATGATTGAGTTAAACATCATAATGAGATCTTACTGAGCTTACTTACACTGGTCTGAAGATAGAGGTCAGAGCTGACTTTTTAATTTTCCATTCTGTGAATGTACCAGATGTACTTCTTTCTAATTGCCATGCTTACCCCATCTGGGTTAACCACATTCATGCCTTTTACCAATTTACATTTTATAAATTTTATAAAGGCGCTGCAGCCGTATTTTATTTATTGTTCTATTTCTTAATATAAGATTGTGTTTTCAGCTGTGATTTCAAGATAACTTAATGTTCCTAAAAATAAGAATCTATTCCAATTAACAGTAATGCAAGTCTCTCAATGATTTCTCTGAGCAGAAGATCAGGTTTCGGACTGTCTTACTTCTTCTCCTTATGTCTATTAAATTGAATAAATTTTACAAATACTACTCTGCAAATCACTTCAGAGCAGTCCGTTTTGCCTAGTCTGCCAGGGTCTAAAGTACACAAGTGCTCTGCTTTCCTCCACACCACATGAACAGTGTCTCAATCAGATTCCTCTTCTTGCAGTATTGGAAATCAGTGGGATTACCTTCTTATGCTGAAAAGCCATACAGTTAAGCAGATACAGGAATTCAAGGAACGTGGATTTTTTTCAGCTTTGCCACTAAATTGCTGTGACATCCTGATGATATCACTTAACCCATTTTGCCTCCTGGTTTCTTTGCTGTCCTGAGGTCTTTATGACCAGCTATTTAGACTTTATCTTGCCTCACAGAAGTCAATGGTAGTTTTGCTATTGGCTTCAACAAAATCTCAAAGACTCAAACTTTTGCTGTTTTGGAAGAAACTCTCCATGTTTGATTTTCTTCTCCCTTGCTGAAATTGATCTTTATTTAAAAAAAAAAAAAAAAAACCCAAAAAAAAGCTGTATTGCATAAAAATGAGTTCCAAGCAGAGGCTGAACTGATCTGTTTTACTAAAATTAAGACATTCCACTTACAGTGGTCTTTTCACTTGCTCTCAACAATAAGTCCTCATTTGAAGAGCTATTTCAATATTAAAAAGATTTCCTGAGATAGGGCTGTTTCATAAGGCCAGGAACATTTGGTTCTTCTGTTACTAGTTGAAAGTGCTTTCAAATTGATGCATTTTCTTCAAAGATCTTCAACATTAGTGTTTTCAGTAACATTTTCTTGTCTGACAATCGGTTGATGAGACGTTCAGAGCTACCCACAGCACATGTTATTCTTGCTTTACAGTGATTTTGCTTTAGGGCTATAATGCTCTGTTGACCAAAACAGAGATATACTTCTTGTGGTTTAACCCCCATCACGCAGCCCCTCACTCACCCCCACTCCCCCCAACAAGGGAGAAGAGGGAGGTAAGGAGGGGAAAGGAAAAAAAGTTGTGGGTTGAGATAAAGACAGTTTAATAGAACAATATCAGAAAAGGAAAAATAACACTAATAATAAAAATAATAACAATAATAATAATAATAACACCAGACACTCTCACCACCTGGTGAATTGTCACCATTGCGGATTTCCGCCCCCTGGCTAACCTCCATTTAAATAATGAGCATGACATCTATGGTATGGAATGTTTCATTGGCCATTCCATTATGCTGTCTATTCTTCTATGGGAAGCTGAAAAAAAGTCCTTGAACAATGTAAAAATCACTTAGCCACAACTAAAACCAATAGGCATTATTGACATCCATCCCTTTTACAGTAACCACTAGAAAGAGAAGTTAATTCCCAGCTGAAACCAGGACAACACTTTAGGATCTCAGCATAAATTTGTCTAAAATTCATCCTGCAGCTGTCTGTTCCTCTGGGGGAAGGGAAGAGTTTGGTCCAGGAAGGTTGTAAGCTTTTGCCCCCTTCAGTCTCCTCTCTTCTGTTAGGAAACAAGAGGGAATTTGTTAAAGCTGCAGCAGGGTAGGTTTAGGCTGGACATTAGGAAAAAATTCTTCAGAGAAAGAGTGGTTAGACACTGGAATAGGCTGCCCAGGGAGGTGGTGGAGTCACCATCCTTGAATGTATTTAAGAGTCGTTTAGATGTGGTGTTAGGGGATATGGTGTAAGGGAGAACTTTGTAGAGTGGAGTTGATGGTTGGACTCGATGATCCCAAGGGTCTCTTCCAACCTAAGTGATTCTATGATTCTATGATTCTGTGAAACTAGAAAGAAAGCGACCTGAAATCCATTCAGATTTCAGATAACTTGGTGATTCAATTCTGGCAACACCATTGGCTTAGGGGTAGCTAAGTGAAGTGGAGTCATTAGCAAGCAGAGCTGTATTCGCGTGCAAAGCACAATTAGGTGTTTCATTCTTGCCTTTAATTATCTGAGAGAATGCAAAGAAATTTCCAATTGTACGAAACAAACTTTTATATTCAAATGCCTCTTTTCCCCCTTTTCTTTCTTTTTTTTTTTTTAGAAATAATTTATTATTTTAATAAGGTTGAGTAAAGCTGCAATTTTTTAAATAACTGGATCAGCCCTTATTTCCATCACTGAATTACAGGCTGAAATGAACTCTGCCCACAACATTGTTATTGTCACATGATGATTTAAATGAGTTTTTCAGGGGATGTTTTTTCTTGCTCTTAACCTGGCTGGCAGAAAATGAAATGGATTTTCTGTTCTTTTTATACACAACTGTCTTTATCTCCTTAATAAAAACTTTCACTAGGTCTAGGGCCAATCATTCACAAGGCTTAGAAGCTACCTATTAGAGAAGGATTCTGTTTGTAAAATATTTATCTATTTAATATATATTTAAGACTAACAACTCAAAAGTGACATTGTGCCAAGCTTAAGAATGTCCTGTTATGTTATGAACCAAAATTTCTAACTGCACACAAGAATCAATTCTGCCTTCCGACCTCACATTGTCAAATGCAGGCTCACTGATATGATTTTATCTGTATTTCTTTTTCTGATGTATCCATCTAACTGGCCCGACCTCTGGTACATACAGTGTAAGTCATCTAAGTCTACTCTTTTAATGTCTGACATTAAAAGCATCATCTTTGGCTGTGAAGAACTTTCTGAAATTTTCATCTCATATGCATTGTTTCTGTACCACTAATATTTTTAGCTTTATTAATAGTTCTGCAGAATTCATTTAATAAAAGATTAATATTATTTGAAGTATTCTTTCTGGGTTCATTTTTTTAAAAAAAAATTATAATTTTATTGTCTCTAGTTCTGTCAGTTCTAAAATTCTGCTTCTGTTCTTTTTCTTCCTTTATAAATTCTTGTACATTTTACCATTTTGACTGTTATTATTCTTCCACAATTTCTTCAGTCCAGTGTGTTTTCTATTTTGAATGCTAACTTTTGTTCCCTCCAAGATTATCAGGATTTTTTCTATAATGTGGGCATGCACCTGATAAAATTTATTCAACAGTTGCAAATTATTAATTATTTTTTCCTGGTTAAATACAATCTTCTAGCTCCTTTAGTCCATTATTGTTTTGAACTTTCTAAAGCCACACATCAGAAGTACCAAATAGTTGGTATCTGCTTATTTAAACTTAGCTTTAGAAATATATTCAGGCCATTCAGGCCATGATGAGTTGCATCCGAGAATCATCCACCCTTAAGTATTGAGATTGATTCCTACTTATCTGTGAAGATGAGGTCTAATATAGAATTATCCTGTAAAAGCAACACCTCTTCAGCTAGGAAGAATATTTCCAAGGATGCTTTTAGTACTGGCAGCAACAGCTATGCAGCATACTTCATTTCAGTTAAGTCCCCCATGATAAATAAGATTTTTTTCTATACTTTCTAGGTAAGTATTTTAGATCCTTGAAGAGCTGGCTGTGCAGTTCTGTGTTGCAACATAGCCATACCAGACACCAATTTACAGCCCATCTTGTACATGAAGCATGAGCGTATCTGTTCAGAAGTATTTGGGATCATTTGCCTCAGAGCTGCCTCAGAAAGCACAGGCAGCTCACCATGTCACAGGAAGGGCGGGTAATTCAGCTCATGATGCCAGGGAAGGGCTGACCAGCGTTTAACCTTACAGGGTCTCCATCTGCTAGTGGAGAACACTTCTGTTGCTAGACAGTCTAGCCCACAGGCACAGCAAGTTGGTGGCATGTTGTCCAAGCTGCTTCCTTGGACCAGAGCAGTGTGGACATCTGTACGTACAGAGCCCCAGACAGGAGCCAAGCAGGGTGGAAATACTCCGGCTAATCAGGGACAAAGCTGTTTGGCAGAGCACTGGTTATACATTAGTTTATAAACACTATTACTGTTTCTATATAGAGCACAAAGGACAGCCAGGAACTGCTCGCTAGAAGCCAGGAGACTGCAGAGGCATGGAAGCAGCTTATGCTCCTGGTTTAACATGGAGTAAAGCAGACCATGGTATCAAGCCCATGGTCTCAGGACTGTAAGGCTGAGATGTATCATCAGAGCCTCTGTTGTGTTTAAGCTCTGCCAGTAGCACCTGACACCTGACGGAATCCAGCAGCTTACGTCAGACACAAGCCTGCTGTCCAGAAAGGTGCTGAGGACAGGAGTGACTGGCAGCTGCACAACTGGCCTTGGGAACAGGTGGTGGAGATCTACCGCCATTCACACACACATTTAAGTTCCTTTTCTATGGAGAGAATGGCTTTAAATCTTGGCTTGACTTCTGCATTTTGCTCCTATAACTTGCATAAATTAATGACATACGCTAAGAAAAATTTAAGTTATGACTTAAAGAGTCAAAGGACAGAGTAAATATTGTCAACTTCATTTCATATATTAGTGGATGTTTCTAATCATGTAAGGTGGTATTACATTTAATATAAGGTTCCGACATTTTCTTATGGGTTGACATTTAGTGATATTGTTCAAGAAAGAAAAAACACCTACAAGCTATATGAAAAGCAGTCATGGAGCAGAAAGGCTGATATCTTGGGTCAGATAAACCTTAAACAAACATCCCATGCACACATACTCAAACAAAACGAGTTTAACTATCCACACAGAAAGGATTGCAAAGCTTCCTCCTCTACAGTATGGGCAATATCTGTGGCAAAACAACCCTGCATTTTTCCCCAAAAATATTTTCATTGGTTCAGAACAAAGAACTGGAGCATACCAGCTCTTACTGAAGTAAAAGAAAGAGAAAATCAGCCTTTGTTGAAAAAGATGAAAAATGTTGTGATTAGCATAACAATATCATTGTTCCTGTATTAATCTGTAAATTTGCATTTAAATAAATTAAATACTGTAGGACTTTTCTCTGCAGTTTAAGAGTTCTAAATAAAATTGTCAGTTACTTTAATCTGTAGCTAATATTTTGGTTGGTTTGTTAAGAGGAAAAAAATTCCATGCATGTATCATCTTGTTTAAGCCTATAATCAGCAACCTACTGTGACTTTGAATTAATTGGGTTTCTATTTATTTTTTTTTTCTCTGGCAGTAAGAGGCAGAGGGTGGTGTGGAATCCAAATTCGATAAGGGGCATAGACTCAAAAGAAGATTATACCTGTTCTTGCTATGCTCTGTGATGGTCTTCACAGTGGGATGGCTCCTTAAACGAACAGTGTAGCACAAGTGATAGGAAGCACGGCAAATTTAAGTTCTGCTGGCATCATTAGGATAGCAATTTATAGCAGAATCATTAATAACACTTCTCTACCACAGGGGATTTTTCTCTTAGCTGTGGTATCGTCTTCCTAAAATGTTTTGCCTCCCAGCTAAAGACAACTGGATGAATAAAGGAGCCAGACAACGACCTGTTCTATGACAAACCAATTTTTCAAGCAGGATGGAGGAAACCACCCACCAACATGTGACACAGGCCCTGTCAAAAACCAGCCTACACCACACCCCCTCTCTGCATCTGCTTTTCCTTTCAGTTTGGCACACCTGTCTAGCAGTTTGCTCAGGACAGGGATAACCCTGACACCAAGTGCATGCTGCCTTTCCCATGCGGGACTGTGGAGACCAAACCAACCATCTTATAGCCCAAACAGACAATTGTGGGAAACAGAAGCCAGGCTGCTCCTCAACGCTGAGATCCTCTTCTCCAGGCTGCACTGGAGGTGAATTTATCCCTATTCTTATATGTTACTTCACCTTTCACCCTGTCACAAAAGCACAGCCATAATTTCTGTTTTAGAAAGTATGAGGCTGCTTACTGGGGTGGTACTTACTGTATTTTGCAAATTATAAGGCCATTGTAACTCTTGAATTTTCCCAAGCACTACTCATAACTACAAATGAGGTTCTTGCCTTTGAGTTCTACTTTTGTAAACAAGGAACTATCAGAAGTTTTACACCCTGTGATCAGGACTATCTTGCAAGCAAGACTGGAGGTTTTTATAGGAGGGAAACTGCATTTAAGAGTATGATCACTAGAAAGTGCATAGATTGCCCAATTTAATCAGACTTGTGAAGACAGTGTCGTGTTTTACTAACTACAATCATGATAGATCAATCCAATGTAGCCTTTTGTTGCCTCTGCACCAATTTATAAATTAATCTTTTTCCAAAGCGATCCCATTGTGCGGCTTCCAGTTGGATTTTTCATTCAAATTGTGAAGTTGTTCAGTGTGCCCTTGAGTACAGTAAAGCAAGAGAGACCTGGCATCTCCTAGCAAGACTCATGTGCTTTAATAACTATTACTCCATTTAGCCAACACTTCAGAGCTTTCAGGGTTGATTTTAATTAGGGGAGCTGTGACATTTTTAGTACCTTTTAACCAACTGCCTTACTTCACAATCATGATGCTCTGATTACAAAAGACTGAGCGAACAGGAACCGTGCAATTCTATTGCAAGATAGCTGCACTAGGAAGAGCCAGGTTCTTACCAAACTCCTTCAAAGCTGTGCTTACCTAGTGTTGAAGCTTTGAACTTTTTATTTCAGGCTTCTTTGTCAGAATCGTGTTCAAGCTTATACATGCACAACAGTGCAGGGTTTACCACGTTGTTTCTGAGTCATCACTGAGCAAATGTCAAGAAATTCTCCTAAAAATGCAGAGTTATATTTTGTGTTAAAAGCTTGCAGAGTGTATGTGTGAGATATGGGAATGGATTTCATGCTGTTTGGTGCTATCAGGACAGACAAAGCACCTTTAGTGGTCTCTCTGCACCTGCATTACCCCTACCCTCAAATAAATATCTGGTTCCTCAACTCTGTTTCATATCAGACTTGGGAGAAATTAGTGAATTTTTACATTTAGTTTTGAACTAAAAATTCAAATTTCTTGGTAAACTGCTGTGCTCTTATTCCCACTGCTCTGTAGTTAAGACACTTGCCAAGATACATGTTGTAGAAGTAGGCAGAGAGCAGCTTCGAACGACCATCTCCTGCCAGGATTTCAGGAAAAACACAAGGGGTGCCCAGATCACTGGACCTGGAAACAAAGATGTCTCAAAACTTTATAAATGGTGACACTTCTTAAAAACTGTGATGTCTTTCAGCCTAAAATGTTTCTCTGAAGAGGTTTTATCAAGGGTATGGTTTCATAGTTGTGTTAAGCAGATTTAAATTAGTTTAATGGGCTCAAACTATATGTTACTGTCAGATATTTACTCTTGTTACCTATCATGTGGTTCCTCTAACATTGATGTGTTCATGTGGATCATTAAATTGAAAAGAAGAGACTGAAAGATTTTAGGTAAGTCAGTTCCCAGTTCTGACACAGTGTGGGAGTGCTGAATCTAAGGCAAAGCATCCTGTCTTCTCTCCTTTGCCTGATGCTTTTGTAAGTGCTCTCAGCATTCAAAAATCCCAGGTTTGGTCTTGAGAAGGAGTGGTATTTTCCTGGGAGTAACTGCCTTTTCGAAACCCAGGACCAGTCAGTGGAAGGACAAGAACACAGTCTTGTTTATTTGTTTTAAAATATGATTTTGCATTTGTGAGGCAAGCAGAGATAAAAAGCAGTGCTGGGAACACGAATTGACCATTTTATGTAACAGCATAAATGAACAGCCAGAAAGCAGAAGAGAAAAATCAATACAAATACTGGTGTGTTGAGTTGTCCCATAATCTGTGATTGCTTTTGCCCCATCACTGTGATCACTTTTGCGAATCAGATTCTTGCCAAAAACGACAGTGAACAGACCTGTGATTCCAGCCTCTGGAAGGGCCTGGAGGGTTCAGTGGCTTTTACACAGGCTCTAACGTGACATGTCAGAGTGAGAGGCAGATTATAACTAGTGTAAGTGACAGGCCTTTCTCCTTGACCCTCACTGAGCCTGTCAAACAAGGTTGAGTACTAATCTCTGAGAAAATGGAAGCTTCAGCCCGGGGCCACACACACCTGTCAAGGGAAAGAGCCTCTAGAGCAGTTCTGAGGAAGTTAGATTCCTACTTTTTCCCTCACAGTGTCAGATTCCCTGCTGGAGCAGGGATATTCCTATTTCTGGGCATAGCTTGTTGTTTGAGGTTCTCTCACTATCTGTTGAAAGTGAAAGCCTGAAGCACCCCCTACCTCCCTCCACCTCCAAATCCACACCTAAAGCACGTGGCAGCACAGAATCACCTTAAACCACTTGCCAAACAGCCAGTCTGAATGACAGAAGAGTCATTCATCCAAAAGCAGATCACTGCTTTTCCATTTGTCTCTGTTTGCATACCACCTTCCCTAGCAAATCTCTTGGAGGAGGAAGGGACTCTTTCACCGTGCA
Organism: Alca torda; assembly: GCA_008658365.1. Taxonomy (NCBI): domain Eukaryota; kingdom Metazoa; phylum Chordata; class Aves; order Charadriiformes; family Alcidae; genus Alca; species Alca torda. Next base: position 51,016,498 of record CM018101.1, on the reverse strand, counting down.
TTGAAACTTAACAACAACACATTGTCTTCCTTTGGAACAACCTGTAAGAAGTAGAACATACACCCTACATTGGTTTGGGATGAGATGAACACATTTCAAATGCCTGTGGAGAGATGAGTCCACAGCCCTCTCACTGTCCAAGTCAGATTTCATCAGCAACAATTCAACATAAAGCTTTCCTTGCAGCTCTCAGCTTGATCTGTGGTCCTCGATTCCTCCTTTGGAACCTGCCTCCTTTCTCAAGACATGGGAGAAAGGCAAACGAAGAGCAAATGCACACATCAAGACTGAGAGACTGTTTCAAGAGCACATATAGGTTATCGCGTCTTTTATTGAAGGAGACGGCATAGTTAGGAGTGAGAACTGTCTCTCTAAATTAGAAAGGACAGATTTGCAAAGGCTGGAAGACCAGCTGACACTTGGATAGAAGGCATTGGTGTTGTACTTCCTGACTTACAAGGCACTGTCAAACTTTCCAGAGTTAACTGAAGTAAGCCTACTTCTGTTAAACAGCATAAGACTGACAGAGCCCTGGGTGAAGCCAGGGAACTCTTCTCTCAGATTTCCAGAAGGCTCTGCATCATGTCCAAGGCTTTGTGGAGATCTGAGCATATCTCAAAAACATCTTTCTCTGTGTCTGCTTTAAATCTTCTCATTCATGTCTCCTATCAGAGCTGGCCAGGACGAAAAACATTTTAGAAAATAGTTGTATTAGTAGCAATGTGGTATGGATGGAGAATATCCCAGAAGCCTTGCTTTCTGAAAACTCCCAGCCTGAATTCCAGATCAAACTTCAGCTAAATTCAAGCCACAGATCTGAATTCCCACCTTGAGCTAAAACCCTAATTTATATGAGAATAACCCAAAGTGGGCAGGGGCAGAAGTGTCTTCCTTGTCATTCAACTAGAGATTGGCTGCAGAAAGTGGAGGTGCTGTCCTTCATCTGACTGAAGGCAGTTTACTAGCTTCTTCCCTTCTAAACAACCCGCATACTTGCTGCAAAGTACAGTGCATGGAAATCTGTGCTTACAGCATCAGAGCAAAGGAAAAGTGAAGATAGCAAGTGAGAATTTTCTAGCCAGATATGCAGCTGGACCAAGCACACAGACATGATGAAGCTGATTCTCTGCTTCTCTGCAATACTGTTTTGCCACTTTTGCCTTTGCTGGCCAGATTTATAGTTTAAATTGGTAGGTTCTGCCTATAGAATCTTCTGTGGTACAAGCCACTCATCAGAGAGAGGAAAGAAATGCTTTCAGCACCACCTGCTAGTCAACAACCAGGGATTCATCAGAAACACCAAAAAGTGACATTGTAGGGGTTTTCAAGTGGTGTACACTGGGATATCTCCGTTCCCAAAACTCCTTGGCAGCATCTGGAATAAACTTCCAAGAAGGAAATCAGGCATACAATAAAATAAAAGCCACCTGAAAAAAAATACATACAGCCTCATTGCGCTTTCTGCATTTGAGTGGATGAAGAGTTCTATTCAAGGGGCAATTTGTCAGCTGCCTTTCCCACATCAGGCCTCTGCTTGGACTATCTTTCTGTTTTGATCTCTGGATGAACAATCCTTCCTCTAATTTAGGGTCAGCCTGTTTAACAAGGAGACAGAATTTACATCTCTGTTACTGAGCATGACAGAAATAATCCAGCAGCTGTAAAATTACTAGTGAGATCCTACAGACCTATATGGTGCAAGTTCTAAAAGCCAGCTCAACCCTACTATGACCCTATCTAATGGGCTGCTTGGAGGTCTGGCTGGGACCAAGAGCATAAAAGAACTGTACCTGCTCCACGCCAACAGCTTCAGGAAATGCTGGGGAATTTGGATGTGGTGGCCTGGAGCTGACAGGTTGCATTCTTCCTCCCTTTTTCCTAACTGAGGAAAAGCCATTCCTCAATGAAGTCTCCCTCTCAGCAGATAGCAAATAGCCTGAGTCTGTGCTTCCTGGCAGGAGCAGGCATACTTATATGCTGTTTTGGCAAAGGAGGAGGCCTACAGCAGAGACAGGACTCAAGGTCGTGCTGAAAGGAAAAGGAGGGAACCCTGGAAAACCCCATCCAATGGAAATGATGGAAGGGCAAATATTTCCCCATATACCCTACTTCTCCCCCGGGACAGACAACCCGTTGTCTTGCCCAGACTCTGACAGGGTCAAAGGAAGGCCTTCTCCTGCGTTAGCAAGAGGGTTGCCTTGCCCTGGAGCCCCAAACCTTGCACCAGAGTCTGGTAAGATTAAGTCAACTCTACTCATGACTTCCTCAAAGCTGGCCAGTGAGGAAGGGAAGAGAAATCCTGAGGCCTGTCTTAGACCCTCAGGAAGGCCATGTGAATTGCCACTCACCAGGAATGGGCATGCAAAAGTTCCACAAGCAAAATATGCCCCAAACTTTACCACGCTGTCCCATGCATCAGCTCAAATCTGGCCTTGTATCAGCCCTTCTTCCTTCAGGAATGTGGGTTGACTAATTCTCCCTGACAGTCTTAAATCACAGGCTGATGAAACTGAAAGCAACGTCAGAAGAGATGCAGAGCTCTGTGGTGAGGCCAGCACAAAGTCACATCTAGCTCTAAGGAAGCAGCAACATTTCAAAGGCTGAGCCTGGCTGTGATGACTTTTACACAGAAAAGAATGATGCATCCCTTAGCTGAGCAGTGAAGACATCAGGCTGCATTCTCAAGCAGGCGTAACTCCACTGGTCTCATTAAGTTCGGGTGAGTTATCTGATCATTCAGGACTCAGATAACAAACTGCCAATATAACAGACATAATGTGGCTAATGCCTGATTTTAAGCAGTAATGGGAGCTCTTTGGCTGCCACAAAATGAGGACAGACCTTTAAGTTCTCTTTGGTGACCTTCACAGTCCTAGAATTAGCTTGACATAAAAAAGAATCAACAATTGTACAAGCCCTTCCTCTTGCACCTTATTTGTAAGCCAGGAGAAAAAAAAAAAAAAAAAGGAAGTTACATGAAAAAAATAGTGTAGCTGTACTTATTACAGGCAATAGTACTGATCAAATTACTTTCTTGCTATTGTCTGCATTTTGAGGCTGACACAAGCAGCATGACGCAGGACAGAATTGTCTACCTTTAAAGATGAGATAAATTAAAAGAGTTGGAGAGGGTGTGTTGGAAAAAACTCAGAGCTCCTCCAGCCACTTAGCCAAATTTTATACTGTCCTGACTAAGGGGGTTTTCCATTGAGGAAAGAACATTTTGTCCCCCAAAACAGCAGAGCAGCAAATAAGCTGTTCTGCCTCTCAATGCAAATGTATGCATTCATGCCCTTGTTGGGATTTAACCAAGAAATTATTCCATGTGGACTTGGCTCTACTTGCTAAAGAAACTCCAAGTGGAAGGGTGTGGGCATGGCAGCCACTTCTAAAAACCAGAAGCAATGGGAATGTGGGTCATTGTTAAGGTTTGAGAAAATCTATAACAATTTGTTGTCGTTTAGACAGTCATTCTATCAATTGATGACCCCTCCCCACCTGGGAAGGGGAATCAGGGAAAACAAGGAAACACGAGGGTTGAAATATAAATAGATTTAATAGGATAAGACTAACATATTAACAATAATACTAAAGAACCGGTATTGATTCCGATACTAATATAAGATATACAAGAATTATACTCAGCCAATTATATCAGTACAACAAGTGTCAGACACTGCGAGCACACCGGCTTCGGGAGAAGGGGATCTGGCACCAGGGCAAGAAGTTCTCTGGACCACTGCCATCAATGGAGAGTGAAACTACACAGCAAACTTTTTAATTTATATTGAACATGCTGTTCACAGTACGAAATAACCCTGTTGGCCAGGGTGGGTCAAGTGCCCAGGCCTCACTCCTCCTCATCCCTGCACCTGGCAAGACTCGAACACTGAGACCAAGCTTGGTCTTGCTAGCTGATGTGAAAGCAAAACATTATTTGGCACTCTTACAATCACAAAGAAACATAAAAAAGGCAGAAACAGAGCTAGCTGGTATATCAGCTGGTATAACAGCTGCATGCTGTTACCTTTATATTTCTCATAGGTAGTCCAGGCAGAAATCCACTGAAAAGACCTGCCATCTTTTTCTTTATACAGGTTCTTAGTTCCCATTGTACAGAATTGGGCAGTTCCTGTTCTGCAGAGCCAGCATGAATGACTCCAGCCAAAACTCAGGTAGACAGTGGCCTGTGTCTGCTCTGCTGGGGAAGTAGGCTAAGACAAGTCTACAGCCTTTGCAAAAAGAGAGCTCTGGATCCAGCATGCCTGTGGGTAGCTTTTCTCCTTTGTTCACGTAGTGGATTTGACCTGTTAGTATAGGAATGACTGTGAATGCTACTACCCAATAAACTAGAACTAAATAGTCTCTTTATGCAGGTGTTAACCATTGGGAGTCCCCTGAAGGAGGGCAGGTCCCTCATGCACTTCCTCAAGCTGTGGACTAGACATGGTGAAGAAGGAATGTAGACTGCCACTGCAACTGGAATGAAGTAAGGCTTTGTCCATGATGCTGACATTTCCTTTGCGTTCATCTTCTCTTATATGCAAAGAAAACAATTCTTTCTAATTAAAGAAAATCTATTCAAACTCTCTGTATATATATTTCTCTGTGTGTACATTCACACAAACTTGGTAATATACAACAGCTGTGTATATTATTTCCCTACAGTAGTGTAGTTCTGTAGAATTAAAGCAGTGCTTCACAGATCCCACATACTTGCTCTGCAATGTAGTCAGTCTATCCTGGCTCTGAAAAAAAGGAAAGCTCCTAAAAGAGCAGTTCAACAAGGAAAAAAAAAAGCACAAAAGAAAAAGAAGGAGGTTTTACTGTGTGATTTGACAATAAATTACAAATAGTTACTGCCTTCTCACCTTTCTTGTCTTCTGGGTGGTAACATAAATAAATAACTGATGGGGTGAGGAGGGCTGTACTGAAGAGTGCCTTATTATGAATAGAGAATAATTTGTCAATTAAAACTGTTGGATATTAGTTTCCAAAGAGATCTTCTGGTAATGGGGCACCCTGATATGAGGGCCAGAAGTGTAGACTGGATTGTGAGATGGTAGAACAGCACCTCCAGCAGAGTAGTAATGTCTGTCTGTTCAGACACAGATGCTCAGATGCAATGGTACTGGAAGAGAACTTGCAAAAGGCCATTTGTTGGAGTCCATATTTCTTGTCTTGCCAAGTCAGTAGAGCCAAATCCTTGGATTTTCAATAAGTCACAGCTAGGAAGGCTTGAGACACCATTCAGATGTCTTCTCTAGCTAAATTCCAGCACTACCCACTGTATGTCATCTGCTTGTGTTTATATTGCACCCAATCCTGAGTGGGTGAATCTGCTCAGCCCTGTGCCAGCAATGGGCATAGGTTTTGCCAGCAATGGGCATAGGTTTTGCCAACCAGCTCAGTGAGAAAAAAGTTGTTTAAGTGAGGATTTCAGCTGAAGGACTCTACAAGTCACCCCAGTCAGTACATAACAGTAAAAAAGCCTGCATTTCAAGAGACATTTCAGTAGCTCCAGAAGCATCACCCGGTGGGATCTCATTAGCAAGTATCCAAAGTGACATCTACTGGTGTAGATTTGGATTAGTGTCAAATGTAGAAATGATGTTAGAGCAAGGCAGACCTGCACAAAGCAGCTGACTAATGACCCCCAAAATGTATTAGAGGGGGAATCAGCAGCTGGAAACTGAACCTGCTGAGTTCAGCTAAATAATCAAACCTCTAACTATTATGGAAGCAGATGAAAAAGATGTCACCTTGCTTCCAAACTCCAATGGTTTGCTAATGGTGCCCCCCTTTTCTGAATTTTAAAAAATGACCTAAAGCTACAGCACAGGAAGAAATCCATGCAGCTTTTCCCATCAGGGAAGCTCTGTTAGTTTAATGCCAAGAGATAAGACCTGGCAACACACACTTCCATGTAGACCACCTAGAGAATTCTGTATGCGTAGGTGGCTGGATTCACAAAGACCAAGACGTGTTGCGTATCCTGGGATTTCCAAGGGAATATAAAGATGAAACTACAGATTCCCTAAAATCACTCCGAAGATCTCTATGTTTAATAACGGTCTTGGAGGTCCTTAGCAGGTACATCAATCCCTGTTTTGTGCTGAAAAGCACATCTGGGAATGTACTGTTCTCTTTCTCTACTTTCAAGGGAGACTGATGAATTCAGCCATACCCAGATAACTTTATAAACCTTTGACTTTCTACTTGTGCTTCCACTTACTGGAGGAGACCGGTTTGTTGACCATTTCACAAAAGACAGTTGCTGCCTTGCAGAAAAGCAGACTTTTTGGAGGTACAAAGCAGAAAATTAAATTTCCAGCTGGAATTTACAAAGGTTGAAAGTATTAGAGAAGTGGGTGATATAGTAAAATTGCAAAGGACTGTAACCCTGAAACTAGTTTGATGCTAAAGATCTGTACTCTAAGCTATGGAGAAAGCTGATACAGAAACTCAGGAATCTGCCTCAGAGGCAACACAGCCCAGTCAGGACATCATTGCATACAACTGGTTGGGGAACAAGTTCTGGCAGAAATCTAGTCCAGGTCAAATTACTTTATCCCGTTGGATGTCTCCAAATACTAACATGAAAATGATCTGTGGGGTTACTGTGCTCTTCTATTACCCTGCAAATGTCCTTTCCTTGTTCCAGCTCTGCTTGGGCTTACTCCAGCTTCCAGTCTCCTCAATAACCAATGAATCAAATGTGTCTGGAACACAGTAAACACCACAGGACATTGTCCTTGCAGCCTTCTTCACCCAGAACAGCCCATGATTTAATTGCTGCAGAGTGAAATTCTTCTCGATTGTCATCATTATTGGTGTTTTGACTGTTCCCAGCTACCTCAGAGCCCGCTTCTTGGAAGGCACAATATAATCCCTGTCTTGCAAAGCATCACACTGGGAGTGTCATAGCCAGGCCTACTGCTTTCTCATAGCCACAGGATCTGTGACCCAGTTGTAAACACTCTTTGGTCTATAGAACAAAGAGTATCTGCAGTGAACTTAATAAGCAAGGATTATTTTTTGTTTGCTTTTTACCCTGAATTATCAAAAGCCACTGTGGAAGTAGAAGAAGAGTCAAGTTAATGTTACCTCTCCATCTGCACAATACATATACATCTCTGAAAGTCCATTTTAAGGCCCACACATTGAACAGTAGCCACAGCTTCATTAGACCACAAGTGCTGCATAAAAATTCATATCAGTGGTTTAATATCAATGATTTTAAAGGGAAGAGATAAGACATAATGTTTCTGTTCATTGAGATATGAATTTTATCATTTGAATTACAGAATATGATTCATTTCTGAGGAAAATCTTTTCTTTGTTTGAGATCCTTCACCTTTTGACATGCAGAATACAATTTCTGCACTTTTTTCAGTTGTCAATAGTCTCCAATGGAAAATCTACTATATATTTCTTCCTTGCAAGGAAAAATGCACTTTCAAAATTGCATTTTCAGGCAGTGACATTTCATTCCTTTGAAGCCCTTTGCAATATCTGCCTCTGAAGTTAGACAAGAATGAAACGTCCCATAGATGTACTAACACTGAAGAGTTTAGCGAACATTGTGAAGCTGGTTTATTGCAACAAAGTTTTACCAAAGTTAAGTTTGCCCCCCATGAGCTTAGAGCTTAGTTTCAAAGGTCTTATATTGCTGGAGAACAGAGCCAATTTACATTCTGGTATTTTTCCTGCCCTAAGACAGGATTTTTACAGCTATGCACCAGTTACATATGGAAATAGGCAAATGAAATATTAAAAGTAGATAATTATATGATGTTTTATGATGATTGTCTCACATAAGAACATAGGACTGCAGCTATAAATCCTCATTGTCTTTTTGTCTAAGTGATTTAGCGCCAAAAGTGAGTTCAGCAATCAGATTTAAAAGAAAAAAAAAAAAAGCAGCATTATGAGAACAGTTTCCCACTGGAGAGAACAAAGGCCCTAACTTAGGATTTATCCTGTTGCCAGCAACCCAAATGTTCTCACTTTTCTAGCAGTAAATTCCAATACCACCTACCTGAAAACATGAAAGACCTGGAAATTACATGTCTTAGATACATGTCAAAGAACTGAATAGTTTTCATGGGTTTCCTGGGACACGGACAATGTCAAATACTGCAGAGAATCTTACTGCTTAACCACTAAGAGCATTTAATGGCCCAGGAAGAAAAATGGGAAGAATTAATGACACCATCCAGAGACAGAAGAACTCACGCTTAAACAGGACAAGGACTGCACATTCTTCTGCTGCATGCTATGTTGCCTGCAGGAACAAACATCAAACCCCAACTTCACCATTCTCCTATGGCCAGCAAAGAGACACAGAAGTCCCGAGTGTTTCTTACTGTGCCATAGAGCCCCATTGATGCGACAAGATGTTAACATTCTTCTGCCATCAAGGCTTTATCATGCAATGACCCTTCTGCTTTTATACTTCGTAAACAGAAAAAACTTAATAAAACTATTTGTCCCCCACCCAGATAAATCTTAGAAGAAACCGTGTTTGGGATGAACTCATCAACTATATTAGTGAAAGCATAATAATAATAGCAACAAATAACCCCTCGATTGAGGAAATTCATTATATTGACATTAGAATTCAGATACTGCATAGTAAATGAGGTGAGAACACACATTGTAAGGCATGGCAGAGATGAAATAATCTACTTCTGGGAACACTTCAGTGATCCAGCAGAAGAGACAGCAACCAGTGAAAACAGGGCATTAGTCCATTGGCCTGCAACTTAGAAATTCATGACTCTTTTTCTTTTTCCCCTCATGTCTAATGTAGACCTATATCATTGCTTAGAAACAGTTCCACCTATAAACATATATTAAACATATACTGCACTCATTGATATGTTTCTATTAATATATTACATTATCTATCTATATATTCATTAAATACATTATAAAACCAAAAAATTTTGACCAAGTAGATGTTCTAAATCTGTCTGTCTGATAATCAACACCCGCTTTTAAACGATCATATGAATACCTTTCTCTGCCAGTGTCACAGATAGACAATTCCCTGACAATTTCTTTCTTTAGAAGCATAATCCCATATGTCTTTATTTGCAGAAAAATTCTCAATACCTCTTTACAAGATGCATTGTGCCACCAGAACAATTCATCCTTATCTGTGCTTTCCTCCTGAATCATAAGGATTGGGTCAGAAGTTTGACCTAGTGCAGACATAGTTTTGTTTATGGACAGCCACTCTCAACTCAGCAGTGACTTTGTACCTTTCTCCCAGGCGTGTTCTTAGGTCACTGTAACCTGTGCAGAGATAGGCACTGCACAGGAAACAGCACTTATACTGCACAGGGCTTCCTCATTCTGCCTACAGGTATTTTCTGTTGTTCTTTGGCATATGATGTAAGTCAACATACAGACCTTCATGATCAGAAACTCCTCCTCCAACCATTACCCACATTTCTTTCACAGCTATCTGAGCTCCAGGGCCTCTTCTTATAAAATTAAATTATTTTAAAGAAACAGTTTTGATCCAGCCTTGGGGGTAAGGCAGCAAAACTGCCTTCTCTCCCCATGCATCAGTCCCCAAAGCCTAATGTACAGTAGCAATGGGCTTAGCTATCTTAAATTAGTTCATTTCTCTAGTAAAGGTTTGTTTTGTACATTTCTTTTCAATCTCATTCTGAATCCTCCCAATTATTAATTTCCTTCTCATTACAAGAATCAACTTAAGTAGAAGAGAGTAGTAGTGACTCAACCAATGGTTAAGTCCCTCAGAGAAATTAAACTCTCCTTCTTTCAGATTAATCGCCTGTGAGCAACAGAAGTCTAAATGTGAAAAGTAGAGTAGATTTCTCCCATTTCACCTGTGAATACAAAGAAAGCCCTGGAAGCAATACAGAAGGTACTTGGACTGTATCTCTCAGAAACACACTGAATTATGACCCTTCTCACAAACCAAAAATGCAAGCTTGGAAAGCACCCACATAGGGACAGAAAAGTCTTTGACATTTAAAATAATGTGAGCATTTAACAGATAATGAGAAAAATACACATTTTTCTCCCCTCATCTTCACTCTCAACTTTGCAGTGCTTTTTCATGTGGGAGGTGTGTTTAAACATTAACAGAGCTCGAGGGACAGTGCACAAGGTTAGAAAGTTGGGTGCAGCAAAGTACCAGTCTCTACGCAAGTGCTCAGGGACAAATCAGATGAAAACAGTACTTCTCCACTGAACATTATGAGTTGCTCAGTATGTGCCGAAAGCTGGATCCCTACCTTGTCTCGAATGCCTTGTCTCATAACTTCTCTTTCAGCCTCCATCTTGGCATATTTGGCTTTTCTCTCTTCCTCTTCTTGCCTGAGGGCTTCCTGTCGTTCCTCTTCTTTCTTGGCTGCATCTGGGTCTTTCTCCTCATCCCCACCCAGCATCTTCCCCATGTCTTTCGTAGCCCCTAGAGAAAGCACAAGAGAAAATCAGCCCTATAAGAATGTGGGAAAACCATTCTCCTTCCCCTAACTCAGAGCCTTCTTCCACTCCCTCTGCATCTGGAAAGGTTTCTCCTTCCACTTAGGAGGAGGCACACTCCCCACAAAGGCAGCAGGTGGGCAAAACACCCAGTCTGACTAAGTGGGTTACCTGCCGCTGGTGGGAGAAGCATGGCAGCAAGAGGAACAGACTACATTTGTAGACTTTTGTAATGGCAACACAACTGGTTTGCAGTCCTGAAGGGGGCAAGCTGCCATCCATGCAATGTTTTCATTCCAACAGCTCAGTCAAGTGACTGAAGATTGATTTTGGAGAGTCTTTAATGTAACAGGCAGGTGATACATCCAGGAAGAAATTACATCAGGGCTAGGAAAGGAACGCGAAATCTCAGTTTCAGGGATGAGTAATCAGTGTCTTAATTGTTGCCAGAAATTATGTATCCCATGACAGGTAGGTGCACAGAGAATTAGCAAATATTTGGAGTTGCTGATGATTTCTAGGCTCCTATCATGGATCAGAAAGAAGCAGCATCTCTACCCTTGGACACCACTGCTTCTAATGCTTGGTATGTAGGTGGGATCCTGGCTCTGTCTGGTCCTCTGTCTATCCCTGCATGCACATTGGTCCCAAATTTTATGCAATATTTATTATTATTATGCAAATGGGGAGTCTTCTTGCATGCCCCGCTGTCCCCACAGAGTTGCATAAAGCCATTTACCCTGTATTTCAGAGACCTTTTCATTGGCAAATCACTGGCAATCATCCAGCTGGGGAGAAAAGCAGGTATTGGCGAAAAGGGGAGGGCATTTACTGTGATACTTCATCATCAGGGCACTGGAGGGCTGCAGGAGGATCAAGCCTGGTTACACAGATCATGTAAAGACACATATCCTTTGTGAGTTGTGTTGGACTTTGCCTGAAGCAAAAAAATACCCTGTGTCATTAACCAAAAAAGGTACTTTCACCCTGGAAGAACACTGTAGGTGGCTGGTTACTGTCATTAGCTCCTGGGTCAAGTCAGCTCCAGATTGGCTCCTTGCTGGCTGAGACTTAACCGAGTTAAATCTGAGACAGCCATACCACATACAGGTATACATATTTAACATCTCTTGCCTTGCATAAGGCAAAGTTATCTGGCCTTTTCAAAGGCTTAGGCCTGAAGGAGACACTGTCAAAGTCCTTCCAAATAATTGTTTGTTGGCATTGCTAGAGGCAAAGTGAAAGGAAAAGGTTTTCACAGCCCCTTATCCCTCTGTTATAAATTACCTCTTCAGTATGTCAACAGTGCCAGACGACTGTGTTTGCTCTTGCTTTCCATGTCAGTTCTTGGGATGGCAATGGTGCAACCTTGGTTCTTACAAGGACAAATATCTGCAACCTGTCAGGATGATTCCTCCTGAATTGCCCCAGAGATGACAGTTATCAGATTAACTAATGCCTCTAACAACCACCAAGGAATTTGTTGAGAGGTGAGCAGATCCTGTGGCTTTTCCCCTCCACATTCCTTTTCCAAGTCACATGTTTTCCCAGAGCCCAAACAAGGCTGAAAGCAGCCTTGAATCAAAAACAACCTTCCAATCCCACAAAATGTGACAGAGAAATGGTCCCTTTACATCTTCCATAAAGAAGCATGGGGAAAGCCTGACAAGATCTGGTTGTTATAGATGGGGGGGTTTTGCCAGGTGGAAAATAATGATAGTAAAAATGACTGTCTCCATTCAGCTAGCTAACCATAAGCCTCTTGACAGTTCCAACCTGTTGTGACACATAGGGATCCCAAACCAACCCCAGCTGGCATATTTATGGTCCCTAGCTACTGTCAGCCTTCCCGTACTGTCATTTTGTATCTTCCTCTGCAGTGTCAGAGTAATATAGGAACTCTTGCATTTTGAGGGCAAATTTACTCAGACCATCTGGTGATTTCTTTCCTGGGATGCAAGGAAGGCTAACTGAAACTTCAAGCAAGTTATAATTTCATAGCACATGGAAAGGTAATGCAGACTGGTTGGATCACACATGCTTATTGCAGGGACCTCACTAAGCAGCCTTACTGTGCATAAATCATTGATGACCAATGCCAGTAACACCTTTCATTATGGATTCCCCTCCACAAATACTTACACTGGTGAGCAAACTGATTTGGGTTCAATAGTCTATCAAGTTTATCTCTTTTTAACTTCTCTCCACTTAAAGCTTCTAACACTAGTTATTTATGAAGCAGAATTCAGCAACGAAAAGAGGTTATTTTTTTCCCTCTAAGCAGTACTTCTAGGCTATCATTAAGTTATAATGTCAACTCAAAGTCATCATGTAAGGAATGAAATCACATAGACTTTCTTTTATCTCTTAGACAAGACCAAGATTTTGAATACTTTACATATTTGATTTTGCAGCTATTCAGTAGACAGGACACCTACAAGAACAAGAATGTAGTTTCAAGATCCTCACAGACTCAAGTCTTAATTCAGCCCTGATTTCAAAGTCATCTTTTAAATGTCCAGAATGCTGCACTGTGCTATCACTGTTAACCAATTAGAAGGAATTGTATTATGAGAAGCAAAATTTCACACATTTTAACTCAAATCTCTTGTGTTACTTTTGGTATAGTTTTTTGGTATAGTTCGGTTTTTTCTGTCTCATTTGTTCTTGAACCTAAACTTTAGGCTTTTTTATTAACATTCCCTGGATAACGGCTTCTGGCTTCAGCAGTGGGTGCTCCAGAGAATTCATCTGCATGTAGCTGAGATGCTGCAGTTATAGGCACAAGCAGAAGGAAAGAGCAGAAATTCTGTCCTCAAGGCTACTTTTGAAGCTTCCAAGGAAAAAGAGGGGAATGACACACTTACTGAATCTGTTCATATGATAAGCCTGGGTCTTTTTGCCTTCTTTCACATCCCAACCATAACATCTACCTTGACGTAAAGAGAAGACAGAGAATGTCAAAGTAATCACTAATCAGTAGGGAGCTTCAATCAACATTATTTCCAACATCTCTAGACAAGGCCACAGGAAGAACACAGAAATGGCTAAAGCTCCAGGACAAAATGTTGCTTTTCTGGCTATAATAAACAGCCCATCCCCCAAATGATAAAAAACTTCCATGAGCTGTAGCATGTCAGAGGTGGTTTGTTTAGAAGACAAGTGGCATTGCAGGCATTCCAAACTAGTGGTCATTCCCTTGATCCATATGGGCTAAAGAACTAGGCAATCAGGTGTTAAGCCAAATAATATGAGTGCACTCAGATACACTTTGATGTGACATTTTCTAGTTTCAGTTGTCATCAGCCATCTGAAAACCAATAATAAAGTATAAAAGTGACTGAAGTGAATTTTACAAGGAAAAGGGTGAAGAGAACATACTCAAACAGATCCTGCATCTGAACTGAAGGAAAGTAAGTTCTTAAACTGCATGATCTCCATCACAGGAGCATCATCTCCCATGATCTATCCCTTCAATACCTGACTGACATCAATCCAGTTTTCTCACAGAAAACATAAACTCAGAAATCAACTTGCAGGAGCATTGCTCAGTTTGTTACTTGTTAAAAAAAAATTTCCTGAATTCTGACATGCAAAGTTATTTGCTGCAAAAGCTATATCGAACAGGATTAGGATTTTTAAGGATGACTTACAGAGAAAGAGATTAGTAGGAACACCTTGGGCATTCTTAATTAAGAACAGGATGATGGAAATTTACACACACCATTGCTTCAGGTAAGGTAATTAAGTGAAATCAAAAGAATTTCTTTTGCACAAATCTCATTTCATATTGCAGACAAATAGCACCACATACCTGTCTCTCAAGAGGGCTGCATGTGTGTGTGCTTAGATCTCATAGGATGTTGCAGAGGTTTGCACTCTCAATCACAGCTGTCAGAGGAAGTGGCGAGAGGCTTACCTGAAACAGGCACGCCCTGATGAAATTTTGCAGGTGGTCTTTTGGTAGTACTGTTTGTGGCTGAGCCATATTTAGATCAAACAGATACGACAACTGATGTCTCCGAGTTTCTGAATCACAGTATGTTTTTTATCACATCATCCAAACACCTGGTGCTAATCACAGAGTACTGTCGTGGGGCAGGAATGGGTCACTCATTTTTGCAGCATCACTTCAGAACCAGAACTAAGAATGTTTTATTGGAGAGAGAGCTTTTTCATCAAGGCCATAATGTAAAGCTTATGTCTGGTATACAAGAAGTCCTTTCCCTATTTTAAGGCTCCTGAAAAAGATGAATTTGCCAATAAGAAAAAAGCCTTATACCAATCATCATGGAACTCCTTACTCTGTCCAGAAGTCATGATTCTTAATCACTAATTTGTCAGGAAAAGCTAGGCTGGGATTTATATGAAGACTTCACAAAACAAAGGAATTTCATATGCAAATTTTAACCCAATATGAATCATATCTAAAGGAATCAGATCTTGTCCAAGTGTTTTTGTCCAAATCACTTAAACGTTACAGGGATGTTTTCAAATTATTCCCCCTGGCTACAGTGGGGACAATTGTGGGGGGAATTTTGGCTGTATTTTGCAGCCAAAATACACACCAGTAGGTGAGATTCTTTCAGACAAAATACAAACTGAACCTCTGTTCCCCCTGCCCTCAAAATATGGTGTTATATTTCCAACTCATTTACCTTCCTCCAGCAAAGTCATTACATCTGCTGATTATACCTGAATGAACTAGACTGGCTGAGAGAGCAGTTCCCACTGCCAGGGTGAAATTCATTTCCCAACAGGGATGGCTAGATTTAAGTTTCTGCTCAGAGATGTGTCCCTGTGTGCTGGGTATCTGGCTTCCCAATACAGTAAATGGAAGCCCACTATGACCTTCAGTTGTCTCTGTCTACCATTTAAGAGTGAGGTTTTCTACAGACCCTGAATCACAGCCCAGGAAATGGACTCCAAGGCTGTATTAAGCTTCAGGTAAAGCACACTTCTACCTTTGGTGAGTTTAGATACCTATTTGCCATGTCGATGCCTCATGTAGACTCCTTGTCCTATGTGCCTTACACAGCAGGATGCATCTCCACGTCTTCTGATCTAGTAAGCCATCAGCTAAGCATCATGCTAAGATCCAGATTTATATGTACACCTTAGTCAGAGACAGAGTAAAAACCCCAAACTACAGTATACAGGAGCAGAATGGGTGTTTGTGTGTGTGAGTGTAACTTCTCCCTCGCATAATATTTGGGCAAGAAACAGCAGGCTCCCAAACATGTTATGTTTGGATGGCAATCCAATGTAATGCACTTCCTTTCACCCTTAAAGAAGAAAGAGGTGCTTCAAGCATATCCCCAACCTCCCCTCCATCGAAGACAAAGTGATAGATGAATGATCACTAAACAGCATTTTACAAAGAAACTAGTTTAGACCCAAGTAAAATGGAAAGTAAGGAGTATGTATTCTACAGTCAGACCTAACACACACTATAAATTGTTTGGATTTTTTCAGTGCAACTGCAACACCCTTGCATTACACAATGCCTTACAAAATCAACTGAATCATCCATGAGTTTTTCTGACTCCCTAAAATGAAACAGCCCCAAACTTACTACTCATAGCTCACTATCTTGTACACAAATAACTCCTGCAATTTTGTTTAAGTCCAGCATGAATGTAAATTTTCCCTCTTAGGACTCAGTGAAAATAAAGCAATGGCTTTGGGACTTTTAGCAACCAGACGGGCCAAGAAGGAAAGAATAAAGAACAGTCAATGGGCTACAAACCTCATTTTTGTCTTTCACTCTGAGAGTTCTTGACATTGCAAGATGGTTTTGATGACTTGCACTTTCCCATAGCTTTTTGTCTCACTCTTCTTTGAAAACCACACTGGGAAAGAATGAGTGAACTGAGTTCTTCAGGATCTCCACCCAGTAAGATCTCCTGTGCTCCCTTCTGAGACTTATGGTCTGTATATTGCGAGTTTTTCAGACATACCCTGCTGCATCTCCTTTCTTCAGTCTCCTTATCTGTAAAGCAGCAATGAATCTAGATGCCAATCTATCTCCAAGATTTTGTGTTCTGCAGAGGCACACAATGTAAAGCAGCTCCTTATTTCTTACTTTTTTTGAGTCAGCTTCCATCAGGTGATACCTGTTACAATGCAGAAATTGGTACAACCCAAACTGTGTGATCAAAAATCTGTATTCAGACTAGACCCAGTTCATGAACCCTTAACTGCATAGACAAATATTTTCTTGTCAAGGATGAGATCAAAATAACTCATCCACAAAGAAGCAGTACATCTTACCAGCTGGTCAGAATAAAACCTTTGACTTTTCCACACCACTGGGGCAGCCTGATTGTCTGCCTTGTCTTTCTGTCCCATTGACAAAAAGGGGAAGGGCAAAGAGGGGCTTGGCACATAGAGATCCAGGCCATAACACCTGTTTTGGAAGCAAAAATCTTCCTCATATCAGTATAATAAGACAATAGCAAGGAAAGATTTTGTTGCCTGTGTCCGCATTAACCTGCTGCTCTTTGCAAGTACAAAAAGTACTCCTACATCTGCTCTTCATACATTTAGGAGTAGAACAAAACAATGCTTTTAAAAATGTTTTGGAAACAAGAAAACAGCTCCATGCTTGCTGTAGAAAGCTGTTTTCCTGCAAATGTTTGCACATTTCTTCAGTGATAACAAAGATGACTCTACTATCTGCCTCCTACTCCTTCAACTGGGAAATAAAAGTGTAGGGCCTTTTCCTTCTGCAGTTTTATTAGCCACCAGTTTACTCTTTTCCACCAAAAAGTAAATGCCACACCATGCTTTCAGGTAAAAAAAAAAATGACTTCCTACTGTTAAAGTTTCAATAAAAATGTAACAGCCTTTCAGGAAGGTATCACATGATATTCCAAAGTGGTACTTGGATGAACGAAATACTGTGTTTGTATATTAGTATTGAAGAGCTACTACAGAGCCATCACAATCTATTAATTAACAGTAACACACATACTGAAATGCATTAGTAATTCCTCTTTCATAAACAAAGAATTGATGACAAGTTCACTTGAGGAGCTCACTTGAGAAATCATAGTATCTCTGAAAATGTCATTTTCTGGTCTCCTGGTACAGTGGGGATCTCTGATAAGGATCACTAACATATTAAATGAAGAAATTCTTAATGAAATTCAAATCTCAAAGCAGACATGGAACTCTTTCTCTCTATTTTTCCGGATCCACTCAGCAAAAGTGTCTTACACAACTGAGAACGGGCACGTTTATATGCATTTCTGCTCCCTGGGCCAATCTATGGTTTCAGTTATTTCTAATTCAGTGAGATGCCTATCTGTTTCAACATTAAGTTTTCTGAGATATCACAGAAAAATAATATTGGAAGGATCCCAGTGAGGTCCATCTGAATATATCAAGTGGTGAACCATGGATCATGGGTAGTCTGCAGGTTATGTAGTGACAGAACAAAAACAGGCATGAGGAAAGAGTAGAAAAGGACGACTCAAAGCTTCAGTTTATTTTGTTTATAAATGAACACTATCAAGAAAAAGCTGCACAGGAAGGTATGGATTTGATTTTTTATTTTGTTCCTTTTCCCCACACACAAAGTGGTTAGATTACATTCCAAATAAATAAGAATGCAAGACACCAGTCTGTTCTGTCCCTTGCCCCAAGGATTAGCCTTATGCTATTCCTCCCAGCCTTTTGTCTGACCCACCACAAGGGACTGTAGAGTTGAAAGCAAAATGGTGAATAAGGCTGTGGTCAACAGCTAGCTGGCTGCTGCAGTGCTCACCACACTGCAATACAGACTTGGTCTGCTTTCAGTCTTTTGATTTTTCCTCCATCTCCGTTATCCAGGTTGTTGGTTGGCTTGTTATTTTCTCAGCATCTGTAGCAATTCCCAGTCCTCAACCTAGTGGAATTCACTGACTCGGTCCTTTGTGTTCTCTGAGTACTAATGCTGGGATCTAAAGTATTTCCTACCATCAGCTTATCAGGAAAGACATGGTCTGAGGTTACCTAGCACCTAGAACAAAGGCTTCATTGAGACCCATCCCATGTAACAGGTACCAAGACAAACAGTTAGAGGTAATAGTGAGAAGTGTTTCACCGAATCAGCACTGTGACAAGACACTAGGTGATCATTTGGGTCATGAAGACATTATGGTGATCATCAGCACAATATCTATTGTCCATCTTTCCTTCTTCCAGATCCTGGGATTTTTTACTACATCTTGGTCTCTGTTCATGGTGTAATGTCAAAAAACTCTCAGGCCCTGCCATTCCCTGCATCTTCTTCAGAAAAGGGTCCTGAACAAGCAGGCATTTGCCCTGACTGTCCATGTTTAGACAAAGCCTTTATTTTACTGTCCCTGGGGACTTTTCTTCAGCCATTCCGCATCCCCAGACTCAGCTTTCTCTATCTCTGCTATTTCACTTCAGTCTTTTTCTCTTTCCCTGTGTATCCAGCCAGACAAACTGCATTGCTCAGAGGTCTTCTTGTTGGGAAACAAACTGGTAAATTGAGCAAACTCTGTGTAGAGGTACTTGAAATATTTAAGGAGATTTGGAGTTATTTGGAACTCTAGCTATTTGGAGACAACTGCCTCTTCTCACCAGTACAGGATTGTTTCATTTCCCTCACTCACCCAAAGGCAGACTTTAAAGGCTGATGTTGAAGGACCTTTTTCAAACGTGGTACAAATCCTTGTGGAGGCACATAGAACTTTCCAGGAATGATTTTTCCAAAATTTTTCTGAGATAGCACTGGGTTCTAACACGTGCAAGAGCAATGTTTCACTCTGCAGATGGGTATTGAAGCCCAAAACTGAATGAGGTAGATAGCCATGTTAATAGAACATAATTATTTCCCTACTTTACAAGCTGCTGGAGAGCGTCCTCTGGCAGACATAACAAGGTATTCTTTTTACAGCAAGATGCTGCCAGCCTCATTAGCATAATTTATTTTGCTAAGATCTTAGTATCTATATTATTTCCTCTGCGAAGTCTCCATCTGTGCACAGCGACAGTTTCTCTCTAGCTGTGTAGAGCAGTACAGTACTTGCACACAAACCATCTAATCTCAACAGTACTTGTACATTTGTGCAATAAATGAGTGTTCTAAGTCCCTCTTCTATTTTCTCTTTCTAGCTTGTTACAATCAATTCATGTATTTAAGTGAATTCTTCTGTTAGTATATGATTTATCCATTTGCACTTGTACTAAGTCCTTTTTATACCGCTTTAACTAGAACAATAAAGTTGCCTGTGCAATGTATGCGGAGAAGTCATTTTCAGATGACATTCATTTGATCTGACCTCAGACTCACAGTGACACTATCCTGGACATATGGGGCTCTCTCTTTCTCTTTTCATTAGAATCATAGAATCATTTATGTTGGAAAAGACCTGTAAGATCATCGAGTCCAACCGTTAACCTAACACTGCCAATTCCGCCACTAAGCCAAGTCTGTAAGCACCATGTCTACACATCTTTTAAGTAACTCCAGGGATGTTGACTCAACCACTTCACTGGGCAACCTGTTCCACCTTTTGGTGAAGAAATTTTTCCTAATAGCTAATATAGACCTCCCCTGACACACCTTGAGCCATTTCCTCTTATCCTATCACTTCTTACCTGGGAGAAGAGACCAACACCCACCTTGCTACAACCTCCTTTCAGGTAGTTGTAGAGAACAATAAGGTCTCCCCTCGGCCTCCTTTTCCCCAGACTAAACAAGTCCAGTTCCCTCAGCTGCTCCTCATAAGACTTCTGCTCTAGACCCCTCAACAGCTTTGTCGCCCTTCTCTGAACACTTTGCAGGACCTCAGTGCCTGTCTCGTAGTGAGAGGCCCACAGCTGAACACAGTACTCGAGGTGGGGCCTCACCAGTGCTGAGTACAGGGGGACAATCACTTCCGTAGTCCTGCTCACCACGCTGTTCCTGATACAGGCAAGGATCGTGTTGGCCTTCTTGGCCACCTGGAGACACTGCTGGTTCATATTTAGCCAGCTGTTGACTAACACCCCCAGGTCCTTTTCTGCTGGGCAGCTTTCCAGACACTCTTCCCCAAGCCTGTAGAGCTACATGGGGTTGTTGTGATCCAAATGCAGGACCTCACCCTTAGCCTTTTTGTTTGTTATTGGGTTTGTTTGTTTTTTCTTAATTGCCAATCACAATTTCTATTTCATGACAAACTAGAAACAGCCACTGGGCTAATGCTTATCTGTTATTCATAATGACACAGTAGGGCTTTTTCTAGGTTGAAGAAGGTAGGGCAATTTATAATAAATTTGTGAAAGATGTCAAACATTGTCGATGGCCTGTCACTGGTAACTCATTTGTATGCATGAGAGTCAGTGTTCTTCTTGTCTCTTATTATGCTGTGCACATTCAATTTAGTATACTTCATATCTCCGAGCAGTGAAATGTTCACTTCAGTTGATCCAGTCGCTTGTAGACATCCTCTGCTGCAAAAAATAGGCACACTTCCTAGTTGAAATAGTTTATATTCCCTGGTGGACTTTCATTCATTCTCTTTCTGCTCTGTGACCTCTCACGAAGCCTACAAAGCAGCATGAACAATTATCTTTTGATACATAAGTGTATTCTATGCCAAACAGCTATTAATATCATAAGGTAACAGCATTTCATGTTGGGAACTACAAGATGGTGATATATGATGAGGTGATTGAGAAAAATGTACAGCGCAAATGTGGGAAGACAGAGGGTTACCATCTACCTCTGACCTGTGGGTAAAGTTTTGTAGCAGAAAGAAACCTAAGGTTAGCGGAGGTGTTGATACAGTCTGCTGCAGTTTGCTTTTGAAAGGTTAAAAAAGACTCAGTTCCACACATACACACATCTCACATTCTACAGGAGACTGGTTTCCTTTTCACTTGAGTGCATCATTCTGCAACACTCAAACCATGATGAAGCACTTCTACCATTGTCTTTGCGGACACACAGGCCCTTAGGAAAGGCTGACTATTACTTCAGTCACTGGTAAAAGTCATATTCCTGTTGACTGCAAATAGACTGGTTGGAAAAGGGATGAGCTCACCTATGCAGGTCCCATTGAAGATGAGACCAGAAAACTGGCTCAAAGAATACAGTTTTTCTGCAATATTTCAAAAATAATTTATAATCTAGTGTTTTTACAAAAGGCTTTATTGCAGTCTGCATGTGTGTTTAAGTAGCATACCTGCAACTCCAACCTTGTCATACAAGGGAACACCTGATGATGCACATGCAAAGTTTAATGTGAGCAGGGCCAATGTGTCCAGGTCAGCCTGCCCCAAAAAGATGCCTTGGGTTGGGGGACACACCATCGGACTAACCCAACTCATCACCTTACTGGCCCAGATCCCTCCAAAGGTAAAAGTTAGGCTTTCCCTCCCACATATTTTATGCAGACATTTTCACAAACAAAAGGTATCTTGAAGGAGCATTCTCCTTTCCCCATCCCACATTAATACCTGTAGCCACTGCTGAAGAGCACCAGGTTATGAGCTTTCAAGGTCCTGCAGCTGTGCAAGGAGGGGCCATGAGTAGGTATCTTTTCTCCTGAGACCCACACACACAGCAGGCAGGTTTCTGAGCCTCCTTTTGCCTAACTCCTGCCGGTTAAATCCTGCTACAAGGCAGCAGGAGGAAAAAGCAAAAGCTGGAAACAAAAATAATCATCAGCCTTCAGCACCCAGCACTAAGAGGATATTCAGCCACTGTGTCCCTGCTGGGTACAGGCAACTTACACAGAAACGAAAATGAAGATCCTGGTGTACCAGATTGAGCTGCCAGCTGAAGAGTGCAAACCTGACTGGTCTTTTGGAGGCATTTTATTCCTCCATACCTGGAAAGCCACAGGCTTTTACTTATGCTGCAAAGTGTGTGCAATCCTAGTTAAAAAACACTCTGCCTTGCCACAGGCACATTGTATTAATATGGTTTCGGCTGCATTACACCAAAATAACAAGCCATTCACTGTGTGAACTGTTCTTTTAAGCTACTGTATTATACAACTCTTTTCCCTAAAAGAAAAGATGGTGCCTTGTATGACTGGATAAGGGATTAAGAGACAAATTAATATTAACAGAATTAACAGGGATTAATATAACGTGTAGTTCTGTTGCTGCCTCTATTCCAGAGCTGGTGTATGCACCTTTGGGAGGTACCCCCATTTCTCTTGCTCAGGAATTTGTTCATCTTCACTGTCTGCATTGTAAACCCTCTGGAGGCAGGCATTTTTGACTTGCATCTCTGTAACCATACCCGGAAGGGTGCAGTCCCATTCTCAAGGGGAAACTCCGTGTAACCCCACAATCAAAAAGCAGGGATAAATTCCTGTGTACTACAAATGCAGTGCCTTCTGTTCCTGTTCTGATCAATAAACCCCGGCAAATACTTGTCTTGTCTTCCTGACCCCTACGACCCAGCTAGGGTGTAGGTATAAATAAACTCTGCTAGCCAGATGTCACAAACCCAGGTTCCTTTCCTAGTCCATGAAAATCTACTCCAGAAATTCAAAGAGGCTGGGATAAAATTCTTCTGGCCAAGTGAAAGCATGTACTTTAGGAGAGGAAATCTCTCAACTTGCCAGCTGGATATCTACTGATGGAGAAAAGCACCTAAGGACCTTGTTCGCATGAGCCCACCTGCACTGTAACATCCTGGCATTAGTCACACACAACTTGTAGTTTCAACAGAAAAAAGAACTTGAAAGCAGCTCTGCTTGCCACAATATTTATTTGCCTGGGATTTATGATTGTTTCAGTCCTATTTCTCTGCTTCACAGAAATTATTCATTTTGGCACAGAAAGAATAGCTGAATCAAAAAAAAAAAAAAAAAAACAAAACCATTGCTAAGTGTGCAAATCTCTGCTGCTCTGCTGGTTTCCTAAATTCATGCTGGTGACAGATTCCAGATCTTCTCTGTTGCCTTGGAAAATGACAGTCTTCCCCATGGTTTCTGACTGACATGGATGATGACCTTACCCATGGAGCCTATCCAGGAATTCCAGACAACATCAGCCTGTTAGACAATCATGCTGACTGAAATGTCCCTGTTGTTTTAAACAAAAGTGAACAGGAGGGACTGCAGCAACACCATACAACAGTAACTTTGGTGACATGTTTATTATGTATATATACAGTGTTTCACAATTGGCAACAGGTTTAAACACATCTAAAGAAAGCAATGAGACTGAAGAATTCAGAACAACATGACTTCTTCCTCTAGTGGGAGGCAAGTCACCTACCTCTGCTGCCATGGAGCGGCATTAAATGCTGCTCCCTATGCAGACTTCTGTGTTCCAAGTTACTCAGATTCTACCAGTTAGCTTCAAAACATTGGCACCAAAGTCAGACAAATTTGTTTAATAGTATTAAGAGCAATAAAACATTTTATTAATTTTTTAGAACGTAAAAACCGAAACAAAACAATCTAAGAAAGCTTAGCAAAATGTTATGATTGCCTCAGTTGGTTCCTCAGTGGCTGCGTGGGAGATTGCAAACTGTCCTCCCCACCCCAGCAGATTCCCCAGGAAGGCATGTTTCCTTGAAGGACACCCTGTAGAAACCTATTGGCAGGAAAAAATGATGCTGCATAAGGGCACTGGGACTGGCTAAACCATCACTGAAACACAGCATCCTCCCACAGCAAAGTTTTAAAGGGACTCCAGTCAATCTTCAACAATCATTACAAGCCTTTCCCCCGCAGCTGAGTTCTTCTGATGAGTGACCATTATCAGACTGTCATTGTGAACCTGTTCATAGTAGCAAGAGATGTAAAACAGCTGTAATATACTCTAACTGGTAAAATTACTTACCTACCAGAAAAGGCAGGAACTCCTTAGAAATAATTAATGCACCTTCACTTCTTAATATATTTTGAGAAATGTAGATGCTTGGTAACAGCAGTGTAGGAATACACCAGTGCTGTGATGCTTCTTGGCAGCCACAGTGATATCAGTGGGGTGGTACTATACCAGGCAGAAAAATATTTTTTGGAATGGGCCGTTACTCAAATTAGGTGCTTGTAAACCTCAGTTTATTGCATACAATCAAGATCTGCTTGAAGAAATGTTAACATGTTTTCTGTCAGTGATTTGTCATGTTTTCTCAAGTCTGAGGGTCAGTAGGTAGGCTGTGAGTAGAAGAGAGAGAGTTTTCATGAGAAGCTGTGGAACTTCCACAGTCAAGAAATAACAGTGATTGCAGACACACCATCCAGACACTCTTTAAATTTGGTTTGCTCTCAGTAGGTTTTTCATACACACACAGATAGAAACATAACATATACACTCTCACACACAGACACACACAGACACACAAACGTGGTATCTGCTAGCCAGAGTAGCTCTCTCTTCTCTCTGCAGCTTGGGTTATTTCAGTTCTATGTGGGAGTTTCATCTAGGATGCAGCACTAATAGAACATAAATAAATCCAGATGAATCTACCAGGAAGGAAAAATTCAAACAGTAAAAGTGAAAGTGTGCCTCCAGGACTTTCAGAACAGAAGCTATAAAAAGCCTTTCCCTCAATTAAAAAAAAAAGACAAACAACAAAACACAACAACGAAATCCAGAAATCATCCAGCTGATAACCCCAACAGGCTTATTAACAGATTTAACATCATTTGAGGTGACAGGATTCTTTGTCAATGCCTGAGAAGTTTCATTAACGAAGGGAGTTGTGCAGCACCTTTCACAATCCCTATCCTTGCACAATCCCTATCCAGCACTGCCAAAGCTGGCCTAGAGTCAGCAAAGGGGTACACACACATATCCCTGCAGAACAGGAACAGCATAATTTACAATGTCTTTTGAATGGAGGTGCAAATAAGGAGTCCCAGGCTACAAGGGCTTCCTTGGTGAAACAGAGGCGGAGGAGTGTGTTTTCAGCTTCACATGAGAGGTGCTTCAAAGCCCTGCACCTGCACTGGGTGACTTCTCACCAAGAGTCTTTGTGTCACTTGCTGCAGAGCCTTAGGCTGTTCCCTTGTCTGGGGTCACTTGACAAGGCAGCCCTGCCTGCATCTCTCCAGCAGCCATGCCCAGTCTGATTCTTCCCTGCCACTCATTCCTGGGCTTGCCCATCGCTGTGGCTTGAGGGAGCTGCCTCCTTAATACCGTTAGGCTACTCTGTCCTGGCAAAGAAGCCCTGCAGATGTTCCCAGCCTCTTCTCACCTCCTGCTTCCCACTGTCTTTGATTCACACAAAAGTTACGCAGCATGAACCGTCTCCTCTCTCCCCCCACATGCACACACACACCTTGTCGCCTTTCCACTGGGGCAACAGTTGAAACTTTAGGACGAGAATTTTCTGAAAAGACTTGACAATGTGCTGCTACCTGAAGGCAAGCTTAGAATGCAGCACTGAGTGTCCCAATATACTGAAACAGACACGCAATGGATAAACTTGCTTTTCTGGATAGCTGTCTCCATACTTTAGAGCTATTAGCAACTGTAGACAGAATCAGCTTGTGAAAGAACTAGCACATTCTGCCCAGTGTTTTGCAAAAACTGTTGCCTTGGGTCTGGTTGCTACTATAGAACTTAGCAAGATGGTTGCCTGGCCTTTTCAAGGGTTCCATGCAGGTCACTAAATGGACTATTTTCAGAAAGCTGCAAAAATGAAAAAGATCCCCAAAAGGTGGAGGGGAAGCAGTGCTGGAGCAGTTGGACCCTGCTGAGTTCAAGGTTTTTAAGAGATCTGAGATGCAAAAACTCTGTCATGAGAAACAAAGAACTGAAGTTTCTTTCAGCCTGAGACATATGGTTTTATTTGTAAAAAAGAAATTAAAAAAAAAAAATCACAATATCAATGTAGTCATTGTTTCATAGTATAGGCTACTGTAAGTGAAAATGGAAGGCTGAAAATACCTTTCAAAAAACTAGAGAATAAAAAAATAAAATAAGAAATAATTATCTTAATGTCTAACTTAAAGGAAAAGATAGATGAACTCTTGTTCATGATTCAAGTCTGATAATTAGGAAAGATGTGTGATGTTATTTTCAAAACTGTCATTGTTGTGTTATTCTGTGATGATTATATCTCACCTCCAAACTTAAAAATCTTTGTCCTGGCAAGAAGCAGATTCAATATGAAATGTTTGATCTGCAAGTCCTTTGAAGTCTGTATCCATAGAAGACAGACCTGAAGAAGTTGCTTTCACAAGCATGTACCTAGAGAGTGTCAGAATCTGGATCCCTATGCTTTTTTAGTAAATACAGCTCCTGGATTTGGCCTGGCCATTGCCTCTTCTGATACGTCACACTCTGGTTTAGCCTTTAGTGTTGATTAACAGAACTCTGAACTCCACATAACTATCTTCCATTCTACCAAGGTGACTTTTGTCACTGTCTGTGAGTGTTTTTCAAGAATCTCATCGCACAGTCTGCAGCTGAGGCCTTTGAACACCTGAAAAAAAGACTGGTAGACTGTGAGCAGTAAATCTACTCTGACACCCAGAACACCATCTCTCAGGACTAAGAACATCCCAAGATAAGTCCATTTCCTTCAAATATCTGGAAAGAATAAGAAATATCTTCTACTCCCAAACCAAAGAATGTAGCATTTCTGTTGCACATGTTCCCACCCTGGAGGTAGGCCTTCTCTTTCACCCCAACATTTCTGATTCTGGGCCCTGCAGACCCTTATGGGTAATATCCTCAAAACAAAGGCTGCTCTTCCTTTCCATATTGACAGAAAAACTTTTTTGAGACAGCTCCTAAGGTAGGTTTTATCATTTGCTGACAAATCTAAGGACACTCCAGCTACCTGACACTACTGAAGTTTGTACTGTAGGCTGTTCTGAGGATGCCAAGGTGAAACTGTCTCCCTTTGTCAAATCAAAAGTCGTGAATGTAGCTTGAGTGAGAAAGACCCATATGGCTACCTGAAGTGCCACTCAGACTTTGGCCACACACTGACCCAATACCAAAGATGGTCCTTTCCTGTCCAAAAAATACAAGAAAGGTAAGGGAAATACAGTAGCACTATTACTATATTCGAAAAAGGATCTTACATTTATAATTTAATTTAAACATTTACCTCATCTGAAAGCAAGAACAAGGCAAGATTTCCTCCCTGTGAGGCAGAACATCAGAGGAATCACTGAACTATCCCAAGGCAAGACCATTAGGATGAGAGGCCACAATGGCTGCTCAACCTGTCATCAGCTTCGGTGGGCCTTGCATCAAGACCAGGCTGCATAACCCTGTTTCATATAACATAGCCAGGCTGCATAACCCTGAATCATATAAAATCCTGATTCAGCAGCACTCTTCATGCATCACTCAGAAGCAAACCTACAGGTATGGAGAAAAGAAGAGGAGTCTAAATAACTTTGTTCTTGGTGTCTCTTTCATATCCTGGTGACTCATTTAGTCTCTGTCATAACGAGACCTTCAGAACCCTTCTAGAACACGTAGATCTCAGTACAAATGTTCTTTAAAGAAGGAAAGTAAAGTTTCTTACAGAATTTTATAATAGTTTACTTCAGGAGACAAAAGCCCCACAGTGCTGTTAAACACCAAGGGATTGAAGACCTCTTGCAAGCCACCTTACAGCCTTGATTGTACAAGATGTGCTTGTTCTATTTTCAGTCTTCCATCAGTAGTACTTTCTCTCACCCTTTTTAATATATAGGCCATGCCTGCTATTGATCGATGTGTTTTTCAGCATGGTATGGAGTTACCTCGGTCTATAGAATTACTTAGAAAAGCTCAAGGGATCAGGAGATAATTGGGTAAGAAAAATAATTGATGTCATTTCTGTACTTTCTTTTTACTGCAGGATTGTCAAAAGAAAACTGAAGGGCATGGAACACTTTTGAACCAGAAGAAAATGTTGCTTGGAAACTTTCCTATAGAAGACTTTAAAATGTTGCCCAATTTGAGATTTCACATCCTCATTAGGGATGAAAAATGAGGAAAGCAAGATTTTAATGGCTCATAGCTCTAGATAAATCTCAACTCACAGAAAAATTACATAAATGAAAGAGCCAACAATGCAGTCCTAAAACAAAGCGCATTTTTATTAAATGCTTATTGAGTGGAAAAGACAAGGAAACAATTGTGTAAGACTATTGCTCTGACTCCTTGAATTTACCTGGATTTACATGGGTACATCTTACTGTCTAAGCAACACAGCTTCATTCACCCTGCATTCATTACTTCTATGAATGTTACCTTCTCTTTCACTTTAGAGCAAGTACTGCAAATGGTGGTGCGGATTGCTCAGACACCAACTATACCTCATGGAAATGTATTTTTTCCTCTGGGAACAGCTGTCTATTGTTGTAGGTCTGCTAAGCTTTTTCTCCAGAGGCACTCTGTCCCTCTTGCTGTCCTGCAGAATGGAAGGTACAGCAGGAGTGTACAAAGCAGTCCTACACAAGTCTTTCTTTCTTTGAGAGACGCAGCCACATTTGTTGCCTAATCTGAGCAACAGAAAACTCAGTGTTCGAAAGAGATTCTGAGGGACAGCTATGCCCAAAACTTGATTACGACACAATGGTACAGGTTTGCCCTGGGCATAAAATATAGCATATGGTTCTAAATACCCTGGCGGCAAATCCACCACAATGAGCTGGGACTGCATCCTGCTCTTTAAGTATTTAATGGTGGGAGGAGCAGTATCCCTCACAGCCAAGAGGAGGAGAACACCATATTTACTTGGTGTATAAAGTGACTACTTCAAAATCTGAGATTCCAATACCATGATAAAAAGCTGCATTTTTTCGTGTGGTAAATAGGTATTCTATTCAGGCACAGTCTTTTCATTGGACCCTTGTAATCACAGATCTGCATCTGAATTATTACCAAACTGATTGTTTCACATTAGAAGTGTGCAATATTCAATGGCTTGTTCAAGTCGCTTAATCCTGTCATGGAAGCATCACAATGAGGCCTCTTACCTACAGGAAAGATTATTATTAAATTACCTTATCCCATATTTTTTCCCGTCCATTCCCTATACGGACTACGCTGAAAGCAAGTATGATTCAGTATGTCATTACTGCCAAAATGGAATCAGAAATAGCCTGATGCATACTTAAGAATGGAGTAATTGGAAGATCACATGAGACTTTGGTGATAGCTGACTTTGAATGGAAAATTCTGCATCTCTGAGTTTGGTTCTGGTGTTCCTGTCTCCTCTTCTCTAGACTGAGGGAGAACTACACGCAGGTCATTAACTATACTGACCTCTCTTTGCTGTAAACCTGAGCACTGCAGTATTTACAGTAAGTAAGAGGAGAGACTACTGTTGTCAGATGTCAGGCCAGTATTTCTGGTATCAGCAGAGCTCCTCTACCTGCCTAGTGGCGTGCTTGTAATAGTAGCTGATGCACCTGGATGAAGCTGAGCTGGGCAGTATCCAAGGTAGGTCCTCCACCGCACTCCTTTCCAAGCTCTTGGTGACATTAGCAGTGCTTGTAAACCCAGGCAGTTCCCATCTGGTTGGGAGCCCTCTGGCCATCCAAGCCACCCAAGAGAGAGCAGGGGAATTCCTAAGAGCATCTCAACACACCTGTTGCTATCTACAAAAAGTCATCAGCATCCAGAACCAGAGTGTTTACTATACATTAAAAGTGTTGTCTTGCCCTACCCCAGGCCAAGAGAGAAAATAACTGGCTTTCTCCTACCTACTTACTATCGTAGACTATGGAATTAACATCTCCAAAAAAAAACCTTATCCCTGGAGGGACTACTGCTATTACTCCACTTTGCCATTTCCCATGCTTACAAGCCTTGAGAACCAAGGGAGCTCAAGGACCAAATATAAATCTTTCAGTACCAAACAAGAAAATGTGATACGTACAGACCCCAAGCCCTCAGGCCTCAATTGGGAAAAGTTAATGCTGGAGAAAGAGACTGTTTTTAACTCCACAGTCATCAATGTAGTAAAGACACTCTTCCAACCACAGTGCAACCCAGTACTGACAAGGACATATATCATTTGCTATGGGGAAACTAGTTCAGGCCAAGTCTTTTGTACCCTTAGTACTTGCTCTGGAGTCAACAGTCACTGGAACAAGGCTGACATGACACAACAGCATCCTCTCAAGGCTATAGCTTTCTTGCTGTTAAAGACAATCCAATGTGTGGTTTGCTGCATTTATTCCTGTTCTTCCTGACCCATAAGGCTGTAGTAATACACAGAGACCATATGCAGGGGAAAAGAGGGAAAGGCACAATTAAAAGCTCTACACAGAGAAACAAATACTGTTCAACTCTTCACTTCAATAGCCAATTAAATACATTTAGGATCCTCATTTACAACCCAGAACTGCAGGCATGGGCAAGGACATCAAAAGAACAGTTTAAGCATTGAGATATTTAACTCCAGAAAAATTAGTAGGAGGGACTGTTATTTTCAGTCCATCTGCAACCTCAACTGCAACTGGATTCTTGCAGCCAGATGGGCTGCAATACAGAGAAGCTACCCATTTTTTCATGTGAAAAGCTGAGAGCTCACTCCCTGCATGAGAAAAAAAGGTTTAAAAAAAAGATTTAAAGAGAATATATTCTCAGCTATATGAAGCGAACATCTTTTAAATTAAGTCAGAAGAAACATTCTAATCAAAGGTTAGAAAGATCTTCTAGCACTGCAAGAAAGTTTATCAATGTCCGCTAACAGAAATGGTCCTGAAGTGGTAACCTGAGGAGAAGCACAGGGCACTTGTGGGTCAGTCAGCATCTGTCAAGAGTAAGTTCACATAAATGTGTAATTTAGACTCTATTTGCACTGCAAGAATGTTCTATGCAGCTTGTCAAGGTAACTGTGATGATATGGAAGTACGTCATCAAGGATGATAGGTATGGGACAGCTTCAATCCAAGAAACTACTAATAGAGTGGAACTTTCTGGTCAGGGAAAAAGACACATTGCTGGAGCTCTACAGAATTGGGAATGACTCCGAGAAGGAATGACTCTTCACTGTCTCCTTAAATATAAGACCTAAGCAGGAACTAACAAGGAAGCAAGTTTCAAACAAAGTTAGTCTGAGGAAAATTCCAGAGAAACAGAAGAATGTGCTTATTCATAAAGCAAGTAACTGACCTGTGAAACTCCTGAACACAGAATATTGCAAATCCTATATATTTCCATGACATGGAGAGGAGAATAGAGAAGATAAAGAAGAAAAAGACAGCTGCTAAATATAAAGAAATTACTTTCTGTTCAAGAAGTTCCTGAAACAGCATTTTTGGAAGCTGGGAAAATATTTGGGGAAACATGATTCTAAACTTCCTCTATTCTTATAGCCTTCACTATGAGCAGCAACAGGATGGTGGGCTCAAGTGACCTGTGGTCTTACCTTGTTGGACAGCTGTCCCAGCAGTGTGTGGTGCTGAGCCTAGATTAGGATTAAGGGACAATCAGAGTTTATACCCACAGATTAATTAGGTTTCAGCACTAGGCTAGGGGCAGAGGAGTGAATGGAAATGGAGGCCTTGGCACAAGAATCCTTTAAAAAAAAGAAAATAAAATGTGACATTACAAATCCTTTTACAATTTCTGGAAGCTGACGCACATCATCTTCCCTCATATCCCATCAAGACATGATTTCCTTTGTTGCCTTTTACCACCCACAGTGAAAGCAGTGTGTGGGTATTTGTGCATGTGTTTTACAATGTCACTACCTGGTGTTGATAATTTCTTTGGTGTTTGGAAGTTTTAAAAAGGCTGTTACCATTAGAAGATTTAGGTACACCAAGTCTGTTACACCAGTAAGATCCTTTAGTAAGTAAAATGAGATATCACTAAACATACCAAATTATTGCACTTATTTCCATTTCTTTCCCAGCTGGGAAAGAAATGGCCCCTTCAGGCCACAGGAATGGACTCTGTCAAGGGAAGGATGCCTGAGTTCATGCTGACATCACTTCCACAGGTGAACTGAGTGCTGCGACAAAAGTTTCTTGCTAAAAGTTGAATTAGCCTTCCTTGCACCCCAAATAGACCCACTTCTAATGGAATGATTTTGTGCTTCCTATTCAGGAAACAACTATAAATCAACATTAAGGATGCAATGTGAGGAAGATGTATTGACAGCCTGACTGTACACAGCTAAGAGGGACCTCATCTTTTCAACATGATGAGAGTAATCTTCCAGCTTTCTTTTTTCTCTTTCACATAAATGAACAGCATGTGTGGATGACTCAGCAGGGAAACGGGCTGTAAACCATGTAATAGTCACATAACTCTTAGTGAAGGAGAAAATAGAACTAGACCAAAAAGAATATTGTCCTTTAACAGGGGGACCATACCTAAGTATTGGTTTATGAGTTTAACAAGATACAGCATACTGCTCAAGGTCAACAGCTCTTTGGTTACAGACATCCAAATTAAGCATTCGGATATTTATTTCTGCTAGTAATTTAAGGGTAAAAGCAACTTATTCATCCAGGAAGGCATCTGGGAGATAATATCCCCAAAGCCAAATAGAGTCATTTTATCAGTTGATGTAAATTTGTTTTGCTTGGGAATTAACACATGTCTTTCTCTGCTATATAAGGAATGTGCTTCTATCAAACGACAGCTTTAAAATAACTGGATCAACTACATATCCAAGTATGTTTCAGGCTTTTGGAGTTCAGTACACAGACAACACTGCACTTCAATATAAAACTGAAGTCACAATAGAAATTAAAAATGCCACCAGACTTTCCAGCAGGACAAGGAGATCCTTCCAAGCCCATCATCAAACACTTTCTTTATTCATAAATAGAGATTTTATATTGAAAAAAAAAGATAAATTACTTATTCATTAGAACTTCTTGTTTTGAAGGAAAATGAATGTATCCTCTTTAATCCCAAGAAGTCCAGAAGTCTGAAAACACACTAAAAAAAAAAAAAAATCTCATAATGTAAGCCTACTGTTTCGATAGGCTACATTTTACTTCATCAGTATTTTTCCATTAGCAGTTGTCAAACTTCAGCTGTGAGGGTTCATCTTTGATGTGCAATGTACTGTCTATATGAAATACAGCAAGCAATAATCCTTCATCTCCCCATCTGCTCGGTGACAGAATTACAGGGCACCCCACTGGTCATGCTTGTCAAACACTGACACAAGTGCATTTATTGAATTGCAAATTTTGTGGAGCTAAATTTTGTGGACCTAATAAAAATTCTCTTCAAAGAGGCATTTGCAGCTAGTGGACTCTTACTTGTAGAGGGATGAAGGGAAATATGTATACTCAGGAATTTTATTTATTTATGCATCTGCTTAAATCCAGGTTCTTCATGTGCATGTGTGTGACACTGACTGCAGATCCAGTGTAGCTGAGATATATGGATGCAGAAGCACTTGCCATGACATGGCCTGGGACCCGGAACCTTCATTCTGTTCTGGGAGTTGGTAAAGAGCCCCTGGACAGACTAAAAAATCTGTATCGAATTATGAACACAGGAGATTTTGCCTTCAGATTTGGATTAAGTGTTTCCATCCTCCCACTTCATTCCTCTTACTCTGTCCTCACTGTAACCCCAATGTCTCTGTGAAATCTCTGCAGGTTTCGTGAAAATGGATAGGAAACTATGATAGGAGGAATTGCTGTGTTGAGGACTGCCACCATCTACAACTCCTGGAACCACAACTGCAGTATATGCTTCACAACACGTGAGGCTGAACATGAAACCAGACCATTTTTCAAAAG
Organism: Alca torda; assembly: GCA_008658365.1. Lineage (NCBI taxonomy): Eukaryota > Metazoa > Chordata > Aves > Charadriiformes > Alcidae > Alca > Alca torda. The sequence continues at coordinate 50,982,386 of CM018101.1, read as the reverse complement.
CCTCAAGACCCCACAGCCCCTGGTGTCTTTTCAAAAAGCAAGCTCTTGCGGTACAGCCAACATATTTTACTAGGGACTCACTACATTCAGCAATTCATTTCCCACATCTTTTTTCCCAACAGAATCTATAGTACATGGAAAGGACCAAAGATCATCTGGTCCAAATCCCTGCCGGGCAGGGCCATATCCCATAGACCAGGTGATCAAGCCCATCCAGCATGGCCCCTGAACACTTAGGGACCTCAGGGAGCATCACGGTCTCTGGGAAACCTTCTTCCAGATTCACCAACTCACAGTAAAGAATTTCTCCTATATCTATTCTAAATCACACCTCTTCAGTTTAAAACTGTACCCTGTCCTATCACTACACTCCCTGATAAAGAGCCCGCACCCAAATTTCATGTAGAACCCTTTTAAGTACAGGAATGCTGTGTAATGTCTACCGCGAGCCTTCTCTTCTCAGGCTGAAAAACCTCAACTGTATTTATTGTCTTCATAAGAGAGGTGATCATCTTCACAGTCCTCCTCTGGACTCTATCGACAGGTTTTCCTGTGCTGAAGGCTGCAGAGCTGGACGCAGTACTCCAGGTGGGGTTTCATGACAGTGGAATAGAAGGGCAGAATCACCTCCATTGACCAGCTGGCCACGCTTCTTTTTAATGCAGTCTGGGGTATGATTGGCTTTTGGCAGTGAGCGCACCTTGCTGGCTCATGTTGAGCTTCTCCCACCAACACTTCCAAGTCCAGCTCCTCAGGAGTGCTCTCGCTCCATTCTCCACCCAGCCAAACTGGCCAATATCCTTGGTCTAGGAGGCCTCAAGTGTCAACAAAGCTGCCCAAGCAACACTTTTCTGAGCCTTCAGTATATTCAGCTGTCCAAGGAATCTCTCCATGAAACAGACACTAATATAAAGGTGTTTTCAATCCACTGTCACTCGATCCCAGTCCAGAAAAAGACCAGATTAAGTGTATAAGGCATCTTATACCAGGACTGTGTCTTTGAGTGTAGTCATAATAACAACAAAATTGTGCAAACGTATGATTAGATAATTATACTGGTATCCTCCCATACTTCTCAACCAATTTTTATTTGACACCGTACTGCCAAGAGTACTAGGACTATAGAAAATATGGTTGCCTAATAATAGACTTTGAGTTACCTTTATTTTATAGTCCATGCTACAATAATAAGGGACTCTAGCCTAGTGTTAAGTGACTATTCTCAAGAACAGTTACTGTCACTAAATATATCGACTTCCTGCTGCCCCAAGCACCACAAACATGTAGTATCCTGGGTAAGCAAGGAAAGGAGATCCATTCTTACACACTTAAATGGACTCTCCCATCTTATTGTTAGCTCAAAGCATAGGAAGCTGTAGCATTTACTGTGATGTTGTTCAAGAACATATTTTCACCCTAATGTTGCACAGAGGTGAGCAAGGAGGTAGAGAGGATGGGATATGCTTATCTGCTGTCCTATCCTGAACATGCTGAAGGTGCAGTGTAACTCTGAATGAGGAGGTTCATGAAATTTTTGGCTTAAATAAGAATTTAGAATTCACTTGTTTCAACCACAAAGCACAGGTATGCCGTTGGCTACAGTTCTACCCTTGGGAAGAATCCTAGGCCTGTTTAAGCTGTCATTATCCAGTACATAGTCCATCCTGAACCATCTCTAAAAAATTATCATTTTGTTGCCTCTCCCAAACCTCAAAACCAGCCATTGCGAGGTAGCGTACAGGTCCCATTTCTTTCCTAGACTGGGCAAACAGTCCATTCCACCAACAGCAATCTGAACATGTGAATATGGACACAGAATCTGAGCCTTCTGTTACAGACTCCACTATGCTCCACTCCCAAGTTGTGTGCCTTTGCACCTCCAATACCCTAGCAAAGCTGCACAAACTTTTCTGGCTAAATCACTCATTGAAAAGACGGGCTAAAAAACAATTGAGCATCATGCATGCAGAAAGAGTATTGCCCATAACATAGGCGGGGTCTTGAGAAATCCACATACAAGCAGCCTTAATTTTCATTGAAAGCCATTATTCAGTACTTGTCATTAGTGTGCCACCAGAATAATGCAGATTTCCTTGTGATCTCTATTGCACTTCAATGAATCATAGGACCAGCTGGACACCCAGAACCATGGTGATCTGGACCATAGCATCTACTTCCCATCAGTTCAGCAGAGGCTCACCAGCCCTTGCCTTGCCAGACAAATAACACCGCACATTGTAAGCCCATGTTTTCTATTTCAAAGGACATTCTGACAGAGGACTCAGCTTTAATCCGTTCAGTATGCTGTTTGGTGATATTCTAATGTATTCAATAACAGCATGCAGTGCCTTTACCTCTTGAGCGTCTTCCAATGCTCAAGGTATTAACTATATCAGCAATACCACAACTCTGTCTGGTATGTTATCTCATTTCCAGAAGGAATTGGCTTAGTGTGACATGATATACTTTCAAGAAAATGTATATTGCCATCAATTAAATCATGCACACTGAAGTATGCAATTACCTTCCTTGTGTCAGATATTTTCTTGATTTATTCAACATACAGATGAAGTTGAGCCATCCTCTTTACCTTTCAACATTTAACTGTTGAAGTAAAGTCCATTTTCTTCTGGGCTTCCCACAGTATTCAAACTTACTGGGAAAACACAATCTTACTTTCAGAGTTCCCTGGGCAGAGATTTTAAAATTTTGCAAAAGCTTCCATCCTCTTAGAATGCAAAGATTTTACCAGTGGCTGTACCTTTTGTACCAGTAGAAATACTCACTGAATGCATCCCTTCTTGTGCAGAACACTTCAAGCTCAACTGTCACTAAATAAACTACATCTAAGCCTTTGCACACTTGCTAATTCTTCATGCCTACCTTGGCATCTGAGTTGAGTTTCTGTTTCTACACCAGCTTGCTCCATTTTGTTCATACACCCACATAATTCACCCTAATTTATTGCCAGACAAATACTGCTTCATTGGAAGTTTTTGCTCAATGATACTTAAAGGACACACATATCATTTTTTTAAAATAAGGGTGAATGGTTATCAGACTAGAAATGTGAAGCTGACAATAAGAGGAATACTTGTTGTCCAAGACAAAATATTTGCTGAACTGCTTTGTATGACTGTTTTTAGAGTTTTATCAATATTTTCTTTGCAAAGGGACCACTTTAAAATGCACACATATGACGCTTCCACCACTAACAAGGACTGGTTCCATTAAAAAAAAAAAGAAAAAAAACCCCTATAGTGGAAAAATCTATTACCTTAATTTTCAACAGCTGATTCTGATGACAGGCAGAAGAGTTCTTCCTTTAACCACTGGTAAGAATTGTGTGCTAATATGGCCAACAGTCCTACAAAATGAAACTCGCTGTGTGGTATATTTAACCCACAACTTCTTTCAGGTTAAGGTAAATGGAAAGATTCAAGTGCAATGTATTTAAAAGGGAATTAAGCTACTCTGGACTCCAAATGATTCTGGAACAGGCCCGTCCAGGCATGCAAAATTCCCAAATGAGCTGTTCTTGAAAAAGGAACATACAGATAAATCTTAAGAGAACACACATTTTATTGTAATTTTTTTTCGATAATTTGTAGAGTTTGCTTTAAGACAGAGTCACCTGAATGTTAACACCTAATGAAAACAGAAGTGGAGTTGCAAAACCCAGGTCTAAGTGTCCAGAGGTGAAAGCACAATTCTAAACAATGTCAGGAGCTGGAGCAAAAAGGACTTGTAGGTCTCCAGTCTTATGAATGCAAGCCTACAATCACCTGGAAATACAAGGCTATGCCAAATCTGTTACAGAAATGTTTCATCACAGATTGATGTCATATTGACCTGAACATTTGAATGAAAAACTTTTAAAACCTTGCCCCTAGAAGAGGAAAGACTGGGCTATATACAGTCCCTGCTCCTATTGTAGCATCCTTGACAATAAATCAACAGAAACTCTTCCGGATGGTCTTCTAGAAGTAGACAAGGGCCATCACAATACACTGACCAATAGAACAAGACTTGGGACTGGGTGAGGAGGGATGGCAAGGACAGATGGAAATGAAGCCTGCAGGACTGATGTATTGAAGCAGTGCCAGACCCTGCGGTTTGAAGGTGAATTTGTATGTCACCTTTCCTCTTCCTTCTCTTTCTCTCCTTCCTTTTCCCCCATTGATAGACAAGGAGGAAAAGGGCAGCAGGCTACTGGAAAACATCTGGATCCAAAGTAGGATTTTGGTGACAAGGGCTTTGATAGTAATTCCAGGACCAGCTTTCCCACGGACACTGCCTGCTCAGGATTCATTTGAGGTATGTCCTACATTTGTTGTATACTCACAGAGCACAGGGTGGGCTGGTAAAGCTCAGGTCTGGATCACTAGCTCAGGGAATTAGGTTTGAAGCACTTAAAGCATTAGTCCAGCATTTTTTGGGTGTGGGTACAGACTGTTGTGTTGAACATTTGGGAGCTCTAGAGGGGATTGTGCTGCATGCATGGCCAGAGTCACACAGGCTGCAAAGAGGTATTGATGGGCTCCCAAAACTGCTTTTAAATGCACTATTTGTCATCTATATCCCAGCTCAACCATTTTTCTTCTCACATCTCAAGAACAGACAGAGGCTGACTTCACAGTCAGTACTCAGCAAGAGGTAATGCAGAAGACATTAGCAGAAAATCTCATCATGTCCCAGAACTTTTTAATGACACTGGGGATTTTGGAAAGCTCAATTAAAGGCTGATACTTCCAGTTTCTAAGTCCAAGCATACAGTCTCTGACAGATCAGATCACCAAGATTTTTCAGTTTGATACTGATAAACTTCTGCAGTCCCTTGACTTTCTGCTGCCTTTTGAGAAGTGAATCCTTTTCAAAACACAGATTCAAATCAATGTGTCTGCCTTCCTTACCTGGTAATAGGTTGATGACAGCTCACTAAATGTAGACCTTCCTTCTCTCTCCATTTTACTTGTTTGGTCTGAGGTACCCTAGGCAATCTAAGCACTCCATGAATTTCTGGGTAGCGAGGAGAAAAGTGTCTTTATACCTTATCCTGGCTCTGCACACTGGATCCACAAGACCACATCCCTGGGATCCTCCCCAGGATCATCTAACAAAAGACGGTAGTGTCTGATTTGTAGGATGATACAGGCAGGAGGAAATGCAACCACATGCAACCAAGCTCTGCAGTGACAGTTTTTCCTGAGGAGACAGGGAAAGTGTAAAATGTTTTCAGCAATATAGCAGACAATTGAGTTAGATTAAAACCCAGGCTTGAGAAATGATACATCTCATAAGGACACAGTCAGGGGAAAGGTATTTAGAATTGTTTTAATTACCTATTCATTTTAAGTACTGTTTTTAAAAGTCGTTCATTCAAGAGAAGGAAGCCATCTATTCTTAAGCCTTCTTAAGAAATAAAAAAACACACATGCTCTCCATCCTGCATTCAAAGTCATCATGTCAAACCTGCAGGGCTGAAAAACGTCCTCCAAAGGAGAATTTAAGCTTCAATCTCCTGCTTTCGTGACTAACAAACTACCTGAGAGTGATCTCAAGTACTGCTGAGTTCAAGGCTGTGTCTCAACCAGAATAAAGTTGTGTCTACCCAGTGTTTACAAAGTGAGGGCTCCAGAAAAATAATAAAAAAAAAAAGTTTCTGGTTCATGTTTTCAACTGTGGAGCAACGTTCATGCCTTGTGACATACATAGCTTTTGCCCTCTCCAAAATATTATACATTTTAGGAGCCTCCTATGCCCTGTTCATTAAGCAGGAGATAACACTGTAATTTAAAATCACTAGAAGCAATAATTTAACACAATCTAAATTTCTCTGACAAACCTGTTTTAGCACAAGTAAATCACTGCCGTTCTTAACAATGTAGTCTTACCCATTAGCCTTGTAATAACCTCCGAACATGGACCTTGCTACCCCATACCCTAAGAGCAGGAGCTTTCCACCAAAGATAAAGGTACAGTTTGTACAACAAACACCAATGCCCTGCAGCCCGCCTCTTTTCTCTGAGTTAAATATTTCACCTCAGTTGTGGTATGAGAGGAACTGCCCTTCAGCATTTCCCTATTGTGCTTTGGTAGATTCACAACCCATTCCTCTGCAGTCTCAGTGGTTCATTCCTTTTAAAAATTGAGAAAGATATCCAAGAGAAAGCCACAGGCTTCCAAGCAGGGCATCTAGGAGTAAGAAACACAGGAAAAAGTCCAGAATACCTTCCAATGGCTCTGACCAACAACGCTCTTAACTGATTAAATCACAGAACAGTTCAAGCTGGAAGTGGGGGATCTCTGGAGGTCTATAATATTCCATAGCAAATAACTGGAGGGCAAGGCCTTTTCCTCATCCAGATGCCTTGTATTCTCCAGTTTCAAGGGCCCTAACTTCCATGACCAAAACACAGAATCAAGGCAAAATCCTCAATAATGCTTTGAGAAGCTCAGATCTGTCAGCTTTGTGTCATATTGCCCAGAACCTTGCACATCTTTGACTCCCTTTGGAGAAGCAGTATGAAGCTCTGTTTTGAAATTACAACAGACTGGATGACTTAATCTTGGTTTATTTCCAGGTCTTCACCCTTCTGTGCAGCACTGTGCTGGTGCTGTCTGCAGTAGTTCAGTGACATTGCCTCCAGTTTGCTTTTATCTGTCTATAGTCCTTAAGAAACTGTCATCCAACGTGCCCCCCAAGTCTGCCTCTAAGCTGTGTTTTCTCTTTATGCTTTGTACATAAATTAAGGACTTCAAAGAGAAGAGCTAGGAAAGGGATGGGGGTCTTTCTTTTCAACTTTCCCTCCTATTGCTGTCAGACCTGATTTGATGCTGGCATATGCATTCTGCCATCCCCAAAACTTAGTCAGTAACAACACAACACCAGCAGTACCAGCTCAGTGAGCCACTTAACTACTTAATGCCTCAAAGGCAATACTTGTTTGGGAACTGACAAAAAGTCTCAGCCCTGCAAGAGAGCTTCCCACTCTTTCTCCAGGATCCTGGGTTCAACAGGCCAATCACATCTCCCATCTTTTTACACAGACTGCTTTGCAGCCAGGTATAACCCATGCAAAGGTGCATCTCAGATCTGGCAGCACAGAAGATTTACTGACAAGGAACAAGGCCAGTGCAACACTCTCTGGTCACTTGAATTTGGCTACCAGCAATAAAGCAACAAAACAAAGTCTTGAAGCCCTCAGGGTTCACCCAGTGGAGTGAATCCTGCCTAAGGGGAAGAGCTTTTATCTCAGGTCATTCACGTCCACATATTTTCCTTCTTCTACTCTCATTTCTTCTTTATGTTCATAGAATCACAGAATCATATTGCACCTTCCTGGGGCACGACACGAGGCTATGCAGACTTTGCTACATAAATAATGACAGAATGGCCTTCAGCAGGGAGAAAATGCAAGTGTTAAGGCAAAGGTGACAATATCTGGGGTCCAAGCTTCGGCATCCAGTCGCAAACTGGGCCTGTGTCAATGTCTCACACAGGCACTATGTAAGCTGAGTGGATAACTCAGGTCTGCACATGACTTAAGGTGTAAGTCAGCGCAGTGAACTTATTCATACTTACACCACTTAGTCTTCTAAACACAGGGAATTTACATCATAGCTGTGAAATCATAGATAAATGCAGGGTCAGAATCGTGAAAAGCTGTTTTTTTATCAATAGCAGATCTCATAAGAGGTTTGATTCGGAGAAAAAGGTTTTCCAGAAAAAGCCTGTCTTTGAAGTGCCCTGTGATGATCAAAAAGACAGCAAGAGAAGCTGAGAATTGCACCAGCATTTTGCAGCAAGAACTTAGGTGTTCCCTTAGCTGCCAAGCAAGCAGGCTCATAACAGCTCTGTTCTCAGTCAGCACACCTCCCTTGAAAATCAGAAGGAAGATTCCCTGTGTTTTCCAAAAGGGTAGAAAATGGTGGGAAGGTGTGACTCATTCGAGTCCTCAGCATTGGCAGAGGTCACCTCTACTCTAGAGAGTAGCACAAAGGGGTTAGCAGACCAGTGCCCATACTAGTGTGAGTACAAATTAATGCAGATACACTTCTACCTCACGGAAAAGTCCAGACTGCTAATTCCTTCTAGTTCAAAGCAGGATAAAGGGTATGACACTAGGTCTGTTTGACTTTAGGTCTTATGGCTCATTGCAGACACCACCCTTTAGAATATGAGCTAGTGCTGTGCCTGGAGGTTGCAACAATCACCTTCTTCAAGTTTGCAAATTGCCGTTCTATGTATGTAAAGAAACACACACACATAACAGACATGAGCAGAAGGCAGGCTACTATTTTTGTAGAATCTCATTTGGTCATTAGCGCATACTGAACAGACTTTGATGCTGTTTTGACATGCAAAAGGATGACCAGGAAGCCTACAGCTCACCTGTGTCTGCCCCACCTGGCTTTATATCTGCCAGTCCTGCTCTCTGGCTTATCAGCTGGGCAACACACGTGACAATTTCTCTTTTTCTGCCTCCACTTGAGAGAAGTCACACATTCCTCTCAAATGAGGCATCCATTCTCCCCACTTTCTACACCTCAAGCACAACAGGGTGCACAAGTGGTTGTTTTTCTACTGGCTTGTGTTATCTTCAACAGCAAGCAAGTACATGTTAGACAGAAGATCTCTTTCCCACCAACAGACGAACGACCTTCAGCCCTGGTCTTCAGAGGATTTGGCAGTGGAAGAATTTATCCTCCAGAGTGCCATTTTGTGCCCCTGGAAGGGAGCAGGAATACAGGAGCACAACATCATGCACAATGACAAATCCAGTCCTGTCTTGGGATTTCATTTTTCCTCAGGCAGTTGTCTCTTAACTTTTGTGACAAAACACACAAACCATTGAGAAGATGAACTCTGCAAGTTTTATGACTGGCAAGAATTATTCTTTATTTCCCTGATTATGCAGGCTGGGAACCTGGGCTTTGCATGAATCCTAGTCTCTCTTTGAACTTTGGAAAAAAAGAAATTATAGTCTGCCAGAGTCCTTAAATTTCTCCATGGCAGAAATGCTAGGATTCAGTGCACCTACTGACCAACCTTGAAGTTTTGAGCAAACTGTGTTGATTTACTGGTTAGGCCCTGAGCCTCTGAAGCATTTTTCTCATTATCTTCCTACTTTAATTTCAGTCTTCCCCACTATGGAAATCAGAACTGAGCAGGCCAGTAAAATAAAAAACTTCATTCAAACTATCAGAGGCAATTTCCCTTTCCCCACTTTAAATGAGAAAAATTTGGAAAAAGAGCAGCAAGACTAAAAAAGAAAACTTTGCAATCTAATCATAAAATATTTCTGTATATCCAGGTGTTCAAAGAACTGTGGCAAAGGCTCTGGTTACCAAAATACAGCAAAGCCCTGCAAAAAATAATAATATTTCAATCAGTGTTCCGTACCAAGATATTCACAAACCAGCTGGTTTATTCATCTAAAGGTTTTTTCCTATGTCTTCAAGTGATTACTTGCTATTGTATTACTTTCTGGGGGAATCCTGAGAAGCAGTCAAAACCCAGTACATATTCAGGAAAAATCTCTGGAATAGTTGGAGCATTGTCAAACTTCTCTGAAAGACCTCCCTTGGCTGGCCTGGATAGGATATCTTCATCTTGTCAGAAAGATACCAACAATATTACCTACTTCATTTTGGTTTGGGGTTTTTTTTCTGATTTTTAAGATTGCTTCCTTAAAAGATTATTTATATGTCACCACACTGTAATACATAAATATGCCACACCAACCCTCTTTCTGCTCTCCTGCTGACAGGGGGACATGCACAGTTTCAGCCCTGTTTTCCTGTTGCAAGCAGATTAGATGGAGCAGGACAGCTTGAAAGCTCTTGACATGTTACACAAAAAAAACCAGAAGATTGGGAAAGACTGATGAACTGAAATTAGCACCCACAGGGACAGAGATGATGACCTTTCCTATCCCAAGGGAAAGTGATCAGAATATCAGTCCTCACTTCTTCAGCCACCAACACTGGCCATACAGACGGGCAGTATAAGAAAGAGCAAAGAAAACTGTGGAGTGGGAGCAAAGAGGATATGAGAGGTAGCTGGTTAGAAAGCTGGTGCTTAAGGTGGTGAACTGAGGGGTTTGCAAGGAAGCAGACATAGGTTAACTACGAAATGAGAGACAAAAACATGAGTTCACAGGAGGTGAGGCTTTATTCTGATGATTCCCAAGCCATTTTGATGTTCACATATACTCAAAAGGCACTGGACTTTGCATATTGGTTAATTAGTTTTGTGTCCCTTCAGAATGACCAGCAGGTCTTCTGAACACCACTGGTTTTCCTGAAAGGGGCAGAGGTCCCCCCAACCCCATAAGGAATGGTTGATTCTCGCATTGCAGAACTTACTGGGGTAGGGGTGATTCAGACTGCGGAGTAAAGTCTTTTCAATATCCAGTCTTCAGCATTTTCTCAGTGCAAGAAAGGAAAAGCAAATCACTGAAGGTGAATTGATTATTCCCCCCAATCACCTTTATGTCACATGTAACTGGGGAAATTTTTTTCAAGCCAGCAAGCAAATTGCTTGATCATTGAAATAAACTACATGCTCCCCTTCTTTTTTCAAAGAGGTGACACGACACATGTGACCAAGATCCCTTTGCCTCTCTAAGCTCCAGTGTAGTTATCTTTTAGTCTCTGTTATAACAAGGAGCTGGTGCATGACATAAACCTAAAAAGAAGCCAAAGCAGATAGGAAAGTTGTTCCAGGTAAGTCGACTCTGACCAATGCCAGGATGCAGTCTTGTTCAGGCAGTCTTTGTGGCCTGGCTATAGTTTTACGTGCCTATAGAAAGCCACAGACCTGCTACCAACTGTTGTGAGTGCAAGAAAAAGATCTACACCAGAAGAGAGGTTCAGAGTGTGCATCACTAGCAATATTTTCAAAAGAAGGAACAATCCCTGAATCATTTACCAGTCAACACCCCTCCACAATCCACCTCCAGCAGAAAGTGTTTGCGGCCCAACTCACTCCCTCGCAAATCTCTGCAGGGACCTGAAATATCCTTGAAGATGCCAGTAGTTATATACTCATTGTTTTCCCCAGTGCTCGCTGTTGGCTCATGCTCCTTTGCAATTGGTTCAGACAGCAAAGATCTGAGGGGTAACTCATGTTATATCTTCTAAACTTAACAATGACATAATTGAGCAGTATTGCTATGACACTTAGAGGTCTTGTTTTGAACAATTTTACTTTCAAGTAAAAATTTTACTTTCAAGTACTTCCTAAGAATTTCAAGGAATTATGTGCTGGGTATTACCTTCCTGTCTGGGAATAAAGCAATGTGAAATCTGTGGAGCAATGGAGCCAGGAAATATTTCCACTCTCCTCATAATCAGCTGAGCTATGCACCTGGTGCTGACTTCACTCACTGCCGCAGAAGCAACTATGGTAGGAGCCAAGCTGGACTCCTAATGTCACATCACAACAACTTACCAAACTTCACTGAATAACCCTGGCCATGCACCTATATACTGGGCACACAAGATCCCTGGAGATGACATGCCAAATCAATTCACAGAACACGGCAACCATTCCAGCAGAATAGCAGTCTATTGGGGAAGAAAAAAAACACCACCACCACCTCCCCCAAAACCCTAAACCACTCCTTAAACATGTTTAAAGATATAATAAAACATGTGACACCAGGTGCATTGTATGGCAGGACTCAGGCTAACTCTACTCAGGGTGAGAGGTCCCATTAACAGGACTCTTAAAGCAATGTTTGGAAGTCATTCCTCATCTTTACAGTCAGTCCACCATAGATCCATACTCCTTCTTGCACCCCTGACCCATCTTATCAGAAACAAAAGGGACAAGGGGAATAAACTGAGTGTAACTTGAACAAACCAGGTGAAAATGCATTATCCAAACTGCACATTGAGAACAAGAAACATGTCTGAAAGAACAAAATCAATGGCAAACAAACAATTGGAAAAAAAATCTATAATTCCCAAAGAACATGCTAATTATTACTAATAAAGTAATTAACATTTTTAAAAACCTCTGAAAAATTAAAATGGTTATGCAAGTTCTAAATAATGCTGTAATAATTTACCACAACCTAAAATGAGAAATCTTTACTCCTCATTAAAGCAATAATTTAGTAGAATTTTATCAGGGGAAAACAACCACGGGAAATAGGGCTGGAAAGGTCTCAAAGAAATCACACAATCCATCCTCCTATCAAGACTAGGAAGCTGTTTCTGCATCACTTTGTATGACGGATTATTTTCTCACCTGTTGCTAATCCTTCAGGGGAAGAAAGTCTACCCCTGCACACCCCCAAGAAGGAATTCAGATTTTCTCTGACAGATATCTGGACCTTGGCTACTTTCCCCCCTCCCCTTCCTTAAGTCAGTCTAAACCAGTATTTTGTCATCACAACGTGCACAGAAAAAATTTCTTCTTCCTCTGAGAGTACATATGGAATTATTACAAAACCTGACTGTGCATAGTCCTGAGCAGTTCAAGCTGACCCTGCTTGAGCAGGGAAGTTGCAGTACAAGATCTCAGGTGGTCCCTTTCAATTTCAGCTGTTCTGTACTTCTGAGAGTACTCTTGCGAAGTGTAGGAATTAAGATCCAAATCAGCAGGCACTGTCGTTCAGGTAAAGGTTTGGTCCACTGTGCTTTTCTGGGATGTAAAGAAGCTACTGAAGACTTCATTACTTCTCATTCTCTGCCACTTGTGATAAATTCTGTCAGACCGATCTGTCCCTATGTATTCATAGACACCACATCCCGGAATCTGCCTCCATACAAGATATTGTGATGGTATGTGAGCAAAAACTGAGCCCTAAAAGGCAACCATCATCTCCATGTCCACTTTGTGCAGCATGGGGCTGTGGTGTCATTGCTATGAGAGCCTCCCTTCCCCCTGACCCCCCCGTCACAAAATGAACACAGCACATGACCCAGCTGACAACTATGCTCAGGGCTGAAAAGACAAGAGCCACAAAAGGACAAAGAAAGACTCACAAAGCCTTTTCCTGAGTGCTAAGGAAATTCTGGACTGTTGGTTGTCTCAAAAATGACAGTTTGCTGTGAATTACCACAGTGAATTATGATCAATGTTCACTGTCTAAATATAAGAAAGGGATCTTATTTTTCTGCATGTGCAAAATTCCCTCAGGGATGACACATGAAAAGCTGCAGGTCAGGGTAACTTGTAGTGTACACGGAAGTCATGAAAGTTGGATACTTATGTTCTCTCAAATACCTTATCCATTTCATGATCCCACTCATGCCTACTGAAAAACAAATCTAACTCATGTTTTGTTTCCCTTACATCCTCGTAATTGAACTGTAAACTGATATTTTTGTATCCAATTAAGGCATCCTATCAAATTCGCTATAGCACCATGTCAGGAGAAAGAAAACTCAAGAGTTATCCACCAAAACTAGTCACATGAGGGAAATAGGTAAAAGAGCTCGGCCAATACTATCAAACTGCCAGAAACTCATAAACACAGGCAAACATATTAAGGCCAAAGCTGGAACGTCTCTTCTTCAAAAGAACCAGAAATATATTTTGCCACAGAAATTACCTTTTGGCTGTGACAGCATAGTCCCAAAAGTAAGTCTTTGTCAGGACCTGTCCTGCAGAGCAATGTGTCACTAATGGATTTTCTCTGGAGAAAATACCAATCGAAAGGTACAAGCCAACACGGTCCCCCTGAGGATCCCAGCATTTTGACAGGATAAGTGTGGGCTACGACTGTGGCTCTTTTATAGGCAAACACCCATCTGTGCTTACCCAAAGAAGCATGCTAGTACCTCTAATGAACTAAATTTCAACTTGCAACATCTTCTCCATGGAACACATGCCTCAAATCTGGTGAATTTAACTCCATTGAATTATTTACACTGAATTACTTCTCTTCTCAATAGCGGATTGTACTACCATCCTGGAAAACCCTTTCTAATATACCTTTGCTAGAAGAAAGCAGAGAAGCCAGATTCTATAACCTGCACAAAATACAGATTCCTGGCAAGGAAAAGAAAAAAAAAAAAAGGCAAAAAAAAAAAAAGCACATGTGTATTATACTTATAGACAGAGTTTCCGTTTTAATGTCAAAAGTATTTTACAGCTAGCTCAGGCAAAAAAACCAAGACTTGGCACGTCCCAAACCCCATCCTTACACTGAATGCTTTACAAATATCCTGCACTAAAATTGCTATACTGATTTGGAGAAGAGAGGAAGTCTGAATTTCCATCCTATGGAAGCGTTTAGTGGCTTAAGCTACGATTTCACCAACTGGAGAGCCTCTTCGAATTTCCTTAGGTCTCATGGCCACCAACATTTTGATATTTGATACAGATATTTGTGCATAGTCATGGGTCTGATTTTACCAACTGAGACAGAGGGTTATGAATAAATCTGTGCTGGCAAAAGTGGGGGGGTTGTGTTACACCATCCTCTTTTTCTGAGAGCAGAGGTCCAGATATTTCTCAGGTACTACCTTTAGCACTGCATTCATTCAGCTGCAAAACTATGAATGGCCCAGAGTTTGAGCTCTCAGGCAAGTTAACACACAGTTTCTCCACACTGGGGCATAGGGTAGGACAGCAAAAGGAATTTCAGTTATGCTACTCCTACAAAGCACAGGTACCCCTTCATGCAGAAGCAACTTGCTCCATGCAGGTGGCTCTCACACAAAGCACTGCAGAGGAAAGATGCAACTTCCCATGTTCCACTCTTTTGTAAACACTTTCCCTCCTCAGCCTCAATAATTTGATTTATCTGTCTGGTGTCAGCACAAGACCTGATCTTTTTTCTCCATTTTTTCATTGATGTTAATTTCCCCAGACTGATTTAAAAACTGTAAGTAAAAACAACAACAACAATAATAATAATAATAACAGCAGCAATAATAATTTAAAATGACCAAAAGGGAACAGCCCCTTTCATCTGAAGGCAAAAAAGATTAATCTTTTCATGCACCTTTCTGTTTCTTTTTTTTTTTCTTATTTTTTTTGTTCAAGCACCTTCTTTCTAACCACATAGGTGGGGCTGTGATCTGGGTTCCTATCTCAAGCCAGGCTTAGACTTATATGAAATCAGGTCATCCTACCTGAGCAAGTCAGGGAAAGAATAAACAAGTGAGCCCTGATCTAATTATTAACAATACATCCTTTTTTGCGGCAAGCTTAGCAGTATCATTCAATCTTTTTTCTCATTTCTGAGGGTGCTGCTGTTAATTCGTCACATTGTCGGCAGAACATGGACAGACAATTGACAAGTGATAGACCTTTCTGAAGTGTTCATTCATAGTTATGATGCTTCTTTCTTATGTCGAAAAGGTAATTATTTGCTTAGGTAACACAGCATTTTCTATTGCTCATTAACTGACCTATTGAATATTTAGAGACACGTTTGCAGAAATAGAAAGGTTTCTGGTAGGTAGGCAAATATCAGTTACATTTGTTTATGAAGACTGAGCTTCTCTTGTATAGCAAGAAAACCATACAGAGATTGTGCTCTTGATTGATAGAATTCAGCTACCACTCAGGATCAGAGGTAATGGTTTCAAGAGTCCCTTTACTACAAGATACTTTCAAGAGTCTTTGCAACTGTGCTCCAATGGCACACCAGTGCTATCCCTCCCAAGATTACCCTGTTCCTTTCACAAGTCTTCTCAGAAGACAATACGGATTTTGTCAGTGAGAATGTGATTTCCACTTCTGATTATACAACCATCTTCAGCAATAAGTTCTTGAATGCTTGAGATGTGCACTGGGAATCATGCCCCTCAGAAGAATTCATTTAGGTGTGGGGCCATGGGAAGAAACAGACCTCCACCCTGCAGGAAAACAAAATGCATTTCTCCTGTCCTATACACTTAAATTCCAGAAAATCAGTTGAGATGGGAAGTGAAGGTACAAGGAGCAAGATTCGAAGTCACTAGAAAGAACTGCACCTTCATGCAACAGGTAGCAGACTGGTGGAACACCAGCATGAAGTGCTGTGGACACTAGAAGGAGCCACAGATTCAAGCTCATGGCGGATAATTGCACTGAGGATCATTAAATACAGAGAAACTATTTACAGCCCGGGAAGGCCCTGGACCAAAAATAGAGAATGAGGGAGATGGCAGAATATTAGGAGAAGTTATTGTTTTGCCCTGAACTTACATTTTCATAAAGTATCTACTTTGGGCCAGTGCTGGATACAAGATGCTGAAAGAGGCAGAACATTGGTTTGATCCAGTGTAGACCTGCCCTCCAACACATATTTCTGGCATACTGGATCTCAGAACAGTAAAAAGGCTCTACTGTGAGCAGATGATGTGAGACACTGGTGAAACAAACAGTGTGAGCTGCCCACACGACACATAGGATCAGAAAGGTCTGTGTTTCTTTGTTCAGCCTTTTCAAAATTTAAAAGAAACACACATTAACTTCAGTGGTGCAGGATGTAGGCAGAAAGCTGCCTACCTCTTGGCAGAAAAGGACAGTCAAAGCTAGCATCTAAATGACAGTAGGCAACAGCTTTTTGGTAAGATTTTCTAAATGTTATGTATCCTAGTTACACAAACGGGCAGCCAATGAGTTGCAAATTCCCCAGTAGAGTTTGCCTAGCACAAGATCTTTTAATTCCACCTTTCAAGTGAGTAATTTCTAGGAAATATGCTAAAGATTTCAGTGCTGACTGCAATCAGGCCCCTTATCTTTACAATGAGCATGATTTATAGCAATTTTTTGTTGATAGCCCTCACCCATCACTCTTATAACAAGAGAGAGTTAATGTCAAAATTCTCTCTTCATCCCAAATCATAATCACCCAGGCTTTTCATCCGATGGCTCTGAGTCTTTGACTGTGACCTACAGAAGCAAAAGGCACAGAGTTTTCCACAGAATGACTTCCACAGCCTTTTAAACTCTACTGTTGCTTTGAATAGCCCTATAGAATGGTAGAGTTTGCTTTGTTTTGAATGTCAAATCCAGTTCAATGCAAAATGCAGATTTAGGGATGGAGGCCTAGTTTTACAAGACCAATGAATAACAAATTTCTGTCTCTATTCAAATTCTGTATCAAATTAATTTTTGACATAAGAATCCCTTGCCCCCAAATAAAGAATCCTCACGTTTATCAAAAATATACACAGGTAACCTGTCTGGATCTGAAAGCCACAGCTACTGGAGGCTGGACAGTGCTCTGGGATAGATCCCTACTACACTTTCCCGGTTGCTGCCTTCCCAACACATCCACTGTTGGAGGCATCACTGGGCTAGATGGTCCTTTCATTTGATCTGCTAGAGTCCTACCATCTGTCATAGAATTATAGAATGGTTAGAGTTGGAAAGGACCATAAAGATCATCTGGTTCCGAACTCCACTGACATAGGCAGGGACACCTCCCACTAGACCAGGCTGCTCAAAGGCCCATCCAGCCTGGCCTTGAAGACTTCCAGGGACAGGGCATCCAAAATTCTGTGGCAACCTATTCCAGTGCCTCACCACCCTCACAGTAAAGAATTTCTTCCTAATATCTAATCTAAATCTACCCTCTTTCAGTTTAACACCATTACCCCTTGTTCTGTCACTACACTCCCTGATAAGGAGTCCCACCCCATCTTTCCTGTAGGCCCCCTTTAAGTACCGGAAGGCTGCTATAAAATCTCCCTAGAACCTTCTCTTCTCCAGGCTGAATAACCCCCAGCCTGTCCTCATAGCATAAGTACTCCACCCCTCTGATCATCTTTGTGGTCCTCCTCTGAACTCTATCCAACAGGCCCACGTTTTTCCTGCTCTGAGGGCTCTGGAACTTGTGCTCTTTAACATCTTTGTCAGCAACATGGACAGTGGGATTGAGTGCACCCTCAGCAAGTTTGCTGATGACACCAAGCTGTGTGGTGTGGTTGACACGCTGGAGAAATAGATTGAGAGCAGCCCTGAGGAGAAGAACTTGAGAGTGTTGGTGGATGAGAAGCTCAACATGAGCCAGCAATGTGTGCTTGCAACCAAGAAAGCCAATCATACCCTGGACTGCCAGCAGGTCAAGGGAGGTGATAATCCCCTTCTACTCCACTCCCATGAAACCCCACCTGGAGTACTGGGTCCAACTCTGGAGCCCTCAGAGCAGGAAAAACATGGGCCTGTTGGATAGAGTTCAGAGGAGGACCACAAAGATGATCAGAGTCAACATCAATGGAGAATATGCCCTGGTGATTAGAGACCTGAGGCCTATTTTGGTACATATCAGAAGTGCAGGATGGGTAACCTACACGCACAGTGAAAGTTAAAATTGTCGCTCATACTCAGAAAGAAACCGCATCTTCAGACTGGTGTCCTTGCTGCATAAAACTTTGGAGTGGTTCTGGCTGACTAGTAACATAATTAGTGTGTGATCAAGAGGTTACGTATATCCTTCCTGGAATAGCCTTCCTGGCCATTCATTATCAGTAAAAATACTTGTATCCTCTTTATAAACCCTTCACTTCTTTCTTCTTTTTAGTCTTTTCCAACTAGGTTTTGGATGCTGCCTGCTCATGCACACATAAATTTTCTTCTTCAGTGCTCTAAGTTTCCACATCTGAGCTGGGCCCCCCTCAAATCCATAGCAAGCTGTCACAGGAGTCCCCACCATGAAGGAGTCCCTGACATGAGGTTCTGCTGCATCTCAGATGAAGACAAATTACAAAAGTAAGACAATACAGCACACACATTTTGATTAATATCAATCATAGGATCCTGCAAATGCTACAGAACTCAGTGTAGTGTTTACTACACCATACAATGCATTGTGCTTGCACCAGAAAAGTCTTCTGTAGCAAGACCTTGGTATGGAGAAATGGAAAATCACAAACAAATACTGGCAGATTCAAGTTGCTGTTGATTGTTGCAGTCATGGAATATTTCCAATGTGTCTTTGCTAAGCATTAAAAAACATATCCAAAAAAGAGAAAAAAAATCCCAAGAAAAAATAGAAAAAATACAAAAGAAAAAAAAACTACAAAAAACCCAAACCACTTGAGCCCTAGATCACAGGTATATGGGTGTAATCCTTATCTGAATGAATAGGTCAGCGTGAACAGGTGAAGTAATTAAAATACAAATGAAATTAAATTTGTGGCAGATAGAAAATTTCCTGCAAGAGAGCTGAAAAAAAAGCTGTTAATGACACTATAAGAGCTGGATGTCTGCACTGTATGTTGTGTTATACTAAGTCCATCTGGAGACAGTAAACCTCAGAAAATTAACAGGTCCAAGCCATCTAGGTGAGAGTCAGGTAGGCAGCCACAACAGCCAGAGATCATGCATCCCAATTCACCCTGGCTAAAGACTTGTGGGTGACGGAGGCAGTTTGCAATACTGACAGTGTGAGTGCCATACCACAAACTGTGTAGTGAGTCTGCATGTCCTCAGGGCTGAGGCTTGCCAGGTCTTCTTTGTTTGAACTAGTTTTGACCCTCTTGGAGTTACAGTTATGCTTGGTTTAGATCTAACAGCAGTTTTTCTAATGACCAGGTGGCTATAGCTAATTTGTCTTAGTCTTGCTTATCTTTCTACAGTAAAATCATAATTTTTAAAAAGGTAGTAGAAACAGGCAATTATTCTGTGTAGTTGTATCTATGACTAGCATAATTTGGCACTGTATAGGAGAAAACAGATAACAGGGGCCCTGAGAAGTGGAAACACAGGATGTTGTAAAGAAGAGCTGATGTGAGCAGCCATAAAGGTGACCAAGTAGACCTACTGACAAAGACAATTACCTACTTAGCCATGGCCACCCCACCCCAAGGCCTCCCTGATGAGGTTAGCACTCTGGTGAACTCAGCAGGAGTCCAACATATTCCTCATGAGCTCAGCGAGAGCCCAGGATATCCTTGATAAGCTCTCCAGGAGATGTGACATACTTGATGAATTATCACTGGCAGAACAAAGAAACCATGATGATGAAAAAAGCTGTGAAGCAGGTCCGATGCCCACTTACGTGCCTACACCAAAACTGTATAAAAATTAACTGGCTATCTACCCAAGATGAGCTTATCTGTGGGAGCTTCTCTGCATGAACTTGTCTGAGAAAGCTTCTCTGCATGACATCTCCCAGACAGGACCCTTTCTGGGGATGCCTGGCTGACTTCAAACTCCTGGGAACGGTTTGGCGAGTGTTGTACTGGTAAGACCTCTCATAATATATATACAGGCGAGCATAAATTTAAATGATCATAATTAAATACTTCCTTTTGGTAATGCTGTAATAACAACAGGTTGCCCAGAGAAGTCATGGATGCCCCATCATTGGAAGTGTTCAAAGTCAGGCTGGATGGCGTTTTGAGCAATCTGATCTAGTAGAAGGCAGAGGGGTTGGAAATAGATAATCTTTGAAGTTTCCTTCAAACACAAAACATTCTATGATTCTAAGAACTTGGTTTTTATATATATGTATATATATATTTACTAGCGGGCATTTTGTAGTAACCTGTAATATATATTTGCTTTACTTGTAGTAATTTGTAGTAAGCTATAATAAAGAAATTCACAGAAATACGAGCCTCCCTGTTCTTATGTGTTACAGAATCCTGAGACCCCCACAGTGTCAATCCCATATGAACCAGCACTGAGCACACTTCACACACCACAGGATCACAGAAACACTTCAGTGGGAAGGGACCTTGAGGTATCTCTAGTCCAGCCTCTGCTAAAAGCAGGTATGAATTCAGACCTGCATCATCTTTAAGGCAAATTTGCTTAATTTGAGTTTCTAGACAGAGAAACTTCAGAATATCTGCATTCTTGTGTCCTTCCTTCACATGATGTTCCCATTTCCTTCCCCACTACTTTATGGTTGCTGCAGACTCTCCTCTCCTATCATAGGGACACTATCCCATGTGCTTTCATGACTGAATTAATTTCAAAGCCAGTCAGTCTGCCAACTGCTGTTTCAAAGGCTAATACCATGGGCTGAAGTTAGGAGCAGAAGAAAACCATCTTCCAAGCCTGTGTCAGCCCTCTATCACTCCACACATACAACAGGACAGATGAGCACTGGGGACACTGGGGACAAAGCTGGTTCCTAGTCAGGATGGCAAGTTCACCTTACTCACATCCCAGTGAGTAGGCTCTACCTCTGAAACTCAGCTCTCTGTTCTATGAAACGCAGTAAAAACCTTCCCATACTTTGGAAAATATCTTGCAGCCTAGTGAGCTCTAAAGAAGATCCATTCTTATTACTGAAGAGGTGTCCCAGTGCATGTAGAAGAGATAGGGGGGATACCACCTCTGCCTGTCAATGGTACAAGAAATCTAGCTGCTTTGTAAACAAATGGTTAATGTTGCTGCTATTTATCAAACGAGCAGAAAAACAGTGGCTACTCAGCCCACGTAGGATGGAGAGCCTTCAGACGTTGTAATTACAGAATATCATAAGCTCCCCTAAAACGCAAATGAAAATATATGTGTCTGTGAGCTAATGAGCCCCTAAGCCTCAATTCCAACTAGCAGCTGTTTATCCCAATTTTAAATCTGCTATGCAAAAGAACCCAGAAGCACAACTGCTTCTGAAGCAATATTGGAGACAGACAACTGATGAAAATAAAGATGGGACAGGAGCTAGAAGAGTGACTGGAAAAAATTGTGACTGCACACTCTTTAAATGCACTAAAAACCAAATGTTTGAAACGAGGGGCAAACAGGGCTTTTTGCTGCCAAGAATAAATGGCAGTGGCTGCAAGAAACAAGGCTTAAATACTGTCTTATAAAGAGAAGTGGCAATTGATGACTGTAGCCTGGATCTCCTCACAAGTCTCAACACATCATGGCTCTCACTGATGTTCTTGCCAGCTGTTAATAGCTCTGCACTCCTGTTCGGCTTTCTGTCATGCACAGAGCTCAGCCTAGGCCAAAACATTGAGTAAGGAGAAGCTATAAAGGCTGGGCAGGTTTTAGTTTTCTCATTATGTACAGAAAATGACAGAGACCCAACCTAGCAAAGGAGCTATGCTTTTTATCTTCCTGATGACAAGGGTGAACTTTTGAAATGCTTCTTTCAGCTAGGGACTTGAATAGATTCTGATGGGCTGTGATTTAAAGCATCTCCAGATTAAAGCCACAAATCATCAGTTGGGATTGCAGGAATCCCATTGATCTTCATCTTCTTATGCTAAACACCCCAGTTATTCAGCTTGCAGAGAAAGTCATGCCTTAACATTGAGTTAAAACTTACATTGTTAAGGCAAGAACCAACACAGCTACTAAAAGCTGATGCTTCTTTTTCCCCCTTTTAAGTCTGTGGCAAGGCTGACAGACAGTGACTTAGAAACAGATGGAGAGATGGGGGGAGCTGGGGAACAGGTACCAGTACCAAAATAGGTCTTTGGAGTGCCATTTTTGCTTAGAGATAGAAAAAAAGCCCCAGCTTCAAACTTAATGAAAAAAGAGAAGACCACCAACAGAGAACAATTTGAATGTTCTTAAGGTAAAACTTTGTTGACTGCCATACCTCAACTATTACTACCACCACACGTAGGACAATCTGATTAATCCTTGAGTCACTTCCATTCTGTTTCTTCCTTTTGCGAACACCAGCAACAAATTTCCAGTTATCCAATTTTAAAAGAACAGAACAGGTTCACTTGTTTTGTGAACTCAATGTACTGTTCTCCGGTACAGAATGAGCTCTTCTCCCACCACCACATAGGCAACCTAAACACAAGGGGACACTACATTGGCCACAACTGCTGGGAAATCACACCTCCTCCTAACAGCTGGCATGAAAATAAAAAGGAGACTAAATACCAAAGCTGCTAGAAGAAAGCTCAAATATGGTCCTAAATCAGCACACACCTGAAAACTGCCATGGGTTTAGATGCTTTTTCAGAATGGAAGACAGAATTAAGAAGAGCTGCCTGCCACCTTGAAGTGTTTTCAGACTGGTGGGCATATTCAAAATGAATGTGTCACTTATATGTTTATGCCAGTTAGCCTGTTCAGGGAAAGTGCAACTGTCATGGATAGTCAGAAAGAGGGTCAGCATATTTATTCACAGCAGCTCCAGGCAACTGTTTAACTGTCTCACTCCCAGTACAAGCCACTGTACTATTTTTTCAGCTCCTGTAAACCATACTTCTCTTCTTGGCGTCTCATGGCATCTCAGCTACTTTCCCCATATCTTCACCTCTCATCATGTTGCCCCTGTATAAGATCAGCCTCTTGTTGATTCTGACAAGGGTTCTGAGTTTGTCTCAGAAGCACAACTGATGATCCAGTTGGGAAGAACAAAGCAAAAACAGTACTATCACCATTGTTGCTCCCACAGACCAGCTTCAGGAACATCCATCCTCTACTGGCATTGTCAGATAACTTGCCTTTGCATTCACACAGTTGAGAGAACCAAAAGAAGTCCACCACATGACATCTCATTTTCATTCCTGCCCTGGGAGGAGTATCTAGTTGTGCTGCACTGTCTCCTTGTGTGGCCACACTCTCAATGGGAGGGTGTAACTACACAGAAAGGGCAGTGAGGCTAATGAAGACATAAACAGACTCATAGGAAACATATCCTTGAACTGCTTTCAATTTAGCTCCAATACTAAGTCCATTGTGAGCCTCCTGGACATACCATGGAGCAGAAATTCCACTGCATCTCTATACTTTCGGCTCATCACTGATTTGCCCAAATGGTGTGGCTGTGGAAGACAGTTCCCACAATAGAGCCTAGAATAATTTTGTCTAGTATCTGGCTGATATTCTGAAGACTTCCTTCCAGCTTTGGAAGTGAAAACTATGTGAGAGGTCTTTTCCTCCCACTTCACCTACCTCAACTTTAGATGTCTCCAGTGCAGAAACACTTACTGTGCTGTTTCAGAAAAAAACTCTCCTGCTTGTTGCTATAATTTCTGCAGCTGGCTGATGCAGCACTGAAAAAGTTAAAGGGAGCCACAGCACATAGAAATGGTTTATGTTGGTTATGTCTTCCTTTTCTGTCAAAATACAAAACAATGTACCTGAAACACATGAGACTATATCTATGCTGCCTCTTGCATAGAATTATTATCTAAATTCTAGAAGACTAGGGGCATGTCTCAGTTCCAGGATACTCACAGCTCTGAGGCAGCTAATAATACAAGACCGATCAGACTCCAAATTCTCTCCTCTTTCCTCTCAAAACCTTCTCTAGTTTCACAGCACCCCTCTTTGTTCCACGTCTACCAAGCTTTAACAGGGGAAAGCAAAAGAATAAAAGAGTAAGCTGTTGCAATGAAGCTATAAAGCTGCCTGCTGGTTAGCAGACATAAAAGCAAGAACAGACCACCTTCTGTTTGCAAGAAGAGACCACCTTCTTCTGTTTGCAAAGATTTTGAGGCAACCTAAATTGGGTCTGTACCTGTGACCATTTAGGGCATTCTCCCAGGGGATCCAAATGGGATCCATCTCAGCTAACACGGACATCCAGCAGATATGGTAAAGAATCATTGCCTGTGCTGTTTCCATCCCCCTAAAGGGAAGCCAGTGCCTCTGGGAGATCCCTTAGAAGGTCAGTTAATATTGTTCTTTGAGGGGACCTCAGCATCTGCCAATTAGCTGTGTTAGTTGTAACCATCAGTATGTTTGCAGAAGTGATAATAAAAAGGGTCCTGGAGACCACTTCTATTGCTTTAAGTCTGGAAGCTGATGCACAGTTGATTTGCTGTCAGATTGGAAGGATGTGCTGCAGGGGGAGTGTTCTGCAAGGTCTGTCCCTCATTTTAATTAATTGCTTGGATGACAACAGGGACGCTTATCCCATTGTTGCAGTAGTGTGAGTGTAAACTGAGTAATGTGAGGAAGTATGACACGCACAGCTTGTTAGGAGACAGAATACTTCACATTACCAGGGAAAAAAACAGAGCAGCTTTCAAGCACGCCAACCTTTCTGCAGTTCTTTACCTGATGGCAAGGTGAAAGGGGCTGCCACACAGGGCAAAATTAGCATTACAAGTGCTCTCAAATAATGGCATTAAACAGACGGGATTCAAAAACAAAGTTGTCTACCAAAAGAGGAACATTCAAGTGCACAAGTACAAGTACACTCCCTGCAAGGGAGGGGGGACTCGCCGGCAGTTCTGCTGAAAAAGAGACGACAGAGATCTAAACTACTGTCATAGCTAAGACGTGGAAGACACTAAAAAATAAGACTAGATTGGGTTTTGTCCTGCCTCTACAATTATTACATCACTATGAGATGGAAATCAATGCTGTGTGCCAGGAAATAGCTCATATTGCAGATTAAAGGGAAGAGCTACTAAATACAGTTCTCTCATCCTGACATGTGAGCGTATCAAGCAGCAAATCATCCTGATGTTCTGAGTGATTGTGTTCTGCTGAAAACGTTTAAATGACCTTCACCCTGTTCCTCTTATTGGTAACCAGAGTATATGCCAATGCCGTATTTCATCCTTCCCTAGCAAAGAACTACCACAGATCCTGTTAAAGAGTTCATTATCACTTTTTTGGGCCAGAGAAGGAACAAGTACTTACAGGAAAAAGTTGTAAATGTTCCCCAGAGGTGCTGAGATCTGCTTGAGGAAAGCACATTTTTAAAATGTTACATAACAAAACGGTCTCTAGTTAAAACAATTTATGTCACTTTCCATTGTCAAGCTGGTCTATCCATTTGAGCACTCTAATGAGCTTGTCCATAAACTTCAGTGCTTCAGCTGGAAAGTTACACAGACAAGTTTGTCACAAGTTAATTAAACTGAAGTTTAGATAATGATGAACAGCTTTTCATGAGAAATATATTCTTCCACCAAAACCAGTCCAACTGTCTGCATCCTTGAATGTGGTGGCTGACTGGTTTGCAACACACAGCCACATATCTGTGCTTGTGCTTATCTGTCTGACACAGGTCATGCAGCAGTGAAACCATAGCACCAGGGTTTTTCAGATAGACCGCCACAGCTGACATCCAACCTACTTCTGCCATGACACTGCACTGGAAAATTAAAGGCCATACCCCAAAAAGCAGTAACAGTGTCACAGCCTGTCCAATTGGTTTCTTCTCACACATCTGTGGCTACAGGCAGAATCTTGGAAGAGAGGCGTCTTGTGTTCAGACATACATTCTGCACTCATCAAATGACTAAATATTACCATACAAATACACATAAAGGTCAATGTAGGTATAAGCCAGATGGAGCTTATTAAAACCCAGAGGCCTGCTGACAGTACATGGACAGTGTTGAGAAAATGTCTGACAATTAACTGCCATTTGGGACCAGAAGTGAACGACATGCCAGGAATGAGAGCTAAAGGAGAAGTAGCTCTGCTTATGATAGCAGGTTAAGGTGATGATGGACAGGGAGAAGAAAGCTCTCTGCTCACAGTTTCTTTTCCCCAATATCCCTCGGGGGCTCAGAATATGCTGTGAAACAGATAGGACTTCCCATATTGCTTGTGAAAAACTACGTAATCCAACAGGCCAGAAAGGGAGAATAATCCCTGGATAGGCAATTCTGCTTCATTTACCGAACTGGCAGGTACTCATGATCACAGACTCAGCCAAAAGTCAGCTGGGTTTCTGAATGGCTGATAACATGTGTTGTGCTCTCTATCCTTGAGCAACAAAGACTGCAAGGTTAGGCCAGCTTTTCCAAGAAGAAGACAAATCATGCCAGTACTCCTCTCTCCTCTCATTGCCCCAGTGTGTGCTTCTTGGTTTGTTTTTGAGGGCATGGGAGAGAAATGGAAACCAACAAACCCTGCTTTGCCCAACACAACTAACTTCTTATATTTAAAAAGAAATTATTGCCAGCTTTAATGCACGTCTTACTAAAGACTGACTCATGAGTTGGCTCCCTTATAAAGGCTTGTATGTAGTTAAAGAGAATGGGAATAGGGACCTTGTTAAGATGAAAGATCTATCGAGCATTTTGCATTTCAAGCCAGTTAGTTACCTCATCACTTTCTCTGTTTGGTTGTCTAATTAAAAGGTTAGCAAACATGAACAGTGAACATTTCCCAGAACACAAGGAACCTCATGACTCTCTGCTTAAACCCTGAACTGAATTTAACTACTCGGAGACTGTCAGTGATATAATCATGGCAAGTCTCTTTGAATCTCCTTTCATTCACACAGAATGAAAATTGAGGGGAATGGTGGATAACAGGGATTGTTCTCCTACCTCTGAGCCCATAATCAATACAGTCAATGAAGGGCTCCTTTTTGTTCATATTCAATGCCCTGTATAGCCATGGTACTCTGCAGTTAGTGTGTGCACACACCAGTGGGAGGCACAGAGAGGTCACCTTCTCAGTAAGGCTAGCAGTTTTGGAGACCTAGCCTTGTGGTTTTTCTGTGTGGCAATGAACACATTTAACAGATGGAGAGAGAGAGAAAATGCCGTCTCAGCACAGAGTGGCCCTTCAAAGGGTGCCATGGGCTTTCCAGAAGGAGAGATCTGCTGGAACCGAGGTTGTGAGCAGGCTCCATCAGTTGTGGTCCATGGTGCAGTACACCCAGCAGCAGTACAGGGTACCTGCCACTGTATAAACAAGGTCTTGTACCTACTGCTGGAAACTCTGAAGCATGCCCCATGCATGAAGGATGTCATTCCCCATCCTAGGTTAGGATGCACATTTCTACCAAAGGTCACCGTGTTTTCTCATTAAAGCCAAGGCCAGGTATTTCTCAGGGAGAGCTGCACATACAGTGCCCCAGTATAAATTGATAAAATTCCACTGTGAGTCCAGTTCATCACAAAATTACCATGTCATCATGAACAGAGACAGAACCAAAGTTCACTGAATGAAAGCCTCTGATAGCGTTAACCCCTACATTTACCTCCACTGATAGTTCACACCAGTGCTTTCAGTGGCACCATGTGAATATTAGCCCTGCAATTTAGACTGCTGAGCTGTGTAAATTCACAGGATATCATTTATTTGTCTTCTTCCTCACTGCTGGGCCCAAGAAACACCTGGCTGTAGATAATGGCAAGTAGCAGAATCTGGGTACATGTTTGCAGGGAAGAAGTTGCAGCAGTTAAAAGAAAGGTAACAGGTTTATTGGTGGATAATTGTAGAGCTGAGCCCTCAAACGAAACTTTTTGTTTCATTTCCTCCTTTCTGTCTTTGTCCTGATAAGACGTCACCATGAAGAACAGACCCCAGCAATTCTGTCAAATGCAGACAGCAGCTCTGGCTGTACTTAATAGCATTAGCAAAATGTCAGTAAATTCATGCTGTTACCTCCTACCAGCTGCACCCTTAAAAAAAGTCTGCTCCTAAGGAGTACATGAGAAAGGGATCCACAAGAGTGCCATGCAGATAGACAAGGGTGATATACTGCTCTGTGCAGGGTGATGACATGGACATGAATCACCAGGTGCCTTCAGAGAGTAGCTAGACAGGAGCTTTTGTGACAAGGAAGATGGGCAAGAAAGTGTTATCAGGGCCAAGACCTGCCTGTCTTTCTCACATGGACTATGTAAAGCATTCCTCACCCTGTGAGAGTGACTAAACAAACAGATCCTCTCTGTGCCTCCTCAGGACAGTGCAACAGTCCTGAAGATGCCAAGACAAGTGATGCCAATGAGATCCTTCTGCTAGGCACATATTAGACGAGGAATACCACACGGACAGCCTATCTGATCCTGGTGGATACATTTCGACAGTTCCTAAGCTCTCCTGTTAAGTAATTTCAGTGCTGTCTTAGCACCAAAGTAAAACAAAGAGATATAACATCCTGACAGTATGGTTCATGAAACGATGAAAAAAAGAAGTCTGCAAGATAGACAAATGTTCACGTCTGTGTATGTTAGTTATTGAGAGGACAGAAAATTAATGATGAAAGTCAATATAAAAGCACAACATGGAGGTGATGCAGAAAAGCATACGAAATCATGTGCAAGTGTGTCTCAGATGCTTTCAAATTTCCAGTGGCATACAGACCACTCGAAATCAAGTCTGGCTTTCCCCCTGATGTCAGTCATCTTTAAGCCAAGGCCTTCTATGGCCTTCAAGGCCCTCAAACTATATAACTGGCTTTTATCTTTTGTGGTATCTATGATTAATCCTTCCCAATGGAGGAAAATTTCCCTGTAAAGCACTACATTCTTACAAACTGTTTGAAGATAGAAGAGTGTAATCTTTCTCTTTCACTCTAAGCGAACTGCACTTGGAGCAGATCTGGCTCTTGCCATGACCAATGAACTCATACATCAGCCTGGTAGAGTGTCTCCCAGTATATTTGCATACTGCTTCTTTACCTGCCCACTCCTCCCTGATAATGGGAAGTTCAGCACAAATACAGGAAGGAGGATTTTCCCCAGGCCCTTCTCCCTCAGCTCTTCTCTGATCACTGGGTAACTTCTTTAAGTCCCAAAGTAATAAAGGCAGATGGATACTTCTTTCATGTGTTACTGAAGACAAATGGGAATCCAGGCAGGCATGGAGAGCATCCATTTCACACTGTGTAGAACAGACTTTGCAGCTCTGAGACCTCTTTCAGTGACTGAAGTAGAAAGTGAGCAGCACACTACAGCCAAACTTGGGTAATGGGACTTTTCAGTGGATGAATGGGTAGGCTTCGTCTC
This sequence comes from Alca torda, assembly GCA_008658365.1. Lineage (NCBI taxonomy): Eukaryota > Metazoa > Chordata > Aves > Charadriiformes > Alcidae > Alca > Alca torda. The sequence goes on along the minus strand of CM018101.1, from coordinate 50,952,842 downwards.
TTCTGCTATCAGGAAATGTATTTAGAGCATCAGCTTTCCACATTGTCAGAGACAGAAATAAGACCAGAATGCCAACCACGGTTTCATCTGGCAAAGATGTTATGCTTGAATGTGCAGGTGGCAACAGTGTGAAGGCACACTGCTCAGCTGCTGGGAATGCAATAATACAGTAAGAAGCCATGCTAAGCATCCATCCCAAAAGAGACAGAAGGTACTCCTCCCACCACTTGGAGTCCATGCATAAATCCGGTGCTGGGTTCCATCCACAGCTTTGTCCCTAGTGCAGATATATACCTAAAGATATCTTCTAGAGGTATCTATGTAGGAGTGCAATTTGACTCTACATGTCTTCAGGGATTAAGAGCTCTCATTGGATCCTTTCCCTCCTTGAACTTCATGGGAAGAGGAATTTTACTTTCCAGGTTGTCCTGCACTGAACAGATTTGCTTTTGTTCTGTTCCATGAGCTTTAAGTGAGAGGACAATATAGACAAGGAAACAAATACAACACTGAGCCAATGTCTGTTCCCATTAAATACAGTATTCTTTAGCATAGACCACACGTTACCTGGCCGTCATGCCTTTAACGTAAAGGATAATTCTGTTACCAAAGGCTGCGTAGGATGTGTTGTTTCCAGCTGGAGTAAGGTCACCTCGTTTGCAAACTCTACCTGGATGACTTATTTGCCCTCCTGATGCCTCTGATGCTTTATTAAAGAATTGCAGGTGCATTAAAATTATAATTAATGCAAAAGTGTAAATGTGTTTTATGTATTCACTTCAAACAAAATACAAACCACACTGTCACTGCATTTGCTGACTTTGGTCTTAATTTGGATTTAAAGCTTTTTTTCTCTCACCATGAAATGCACAACTTTTGCATTCCCTACTGACAGCCAAGGCTATTGTGAGATGCCTGTCACCCAAAAGCTGCTAAAATTAATGCCTGTCACTTAATCCCAACCATAGGTTTCATCTAACCAACAAGGCAAAAAATAAATTACTTTATCAACTCCAGTCTCTTTACATCTGTTTTATTCCCAACTGTAACACAACCAGTTATAATTGAGTTGCAGTTTAATCAACTAAGTGGGCCACCCTGTGAGGAAAAAGAAGAAAAAAAGAAAAAAGAAAAAGAGAAAAAAGAAGAGAGAATCTAGGTCACTCTGTTCTTAAGACAACAAAATAGATAATTGCTTGATTCCAAAGCATCCATGCTCTACTTGGGGTATGTTTGAGATCTTATATAACTAATACCACCTCTGAGTTACCCAGACCCTCCCTAATAATTTGCTATAAATGCCTCTTCCGTGCACATCCAGCAGTGGAGATGGCAGATCTGACCCTTCTTTTTCAGACTGCATGGAAACAAGAAATACTTCAACCCATGAAATCTTGAGGGGGGTTTTGTGAGTTTTTAAGGAGAAGCGGAAGAAAAACCCAGTGATTTTTTTTACTTGCATCTGCAAGAAATTAATAAAAATGCTGGTTTCAGCTGCTGTAGACTGATAGATATCTGTCAAAAAAGACATTTAGAGCAGTGAAATTTGTAAATTACATTAAGTTGTATCAGAGCAGTGTGTCTGAGGGCTCAAGACCCTGTTGTGCAGAATCAAACCCTCGGTTTCACTGGTCATTCAGAGCTTGTCCCTGCATTTAACCCAAGGAGAGGATTCAAGATGTGAAGCAGAGTTAAAACTGTAGCAGCTCTGTCTTCACTTTAGCCAGTGTGGAAGAACACTCTTGTCTGTGGTGGTGATCAAGAGGATGTGTTTTATCCACCTATTTTAAGCAACTCCTAGCACATATTGTAACAACTTAAAAATTGAGTGTAAAAACTAAACCTCTTTTAAGGATGATTTTGTTAATATGGACAGTCTTACAAGTGAAGAGTCAAAGATGTTGTCTGCTTTCTGTAAAGGTACTCAGGATAGAATATTATTTCCTGCCTCACTGGCCTTACCTCTCTGGGCATGCACAGTTACACTGATATTTTCTTTGAAACCCATTCCCTGGTTCCCTCAGCAGCAGACTCCCCCAGCACCTCTCTCTTCTTCCACTAGCCTGAAAAATTTTTCTAATTCCTACCTTGAGTATGTTCATGGCCAATTTATTCACATTCACACTTTTACCAATATTGTCCTTCACTGCAGTGTTTACCTCTCTCAGGTATTTAGAGAGAGCAGTTGTATCTTAACCTTTTTTCCTCATCATTTTAATGCATCTCCGTGTAATTATAAATTTCCTCTTTCATGCTCCTTTTAATCTGTCACTGTGAATCTTGGCTAATATGGAAGAGGAACTGCTGATATTTAAACCATGCAGTAAGAAAAATAGAGAAGAGAAAGCTGCAATTGTCCCAAGAAAAGTGTTTTAAATATACAGAATGAAGAAAAAAAAAAAAAAAAAACAAAAACAAACCCACACCACTGAAAAAGCCTTGTCTATTTCTAATGGAGACTGGTGTTTTTCTAAACACTCTCCCAAGCAGTTTTGTTGCCACCTAGAACTGTGGACAGGAGCAGCTATGTTGGTGTGCTGGTAGTTACCAAAACCTCTGAATATTTTCTCCTTCTCCTCAATTTTTTGTTTGTTTTTTTTTGTTTGTTTATATTTTTAAATAAAATGTCTTGTTTAATGAAAAAATAAATCTGAAGGAAACTGCAAAGAAAAATTCGTTCACAAAGAACAAAACATTTCACTCAGTAAGAGCCACATATCGATTCAAGGAAGAGTGGCATGCATACACTTAACTCCGGCATAAAATAAGAGGCTGTAACAGATTAAAAATACATCTGATTGGATATGATGTCTTAGTCTCATGCAGTCTTTCATGTTTGTGACGAGTCTTTCTCTTCTTGATTGCTGAGAAGATACAAACTGTGTTTAAAAGCTTTTCATGAAAAAAAAAACCCACCATGTTTTAGTAAAACCTTTCCAAAGTCCTCTTGCAAATTAAAATTTTAATTAATGCATGCATTTTCAAGGAATTTAATGGTCATGTATGCTTAGGACAGGCACTGGAACAGAGACCAAGAAGTCCCACACAGTTTCTGTCCCTTCAGGCAGCCTGCAGAAAGTCTCACACTACATGCAATAACATGGTGGGAGGGAAGTAAGATGAACAAGAAAGTTTCACTGCCAAAATCAAGTCAAGGACAAGCTTTCAAGTCTATTAAGTATGCATGTTCAGCTCTGCCAAGCACGAAGAAACTCAAGAAGGAGTAATAGAAGGAAAAAAGAATGCTACTTCCTTCGAATGAAGGGAATTGCAGTATTCAGGTGCCCATAAGTCACACTTGACTCTGTCCTGCTCTTGGGGTAATGGAGTCACATACTGCTTCCTATGCAAGGGGACTGGGAGAAATACCACCTAACCTAGAGATCAAGTGACCTTTTCAAGTACACCCAGGGTTCTCCCAAGGACAAGGCCAGCAGCTGAGACAACCATCTCCCACTCAGTTACCTTAAACACAAGGTTCAAACGTGTTTTCTACTGGTCAACTTTGCCTTTGCTGGCCAGCAAAAGAGAAGAGGTGGATCCAGGCACACAGAGACATGGCAGTTCATCTGTCTGCCAACCTAAGCATTGACACACATTTCTTTGCCATCCCTTTTCCTTTAATTGTTATCTGCCTTCCCCTTTGTTTCTCCCATTCTCTCAGGAGACAAGAGTTATCAAAACAGCTCCACTGTTCCAGAATTGGGTTTATTTGTTTATTTCTTCATTTTCCACAGAAGATAACTCACAGCCACTTGAATCCCAAATTTCTATTAATGTTGCATGTTTTGCATTCCTTCAAGCAAATAAGCCACAAGACTCCACTCATGCTGCAAAAGCATAAGTAGCTGCTAAGCATCTTATTTCTTGTAGGTAATGACAAACTCAAATTGTAAAAATATGCCCGTCAAAGCAGCGGATTAAATTTATCGTTTGTATTAATTCATTTCTGCAGTGACAGCATACATCCAATTTGAAACTGGGTTATTTAAAACTGCAGGGGGTGGAAATCAATTCTTGAATTGCACAGTGTGATCATTGATTTGTCCCTAGTAGAGAGACACAATTTGTTTAAAGTATTTTGGTTCTAATATTCACTGTGATTTGTACCAGTGATAGGAAGATCACTAGTAACCTTTGCCATGCCTGCAATTGCAGCTGTTACCCTTTAGCAAACCACATGATCATCTGCCCAGCAATCTGTGGAAATTCTCAGCCTTCTCAGCAAAGCTTTACATCCTTTGAGACACGTACTCCAGCCACTAAAGCCAACCTGCAAGAAAGAGAACTGACTATATCCGAGCTCTCACAAACAAGCTATAGGTGAGAAAATAAGATGGCAACCAACATAGTTCTCAAAGCCATAACTTAGCAAATGTTAATGTTCTGTGCAGCCTTGAGCAAGCACTTGATTTCAGCACATGGGATACAAAGGCAGTGCAGAGTTACAACCCCCAAAGAGCTAGGCTAAGTCCAAGGCTAAGGCAGAGTGCTCTCTGCCCCTTTACTGAAAGAGGAGAGTCAGAGAATTTGGAAGAGCCTCAGCATGCTGCATTTGCAGTTGCTGGAATTGGGAGTAGAATTTCTGCATCTTTGAGGAACTAATGTCCCATAGTCACCACTTTATGAACCATATCCCTCCTCCAAGGGCTGAAAAACTGTGGGTTCCCATCCTAGAGAGCACTAGAACCTGTATCTATCTCTAAGTCTCAGCACCAGCCTCTATGCCCTCTCTTTCCTCTCTGAGCACTATCACATAATGTTCAAAGAGGAGATCATGGTGTTCCAACAGAAAAGCATGCATTTGCATGCTCTCTGACATGAGACAAGAAAGTGGCAACACACTACAGATCTGTCTCTTCCTTTCTGCCAGTCTTTCCTGCTTACTGCCATTCCTCTTCCAGGCCTCCTAAGCAATTTGGTGGCCTTCAAAAGCTGCTGCATCTGTCACAGGTTTCATATTTCAATTTCCCATGCAAACATTTTGCTGCTAGAATGGATTTTTGTGCTGTTGGCCTTGGGGGTGCTCCAGAAAGAAAGAGACATTCCTGCCCTCCATAAGGGCAGGGTGTCTGTCTTCCCTTAAGAATGGACAGCCTTTGCAGAGATTACTTAGGCCTTTTGGAGCCCTGTACCTTACTGCAGTACTAGCAAACACAAATGGTCCATACACTCCCAACTTAACTCAGCAAGATTTCTAAACCCATGTAGCCTTCATGGATTTGATTTCATAGTTTTACCTTCACTCTAATCAAAACAAAGCCCTCCAATGTACATCAGCATTCGTATACACCAGCCTTCTCTAAAGCTAACTAAATGAACTAAAGTCTGAACTTCCCTCTTCCCAAGGACCAACACAAAGGCAAACAAGTAGTTTACATTTTCAGAGTCCCATTTCACCAGGAAGGTCTGAATAACTGTAATGCATCATGTACTAGACTCCTGCCCAGCTCCAAATCCACTCCTGCAGATATTGTTTCCTATGCAACACAGGCCAAAAATTCAGAACTGTCAAACTCTATTTGTGCCAAAAGTATACAGCTGGCAAGAAACCGCCACTTTTCTCTGCCCCCATGAGATTTAACTTCAATTATGAAAGACAGAAAAAGAGAAAAGCCAGAAAGATTCAATTGCATGGCAACAGATGCTAAAATGAAAAGTATGCAGAACTTATTTCAAAGTGGACAGAGAATCAAAGAGAAGCATCTTTCGTTCTGCCATGGAGGAATCCTAGACAAACTCCTTAATAAACATGAAATTTCCTTATTTCTCCCTCTCTCCCCACTCTGAGAGAGAAAACTTCCTGCTTATCCATGTCACTGCACACCAAGCAGGCTCTTGGCAAGCAGATGATCAGCAAAAGAAATTTTAGTTAAGCTCTTTGTGGTGTATCTCTGTAATCAGCAGGCTGAAGGTTGCTCATTTCCTCCAAGGATACTAAATTAGCACACTGCTCTCAGTGCCTGCTTACAAATAAGACAAACAGAAGTAAGAACCCAGCAGACACAAGTGAGAACATTTGTACAATTCTAACAGCAGCAGGTCCAACAGAGGCAAGCAAACATAAAAGGAAGGTTTCTCAAGAAAGGCTTCTCAAGAAAGGCACAGGAAGAAAGGACCTGGCCAATTTTCCTCCTCCTGGTTTGGATCATGGATGGAATAAATCAGATGACCCTCACTGTAGTTGCTTCACTGGTATCATTTCCACTGTCAGCTATTTGTTTCCTTGGAAAATATCTTGGTCCTTGGTTTTAATGGGAATTCCTGAAGAACAAAATAAGCCCTACAGGTTACCATATGAGGATCTAGCATCAAATAAATGAACAAGGAAGATCCAAGGCTTGTATAGATTAATCAGCCTTGAACAGCTGTAGAACCCATATTTGGCTTGTTTGTCTGGAAGCACTGAGATGCCTACATGGGATTTTCCTTTCTATCCTTGTTTTGGTAACAGGCATCATGACTGCACTCAGCTTAATCCGATATCTTAATGAATATCTCTTTGCTAGCAGTATGCACTAGAAAAAAAGGCCTATAAAACCATTCCTTGTGAAAAATGTATCCATCGGATATCAACACCACCTGTTCATCTTCAGAATGTCATTAAAATGCATATACCCAAAACATCAGACAAACGGAAAAAGGATCCATAAAATAATAGAACAATAACACAACCATAGTACATACCGAAGATACAGAATTCATCTTATACTCTTACTCACTAAAAAGTTTATAGAATAGGCTAGTATAGAATAGTATAGTTCAGTGGAAGGGACCTACAACAATCCAACTGTCCAACTGTCTGACCACTTTAGGTGGTCATTTTAGGTTAAAGCATGTTATAAGGGAATTGTCCAAATGCCTTTTAAATGCTGACAGGCACTGGGCATTGATCACCTCTCTAGGAAGCCTGTTTGACCACCCTCTCAGTAAAGAAGTGTTTCCTAATGTCGTCTTGACTTTGACCTTCCTTGACACAACTGTGAATCATTCTCACATGTCCTGTCACTGGATCCCAGGAAGAAATCATCACCTCCTTCTCCACTTCCCCTCCTCAGGAAGCTGTAGAGAGCAATGAGACTGCCCCCTCAGCCTCCTTTTCTCCAAACTAGACAAACCCAGAATCCTCAGCCACTCCTCACAGTACATGCTTTCCAACCCTTTCACCAGCTTTGTTACCCTCCTCTGGACACATGCAAGTACCTTAACATCCTTTTTAAATTGTGGTGCCCGGAATTGCACACAACATAGGCAGAAGTTATCTGAGAACAAAAGTAGATGGTCCCCCGATATCTACCACATGCTACAGTGGGCTGTAGACCTCCTGTGTCATCTCCAGTTCTCCAGTTTTTGTGATTTGGAAGCACCTGACTGCAAAATTAAAGACCTCATGTGTCACAGGTTTCAAGGATAATAGGCAATAGAGACTTCAGAAGTAAATATCAGCACTACTTGTTGGCACTACAACTTGCAGTTCTGCATTACAGTTTCTGCCGTGCTCCAGGAATTCATACATTAACATAAGCAGTGGAGAACAGTGTAACTGATGCATGAGGTCCCGGAGCAGGAGAGAGGCTTAGCAGAGAACTGCAAGTTTGACAAACAAGAGGCTGAGTTGGAGGAGAAGGCAGAAACCAATGTGTTTATTTCACTGTCTGTTCCACTCTGGACAGATCTGTATTGCCTCTAACTGCATTCAGTCTCACTGACTTCTCCAGGGAAAAATCAAGGACTTAATCCTCACATCACAAGCAAGTAAAGTGAGGCAAATGCAGCAGCAAAATGTACACTTCATAAGACACACAAAAGGCCACTGCTAAGGTGCTGTTAAACACTAGTACAGTTTCCATTCAGGCTTATCTGGCATTCACACACACTGACATCTTCACTAATGTAAGCTTAGCACACGGGGTCCTTTTTCAGAGCTTATGGACAGTGACTGAAATCCCATTATCTTCAGAAGAGTTTGAATCTCTGCCTACCTTCAAGGACAAGGGGACTCCCTCTGGACTGTGTTTTGTGGTATACCTAGCTAAACCAAAGCTGCCTGTAAGGGACATGAAGTAGGCAGTCCCCCCACTGTTGACATATTCCAGATGGCGATTTTGTTGCATTTATCTTCTGCCTACAGTATTTTAAGAATCCATATGAACCAAAACAAGTCTCCAGTGAATCCTGACAGATAAAGAAGTGAATGCCAAGCAGCAGTCCTCACTCTAAGCTGCTGACAATAAAACAGAAAATCATGCCTGTAATATAGTCCCGTGAATATCTACCCAGAAACTCCCTTCCCCCTGATGGGGCATGCATTGCACAATGAATTTAAGGGGTACTGGTAGCATGAAGAAGATATGCATCATTATATATGAAATGAATTATATGATTTACCCACAGGCTGACATTAGGAAAAGTCACTACTTAAGCCAGGCATCCCAGCTAGACATGTCTCTTATCCATGGCAATAAAAGGAGCACATTAAAAGGGCCCTGCACCACACCGTATAATAGAGAGTTAGATCTATCATGTGTTCTGTATATCCGTATATTCAAAGCATTCTGGTCTGCACAATGCTAGTTTCTGCTGCAAGAAGTCTTTCTCTTGTCTGCCACACCATGATCCAAACTCAAACACTATGGCTAAATTCCTTTAGGGACCATTCCAGGTGCTTCATTTCCAGCTTTTTCTCAGGAAGTCATACCCCTTGGTCATGAAAACAATACTCCAGAGCTCTGACCTAGCTTGGCAAAGGGCACTCCTAATGTAGAATGCAATCACAAAATCACTCTGTTGTCTTCATTTAGTGAACTGTCCCAGGAACAGCAAAATGGCCAAAATCCCAGTGCCGACAGTGTGCAGCTGATTGTCTTATATCACACAGAAACAGCAGGATTCTGCAGACCATCTTTAACAACAACAAAACAAGGGAAAGAATACATTCTACTTCAGCAATGCAATAATCCGCCAAATCAATTTCACAAAACCTAAATCCCGTAGTCACACAGATTTCCAAACAAAGCAACTCTCCACAACATATCTGCCTTTCTTTGCTTGCTGACTTGGCTTACCTACTTTTCAAAATACCTTGCTGACTTCTGCCCCTCTGACTGGCAAAACTCAAGGAAAAATAGATCTGATTGTCCTGTGCCATTAGAGACAAGGGAAATGTCTTCATGGATTGCTTCAAGGCAATGGGAAAACTACTACAGGAGTGTTCTGCCAAGGCTTTTATTTATTCTTAATTAAGCAGAGTGTGAGACCTCCTCTTCCTCAAGCAGGTGACTGAGGAGGTGGGAGAGCAATGCTGTTTTCCTTCCAGCACCTCCTCTGATCACTCCAGTATGGTGAAACCTGGTCCCAAAGTCCTCATTTGCTTCAGAGCCCTGCACAGCCCTGTCCAGCAGGAAAATGGCAAAACCACACGACCTGCAAACAGTTCTCAAATCCAGGCTTTTAGCTACCATAAGCTCTGGTCTAAGCCCCAGTTTGGTGCTGGATACTGGGAAAAGAAAATCCAATGCCCATAATGCTCAGACAAGGAAACCCCGTTGGCCTGTGGCCTTTCTGAGGTGTCCCCAGTGAAAGGGTTAAGCTGTCATAGCTGTAGGTGGTCTACAAGCAGTATCTATAGCAAGTATGATTCTCTGTAAATTGGAGGGGACCTTACTGAAAAAATTGCAATATTTTTTTCTTTCTTCCAGGGGTGCCAGAAGATATTTTGGGGATGGGATAAGAGCTTCTGCACCATTCAAAAAGTCCCAAGCAGAGAGCAAAATGAGTGTGTTCTGGGAAAAGCCACATTAAACTAAAATCAAAGAGCCATGAAATCCACAGGAATATCTCCCTGAAAGTGGGGATAAGAAAAACACTCATTCGCAGATCACACTATGCATGTATCCTAACCAAAGCAAACCTGTTACCCACCAGAGGTTTGGTGCTTTGCTCAGTCTGGAGGTCAGAACTGGCAGACCAAAAAATGTTCTGGCCCCATAATTAAGGAAGCAAACTGTAACCTCTTGTCCTTGGCTTGCTGTGTCTGTATGGTCAGATTGCACGTTTGCATCAGCTTGGGCTTTAAATTCAGTGGGAAAACAGTGACCAAAACCACCTTTATTTTCCATGTTATTTTGCCCTGGGACATCTTGTTTTTCCTCTTTGAAACTATTTCTAATTTAAAAATAGGTCTCTGCTTAATGAATTAACATTTCCTGGATTTTACCACTCTGCAGAGATGTCTCCTTTATTGAGTAAGCGGGCAAGTTCCAGACACATTTGCTAATACATTAAGTCATCTGGCAGAAGTGATGGTGCCCTGGGCAGCGTCTTGACAGACATCAGAAACTCAGGCTTCAGTAAAAGATGGCTTTTGAATTTGCCTTCTCAGCAACTCCTATTATAATGCAAATCCTGACACCAGCATGCAACATTATGTTAGAATGAGTGCCTGCCCAGAGTAAATGCTGCTAAGCATGGGTGGACACTGCTTCCAACTCAGGTTAGTCACTAAACTGCAAGAAAAGGCATGCATCTCAGCTGTTACTCCTTTGCTGCAACCCTCCTCCCTCTGCCTTTAACTGCAGTCTCTAAGCAGTTATTTCTCTTTAGTGGATTCACTTATCTCCAGCTTCAGCGGCTATACCTCCAGTTTGCAGGTACGCTTGTTCCTTCCTGTGCAAGCAACCTTATACACACCATAGTGAACAGCGCAGAGTCCTCTTGTCAAAACTATTTCTCTTTTAAAACAGGCAGTGAGGAGTAACAAAAAGTAACACTGCTACCGTACAAACTGTTATCTTCTCACATAGATATCTTCATATCTTGCTATTTTGTGCAATCAGACCCTTTCCTCTCCAGTTTGACCTTCCATTCAAAACACCCTAGCTAAAACTTAAGTAGCTTACTGTATTCTTAGCTTAATTTTGACTAACTTAATTTTGCTCCCTTGGTGAAAGAAAAACATGCCAGTTCCTCTGCTTTCAAAGATTAAAATCATGAATCCATGTCATGGGACAGAGTCCTGCAGTAAATGTTGAAGTTGCATATGATATCAATAACACCATGCATGAAACATTCCCACAGTCTCATGACTCTCTAATTTCTCCAAAGGAAAAGGAATGGAAAATGCACACACGAGATACAGTGTAGAAGAGGATGATCAGAACCACTTCATTGACTTCCTGTGAGGCCAACTGTTCCAATTCACAACAGCAGCCAGCATTCAGCATGCGACAGCCTTTTTTTGACTGAGTGTTCAGGCCAAGCAGCCCAGAAAGGCAGCGTAACTGTGGCAAAACGAGGGAATCTCACTCCCAAATGCTTCTGCGTTAAGTTTCTGTCCCCCACACCACTACCTTTTCTATTTCCCACCATTAGGTTAAAACAGTTTATCATGCATGGAAAGAAATACATTGAAACCACATAAAAGAGTTGGCCTCAAGTCCAGGTGGGGGGGCACGTGGATGGGAACTTTATTACTCTTTCACTGGTTATTGCAGCAATATTCTTATTAAAAACAATGCTCCAAATACCAGGTGCAAAAATTTCTGCACTGATTGTTTTTTGGTCGAGGTCCGGCCAATATTTATGGGCAGGGTGAAAAAGGGGCTTGCCCACATACACAAAATTCTCTTCAGGTTTACTGTAGCTAAACCTCTCTGTAACCTTTGCAATACCTGCTTCAGCGGTATGGCATGAAGCAAAGCAAGACCTGTGCACTGTACAGCAGCATATGCAGCCAGCTGGTCGGGTGCCAGGTTAGGCATGATCCAGGGCCTGCACACCTTGTGTGGGAGGTCTTTCCCTTGACACGGGGCCTTGGTCTTTGCTTGTTGCTGCCCTCTCCTGCTCAGATTGTTCAAATGCTTGGCTCTGGGATCATGAATCGGTGACAGGCATGCTCTTCCGGGTCCCCAAACAGCTCTTTAAGCTGCAGACCTTACCACAGCCCCGTAGCAGTCCATCCTCTCTCTTGTACAGTGCAAAGGGGAGGGATGCAAGACCCCTCATGTGCCAACTGCACTTACCTCCTAGAGCTTGTTTCATAACAAAATCCATGTTGATGGCTTAGGGGTGCTGCCCACCTTCACACCTCACGTGCACAGAGACCAGGAATCCTTGGAGGGCAGCCTGCAAAGAGGGACAATCAAAAGAGGAATAGTGTCTGTAGGAGAAGAGAAGCCTGATGTGTGGTCTTTGTCAGCTCTCTCCCCACAGCCTTCCTCCCCTTCTCTGAGTATAAGCAAGTTTCCAGACCCCCAACCCTGCAGACAGGACAAGGCACCCGGGGAGCGGAGCTGCATGCTGGCAGGCAGGGAACGGGTGTGAGGAGAAGGTAAGGGGACACGGTGGGTCCCCAGGCAGGGCAGGTGGCTGGGAGTGAGCCTGGAGGAGCAGTGCTGTGCTCCCGGCTTGTCTACAGCAGACGGGCATGAAGCCGTTAAACCTTTGAACTTTCTCGTTTCCCCGCCTGCCTCTCAGCCCTCTCGGTTTTCGGAGGGCTAGCTCCGGAGTGGCAGCTCCGCCGGGGACAGCCGAGGGGGCATTTGAAGGTGAAGCGCTCCGCAAGTGCCTGCGAGGGCAAGCGGAGGAAGCTGGATGGCTTGGTTGCAGATGCAGCCCGGGCGGCTGGATGGAGAGCACGGATGCGGAGCAGGCTTCCCCACCCTAGCCCCTCAGAAACCTCACCCAGAACGACTCCAGCGCAATGCCAGGGAGGACTGCACATCCTCAGGAAGAGCCGGGACGGCTCAAGGTTGAGACCGGCCGGCCTCAGGGGAGGCACAGCAGCCCCGCCGCCCCGCCGCGCAGGGTGCTGCCTCCCTCTGCTGGCCCCGGCCGCGGCTCCGAGGCAGGCTGCGACCCCTCGCCCGGCACCGGGTCACAGCCGCGCCGTGGGGCTGCGCGGCCCGCCAGCACCTGGGAGGACAAGGGCTTCTGCCATCCCTGCGTGCCCACACCCCGCCTCTCCCGGCTGCCCCTCCGCACGCCGGCCGGCATGGCCCGCCCCGGCGCCGGTACCTAGCTGGGCGGTGGGCGCAGTGCTGACCTGAGCCGTGCCGGGCCGGCGGCAGGTGGCTGCTGCAGCGGCTCCGCTTCTCTCCTCCGCACCGCTCTGCTCCTAGAGGCTCCGGCCGGCGCCTATGTGCCTGAGGGCCGCCGGGGAAGGCGCGGGGTGGGGGACAGAGAATGAGTCCAGAGCTTCTCCCTACTTTTCCCCCGCGCCCCTCTTTTTATCACAGGATTTCCGGACCATCCCACCGACACGGTCCCTCCCTCCTCCCCTCGTTGCGGGAGCTGGGCTCCCTCCCTCCCCCTGCCTCCTGCTCCCCTGCCTCCTGCTCCCCCGCCCCTTCTCTGCGCCGCCCTCGCACCTCGATGCTCGCCGCGCAGGAGGCCCCCAGCGCTCCCCAACCCCGGGGAGCGGAGGGGTGCGTGTATTTGTATGCCTGCCCCCCACCCCATCCCGGCTGTCCGCAGCAGCCAGGTGTCCTTGCGCTCTGCCGTGGTGGAAGGAGGGGAGGTTGTTGCATTTTGCAATTGCTTCCTTGCATCTCCTCGGGCGTCAGTGTGTGTGTGCCAGGGGAAATCTCTGCAAATACAGCTTCCTGGAAAAGGGGGAGCGTGGGAGTGCGATCCGCGTCCTCTGTTCTGGGTCCTCTCATCCCCTAGGTCCTGGAAGGAGTTGGAAAGGCAAGGAAGAATATAGGGAGAGAGCAGAGCTTTCTCCTCCCTCCTTCGCCTCGGATTTTACTGTGGCCGGAGAAGGATCGCCGGCTGCTCGGCTCAGTTATCTCGCTATCCATCGGAGTTTGCAGCCTAGAAGGAGGCTGGGGGTGGGGGGACAGGGGGGTGGAACCCGGGAGAAGGGGAAAGTCGTCTTCCTGCTGTTGCCGGTTGAAGGGCACCAGTGCACCGATCCGTTGTTCAGCCCGGATTCGGGACGTCATCTGAAGATGAGGAAGGAGCTGCGTGCGGCGCTACGTGGCAAAGCAGAGCAATACCCCGTCACACCAGCACCCACCTTTAGGGATGCTGACAGCTGGCTTGGGACTGGGTTGCGGAGGGGACGACCTCTGCTGCTGTTACGCCCTTCCGTCGCCAGCAGGGGAGGTGGGACAGCAGCCCCCAGAGCAACTGGAAGAGAAGCGGGGGGGGAGCGGAAATGGTGCTGGCAGAAGTGGGAGCCCGAGGGTGGGGGAGTAGCGGCGCGGACATCCTGGGGAGGCACTGGCACGGCGACCGCGTCTGAAGGTCGGGGAGGGCCGCGGGGCTGCACCTGGCACCGTGCGGAAAGTCACACAGGTGCAGCAGGCAAACGGATCCCCCTCGGGGCAGCGATGCTGGCCACCAGGGCCCCGCATCCTGCAAAGCTCTCGGGTGCCAGCTGCAGATGCAGGAGAGCATGCTTCTACGCCCAGGACAGTATCTACCCACCTCGGTCTGCCTCGGTGCCCCATGTCTGTCAGCGTTTAAGAGGCAATTGGACAATTTACTTAATAACATGCTTTAACTTTTGGTCAGCCCTGAAGTGGTCAGGCACTTGGACTAGATGGTCACTGTATGTCCCTTCCACTGAACTATTATTTTTCCTACTCTTTCCCTTTCTGTTTCCCTTTCCCTTTCCCCTTCCCCTTCTTTTGATGTCCCAGAAAGCCACTTTTCCAACAGACACTAGTATCAGCCTAGGAAGCTCAGCTGAGTAGGCATGTGCTGCACTTCTACTAACACACTTCAGAAAGGAAAAATTAATACCCAGAGCGGATGGGAAACCCTCTTGCTTTAAGTCTTAACTCACCCCAGAATTTCCAATCCAAAGGGCATACTGGTATCTTTTTGATGCTCTCTTTTCCATACATATTGTAGCAGGGGCTCAACACGGCTGCACCTAAGAAACGAACCTGGGATCCTGCTGGAGCTGTGTGCACATATTCCTGTGCAATTAACACAGTATTTCTGGGTCTGTGTTGCCTCCCCAAGTGCCCATATAATTTTGAGCAGGGCTTATAGTTTGGGTCTGCCATACAACACCCCACATTCTTGTGAGGCATCATGTGATTGCTCTTGGAGAGGAGGACAGTGTGCCCACACTACTAAACCTCCAGGTGCACATCTTGCTCTTATACCCTGGAGTCTGGGAAAGAACAATTCAAATGCCCTCAAACACAAGAATCTGAGAAGTGTGGCCTAATAGCTAAAACACCTAATTGCCTAAAATCAGGTTTCTCCTCCCTGCTTTGGGGAACCTGGTGCATGCTACATCAAGGAACTCCTGTAGCAGCCAAGAGTCAGTGCAGCCAAGTGGGCTTGCTAAGAAATGTTATCCTTCCCGTCCATAGGCTCCTTACAAGCTTTGCAATGACAAACATCCTCCCTTGTGTGCAGAGAAAAAAAGTTATATCATTCACAGGGCTTTCAGAAGCCAGGAAAAACAATATGCACACCAAGGAGAAGACCCTGTGAGAGGTCCCTGAGCTTCTGTTAACCTGTTTAGAACTTCTGGTCTGTCCCCAGAACCAGCTGACTCTCCAAAGGTCAAGTGCCCATCGTTCTGACCCCAAACTACTTCCACTTTTTCCAGACTATACAGCTGCCACAGAAAATCAAGACACTTGAGGCAGTGAAACATGACGCCAACACCAAATACTTCACAGCTCCCTCTCCTTCAGGAGAACAAGGCACAGGATCACCAAACCACAAGCCCCACTGAGATACTCCTAGTCCCAGTTTCAGCATTGTTTCCCTACACCAAGTGCCAGCTTCCAAGCAACTCCCACAAGATGCACCTTCAAGATGAAAACTTGAATGTGTGTGAGCCTGATTTGGGTACCGTCTATCCAGGTGGTACACTGACTTCTCAGTCAGGAAAAATCCCACCAGTACAATCCTCACCACACAGGGTTCAGACATGGTCAAAAAGAGGTGATGTAGGCTACAGATCTGTGTCTAATAGTGGTACCAGAAAGGCTTCTGGAGAAGACCTTTACCTTTGAAACTGAACAGAGGAGTTGTGACACAACCTTTCCTCAATTTTCTGAGAAACCCAACTGGATGGATGGACTCATGGGGATCTGTTATGTGATTTACATGAAATATGTCACTTCTGCTACAAGAGAAATAGCAGCATTGCCCTGTCAATAGCAATCATAAGAGCAATGCCCCATGGATTTTTTTTCTGATGGCATTTAACAATATATTCTGTCCAGAATATTTAATGAATATGAATCTGGCAGTAATGCAATTTAATAGCATATTTACTGGACAGAAATAAAACTCAGAAATAACTGTGTTTCCTCATCAGAGCAAGGGATAAAGATTGGAATGTGTATGGGGGATCTCTTCCAGCACCATGGACAGAGGAGAACTGCCGCAGACACCGCGACTACCGCCGACACCTCCAACGCTTCCCAAAATACCAAAGCCAGTCCTCAATCTGGTTTGCACTGTGTGACTGAGATATACCTGCTCCTGATCGTGGGAAAAGGCTTATTCTTCCTTTACAGAACCAGAACAATAGGAATCCACTTTGTGACCTCGCTTGGTGCAGATGGACAGTACAGAAAACTCAGAGCAAAGGTCTCCCATGGACCTTTACCCATGGAACTCAGACTCCTGGGCCACCAACTGGGAATCTGTGCATGTACTGATGTCTGTGTAAGAAGCCAGAATAAGCCAATAATCGGTTTTGGTCACATTTTCCATAGAAAAATGAATATTCAGATCTCCAAAAAGAAGGAAAAGAGCCTGTTTCCAGAAAAAAAAATTAAATCAAATGAGTCAAGATGTTCCATTTCAACATCTTTAGATGTAATATTTGATTATTCATTTTCATATGGTGTTTGACTGTTAAACTGAAATCAATACCATGTAAAAACAATACTAATAAGAAAGCTCACAAACGAAATATGAAGGTTACAGAAAATACTTAAGCAGATGCCCAAAATGAACCTACTTTGTTTCTTTGGTTTTTTTTTTTTTTTGTTTGTTTGTTTGTTTGTTTGTTTTTTGGGGATTTGTTTTCTTCCACCTTATGATCAATTTACACTGATGTAACTGCAGCACTGTTCAATACACTGCAGGCAAGACCTGGACAGAAGCAAGATGATTAGCTTTTAATCAATACAGCTACTGAGACAGAGGAGTCAGAGACTTGCTAATGGTAGTTTGCGGACAGCAGTTGCAGTTCCTCCAGCAGTTTAGTTCATTGAACATAAACGTACTGCATGTTTCTGTTTGCTCTTCAGCTGTCAATTCTGGCTGTCAAAATGTTTCAAAATTCAAGCATTTTTGTCTCTTCAAAAGTATTGCTTTGTTTCTTGTTGTTCCACTCAACCTATATCAGGCTTCAGGTTTCCCTGAATTCAAAGCTGTGGAAGGACTTTTCAACCATTTCTGCTAGCTCTGAAGAAAAAGCCAATTCAGGTTTCTTGAAGATTACCTTTCTAGGCGGGCATTTGCTGCATCTATCACAAGACCAAATTTTAGATGCCTGTACTTATAAAACCTGAAACAAACATGTATTGATTGCCCTGTCTCCATGACATGCAGACACAGGCATGCATATTATATTTCCTTTTTTGTGAGCACATGTCCAATCCTGGTTTATGAACAAGCTCTTTAATAGACTGCCACTTAAAGCTTCTAGCTCCTAAGCTGGTGATTTCTTGTTTGCCCTCTCCGTTTTCTACTCCCCTTGTCCCTGTAGCTCCATCCCTTTCTCTGTTTCCTGTTCTCTGAACAAGCTCTTGCTTTGCCAGACAGATTAAAAGACCCATTTTAACAGATAGGCATGATGGGGTAAAAACCCTGCAGCTCTCATCTCCAGGATTTACTGCTCTACCTTATAAGGCTTCTTTGGCAGACGGAAGTTGTACACAAAGCTGAGAATCCATCTGTGTCCAAAGCATATGAATCTTTTGTTGTGAGATCACTATTTCAAGTATTTTTGACAGGAATTTTTCCCTCCATAAGCACAAGTCATCCAAATTGGTGCATTCTACGGAAATGCATCTGTTTATACAGAAATTTAAAGGCAAACAAACTAAAGAAGATATTTTTACGTTGTTGTATTTGATGCTGTTGAGGCATTCTGCTTTGATATAGCAAAAATGTTGCACTTTGGTAATGAGTAAATCACTTAGCCTTGACTCTTCTCTTCTACCACTATATTTATCAAAACTAAACACATAATCATATCAGAATACCTCTTTTTTGAGATTTTCTATGTCATAGAGGTCACATTTTTCCTCTTTTTTGCAATTTAGAGTGGAAGCAAGATTCAAAATGTCAAACATACTTCAGAAGAGAATTACCATTTTCACAGCTAGTTATGTACCTTGCCTTCTTTTATACTTGGCAAAGGAACAGAGGGAAACAGCATACTCAGCTGAGACTCTAGCTTGGTATCAGATGCTGTGGCCTGCAGCTCTTTTCCTGCATAAAAAGAGTAGTCCTGGGTTCTGAACTCTACTTGGAAGGGAGCTATTCACCTCAGTAGGCATAATTTCCCAGCCATAACAACCAACTTAATTGTTCATTATTTTTAGCTTTTCATTACACGTGAAGTGATTGTGTGCATATCTCTTTACTTCAGATACTTTTAGAGGAATTACTCCTAGGTGTGATGTGTGATGCTGGCAAATTAAGCTCTTAGATATTATGCTGTTTACACTCAGATGTCTCCAAAGAGACCATAATCATTAGATGCAATCCAACAGCTCAGAAATCCTCATACCTTTCTATTCCAGTCTTTAACTTGCTCTCCACCGCCTCACTTTGATAAGGAACCTAAGCTTATGCTGAAGCAATTTTCTCGGTAGGGAGTATTTGCTGAATCAGGATGAGGGAAACAGCAGTACCGGGAAATAACAGGTCTATGTAATCCATGAAATATAGACATACATTTCACCTTAGAAAGAGTATTTTTTTCCCTCAGTGTATCTGTGAGATGTAACTTGTAATGTCATATAAATAAACTGTCCAAACAACACATTCCCTGCCTTTACTGGCATGATATTTCTTGCTCTGGTCCATTTAGTGTCAGTCAACTAAGAGCTCCCCAGGTGTTGTGGGAACAAGGTTACATGCAGGTAGCAGTGCTGGAGATTCTACTCCTTAGGGCTGTACAAGTAAACAAAAAGTGTACCATGTAATGAAGAAACCCATCTACAAGGGTGGCCATGGCCTTACACAACAGGCTGTTCTTTCAGCGTCTTCTCTCCAAGAGGCTCCAAGGACATTCACTACCATCCGTCTTCCTGCTTCATTCTTGTCTTGCCAGTTGACTATACATATCATAGTCACTATAGAGTTGTTTCTTTTTCCTTCTGATATTAAGTTTTCCTCTTTTCAGTAAGTGCCACACCCTCCCAATAATACTGTAAGTTTGCATTTCATCTCTCTTGCTCTGCAAGTATCCACATGCATGCAAATTAATTCAAGTGGAGCTAAAATGTTACATCTATTCTGGATTTTTCTCTTACTAGTATGTTTTCTACACCACACTTATTAGGCTTATAATATTTTCCCACTGTCTTCTTGGCTTATAGCAACTAGTAAGTCAGACCCCAGGGATATATTCTGATCCTGTAATAACTTTTATAGATAAAATAGATCAAAAACAAGAACTAAACTTTTTATTCTTCCAATTTCCACATCCTTCCCATGCCCAGTGCATGCAAACAAATCCCTCAGCAAAAAGGAGAGAAGTTAGCTATGCTATATAATGTTAGTGTCTGTAGAACACATCAGCTGTGACCCTATTAAACAGTCAAGAAGTGGATGGCTGACTACTGGCCAGCATAAATGAGCGTTCAGTAGACATAAAAAAGTTCTTAAATCTAAATGAGATGAGTATTAGACAAGAATGACCAAAACATAGGTTCCAATTTAAGCTAAAGCATTAGAAAAGGAGTTTGACTTAAAACACCTCCTTAAGTTACACTGAAATAACTGGACTTAAGCAGATGCTTCAATTAGTGCACATGTGTAGGTGGTTTGTGAATCCAAAATAGCTCCTCTTGGCCTTATGATGAGCTTCCCTGAGTCCAAATGATTTGATTTGGAAACATGATCTGTCAATTTAACTCTTACACGGAGCCTTCCTGTATGATCAGTCTTTGCCAAAATCAGTTACAGAGTAAATGAGAAAATTCACTGTGCTTAATGAATCTTCAGGAGATGCAGATATAAGGATGAAAATGTGCTGGTTGAGAGTCAAAGCATTTCAGGATTCAGTAACTCAAATTCTTAATCATTAATGTGGCTCAATCTCTGTGAAATAAAAGCATTGTTCCATACAGTTGTCTGCCTTTTAACTTCACATTGCTTGCCACTAATTAGTTATGTGCCATTTATCATCTAATCTCCTTTTGTAAAATTTCATCTTCAAATGATAGTATTTATCAAACACACAAAGCCAGCTGATGCACATCAAGCAAAGCAGGTAATTATTCTTGCAGATAGAAATGCGTGCCTCTCTGCAAGCTCCCCCTTGCTGTGCCAGTTTACAGTTTAGCAGAGTGAGGTCATTTACCCTCTTTCTGAAACTAACCAGCATGCAGGCTCAGGGCAGAGGAAGATGAGTTGAAGAGGCCTGGTTGATGTTGCATTCTTGCTTGGCCCATAGAGGACTGACAAATGTGAGTTCAAATCAAGCTCAAGCAACCACGCAGAAAAATTTTCCTATTCCATTTGTGTTATTTCTCATCCAGGTTTCCAAGATGCCTTGGAATCATGGCAAATTCCCTGCTGGGGATTCCTCTATAAACTGTTGTTCGTTTCGCTTCCACTCAGTATGTACCACAATTATACTTTGGACTAAACCACTCCAGAGAGTTTCCTGCTTCAGCATCATGGTGGAATAGTGATAAACACCCAAATAATGGGTTAGGACTCATCAGTAAGCACACACGTAAGCAACCTGGCTGAAAAATAGCTGGGGCTTGATTCAGACCCCAAAGGAGTAAGAAAGAATTGAAGGTTTTCAAGGTGGAAACAGAACTTACGCAACCCAACAGTGCCTTCTTTTGGTATTGCCTATCAGCTCCATGGTTTTTAAATCCATCAGCAAGTGTCAGCATCACAGAACACAGGAGTAAAATTCTCAAATTATGAGTTTTGTTTACTTTCATGGAAATTGTTGGCTTGGTGAAGAAAAGAGGGTTATAAGGGAAAAAGTTGCTAAGACTCTCTACTAGGAAATAGAGAATCTACTCACGAGAATTTTAAGGAATTCACATTAGATAAGCTTTGTGATGTGTTGGTTCCATTTTCCCCTTCATTTTGAAATGGTGGGGGACTCAACTGAATCCATCTTTTCCACAGTCCACTTTTTACTTGGAGATACCTCTGTTACAAAACGACTTTATAAGCTAACTTTAAATGAATGTCTGCACAATTGTGTGATCTGAGATTTGCCTTCTGCCCTACACCATATGACACTGCACTAACACTAGAAAATTAATTAAAAACTAGAAACTGCACTTTGAGAGGCTCTAGAAGTCTGCTGTCCCTTATCTGCATGGATTTCAAATTGCCCCACTCATTTATTGAAAATTCACTGAACATGTATTTCTTTCACTGCTGACAGGGGCATGGCCCATGAAGACACCCTTGTTACATAGAGAGAAAAGGTAAGCAAAACAAGAAAGACATTAGCTTTCTGCAGGAGCAGAATTTGAACACAAGTTTCCAGGAATGAATGCAGAGTGAACTCTTACTCCTAATACGAACTAACGGCTCTAGTATTAACATTGCATGATACCACAAATATGGATATCTGAAGTTCATTAGCAAAGTCAAATGGAAGAAGTGTTGTGATAGTTACTAAAGGAGGCCGTGAAAAAAAGTTGGACCCATGAGTGTGTCCAGAGGAAAATCTATCCCAGCTCACGTTAGTGACAGATGCAGGAACAATAGGAAAGGTGGGCCTTCAGGCACAAGACCAGGTTTCTCTGGAAGTGCCCTTTCAATTCAAAATCATAAGTGTGGTTTTCAGTGTCCTAGTTCTAGACAAGATGGCAGTCCCGTAGGATCCCCTGAGGAGTTTTTTTTATACAGAGCAGATACCAAAATACGAATCAGGCATGGATGGAGTCTTCTTTATGAACAGAGACGTCAAGGAACAAGTGGGATTCCACTGCCTGTATAAGGCCAGACCAGAGCCAGCCACTGGATTTTGGCTTGTGTCCCAAGGGAACTCTTGTGTAGATAAAATGCCATTCATTCATTGGCTAGCACAACTGATGTGGCTAGATGTGTCTTGCTGTCTACTCAGAAGTGTGTGGATACCCAGGGAAGACCACTGGTCCCTAAGGAGGTGATCATACTTCCTGGGACCATGCAGAGCAGGATGCCAAGAGAGTCAATATTTGCTAAAGTGGATAGTCATGGGGTGGAGGTGGGGTTAATTTGCAGTTCAGAACTAGTAGCTTCTGATGAAGCTACCAGATGAAGCTTCTCAGGTAGCTTCATCTTTACAGAAGCTTGGAATTTTTCTAGTCAAAACAACAAAACCAGTTGTTTTTTGTGCTATCAATGTCTTATAAAGAGGGGAGGTTGGAAAATTCACAGGTAGGTAAGTATGTTCTCTTTACCCTGTTGGGTATTCACTTCTTTCCCTTGTTGACAGATCAAGCTATAAATGTATAGAAACACCAATTACAGTAAGACAGTCTTCAGGTGAAGAAAGTTTTTGGGAGCTTTCATGGAGAACAACTCTTCTGTGATGATGAGCAAATATAGGGTATACAGGTATACAAGGTAAATCTTGCCACAATCCTGTAACATCCTGCCATATGCTTTTGTTCCTTGTCTGTCAAATTATACCATATCAGGTAACCTAGTTCCTGACATCTGACCTCATAGAACAACCTGAAGAACGTAAGCCCTCTGCCCCTGAGATCCTGGCAGCTTCCTGTATTTGTGGGCGTGAAAAAGGTTGAGGTTCTGAAAAAATTACTGGCTTCAGTGGTGGAGTGCTGGAAATCACTGGGCAAAGTCAGTTGCTGTCAGGGGATCCAAACAAGATCACAGAGACATTATAATGGAGTGGAGTGGGAGATCAGTCCATTGTACTGAAAAGTGCAGCGCTCTTTATGCTCAGCATTGTGTCACCACAGACCAAGTACTCTGTGCTCTCCAATGCCTGATTTTACTGTCGCCCACTTTTAGCAGCTCTCTGCAGGCCTAGTAATGGAGAAAAAGGGACAAACAGGTACAAAACTTACATTTACAGGGCTCACTCTTTCTCCAGGGAATACTACCCTACAGAACTATTCCCACAGTCTTGTTAGGTCTGTTTTTACGACCAGTTTGCATGCCCTACTATGCACTCATCCAGAGGGAGTACATATCTCCTCAGAAACTGACTCCCTTCTCTGTAGGTCTTCCCGCTAGAAAAGCTAAAGCCATACCAAACAAACATAGCTAGTTTCTTCATGCTCATCTTCTGGTTTAATTTTCTCAGCATACTGATTTGAGAGAAAGTTCAGACATAAGGTCTGAAAGAGAGAGACTCTCAGTCTGATAGACCTGGTGAAAATGCCTTGGTCTGAGTGCTAAAAGAGAAGTAGCTGCTCTCACTCTCACAAAAGTCCTTGGCTAGGAAAAGTTGCTTTCTGCTAATTTCAGGAATCTTTTTGTGAGTCTATATTCAGGAGGGACTTGTGCAGCAGCGTGGCTTCATGCATGTGCACATGCATATTGTTGGGAGCCCATTCCATGTCCTGTGAAACACAAGCTGAGGTGTTATGGATGCGGGCAGGTCCTTTTGTGCCAAAGGGAAAAACGCTTTCCAGTAGGAACAGTGCCAGAATGGAGGGGATACAAAACTCAGCTACAGCCAGGAATCCCAGCTGCACATCCTTGCTCTGTGATAAGAAGGCAGTGCATTCATTATGATTGATAGCTGTTCCCTGCAAACACATTTGGCCTATACCCCCACACCCACAACAGAACAAGAAAAGCAGAGTCAGGGATAAAAACTAATTGGCATAGGGTGGAAATGAAAAAAAAAAAAGAAACAACCCCCCTTTAAATTTGAGAGCTGATAAAGGAGTGTTTCCTGAGGTGTTGCACATTGCAGTCCACAGAAATTTTGACTCCTTCGGGTGCTTGTATGGTCATCACTTCCAGCCATTCTCTCATCAGAGAATCACAGAAACATTTAGGTTGGAAGAGACCTCTTGACATCACCTTGTCCAAGCCACATTCTCAAGCTGGGTCATCTAGACTAGGTCACCCAGGACTATGTGCAGACAGATTTTTAATACCTCCATAGGTGGAGATTCCACAGCCTCTCTGGGCAACTGGTTCCAGTGTTCAACCAGCCTCATGGTAAAAGACTGTTTTCTTGTGTTGAGGTGGAATTTCGTGCTTTAATTTGTGACTGCTGCCTCTTGTTCTGTCACTGGGTAACACTGAGACCCATCTGCCTCCCTCTTCTTTATGTTGAACAATTTTTGAGACAATGTCATCTGAGTTGGTTTTCTACCACTGCACTGCTTTTCTACAGCTGGCTGTTCTGAGCAACCTAGGATGTTATACAGTCATCACTCTGACACCATAGCCATATTCTAAGGGTAAGGAAGATTTCTGAGTTAGTGGTTACTTCATACCACTGCATTTCCTATACAGATTTTCCTCCAAAACCTGACACATTGTAGTGGTGTGGATTCTTTTTGTTAGAAATGGCATTACATTTCTGGCATGGCCTCAGCATCATGAAGTTCATCAGCAGATTCACATAAAATGTCTTCTAATTACACTCAATTTTCTTTATTTTCATACTGGCCTTTGAAAACCGCCAAAGAAACCCATTACCTGTGACAGCAGCCCTGGAGAAGTGATACTACTCAGTGGCTCAGAGAAGCAGAAAACACTCATGCAAAAGTGCTGATGTAAGTTAACATTTTCCAAAGCATTAGAAGAGATTACTCTAATCAGAACTTTTTTCGAGGGACCTGTTTCTTGAAAGGCTCAATAGGAAGGCATGAAGACACCTCTTCCCTGCATCGGACACAGACGGTTTAAGCTTTTTTTTTTCCCCTTTCTGGGCCAGAAAGTGTGTGATCACCTGGTGTGGTGACCATCGCCAGAGTGTGGCCCCTAGAAACTCCAGTTGTTGCTGTAGTAAGAAGAAATTCTACCTTCTGATTACCATGACACAACCAGGGGACTCCTGGCAACATGAGTGATGATAGAAAAGGAAGAAGTGAATCTCAGAGCAGGAAGTGCAGCCATTTCAGCCAGCCTCTTCACATTTGGTAAATTCTTCCCTGTAATGGGATACAGCCTCCTAAGCTGAACACACAAGAATCATAAGATCTTTTTGGAAACATGGCCTGAAAAGGAAAGCTTGCTTTTTCAGCCTCCTGCAGCAGCAGTAAAAACATAGTATGACATGCAAACAGAGTTCACTCCATCAGATAACATCAGTGTGAAGTATCAGGAAACCATTACTCTCCATCCCTCAGAGGTGCTCACAATGAGGGTCCAGGTGCAATGTAGCCAGAAATAACAAAATAAGACTGTGACCTGCCACAGCCTTGGGCCATACAGCTGTTGCTGGATGATCAGGTTTTGAGGTTGTTCTGTAAAGATTTTTAACATAAAAAGAACAATTGGTCTGAAAAATGAACTAGTGAAAAGGTGTATATTTGTGTGTGTGTGCATGTACCTAAAAGCACCAGAAGAAACAGCAGAGTAAGTTTTACAAGGACAGACTGTATTGGTAACCAAGGACATAAGGGACAACAATTAAATTGCTAAGCACTGGCAAACTGGGGTTTTTGCACTGACCCACAGGTGAGTGCCCTTGTAAGGTCACAGCCCACAATTTGTCACTGACACCTTTCTTAACAGGAAGATGGCAACATGGTTATAGCACAGCCTATGCTGGTCCTCTTCCTCCTATCTCAAGAAGACAGACTATACCTTTGAAATTATCTTAAAATCAGGAAACAATGACAACGGGCCTATCATGTTCAATATTCATAGAGGATGGAGTAAGAAAGTCTCAATGCAAAAGAGCTGATGATTCCTAAAGTGTATGAAAGGCCTATCGAGAAAAAAATTTGTCCAAGAACCTACCAAGACAAACCCAAGAGATGCGATGAAAAGTCAGCAGTGAGCATCCATTGTCCTCTGTGTCATACATGACTGATCTTAGTCAGAGCAGGTGGGCACACTCATCTTGGTGCTAGTGAGACTGGATGTGAAAGTGTTAGTGCATAGTTTTAACCTACTTAGAGATTGTTTAAATAAAAGTTCCTCCCCCTTCCATAAAGTCTTGCACTGAGTTTTGTTACATTTATCTCCTACAGTACATATTTGTGGAAAAGTAGAGAATAATATGGTGTAGACTTCCTGAAGATTCAAGGAGAAGATTAGTGAGATATGTCAAGTCACTCTGGGACAGGAAAGCAGCAGAAATGTCATGGTTAATTGGTAACCAGTTCCCTCCTTGCCTCCCTGCATAGGATAGAACTTTGCAATTAGCAGACAAACAAGTTTGGGAAGTCTCATTACAGTTCTGGGACTGAATTATTTTCAGGCTAGAGTGAAATAGATATTCAGCAGGTAAAGGTCAAGCTTTCACAATTATACATCAGTCCAGAGGGGATGGAGAAACCCATCCATTCAATTCACAAATCCCAGATGAAAATTCAAGTCATGGTAATATATTTAGCTGGTTAAAAAGGGCACACCCTGTGATGCAGCTAAGAGCTCTTCTGACTTCACGGAGACTGAAACTTAAAATATCACAGGAGGCAGAAACTGAAATCAATGAAGCAGCATTTACCAAGTGAGGACTAATAAGAGCTTAACTCCAAACAAAATAAATGCAACTTGTGAGAACAGTGTTAACCTCTAGCCCTAGAAAACAGCATTGAAGTAAAACCTACAGGATGACAGTATTTTTCATGAGAGTTTCTGCAGAAGGACTTTCTTGCTTTAGTTCAGTTGTGCTTTTTTCCTTTGTTTTTGTCAAGTTTTCACTCACATTATTTTTGCTCAAGATTTCAAAGAGTTCAAAAATGTTAAACTAAAAAAAAAACAAAACAAAAACAAACAAACAAAAAAAAAAACCACAAAAAAAACCCCCAAGCACAACTTCTGTTTTTCAAAACAATTTTTTGATTAAAAATAATGGTAATTTAATTTCTGGAAACCTCTTTTGGTATAAAAAGAAATGCAACCTCATGTATTTCTATCAAAACCACCTGAAAACCAAAGACTTCAGCAGAAAATGTTACAGACAAAACCTAATGTTTTTAAAAGTTTTTACTCATTTCTGCTTCCAGTTTCTGGAAAAAAAATATTTTCAACCACAAAAGGAAGTTTGCTTCACAAAATAGTTCTCTTAATCTTCCAAGGAGTTACTTTGATCACAAAGAACTTTAAAATCCGTTTGTTTTTGTAAAGGAATTCCATGGAACAAAAAAAGAGATTTTGATATCTTTTTTTCCTAGGAAAAATTGCTAAAATGCAATGGTAGGACCCTTTTGTAAACTTCTGAGACTAGATTAGCTTTTAGAGAGGAAAAAAGGATAGGAACACAGTGCTCTTCCTTTTAAAATAAAGGCTTCCAGAGTGAAGACACAGACACTGTCAGAAACCCAATTCTCATGAGACTTTGAGGGAGATAAAAATGTCTTCTACCAGTTCAACAGTAAAAGGAGGCCTGAGACCTAGCTGCAAAGTAGTCCAGTCTTCTGACAGGGTATTTAAACATTGCTTGGCTCTTACTAGAAATTCCAAAATTGAGGGGCTTAATAACTAAACAACATTTTCCAGATTATTACCCACTTATATGCAGAACTGTGATTGAGTTGTTGCTTGATGACACTAAAATTTCATGTGAGTCCCATTTTAGGCTGATTACTTGCATTGCTTAATTATAAGGTACCTCACTGCTTGAACTGATTTACTGTTTTGATTATTGCATCATATGACTGCCTGGTTCACAAAAGCAATTATGCTCAAACAAAATCACTACCAGAAGCTTGAAGGATTGAATTCCTGCAGTGAGCAAACTGTGTCTTCCCATGTGGGTTTTGGTTGTTGTGAATGTTTTTCTTTACTCTTTTCATTTCTAAGCCTTGTGCTTCTTAGGAAAGACAAGTATGAAATAGCACATTGATTATTTGCTCTGGATTGATTGTGTGAGCTCATCTTTTATGGCGCATAAAGCAGCATAGGTGGAAGATAATGTCTCTCAGCTGTCAGCTGAAATGAAGCAGGTCTGACATTCTTGTCAGTGTCTCAGGAATAGATGGTGGATGACAACATTTACAGACTGTCATGTTACCAACCCTCCTCACAGGAATTTGAAATGTTATTTTCACCTGTGCAGCACCCAGATAAGAAGAGAAAATGTATAAAAGAGGAATCATCACACAACCTCCATACACAGTGCTATTTTTATAACTTAAAATGAGGAAATTCCAGGATGTTTTTTGGTGAAAAATTGTCATTCCCATATGCATGCTCAACTTCCTGTAAGAACCATTCTACTTTTCTTCTTCCCTTGAAAAAGTTCTTCTAGTATCCCAGGAAAGGAGCTGGTGTGATGCATCTTTTGTCCTTTTCTTTTGAGAAAAAAAGAAACTAAATATTTCATGTTGGGGGGAGGCAGGTTGATGTCAGCCCCAAACATTTACCATGAGAAATTGACCAGATCCTGACCCTTAGCAGAGAAGGAAGCCACAGCAGGGGCAGGAAGGTATGAATCACTGAATCTTTTGATGTTACTGAAATGGAAATACATTAAACTACCTATAGTAATAACGCCCAGGAAACTGTGTGTCTCCCATACCCAGGACTGTTCCATCTGCTTTGCCAGCATCATTTCAACCAGGATTCACCACTGCAGAATCCAGGGAGGAACAACACCAAAAAAAAAATGCCAGTGGACAGGGGAGTAGGGCTTTGAACAATACATACTATAAGCAAATCCTTGTTTAATGAATCTGCCTTTCAATCTGCCATCCATACAAAAAGTGGTGGGTGGCATGTAATTAGGATGGATTATTTCTGGTACAGGCATAACTGAATATTTGTCAGATAAAGTTTTCTACTAGTAGGTTTTCCAGATGATAGACTGTTAGCCCTGACTCTGTGGTGAGAGCACACCAGGCATCCAGACAGAAGAAATAGCAGTACATTTATGTGTCACAGGGGAAATGGTCCCTGTTGAACTCAGGAGACCTTGCTGCAAGACATAGATTAAAGTATGTGCAGAAACCCACTAGAATTTTCAGTTAAAGTAAAAAAAGGAAACATGCTGAGGGTGACGTTAAAGGGGAGAAGGCCTGTCCATGCTTTCAAGAAAACTCTGTTCTTGGACTCTTGATACCTGGCCTGAGTTCCAGATTGCCAGTACTCGTGTATTGGGTTTGGGTGGGATGGAGTTAATTTTCTTCATAGCAGCTCGTATGGTGTTATCTTTTGGATTTGTGACCAAAAAAGTGTTGATGACATAGGGATGTTTTACTTATTTCTGAACAGCAATTACACAGCATCAAGGCCTTCCCTGATTCTCACTCCACACTGCAGCAAGCAGGCTGGGGGTGCACAACAAGCTGGGAGGAAATATAAAATAATGACAGCTGACCTCAACTGACAAAACAGATATCCCATACCATATGAGATCACCCTTAGCAATAAAAACTGTGGGAAAGAAGGAGGAATGTGGGGATGTTTCGAGTTATGGTGTTTGCCTTCCCAAGTAACCGTTACTTCGGAGGGAGCCCTGCTGAACACCCACCTGTCAATGAGAAATACTGAATTAATTCCTTATTTTGCTTTGTTTGTGTGTGCAGCTTTTGCTTTGCCTGTTGTAATGTCTTTATCTCAACCCATGAGTTTTCTTCTAATTCTCTTCCACATCCCACTTAGGGGGGAGTGAGCGAGTGGCTGTGTGGGGCTCAGATGCTTACTGGGACTAAACCACTACCTAACCCTGATGTTGTGAGGTCCTTGAGTAACCCTGTTACTTTTTCCATGCACAGTGCCATTTTCGTAGGCTACTTGCATATACGGAATTAATTTTATGTTGGAAGTTCGTTGCAGGTTCAGGGCCAAAGCATCACCACATCTGCAAAATAATGAGCTGCTGCAGTCCTCCCCTTTGTCTGTCTTCTCTGTTTCCCTAGAAAAAGTCAAAGGAAAGCTCTCATGTGCCATGTGACAGAAGATCAAACAGCTCCTGACACATCTGGCCAAGAGAAGCAAACAATGGTGTCTTTTGCCCTGTACTAAAAGTTGCCGTCACAAGAGAAGAATCTTGTCTTATCAATCTTGCTTAGTTGATCTCAATCCACTTCTGAGTTTTTCATCACTGATGAAAACAAGCAATAGCAGCATGAGGCTCTGTCCCTCTGCCTTGATATAAAAACAGCCAGCTTGCTGCTTACATGAGTTGGCGTTGCTCACACAGGGCCTGCACAAGCCACCCTTGTGCTAGTATCCATGCAAGTCAAGGTCCCTCTGAATAGCAGCGCAACCATCTGGTGTATCAACCACTCCTCTCAGTTTTGTATCATCTGAAAGCTTGCTGACAATTCACTTAGCTCCTTAGCCCCAGTCAGTATTGAAGATAGTATAGTATCAGCCTCAGTAATGCATTTACTAGTACTTAAAGTGAAACCTTTTCACTGTCACCAGGACAACTCAGCCAACCTTTCCCATCCTTGGGCCCACCCACCTAGGACCTTGCTGAGATGCAGAGATACAGACTTACAGGCTGATGACATTTGCTATGCACACAGCTGTCAGGGACATCTCTAAACTTTACTGGTACCTCTTGTCTTTCCTGCTCAATTCGGTGTTCAGGAAAATGATCTGGTATTGCAAAGGTGCTCAGGTGAGTCCTGATTAATGACCACAGTGAAAAAAGCATCTCCCCATGTACCATGATAACACAGATCTGCTGCTGCTATTTAATTACTCCTGTACTCATCCATGCAACAGTCAGGTCAAATGTTGGCAGTTACTCGGACACAAGAAGAGAAGTCAGAGTAAGCAGAAACACTGACTCATTTAAGAACTTTGTTAGTAGCCACTCCTACAGACACACAAAACTTTTCAAGCACAGAGTTTGTGTTCAGATAAAATTCCTGAAAAGTATTTTGGGGAAGAGATAGTGTTGCCAACTTATTGTCTCTTTCACAAAGGCTCTCTTCCTGGCATAATGGGACTGAGAAGACTGAGAGGCAGGATGTCTCTGGACACTTCCACTCTTAATACAGCAATGGGAAGGATGAGACATAGGCTTGATGCGCCAAGACTGAAGAGAAATGAGACTGTATTCTTACAAAGTGTAACTGATCAGGGCAAATACTTGTGATGGGAGCAGAGCTGACATTCCCTTTGCTTCTAACCCTTTCAAAACTTCATCAGATCCTGTTTGATTTGCCCTTTCTTGCAACACTGTCTTCCCTGCATTCATAGATCCCACTCCCCTCAGCTCCTTTGTGATAAACAATTTCAAGCAGGTAGATTACTAAGATTACATATTTTCCCCTTCAAGGATTGTACAAGGAAGGTGACGTTTTCTTCTGGCTTCATGCAGATAGATAAGCAAATATCATCACCCAGCTGTCCAGACAGGGTCAGATAAGACCATGTCTAGGAAAGCATATTCTAGTCAGTTCATTTTGAATTTATTGGATCTGGAGGACAGGCAAAGCAAAAGGCCAATTCCTGTTAGTTTCCTGATACTGCACTTTCAAAGAATTTATCAATATGTGTTATTCCACTAGGAAGCTTTAGTATCCAATTAACTACAGTTAAAGAGGGTTTTTTTAATGAAAACCTCACCTTTTACAAAGCAACAAAAAAAAAAAAAGATCCTTGAGAATTTTTCCACTCTTTAAAATCTTGTTAAATCTAAAAAAACCCCATTTATTATAAAAATGGAGCAAGCAGAGAATAAATATATGAAGCTTTGATCACTGCCAAATTACTCAGGTTTTGTAAAGCTGACCTTTCCCCTCACTTTAAGTTTCTGAAAGTCTATATTAAAGCTAGGGTTTGGTAGCTGTGAACTTAAAAGCTAATTAAAATGACATTACTTGTAGAAGTGAAGACATCTGGCTTTGCCAAACAAAATTACAATAAGGTTTTAACACAGAAGAAACAAGCTGTCCCATAACTCAACTCCGATTGTTTTACAATCTTTTTACCTTTTATTTATTTATTTATTTATTTATTTTAAGGCTAGCAGTTAATAGTGTTCTCTGTAAGTTTATCTCAATAAACCTCCTTGGGGTAATGACATTCAACTACATACCATAAGTGTATGTGGAAGGAGAGTGTCTGCTCCTTTAAGGCTAACTGGTCAAAGGAGCCATAAATGAGAACATAAAGAGACAGAAATCTGTCTGACAAATGATAAGGGAGCTCATGATAAGAGTTACACTACTTGGTAAGGATATGTGGAGTGTAAGAATGTTTATTTTCTCAGCTGTGACAATAAGGAAAGGGAGGGAAACAATCAGAGTCATAAAATCTGAGCAATTAACATTACTGAAGACAACAACCAGAAACAAACCTGGTCAGTCACACCAGCTGATGGGCTATCAAGAAACTGCAGGCAAATTTGGAACTTTGCAATGGATAAGGATGCAAACCCGAGGGTCCAGGATATTGGAAGAGGTGGGTAGAACTATGCCAGCCGAGGAGGCGATGTGCAGGGGAAGAGGGAGTAGGGATGAACAAAGAGGTGGGGTAGACAGACAGGGGTACAAAGGGGCCAGTCTCCTGCAAACTGTGGCTGGTCAGTATGCTTGTCCAGTTGAGCCCTGAGCCTGAACACCGCATTCTGTCCTGTCTGTTCTAAACTACTTCTCCGTGCAAATTCACTCTCTATCCCAAGTATGTGAGTGCCGCAAGGAATCATTGCCAGCTGCTGAGGGACCTGCGTGAGAGAAATGGGTGCCAGCTGCTGAGTCAGAGCAGGGGTGTGGGTGGTCCCGGCCTGTGGCATCGGCTTCCAGAGGAAGTGTGGGGTCTCAGTGCTAACAACTGGAGCAAGGGGGGTCTTTAACTTCCAGTCACTGGGGTGGGAAAAGTTTATATCCTGAAAATCAGCAGCATGGACAACTGGTGTGAGCAAGGGGCTCAGCACCAGCAGCTGGAGTGGGAGTGCAGGTCACAGCCTGTGTGCCTGGTAGCAGCTGCTGGAGGGACAAGTGTCCGTATCTTCCCCAAAACCTGCTGTGCATGGGCATGTGTATTCACTAGCAATCTTCAAACTGGACGAGCTGGTGAGCAGGGAAAGCTCAAGTCCAGGCTGGGCTATCAGGTGGGCAGAGGTTCCACACTGGTATGTGGGGGGAACTGACAGTATAGGGTGTCAGTGTTAAGCCGATGGTTGGACTCGATGACCTGAAAGGTCCCTTCCAACCTAGACAATTCTATGATTCTATGATCTTTATACTTAATATTAATTGACAACTTTTTGTCAGGATGCA
This sequence comes from Alca torda, assembly GCA_008658365.1. NCBI lineage: Eukaryota > Metazoa > Chordata > Aves > Charadriiformes > Alcidae > Alca > Alca torda. The sequence goes on along the minus strand of CM018101.1, from coordinate 50,919,369 downwards.
ACAAGAAGGCTGCTCTTCAAAGGACAGTGAGCTGAGAGCAGAGCACAGTAGTAAGGCAGGCATGAGCAGGTACTCCACCAACAAGGACCCAGGATGCAGAGCAGCAAGTCCAGTTCAGAATCATAGCCAGAGACGCTGGGGAAAGTCCAATACAGTACACTGATCAACCAGCATTTCTGCAGGGATGAGGCAGGTCTGAGTTCAAACCAGGAAGCCAAGCTGTTGGGTCTGTGTCAGGGTCAGAACTGAGGAAGTATAAGACCAGGCACAGAGGTGTCTGCTGCACAGTTGTGATGCAGACAGCAGGCAGGGGACTGCAGTAAACCTTCAACTTAAAAGTAGTTCCCAAGAGAAAAGACAGGCAGGCCTTCCTTTTTAGCTTTCCTCACAGTGAAGGACCTGATCTTAGACTCAGTCAGCCACACTCTAACTTACCCAGGTAAACTGGAAGGGGGATGTGCTCACATCATGTTGGGTCACTCAGGCTTTGCAGACTTAAAATGTGCTGATATATTGAACATTGTCAGGCAAAGCTTGATATCAAAAGGAGGGGAGATTCTTCACACCTCAGAGACAAGGCTGTCAAGGTCTCTGAACACTTTCTTCCTTGCATTTTCAAAGCTTCCTCCATCACAATCATTTGGGAACTTAAAGATCAGACCTGATTTTGATCCAACAAAAAAATGGACAGCTGTGTTCACCATACATAAAAAATTGTGTGTTATGGTACATTTACGTTTGCATTTACCTTTGCATTTACCTGTTAGTCAGATCACTCATCTCTGGAGCATGTCCATCCTTAGTCACCAGCACTTTTCTGACCCATCAGCTTGTTGCTAGGCCTGCTTCTTTGAGGTGCTCTTCCAAGGGGTAGGAAAGCATTCAATAAGTGCTTGAGGATTATAGTATTTGAGTAGCTCCATAGCACAAGACTTAGGGAGAAACCACGTCTCTAATCCCTGCACTGAAAGCTACAGATGTGGGATTTTTCTCAGCATGAAAGAAAGACAACAGTATAGCAGGGACACAGAGTTGAACCCTTGTTCAACTGGCATAGGCTTCTTGGGCCCAACAACTCATGGAGGCAAAGCAAAGAAGCAGCCTTTCAAAGCCACCTGTATGGCTAATAGAGAAACAGGAGTTAATCTACTTGTTTTATGAGTTGGCCACCTGCATCAGCTGATTTTTGAAACATTTAAGGGTCCCCTGTCAGCTACAGGACAGTCCTGGCTACCTCCACAGAGTACTTTTCTTTGTCTTAGTCCCCTTTACCTACAAAGGACACCAAAATTCTTAGCCCAGCATATGAAAATGATGATGGATGCCCCATAGACAGCCCACAGCTCTCTAGATCAGCCCTTCAGTCCTAGTAGGACCTCTCCCACATCCCTCCCAGCCCAAAAAATCTTGCAGACAAGAGGCAGAGTGTGGAATAATTACTAAATTGGCTACAAATAGAAAAGTACAGCATTGTTCACACATTAAGGAAAAGTATAAAATCATGAGGCTTCTGAGGTAGAGAGCAGCTGCAGCTGGCATGCAAAGAATTCAACATCTGCGATTCCCTGTGCAATATTGCTTGTGAAGCAACACGGGGAATGGAGTGGGATGGAAATTCCACGGCCAAGCCCTGTGATAGTCCAACAGATATGGGAACGAGATGGTACTATAGAACCGATAAGCTGCCCATTTACCACCCTGAGCCAACATTTTGTTAAATTTTGATGAAATGCTGTCCTTTGTGCGAACTTCGCTCATTATAATGTCATTATAATACCAAAACACACCTCCATCCTGAAGGCTACCCACCTCCAAGGTACGACCACTCCTCCTTGAGTCTGCGCTCTGAATTTTTCGTAAACTATACCTTTAAATGTGAAGTGAGAGAATTTTACACCAATCATAATTAAAGTATTTATGACTAAAGTCACTCAAACTCCACCTTGAAGGTAAAAAATAGTATAAAAATAGCCCAAGAAAGGGGATACCCAGGGAAAACACCATCGTGAAGAACTCCATCACTGACTTCTGGGATCAGTCGATGGGCTGAGCCTTTCTTCCCCCCCATAGGGACGCCTTTGGGTAAGACTTAGATTGTACCGAGTGCTTTCTCAGGAAACTTAGAAATTTCTCTACAGAATCTCTTTCTTACATTTATAGCCAGGCTGTATCATTTGTAAATTTGTCGTGTGTTTGATATATGTAATAATACTTTCATTTGCACGTGCTTTGCAGATGGTGTATTTATCACCAGCAATCCTAACAACCTATATATCTGTTTAAATAAACTGCACTGTTTAAGTAGCTAGTCGTTTTGTTTCCTCAGTGAACGGGACCAAAGATTCGAGAGTGGCCGTGCTAGTTCATGAGCACGACTAGACTGAAGGTGCAGTCCACTATTAGTGTATCCAAATCGTAATAGTTTAATACATATTAAACGCGACTGGACTGATAGTGCTGAATTGGACATCACTCAGAATTTAAACCTAGCCACACCAACCCTCCCGCCTCGGTGAGGAGTGTTAGAACGCAAGGGGGTTTATCTTCTGCCAAAACCGTTTTCACGCAACACAGAGGAAAGAGGAACACAGAGGAAAGAAGCTAGGTGTATTAAAACACACTCTTCTCCCTATCTCCATTGTCTCCAACAATGGATTGTATACAAGTCTAGACTCTCCAAGGAATACAGCTTTGAAAACTGTACCAGCTTCTTCTACTTCACTTAGACTAAGTGACAACCCCAGTGTGAGAGGGAAACTCCACTTCACCCTAAAGAGAGGCTGGGCTCAAGAAGCTTTTAAGCTAGTCAGTAAACTCTTCATATTCACCAAAGATCTGAAAATCTCAAAGCAGTCCAAAAGGGTCAAGGGAAGTCCTAGTTGCTTTTCAGAGTCAGGTATTACTGACTTCCCATGGCAAGGGCTGAGATTTCCTGCTGATCTCTTGTTTCTACACCTGGATAGCGCTGAGACAGGATGGTGTGGAGAAGCTCAATTAATTGTTGTTTAGCTACCAGCTCAGAAATCTCCTTATTAAGAAAGCTTTCTGAGCAGTGCTAAATGAGGCTTCAGAAGAATGACTAAGCACAGCAATGTTGTTGCAGAACTTGCTGATCCTCATCTCTTCCTCCAGCTGCTGATGAAAACAGATGTGACCAGATATAGGCTGTACATCAGAGTGATGTACACATGAGGAGCTGCAATTAGTCAGTTCTTATTTGTGTGGTGAATTCACATTAATCTGGGATAATGTTTCTCTTCTGAAACTGATAGGAGCAAGACAAAAGGTTGGAATTTTCCAACTCTAGAAGTCAACAAAATGGATAATTACTTGGGGTAGAAATCTTTTAAAAATTAAATTACATGGAAACTCCCCTACAGGGCCATATGAATATCCCCAATACATATGTACTAATATTTGTAATTATATTTATATTTGTATTCAGAATTCATTATATATATTTATATACTTACATACCTATTTATATATTTTTGACAAATATTTTCTTCTTCCTGCAAAGTGAATTACAAGGTCAGAAAACATCCTCAGAGGAGGCCAGAGACATCAACCAACCTTCAGGTGAACCCAGCTGAAAAAAGAGGGTGATTTAATGTAAATTGACACTGGCCACAAATGTATTTCTAACTCCGAGTAGTTGAAATCTCTAATTTCACCTCTCAAAGAGGAACGGAAGAAAAGGCATTTCTGTCTTTCTGTGTTAACTGCTGTGAGTATTGCAGTGGCATAAATGACATTTTCTACTAATACGGAATCCCCTTCTTGCAGGGTGTTTAATGTAAAACTGACCACGGGAACACTTGCTTTTAACTTGCAAGTTTTAAGTTCTTCTTTGTCTTGTCCCGTTGCAACATGTTAGGCTCTTTACTGACACCCTCTTCACCTACAGTTTTACCTGAGTTTCACAGAAATCCAAAGGATTCTTATACTGTGAATCACTGTGACTGTTTGTTTAGATGGGATTTCCAGTAACAATGAGACTGAGATTTGCAAATAGAAGGCCAAGAGATTTCAGCAGCCCTTGGACAGTCAGGGAAATCCCGTCTCAGATACCCTTCCTGTACAAGAAAGCATGAGGGACCAACACTCCCAGGTCAAAATGCTGACTTATGCCAACAAAAGACTTAATCTCACTGAAAGCTTTCTCCTTGACTCCACTGGATGCTGGAGCAAACCATTAAAGTGCTGATAGATTCAGTATACCATCAGTGTCAATAAGAACCTGTCCCCTTTACAGTATAGAGGAAATTCAGTCACGGATTTCAGGAAAGCAAAATGTCAGCCTATCCACTTGGTCTCTTTCCTGCTTCATGTTCTACTTTCCTAAATATGGTGGTTGTTGTATCAAAGTGGGTGGGAAGAGCCCTCTGAGAATCCTATGTCTTTTTCACACATCTGCAAAAGTGGGCTCCATGTCCTGCTTTGCCTTAATTTGTGTGAGCTTTTTGCTTATCCACTAACAACATAATAACATTAAATATCTTCAGCTGTATCAGGAGGACAAAAACAAAGTACTGTAGAGCAGATTCACTTACATGAAGTAACAGGAGTCATTGAGAAGTGAAGAGAGAGGATGAGTTTTACAGGAAGGACTTTTTTTCTTGGTTCCTTATTTTTTGATTCTGGTGTTGACTGTAGCAGTACAGAAAGTTATTTTCCCCTCTGATCCTTGTTACATTTCTTGTTGACCATCGGTAGTGACATACCAGTTCATTTATTAGTGAAAACAACTCTGAATCTGCCCAAGCTACGTGCATTTTAACTTGAGTGATGCCCATCAGAAATGCATTCACATTTCCATGATATTTTTAATTCACTGTTGCATGGGGAGTGTGAAGTAGTCAACACCAGGGCTATGGATTCAACCAAGACCCAGGAAAAAAAATGGATGAAAAGGCCATACACTGAGAATGGAGACCAGCACACGAATTTCACTTGTTTGCAAGTGATTTACAGTATAAAAGAAAGCACTCAGTAGTTCATTTATCTTGCAGGATGTAGCCAGGTCTAACTCGAAACCCTTTGTTACAATATGATGGTCTCATTTGTAACCTAAACTACCCCTCCCCACAAAAAAAAAGTCAGATATTTCACAATGCTTAGAGAAAACCAAGCGATTATCTCTGTTTAGGACAGCATGGCCAAAATCTTCAGCCAGTGCTTAAAGGAATTCCATCTGGGTATGAGAATTGCACATCAGACCCCTCACTGGACAAGTCATGATGTCATTAATGGCAGATGTGCACTTCAATAGCTCCAATGTACTGTGCAGCCTCTTTCATTGGATTGATTTCTTGTATGTTTTCATGTGAGCAGGTACTATGTCCAGGAATTTTGGCATTGCTCCAGGGCCCCATCTGGCCTTGCTAGATCAATACAGGCAGGTAAAGCATAGACATGTTTTGCAATCTTTTTCTGAGGGAGTGCCCAACTGAGTCCTGCTTCATATCCTTAATATAACACTACCCACAAACAGACAGACTTAGCTTTACAGACACTTGCTTTGAAAAATCCAACAGCCTGGAGGACATAAACATAGTAACAGCAACAAGAGAAGAAATAAATTTCCTGTGTGTAAGAATAGTTCCAATTGCACCTCAGCATCTTGGTTAACAAGCCTTCCAAATGTCACCATTAAGATGTTAACTTCTGCAGTTTATCATTAGAAAATAAACACTTCCCACCAGTCTTATGCCCAGAAAAGGGAGTGCATATGTTGGCCTTTGCAGTATTCCTTTCTTTGCAGCAACAGGACTCCATTCAGCTACACAAAAACATCTGAATGCTCAACTCTAATGCAGTCAAAGAACTGTGGGAGAAGGTCACCATACTGTACAGCATCAGAAAGGATGAGAAAGAGATGAGCCAGATCATGTCTAAAACACTGCAGCTTCAAGAGCCTGAACCTTCAGCTGTAGCATAGGGGCAGGAAGAGCCTGTGTCTATGAAGTAAAAGTGAAAACTCCTGTCATGACAGAGGCTGGTGATGACTCATGTTAAGAGAAAGGACGCAGCTACAGAATACATTCACTATCTTCATTGCTGATGAGGAGCTGGGAGTGCTTCCAAATGGATCTTTTCTTGCAGCTGAGTCTGAGCCACCCAGGACCACTAGAAGGAAGCTGTGAGTAATAGTGGTAGGAGAGTTTACTGCAGGTGATGAAGGCCCCCAGTCTGATTTGCCATCAAGGAAGGCTTGCTGCTTGCTGGAGGCTCAATACTGGCTGATGTGTAGAGGCTACTAAGGCTGGTCCAACCATTACCTGTGGCTGCTCTGCTACACAGACACTACTAGGGGTGACCTAGGAAGTGGCTACAGGGCTCTGGGTACAGTGATCAAGAGTATGGGAAGCCCTCTCCTTAATCTTGCCAGTGAGGGACAAGGGTTTGAGGAGGACTGGGTGGATCCTACAGATGAACAATTGATTGCTCAGGGAGCGTTAGCAGCAGGATTTCAGTCTCTATGACCTTGGGACCCTCTTTGAAGGTCAACAGCTGCAGTATCCACCTGACAAGGGGAGGCAAAAGGATCTTTGTCGACGGGCTTGCCAACCTGATAAGGAGAGGTTTAAACTAGGAATTATGGTGTCATAGAGAGATTCCTCAAACAACAAGTGAAGGAGTTGTGGATGAGGTAGGAAAGCCAAGGGCCCAGAGTGACTGGAACAGAAGGGAGACAACAATCAACAAAAGAGGGGTGAAATACAATCACTTCAAGCACAGTCATGTAAAGAATGAACTGCCTGCAGAACAGCCTTATGGGGAAAGCTCTCACACCTGTTCTGAGGAATCAGCATGCTTGAGAACCTCTGAAATGTCTCTACACTAATGCATGCAGCATGGGGAACAAACAGGAAGAATTACAAGTCTGTGTGCAGTTACAGGGCTATGACTTCATTGGGATCATGGGGATAGAGTGCGATAACTCACAGGACTGGCGTGCTGTGATGAGTGGATACAAGCTTTTCAGTAGGGAAAGGCCAGGAAGGAGGAGTTGCCCTCTGTGGGAGAGAGCAGCCAGAATGCATGGAGCCCTGCCTGGGGATGGGTCAGGATCAAGTCAAGAGCCGATGAGTCCAGATTAGTGGGCAGAATAACATGATTGAATTTGTAGTGGGTGTCTGCTGTAGACCTCATAATCAAGAAGAATTAGATAAGGTTTTCCACAAAAAACTAGAAGAACCCTCTCATTCACAGGTCCTGATCATCATGGGGAACTTTAACTACTCCAATATCTACTGGAAAGAGACACAGTAGAGCACAAACCTAGGACGTTGCTAGAGTGCATTGATGACAATTTCCCGATACAGGTGTTTGAGGAACCAGCAGAGAAAGGTGCTCTGCTGAACTTGATGCTTATAAACAAGGAAGAATTGGTTGTGGATGTGAAAGCTGGGGGCAATCCTGGCTGGAGTGACCATGAGGTGAGTTCAAGATTCTAAGAAGAGGGAGCAAAGCAAAAAGTAGGGCCACAGCCATGGACTTCAGGAGGACAGACTTTCACCTCTTCAGATATCTGCTCAGAACAATTCCAAAGGATAGAGCCCTGCAGGGAAGAGGGGTCCATGACAGCTTGTTGATATTCAAGGAGCCACCCTGAAACTCTAGAAAGATCCATCCTGAAAAGTAGGAAACCAAGAAAAGGCAGCCTGGAGGCCTGCAAGGAGCCTGTGACCAAACTCAGACATGAAAAGGAAGTATACAAGAGGTGGAATTGGGTGCAGGTGACCTGGGAGGAGTATAGAGATGCTGTCTTATTGTGTAGGGATGGGGTTAGGAAAGCCAAAATCCACCTAGAATGGAATCTGGTGATGAATGTGAATAGCACCAGGAAAGACTTCTGCAAGTACATCAAAAGAAAGACTAAGGAAAATGTGGCTCCATGGTGACGAAGTATACGGAAAAAGCTCAGATATTCAATGCCTTCTTTGCATCAGTCATTACTTGCAAGACCAGCATGTAGGAACCCCAGGCCCTTGAGACAAGAATGAAAGTCTGGAGAAAGGAAGACTTACACTTAGTGGAGGCAAAGCAGGTTAGGGAGCAGTTAAACTGGGTATGCACGTCCATGAGGCCTGATAAGATCCACCCGCAAGCGCTTGGGGAGCTGAATTGATACTACTGCAAGGCCATTCTTGATTATCGTGGAAAGGTCGTGGTGAAAGGGAGAGGTTCCTGAGGACTGGAAGAAAGCAAATGCCACTCTAATTTACAAGAAGGGAAAGAAGGAGGATCCAGATGAGCTCCCTTCCAACCTAACTGCTTCCATGGTTCTCTGATGAGAGCAATGACTTCAGAATGGCCAGAAGAAGAGAACATACAAGCACCAGGAGGGCTCAAAACTTGCTGTGGATTGCAATGTGCAACACCTCGGGAAACTTTCTTTTATCAGCTCTCAAATTTAATATTTTTTCCATTTCCACCCTGCACCAATGTTGATAACAAACACCTGATGAGAATAATCTCTGGAATTTGCTGTGATTCTTAAAAGATTTTATAGGTTGCCTGATGAAAATAAACATTTGAATGAAAATTATTTCATCAGATAAAAAATTTAAAAATAAACATTTTAATCTGGAGAAACATCACTAGAAATCTTAGGAAAGGTTAGTTCTTTTTGAACATTTGTCTTCTCTACAAGTCTGAAGAAACTCTTAAAGTTCAACTATTCATTAATGCTTTATCCATTTTCCTATTCAAGATCTCTAAATCTGCATTCATAAGGCTTCACAGATGGGAGTTTGGAACCTTTTTTTGTAATGTTTTTTGGAAAACCCACATTTACAATGTGATAATAGTTCCAGTTAGTCAAAGAAAATGCAGCAATAATCCCAACAATCCTGCTAGAAGCACATCAACAAGAATAAACACAGTCCTTCCTCATCTCAACAAATTTCATTTTTGATTGGATGAATGCAGTAGTAACTGCTGATGGAAGAAAAAAATTATTCTAATGTCCATAAATATAACTTGCCAAATATTCTTTTAAAGAAAGAGGTTGAAACCTTAAAAAAAATAAGATTGTCATGACTCTTGGCAGAAAACTGGGCTTTAGTATCCTCCCGAAACACTGAGTGGAGACTGTTCAGGTTGCGGAAACCTTGATGGTACTGAGCTCTTGGACAAGCTGATGGGTTGCGGCAAAGTGCATGTAACTTCAGACGCACAAGTACTATTACATATTTTGTTGTGTTTGCATCACTAGCACGGACTGTTTCATGGACCTTACACTATATGTTATTTTTTACTATCTATGTTAGGTATTAAATATTATATGTGTATATTTGTATACATATAATATAGAAAACACTATTATAGAGAGAGAGAGCAATATACTATACAAAATATATATGTGTTGTATCCTATGAGGAATAAATTAATACTTCACCTCTTACACACGTACATGCTGACTATATTTTTCACACTTGAGCAAGGCTTGCTCAGCACAGCTGGATCACTCTAAACGCCTTTATAATCAGTTTGTCTTTGAGGCTTTCATTATCACAGATAAACTAGCTGACAGCCTGCTGGGAAGAAAGTTGATTTGCATGTACTTCCCGCCTATTAAGCATATTAAAGAGCAAAAATGCCTAAAATATTTAGATGAAATATATACCACCTACTTTATTTAAATCTGTATTGGTGGCAGCTTAAATTAATTGAAATTGAACAAGAAAGAAAAAGACAAATTTGAATATTGACTATAACATGCCCAAGCACAAGTAGTTTCAAGTTCTAGACATAGCAAGCATTTCTCTTTCCTCCATCATATATGAGCACAAATCAAAGGAAGGAAAAGCATACATAAATAATATTATGTCTCTGAAGACATCTGTATGCCATAGAATACTACATAGCCTCAGCCTTAGAATATTACACTAGCCTAATGAGGTACAGTTTCATTTTAACCATTTCTAAGATGGCTGTTTTCCATGCAAAACATTTTTACCACTTGTATTAGGGTGGTAAAACATATCTTCCAAACGTATCTTTCTCCTTAAAAATTCAGTTAAAAGTTTTGACTAATTTAATGACAAATTCCATACCAGGATCTCAGTTAATGGTATGTAATTGTTAATGCCTGTAATCAGGCATTCAAGTGAACTGGAAGTGTTATTTGTGTGAAACTAAGCTCACACAAAAGAGAGAGGAAAAGACATGAAAGGATCAGGCATTGGTTACACCATACCTCAATGCCCGCAGTTGTTGATTATGCTAAAATATTAGCTATTATACTTTCGAAGGACTAACAGGATCATAAAATTTTTGTATATATTTTCAAAAATAACAGATCTTTTGGCAAAGTTGGCTAAGTAATAGTGTCTGCAGAATGGTTGTTACTGTGGAGATTCTAAGCAACCAAACACTTTTTTTTTTTCATCTTAACTTTAAAAACATAGGTTTGATTTCAGAGAATGGGTTGTGTGTGAAGGAATAATAGAGACAAGGGAAACTTGAAAAATTTCAAGCTGTGGTTCAACAAGTGCAAAAAGCTTCCCTACTCAGTTTTGGTTGATGCAGATAAGAACATCACTCCTAAGCCAGTTTCGTCTACATAATTTTATCTTGTGACTCAAACAGCTCTCCAGGTAATTGGTGACCACACAAACTTATTGGAAATTCAGTGCCTTCAACTGCACCTGAGGTAATAAGTTTAGCTTAGGAAGTATTAGTAAAACCAATTAGGCACTAAGTCGGGTGTGAGGGTTCCAGATGGGCAGGCATCATAAAATCTCTGGCAGGACTGTTAACAATTCAGGAGCATGCATCATAGAATCATTGAATGGTTTGGTTTGGAAGGGACCTTAAAAATCATCTAGTTCCAAGCCCCCTGTCATGGGCAGGGACACATTCCACTAGACCAGGTTGCTAAAAGCCCCATCCAGCCTGGTGTTGAACGTTTCCATGGAAGGGTCATCCACAATTTCCCTGGGTTACCTATTCCAGTGTATCACCACCCTCACAGTAAAAAATTTCTTCCTAATACCCAATCTAAATTTCCCCTCTTTCAGTTTAAAACCATTACCCCTTGTCCTATCACTACACTCCCTGATAAAGAGTCCCTCCCTATCTTTCCTGGAGGCTTCCTTTAAGTGCTGAAAGGCTGCTATAAGGTCTTCCCAGACCCTTCTCTTCTCCAGGCTGAACAACCCCAACTCTCTCAGCCTGTCTTCACAGGAGAGGTGCTCCAGCCCTCTGATCATCTTCATGGCCCTCCTCTGGACCCATTCCAACTTGGTCCATGTCCTTGTTGTGCTGGGGACTCCAAAGCTGGACACAGTACTCCAGGTGAGGTCTCACCCACCTGCGCTAAGGGAAAATAGTTGTGCATAGTATGTACATCCTGAGATTTGAAAATGGAAGGCAAATTTGCCAGATCAAGTACTCACTGGGGTACATTCACTCAGCGGTTGCTAAATATCAAAAATATGGGCTTTGTAATAGGAAATCTATGATTCTGTGATTCTATGAAAGCTGACAAGGTCTCCATTAGAAGAGCAGGGATAGGTACCACAGCAATGAATTACATCCCTGCCCCATTTCAAAGACAGGAGGACATTTTTACCTGTTGTAAAAATGTCTGCATTTGCTGTTGGAACATGAGTATTTCTTGATGGTACCCTCCGCAAAACAGCACCCACATCACTCACATCATCTGTGATAACAGCCAGTCACTGTATCTGCATTGGATGGAGTTCTGTAAAGGCCCTAGTTTATTGCACTTACTTTCTATGACATTTACAGGCCATGTTTCCCATGATGTTTACAGGTTGTATTTTCCTTTTTTTCTGGCAAAAGCAGAGGAACACTGTTGTTCCTCTAGTGTTGGAGGAAATTGAAAGGAAAAAATAATTTAGTGTGGGCTATTTCTAGAATCTGGGGGGCTAAGGGCTGTCCATAAACTGTCACAGGGCAGTAGTCCCCCCTCAAGAGCTTACTATCTAAATGGGGTAGAGTTGGCAACCAAAGTTGAAGTCCAGGCTACAAAAGAGTTCCCAAAAATCCTTCCTTCCTCCTGATTCTCATTTCAAGAAGGCTTCTTTGCATTGCTCTGATGGCACTGCTTATTTTGCACAGTGATGTTTTTCAGTCCCAGGCATGTGTCACAGACATGTTATGAGACTCCTAAAACTGAGCTGGACAACTGCCTTAGCAGAAAACTGGCACAGAGACTCTCTCACTACACTGTACAGACCAGTTGACACCAAGACAAGACCTACAGAGTGCAGGCTTTTGACCAGAACTCATCAACGTTGTTTCCAGGGAGGAAAGGAAAGTCATGGTCTTGATCCAGTCCTGGCCTGTTGCATTGGATCTTTATGTAATTGCCTTAGTTCCCCCAATGAAGCTGCTTCCTCTTTAGGGATCTTTAATATCATTTGGCATTTGCTTCCTTCTTAGGCTACCTAGCACAGTTCAATGCATCTGTATAAGGTATAGCAACAAGACTCATTAAAGTTCTACAGCACTTCTGGACTCCAACCCTCCCACCCCCACCCCCAATAGCAGTGACCCAGCAGTCACCAGGTTCAGAATGACAAAACGTCCTTGCATGGAAGATGTCCTCTGGGTTTAAAGTCCACTGAGTTCCTTAACCCACTGTGGTGTGTGCAGTCTCAGTCACTACAAATAGAAAACTATGATTTTTGTAGAAAACAAGACGCCCCAAACAATTCTGTGACCTGGGAACACTCTGCAGTCTGTAGATTGAGGGATTTCTCTTTCTGCCAAGATCAGGCAGTCTTTGACAGGCTTAATGCCTCCAGGGGAGGAAGCGTGAACAGAATAAGACCTATATACCCACATTTCATTTCATGACTATTCAGCTTGCAAAATTCTTCCATGAGGAAAAGCCAGATCAAAGATGGGCACAAAATAGCCCTTCAGACCTGCTCTGGTCCCTTCTCAAAAACAGCTCACAGCTTTGATATGTCTTAAACCTGCCATGAATTCAAATAATTCACAAACTCCTCAAAAGTTCACTCCTCCTGCTCAAAGCCAATTCTTGTCAGATGTCATTGGAACATGAGGGAGAAATTGTGAGCCTGGATGAGCCACGAGTATTATAGTAGTAACCATATGATCCAAAATGCTAATGATAGCTTGTTTATAGAGTTTCTATACTTAGATTGATAAGCCTCTTGGAATATCCAAGTTTATTTTATCCAGAAATTTATTTTTATTAAAGTTTTAGTGGTGTTCTCATCCGAAGTAAAATATGGAGACAAAAGAGAGCTTCCCTACATCTTGAATTTCATTTCAAATACTGACGAAAGTGTGTGGAATCAAGTCATTTTAATTTAGTAATGTCTGCTCTTGTTTAAAACTTAGATACTATTTTGTCTACAGATACAAAAGTGAAAATGAATACTAGTCTATCTGTATTCTGTAAATGACTGAAAGCTCCAAAGCCCCATATCCACTTCTAACACAGTTTGCTAGATATCAAAAAAAAATTTCCCAATCTTCTTCCTAAGCCAAACTTATTATCTCTTCACAGAGACATATTTACTGCCCAAGTTTGAAACAGAGGTGTCTCTACGTGAGAAAAATCCCTCCCGCCATGTCCCTGTTTAGTCCTCCATTCACCCTTCCTTTTGTACCAGCTCACAGTAGTCAGCTATGACTCTATCCAGATCCCTTTCTAAGCTGCAAGCAGTTACTGCACAACCCCAAAAGATTTCTTTGAGTTTTTTTCACTCACAAATCCTTTCATTAACTGGTTTCTTCATAATTTTCTGCTACATTCCTGTCAGTTCTGATGAAGTAGTCAAAAGAAGATCAAGCACATGTCATTATGGCTTACTCTTCCATGAGAGAAAGAACTGCAAAACAGATGGGGAGTCCCGGCTGGCAGAAAGTTAAGATGTCTAGAAGGTGAACATCAACATGCATCAGAATGACAGAAGTATCCCATAGTACCCAGGCTAAGAACTGCAGTTCATCAGAATGTCAAGCTATCTCCCCTTTTTTCCATATGGCTGCTGCAGACTCTTTTAAATCTGACTGGGAGCACCAATACAGAATTTTATGGACACAGGCTCATAATAATCAGGAAGTACAGGCACTCCAAAAGCCTTTGCAAGAAGGTTTTATCAAACAGATAAAATCCAGAGCAATACTGGAAAACTTCTAAGCAAGAATTTTTATTTCCTTTTGTGGCAGGTTAACTTTGGCTGGCTGCCAGAATCCCACTCAGCCAGTCTCTCACTCTGCCTCCTGAACAGTACAGGGGAAGAATATAACATGAAAAAGCTCCTGGGTGAAATAAAGACAGGGACATCACTTGCCAATTATGATCACAGGCAAAACAGACTCAACTTGGACAATTCTGTTTAATTTATTGCTGATTAAAAGTAGAGTAGGATGCTGAGAAACAAAGACAAAATTAAAACACCTTCCCCTATCCCACCCCTTCTTCTCATGTTCA